>JARQOD010000006.1:35399326-35448579 GCA_033576555.1 Oophaga sylvatica
GAATGCTTCAGGCCAGAGACCTTAAACACGTGACTGCTGCTGGGCGTGGCCTAAGCTCCAAGAGCTAGGAGCAGAAGGAAAACTCCTAGAAGGGTAACTACGGGACAGAGTTACCAAGGGGCATAGACAAAACGGATAGCTAGGTCATACACAGAGGGAGCAACGCAGTACAAGAGGAGCAGGCAGAGAATAACGAGAACGTAGCCAAGGGATCAGAAAACCAGAACAGGCAAATACACAGTACCAAGACAGTAGACAAACTCACAACGAAGAGACGGACCGGGTCAAAACCAAACAAGCAACAAGATCAGGCACAATGCACAGGCACACAGGAGGTCAACTAACTCAGCCGAGGGCAGGAGTATAACTGACACCAGACCTAGGTCAATTGGCAACTAAATAGCCGCCTTCTGCCAGAGAGAGGCTGAAACCATTAACCCCAGTCTGGCCAGGACGGGACAAAGACCAAACCCCGTCCTGGGTCATGACATGAGATAGGGCCACCGCCATCAGGGGCTTATCTACAGCATTCTGTAATGCTGTAGATAAGCCCCCGATGTCACCTGAAAGTGAAGAAAAACGAGTTATATTATACTCACCCAGGGGCGTTCCACAGTCCGGTCGGGTCCGATGGGTGTCGCGGTCCGGTCTGGGGCCTCCCATATTATAGCGAAGCCGGCCTCTTCTTTTCGTCCCATCGCGGCTACTGCGCAGGCGCACTGCTCTGCCCTGGTGAGGGCAGTGCAGAGTACTACAATGCGCAGGAGCCGGACCTCTCTGACCTTTCCCGGCGCCTGCGCACTGGCGCAGAGCAGTGCGCCTGCGCAGGAGCCGCGTCGGGACGGAAGAAGAGGCCGGCTTCGCTACAAGATAGGAGGCCCCAGACCGGACCGCGACACCCATTTGACCCGACCGGACGGCAGAACGCCCCTGGGTGAGTATAATATAACTCGTTTTTCTTCACTTTCAGGTGACATCGGGGGCTTATCTACAGCATTACAGAATGCTGTAGATAAGCCCCTGATGGAGGTGGCCCTATCTCATAGGGCAAAAATGGGGTGACAGATTCCCTTTAAGTCTGTCTCTCAGATTCCAGCTTGCTGAGGGGCGGTGCACTCTTGACTGACTGTTTGGGCCAGCGGCATTGTGTTTCCACTGACCCGGACTTTGCACTCTCCTGGGCTGCAAGCACATGCAACTTAGCTTCTGCATCATCTGAGTAGTGCAGGGACACTGGAGCTGGATAGATCCAGGCACCTTTAAAGCAGCAAAAAATGTGCAGGCACTGCAGTCCCTGCCTGGATAACTGACCTCCCCTGATAGACTACAGCAGTTACCAGTAACCTAGGAAACAAGTTATATTCCATAAAATTAGAAATCCCTCCATTCTACCGAATGGAGAGGATTTTTTATGACTTTTTATTACTTTAGAATCAAACTAGGATGTTTAACCCATTCACGACCTTTGATGTACAGTTACATCAAAAGTTGTGTTCCTGACTTTGATGCGGGCTTGCATGCCAAACCCACATTTTTCCCATCCCAGCAGATGATGGGTAATTTCATCAGAAATCATGTGCCTTTAACAACCGCGGGGCGAGCGGAGGTGTTAACCTGTTAAATGCTGCTGTCAATCTGAGACATCAGCATTTAACCCACACCAGCAGGAGGGCCCTTCATTCCACCCACCCATTAGTGTGCCCGTGACATAATCGCAGGGCACCAATGGGTTACCATGTCAGTTGGGTGTCTGCTGGTGACCTCTCTGCCTGTCATTAAGATCCTTCTCTATTACATCAAGCTGGTTTTCATAGGAGATCATGATTTTCTCTATACATAACAGCACTGATACACAAGAGATCAGATGATTGTAGCTTCAAGTCCCCTAAGGGGACTAACAATTACAGTGTAAAGTAAAAAAATGTTGGAAAAAAAATAAAAATTCAAATGACACCCTTTTTGCTCATATAAAATTTTAAAAAAATTACACATACTTGGTATTCTGAATTTGTAAACATTCGATCTTTTGAAAGTATAAAATAAATTAATCCGATCAATAAACTGTAACGATATAAGACATCGAAACACCAGTGTCACGGTTCCACCTTTCAGTGTGTCTGTGATGCAGTTTCTGACAGTCCAGCCATCCAAAACTGAAATTCAGGGGCGTCCTGAAGCTGTCAGTGCTTTGATTGACAGCTCAGTCATCCAGTCTGCTCTGGTGCAGGGGTATACTGAGCTGTCAGTCTGTTGATTGACAGCTCAGCCATCCAATCTGAGACTGGGAGGCGCTGGCTGTCTCCAGGTGTTCATTATTCCAGGTGATTGCTAGGTTACTTAACTGGACTGTTACTGCCACTGTTACTCCCAGACCTCTGCCAGACATTCAGCTACTGTGTGGTTTGTCTCTCTGTGCCTTGCATTCTGTTTGTTGATCTTTTGTTGCCTGACATTGGACCTCATACTGATCATCCATGTGTTTAACCCCTTCTGCTCTGATCTGCTATCCTCCTGGTATTCTAACCTTGGAACATTACCTGACTATGCCTTTTTCTATTCCTTCTATTTATGACGTATCTTCCAGGCTTTTGACCTCTGACTCCTGACTATTGGGTCTCACAACCTGAATTAGGGTTTTTTTTGGTCACTGCAACATTGCAATAAGAGACAATCAAAACATTGTATCTATCTACCCCAAAATGTTATCAGTAAAATGTCTGCTCAGGATGCCAAGAATAAGCCATCATGCTGCTCCATATCCCGAAAAATGAAAGCGTTAAGGATTTCCGAAAATGGCGACACATGTAAAATTTTATTTTATAGTGAACATGGTAAGTAAAAAAATGAAAAATAAATAGTGAAACTGCACTTTTTTGCTATTTCAGCACCCTTGGATTTTTTTTTGCTGCTTTCTAGTACATCACATGATAAAATGGATAAAATGGATAGTGACTGTACTTGATGGAACACATTTCAAGATTTTTGGAATTAATGATAAAGATATGTTATTTTCTGTGGTGTGAAACAAAAACCTACTTTTGCGCCACTGCAAACGCTTAGGAAACTTTAATGCTATTATTTAAGGGAACCAACTTGTTGGTAAAAGCCTGTTTTGTTCTTGAAGAGCTGGATAATTTATTTCTTCATTTACATGTTTTATGTCATTTAGAATTGCATTTATTCCTCTTAACAATAACAGCATTTTATCTCAGTTGTGTTATACACTTTAAATGCCAGCTTAACCTCCGGTTATTAATTTAAAGTAGCAATTGCTCTCTAAAGTATTACTTTAAAATTAATTTGCATAGCAAAGTGTTTCCTCCAAATTAAAGTTACAATATAGACATGGTTGCACTACTCTTCTCAGAATTGTACAAGTCCTTTGCTCTAATCTAATTAGGGTGAAACGTGTATCCCCCTCAGGTGAACTCTCAGCTATAACAGAGAATACTATGCAATAAATATGAGCGCCTGGAATATAATAATCTGTTCTTCTAGCATTACAAAATGTGCTTCTTCCAGACAATTAATCAGAACACAGAAAACTCACTGCTGACTATATTACACTAGTTTTTCCATTTGCATCATTTTTTTACATTTTTTGCGTCTTAGGGCTCATTCAGATATCAGTTTTTCACGTATGAGTTATATCCATGTTTTTCACAGATAGAACTCATATCTATCATAGCCATGTCCAATTTTTTATTGTAATTGGTTAGAGTCTCATCCATTATTGATCCAAATGCCAGATCAAAATCGCCAATGCAAGTAATCGCCAATGCAAGTTATTGGGCGAGTGACAAAATCAGACAGCACTTGAATGTCTGTTTTTCATGGATTCTTGTTAGGAGAGTTGGAGAAACTTTTTTTTACCATCTGAGAAAAATTGATGAAACTTGATGAACAAACTGTGAGGAAACTTTGATGACACTGATGAAAATCTGAGGAAACTCTAATTTCCCATACGATAAAATAAGTGACATCTGATTCAGCCCTTTGAGTTTATATAGGGGATTTTTGACCCATATACCATAAGAAGTATCTTGACCTCAGACCAGTTTTGTTCACATCTGACTCAAAATGTACTGTACCAAACCAAAAAAAAGATGTTTATTCTTATCTTCACCCATGAATGGAAAAATTTAATTTTTAGAGAGTCCTATGATAACAATATTATGTTCGGAAATGAGTTCCCATAAAGAGTAATTATTTGTAGGGAAGATGTAAACTAAGAGGAAAATTATAGCAACCCAAAAAAAGAGTTATTTGACAATCCACATTTTATTAAAAATTACAGGGTATGCCACTGCTAGGACCCTTAACATAATTTTGCAGTAGAACATGGTAGCAGGAAGAAGGATGGAGGGACAGACGTTAGACTGTGGTGATGGCAGGACAGGTGAGAAGTGACATGAGTATATCATTTCTTTTTCTTTTCACATTGTATGTTTATTATGCTGTGGGGTCTCAGCATAATAATGAGCATTCAATTGCATTGGATAACTTTGAATTTCCCTGATAAATTCACGTAATTTGCCAATTGAAGCATGAAAAAGATCTCATGCCTGATCGAAACGCATTGCTTTAACCCTGGTTTCTGCACTAGCAATAGAGTTTTTAATGAAATTTTCCTAATATGGAGTAATAAAGTTTGAAGATATTTTAAAGGAGCTGGAACGTTTTTTTCTTTTTCCATTATATTTTCCACGTCCTGTCAAGGCGGAGTTCCGTGCACCTGTGCTACTGAAGTCGGTGAGCTGGCTGTGGTTTCTTTACCATTTTTTGTTTCTTTGTTCAGCAATTTATATTGGTAAATCCAGCAGGCGGGTTCTCTTTATATCTTCACCTATGTCTTTACTTTCTCTGGGAGGCAAGAAGTTGCATAGGCTATAGGATTTGACCCAAGTCACAAGGAACCACATGGGTTCTGGTCTCAAGTCTAAGCCATTTTTTTATTAAAACAAATGACTAGACACTTGTTTGGAAATATTAGTAAATGACCAAAATACTTCTTTTTGTTAGGAGACATCTTGACAGCTAATGATTATCCAAAAAGACTCTTGGCGATTTATTGTATGTGTTATTACAAAGTAGCATCATGCATATTTTTAAATCCAGTGATGCACCATGGCTTGCAAGCAATAAAAATGCCCCTTGAGTTCCCCTTAAAGAGTATGTAAACTTTTCTTAATTTTTTTTATGTTTTAGGCTCTTTAATTCTGACAGATCAGTGGGGGTCCAGATCCTGGGGATTGGCCTAAAATTGTGTCGCTCAAGAAACTGGAGTGCACAGCTCCTGCATGAAAGCTCATGAGGAGAACAGTGAGGATTCAGTAGAAAGCCTGTGGTTTTATATTGTATCCCTAATTCTCTGTGTGTGCGCACTAAGCCAAGAGCTGAAGGGTCCTGTATCCAGAGTTGCACTCTTTTAAGAGGACTTCTGAAGTATCAGGGTTGGCTCAAAACATGGACTCCCACCGATTTGCTCAGAATTAAAGGGTCTAAAGCATATAACAAATTAAACAAATGTTTGCTTACTTTTTAAACAATTCATGCCTGAAGATTTTAGAATTTATTAATGCCCTCTTAGTGCCCCCCAAAAAAGTAATTATGGCCCCATTATGCACCCTCCAAAATTAATAATCCAACCTTTGTGCCACCTTGCATAAAAAACACTATACACACGTAATCTCAAAATGTCTTCTTCTCCTTTGCACATAGTGCGGACTGGCACAGGTGGCGCTATCTAGTGTCATGATTTCATCATTTGAGCCAGGCTGTTGACGTCTTATAGGTTATAGGACTACAGCAAATTTGGCCTACAGGACAGATTGTTTGGGAGGGGTCCAAAGCTTTCTGCTACACCAAAGAATCCGACTGAATACAGTTCAAACTGCGCTCGCCAGAAGTCTTGGGAATTTGCACTGCTTGGGACCTTTGGCCCAATTTGCTACTTTCTTTTTATATTGCTTTTGACATTTTGAGCCCCTAAGAACTTTCTGCCCAAGCCAGTTGCCCTTGTGACTGTCCCCTTCCTCTCACTATCCCACTGCTTTTATGTGACAAGTCTTTGTCTGTTGTTCTTAGATTTATGATTTCTCTTCAGCAACATCATAACTTTTCTTCTGAAAAATATTAGCAGCTTATATTCTCCCACCTATATTACTCACAATTACATCATGAATTACCATTTCTAATAAAAACATCAACAGCGCACATTGGTTCGGTTAACAGATGGAATAATGTCTCACTACTTGCACATTGCAATCTTAGCTATAGCTAAAATACGTCATGTTGTAAATGGGTGAGCAATTGTTTATGAATGATGCCATCTATGATACAGAGTAAAACTAAAAGCAGCTTCTTAAGGATAGCAATCAACAGAAGATCAGGACAACTCCGCCATTCACAGGGCAGAACACTATTTACTCCCTAGATAGCAATTAGGATGAAAATGAGCTTAAATGTCTGGCTGGGTGACACTTTATTGTACTCTGTTGTTACACTGCACAAGTATACATGCCTTCATCTAAGGTCAATGGACAATACACTTACTACTGCTAATGGGACCCTGGAGAGGATAGACCATATCATAGTTTGACTCCATCTTCTTCAATTATAGTTGGTTGAAAGCTCAGTAAGGTTCATCCTCTTTTCAGGCATGTACAGAAAGGGGTACAGTCTTACAAATCATGAAAGGGGTGAAGGATGTGGTAAGTGGCTAATCAGAAACTTTACATAAAGATGTGTCCTTCCTTACCATATGTTTTCTCTTGGTGCGGCTTTGAAGAGAACAAGATTTTTTGATACTCTGATGGGAGATGTTTATGCCACGTGCATCTAATCTATGTGTGGCCAATCAGTGGTTGTAATATATGTTGCAGACTATTGAGGGTTTTGTTAGCATGTCATGATGTTGTATTGAATTTTTGTCAAACAATAATTCCAGTTGTTAATAAAATTTATGGAACGGAAACAGTGGTCAATAGAGATGATCGAATCTGCCAGGATCAAATTCACCAAATCACACAGATTTTACAGGGAAATTCGATTTGCAGCAAATGTATTCTCCACAAATTGAATGTACCTTATGCTCTGGGGACTCTCAATACTCCAGAGCATAATGAATATAATATATATACTGTATATTTAAAAACCCCTTCACCACTTACCTGTCTCGCCATCCCCATAGATCGTTGTCTGGTCCTGCTGCTAGTCTTTTCTTTTTTACTTCCCCCATCACGCACATTAATTTTTACCTCTTGACACCAAGCCTATGGCTTCTGGCTCAACTAGGCATTGGACGTCACTGCATACCATGCCAACACATGGTCGATGCGTGGCGTAATATCATGCAGTGACTAGTTCAGCTAGAAGAAATGGCCTGGGGTGAAGAGGTTGAAGAAAATACATGCAAGAGGGGAAAAGGAGAAGATTCATGGAGGACAGGATCACGGACTGATAGGTGAGCAGTCAGGTATTATTATTATTATTATTTTTAACAGTTTGCCTGGCCCTATACGGTTTAGCAAAATTGCTGCCGCAGCTGACCATCACTTTGCTGAATACGCAAAAAAAATCTAATTTCTAGAGAATACAAATTTTTGTAAAATTCTAGAATTCAATTCCATTTAAATTCACTCATCTTTAGTGATCGCATCTGTATGTTACCCACTATCGACATCTCAGTGCACAAATGAGTACTTGGTGCTGCAAATCTAATTGCTCAGCTTTAGAAAACTCCTCTTCGGCTTCTATGTATTACAGACATATGGATGTTTGAGGTAATTTTCGGGATTAAGGAATTTTCAGGATTAAGACAACATTATCATTGTATAATGTGATTTTCAGGTTATTTATCACATTGTCTATCACATAAGATCAAGTTGTCGACAATTCCAGTGACCAGTGAATAATTATGGAATTATTGGCTAATGTTTTTATGTACGGTAAGTTAGAAATCCGATTTGTCATTCAAGCTTAATTAAGTAATAGAGCTCTGCGGCTGTTGTAGTCTTCGATGTAACACGGAAAGCGGTTTTTCATAGTCTTACTAAATATCCAAGTGTCGGAAATATTTCAGTGCCAGCAATGCAAAACAATGAAGTTTTTGTTACTTTATTTATTTCCCACTGCTACAATTGTGTGGGGTCGTTTTCCAATCTCTCCTGCTTTCTTTGAGGCGAAATCCTCAAAATATCAGTAGAAAATATTTTGAATACATCCCTTAGAGTCACACAACAATAATTAACAGTGGAGCCATAGCTTAACAGCAAGCAGCTGATAATAGCGCAGGCCAGCGATGACTGAATGCAATTAATCATGAGATCTACCCACTGAGTTAAAGATTTCTACATAAGAAATCACATAGAAGGTAGTGAGGTTTAGATGGCGGTAAAAAAAAAAAATCTATTTTTATAAATGAACAACAAGGAGGCCAAATGTGCATTTAAAAACACATTCTCCGTGTGATCTCTGCCTTTCCTAAAGTGGATATTCAGTGTAGCAGTCTCCATGTGGTACAGTATGGCTGAGAATAAAGTTTTATTACAGAATTTGGCACGGTGGGGTAATGTCCAGCATTTTTGAACGAGTGCCTGCGAGCTGCCTGCCAGTCCTCCTGTAATGAAAGATGAACAGAATGGGTTTCACACACATATCAATTCGTCCTCAGATTCACAGCCAGCAATGATTTGAAGCATGACTTCAGCTGTACAAAGAAGGAGATTCATTTTATATAGCTTTTTTTATTTATTATTTATTTACATGTTGCTCAGACTGGAGGCTCATACTCAACCTCTTAACGTCTGAGATGTACGTAGTCGTAATACGTAACCCACAGAGGTGGATGGGTTCCTACTTTCCCTTTGTTTGCCATCGATTAGTAGAATAAAGATGGTAAATCTGCGCTGCTTCTGCTGTATTCACAATAATGATCCAATATGCGGTTTCAAAATGTCTACGCGGCTTTATCCGCAACGCATTTCAAAGTTAGCAAACTTCTTCCTCAGGAGAACCTTGTAGTTGTACGAGGTAGCGCAGGTTTACCAACTTTTTTCTACTAATCAAAAACTACGTTGGATCCAACTTATTTTCAAAGCGTAAGCTTTTGTTGTTGGCCACACAACCTCATAAGATGAGAGTAAAAATGATGTGTATGTCACATACAAAATAATAATAAAATAATATAATACACTGAAAATTATTATAAAAATTAATAATGAATAAAATTAAATGTGACAATACCACCAGGAGTGTGGATGGCAGACCATCCGGAAATGTGAAAAGAACTATCCAGGAATGGAGGAAAAAACCAAGTGGCAAGAGCAAGAAACAGAATACCAATGCAACACAATGTGAATAATAAAATATTACAGCCTTTATTAATCAATTGGCACAAATAAAGACAACACAAGATTGTATATGTAATAAAATACAAAAAATAAATAAAAAGAGGCAATAATCAATAATTGATGATAAAGCTACAAGACATGTAATGTGAGCACTAGGGTATATATACATATAACCATATATGTCTAATGACTTCCTACAAAGAATGATTTGGCAGGCGTAAAAGTAAATACACTTATGGTAAAAAATGCTCAATAGGAAACCAGGCATAAAAATCTGGGATATTAGGGGTTGTATCAACAAGTGGGTGGGATGTGTATGTCCCCTATTCACAAGGACTGAAAATGTGCACTATGCCCAAAAACACTATATATAAAAAAATACATGAGAATAAATGAAAATTATATCTCAGTGACAATTGAAGTGCCGTATGCAAAAATCACAAAATAATAATAACAATATAAACACTAATCAAAGTGCCAAGTGCAATTGGAAAAAGACACTAATTAAAGTGCCAGGTAAAATTAGAAAGAAAGCGCTGTATAAATCAACAGGTGACTGAACGTCCCCAGTGTGAAATAAAGAAGACATACGCCCAAATGAATACAACACTTCAGTGACCCAGCCAAAAGGCATCAGACTATAAAAATTACCTGGCAGCTTATATCAAAAGGTTATGGCCTCTGTAGAACGCGCCCCGACGTCACTGAAGTGTTGTATTCATTTGGGCGTATGTCTTCTTTATTTTACACTGGGGACGTTCAGTCACCTGTTGATTTATACAGCGCTTTCTTTCTAATTTTACCTGGCACTTTAATTAGTGTTTTTTTCCAATTGCACTTGGCACTTTGATTAGTGTTTATACAGGTCCTTCTCAAGAAATTAGCATATAGTGCTAAATTTCATTATTTTCCATATTGTAATGATTAAAATTAAACTTTCATATATTTTAGATTCATTACACACCAACTGAAATTTTTCAGGTCTTTTATTGTTTTAATACTGATGATTTTGGCATACAGCTCATGAAAACCCAAAAATCCTGTCTCAAAAAATTAGCATATCAAGAAAAGGTTCTCTAAACGAGCTATTACCCTAATCTTCTGAATCAACTAATTAACTCTAAACACATGCAAAAGATTCCTGAGGCTTTTAAAAACTCCCTGCCTGGTTCATTACTCAAAACTGCCATCATGGGTAAGACTGCCGACCTGACTGATGTCCAGAAGGCCATCATTGACACCCTCAAGCAAGAGGGTAAGACCCAGAAAGAAATTTCTGAACAATTAGGCTGTTCCCAGAGTGCTGTATCAAGGCACCTCAATGGGAAGTCTGTTGGAAGGAAACAATGTGGCAGAAAATGCTGTACAACGAGAAGAGGTGCCGGACCCTGAGGAAGATTGTGGAGAAGGACCGATTCCAGACCTTGGGGGACTGGGAAGCAGTGGACTGAGTCTGGAGTAGAAACATCCAGAGCCACCGTGCACAGGCGTGTGCAGGAAATGGGCTACAGGTGCCGCATTCCCCAGGTAAAGCTACTTTTGAACCAGAAACAGAGAAGCAGCACTGGGCTACAGAGAAGCAGCACTGGACTGTTGCTAAGTGTCCCAAGTACTTTTTTCTGATGAAAGCAAATTTTGCATGTCATTCGGAAATCAAGGTGCCAGAGTCTGGAGGAAGACTGGGGAGAAGGAAATGCCAAAATGCCTGAAGTCCAGTGTCAAGTACCAACAGTCAGTGATGGTGTGGGGTGCCATGTCAGCTGCTGGTGTTGGTCAACTGTGTTTCATCAAGGGCAGGGTTAATGCAGCTAGCTATCAGGAGATTTTGGAGCACTTCATGCTTCCATCGGCTGAAATGCTTTATGGAGATGAAGATTTAATTTTTCAGCACGACCTGTGCCAAAACCACTGGTAAATGGTTTACTGACCATGGTATTACTGTGCTCAATTGGCCTGCCAACTCTCCTGACCTGAACCCATAGAGAATCTGTGGGATATTGTGAAGAGAAAGTTGAGAGACGCAAGACCCAACACTCTGGATGAGCTTAAGGCCGCTATCGAAGCATCCTGGGCCTCCATAACACCTCAGCAGTGCCACAGGCTGATTGCCTCCATGCCACGCCGCACTGAAGCAGTCATTTCTGCAAAAGGATTCCGACCAAGTATTGAGTGCATAACTGAACATTATTATTTGATGGGTTTTTTTTTTTATTTTGTTTTAAACACTTTTATTTTATTGGACGGATGAAATATGCTAATTTTTGAGACAGGATTTTTGGGTTTTCATGAGCTGTATGCCAAAATCATCAGTATTAAAACAATAAAAGACCTGAAAAATTTCAGTTGGTTTGTAATGAATCTAAAATATATGAAAGTTTAATTTTAATCATTACATTATGGAAAATAATGAAATTTAGCACTATATGCTAATTTTTTGAGAAGGACCTGTATTGTTATTATTATTTTGTGATTTTTGCATACGGCACTTCAATTGTCACTGAGATATAATTTTCATTTATTCTCATGTATTTTTTTATTAGACATATATGGTTATATGTATATATACCCTAGTGCTCACATTACATGTCTTGTAGCTTTATCATCAATTATTGATTATTGCCTCTTTTTATTTCTTTTTTGTATTTTATTACATATACAATCTTGTGTTGTCTTTATTTGTGCCAATTGATTAATAAAGGCTGTAATGTTTTATTATTCACATTGTGTTGCATTGGTATTCTGTTTCTTGCTCTTGCCACTTGGTTTTTTCCTCCATTCCTGGATAGTTCTTTTAACCTCATAAGATGAGCAGTTACCACCTCTTATAATCCATCACTGGTTGACATGACCCAATTGCTCTTTTATTGCCTCCCCTGTCCTTCTACTTGCTTTAATATCGCGCATACAAGTGTTTTCTCTGTCGGCTTTTATTTTAATCTGATCTTTTAAAAAAACGTAATTACTATAGAGATATCATCCTTTATAAGCATTGGTCATCATGTTCTGTTGCATGGATAACTCTAAGCCCAGCAGTAGAGATGAGCAGATCAGGCGAAATTTGAATTTGTGTAAAATTTAGCTGAAAATTCGATTCACAAAACTTTTGCCATCCTTGAATTTAATGTCCCATTTTGTGCTCTTGGATCTCCCTTGAGTTCAGGGCATAATTAACATAAGATGTAAAAAAATAGACAAAAATATCCTAAAACTCACTTTAGTGCTCACCTCTCCAGTCTCCTCCTCACCATCACCTCTCTGGTTCTTGCCACATTTTCTGATCACTACCGCTTTCCCTAAAATCATCAGAGCCAGAAGTCCTAGCCTAGAAGCCCAGGAGTGTCCAACGTGTGCCCTGGCTCTACATGTGCGGAACCATCCTGGGCCTCATCAAAGTCAGAAGTCTTGGCCTAATATGAGGGGCCTGAGGATTTCAGCTCGAGTGGTGATGATCAGATATTGCGGCGTGTACCCGATGGGTGATGATAAGAAGCAGAAAGGCTGGACAGGTGACCGAGGAAATGAGTATAAGGATTTATTCTTATTTTTAACCTTTTAATAGCAGTTTGTGGGTCAGAAAAATGGCCGCCAGTGAATGTCATTTTGCTGAATCTACACAGAAGTGAATTTTAAAAAAAATACACATTTTTGGCAAATGCAGATTTTTGTAAAATTTTAGCAGAATTCATTTCCACTCGAATATATTCACTCATCTGTACCCAGCAGTACAGGACTGTAGGAAACCTGCCACATATCTCACACTTGGTCCAACATCTGCGCCACTCTAATGATTTCATTAGGGAATAGTGTAATTATCACTAGTGTTGAGCGATACTGCTCGATATCTAAAAATATCGGATCGGAATGGTATCGCCGATATCACTAAATATCGGCGATATCCGATTCCGATACCGGAAGTCCCATGTAAGTCTATGGGAACAAAATATCGCAACTAAAAAAAACCTTTATTTCCTTGTAAACACTAAATATACACACATAGAATACATATATATATATATATACATGTCATTGTGACATACATATATACATATATGTATAGTTTATACACTTCTACATAGTAAAATATCCTCTGATTCAATTGCCGGGTAAAGCCGGCTTCTGTGAAAAGACAGAAGCACCCGACATGAAATGACACTTGGTGTACATAGGGTTAACCATGTCTTTTCATGTCGTTTGCAATCTGATTTGCACAAACAATTACATCAGTCTATGTGTGCAAAATTTCACACCTGTAGGGGTTAATTAAAGGTGTAAATTTGTTGTAAAAAAAACGGACTTTTTTGCTACGAATTTACACCTTTAATCAACCCCTACAGGTGTGAAATTTTGCACACATAGACTGATGTAATTGTTTGTGCAAATCAGATAGCAAAGGACATGAAAAGACATGGTTAACCCTATGTACACCAAGTGTCATTTCATGTCGGGTTCTGCATTTTCACAAAAGCCGTCAATTGAATTAGCGGCTATTATACTATGTAGAAGTGTATGAACTATAAATATAAATATATATATATGTGTCACAAATTCAATGACATGTATAATATATATATATATATATATATATATATATGAGGTGTAAAATTGTTTAAAAAAATGCGTGGGCTCCCGCCCTATTTTCGCAACCAGACAGACAAAGCCAGCGAATGGGGGCAGATAATAATAGCCCAGAGAGGGACCATTATTTTTGGCCCCCCCTGGCTACTAACATCTGCCCCCAGACACCCCAGAAAAGACAAATCTATAATTAGATTCGCCCTTTCTGGCACTTTGCCCGTCTATTCCCATTGCCCTGTAGCGGTGGCGAATGGGTTAATATGGGGTTAAAGCCACATTGCAATTGAAAGGTGACCTTAAGCCAGGTTAATAATTGAGAGCTGTCAATTAGACAACTATCAATTATTAATCCTATTGCATGAAATAAAAATAAAACACACACACTTTAATTAAAAATCATTTTAATGAAATAAAGACACATGTTTTTGACCATCTTTTATTTGACTGCAAAAACCATTTCCTGTAATAAAAATAAAATAAAAAAGCAAAATTATTCTTACCTATCCCATGCACAGTCAGGTCCCACGGTGTAATCCTTCAGAAAGGGTTAATGTTTACTGCAGGGACCGCAGCTAATGCTGCAGCCTCACAGTAAACCCCCAAATGAATGAGTTCCTCTCCTGGCTGACAGGAGAGGAAGTGGAAAGCTTAATTGATTGCTTTCCACTTTCACTTCAGGTCAGCTAGGGACACAATCAGTGACATCAGAGGGAACTGATTAACAAAAATAGGGGTTCCCTTCGAATAAAAAATGGCGTGGGGTCCCCCCTATTTTTGTTAACCAGCCAGATGAAGCAGACTGCTGAGGCCTGGATTTTCAGGCTGTTAAGGAGCCAAGATCCATGGACCTTGCCAGCCTGATAATACCAGGCCACAGCAGTCTGCATATCTTGGCTGATTAACAAAAATAGGGGATCCCCTCGAAAAAAATTGGCGTGGGGTCCCCCCTATTTTTGTTAACCAGCCAGATGAAGCAGACCGCTGAGGCCTGGTTTTTCAGGCTGGTAAGGATCCAATATCCATGGACCTTGCAAGCCTGATAATACCAGGCCACAGCAGTCTGCTTAGCTTGGCTGGTTAACAAAAATAGGGGATCCCTTCGAAAAAAAAACGGCGTAGGGGTCCCCCTATTTTTGTTAACCAGCCAAGTAAGATGCAGACTGCTGCGGCCTGGTATTAAAAGACTGTCAAGGCCCATGGATTTTGGCCCTCAACAGCCTGATAATACCAGGCTACAGCAGCCCCACATTTGGCGCATCAAAAGATGTGCCAATTGTGGCACTTTACCCGGCTCTTCCCACTGCCCTGTATGGTGGCAAGTGGGGTAATAAGGGGTTAATGTCACCGTTGATTGCACGGTGACAATAAGCCCGGTTAATAATGGAGAGGTGTCAATAAGACACCGATCCATTATTAATCCCAAAGTTATTAAATGTATAAAAAAAAGACAAAGCAAGAAAAAAGTCTTTTAATGAAATAAAAGAGACAACACAGTTTTCATTTCTTTTATTGCACTCTCATTCCTGCGACGCCATCGATCTCCTGTAAAAAAAGAAAAAAAACAAACCAACAGTATACCACCTGTCCGACGCAGTCCATAGTAACGACAGTCCCACGACGATCCAGCTCTGCTACATCGCAATGACAGGCAGAGCCTGTCATCGCGATGCAGCACAGCTGATTACCTGCTTCCCCGGCGGTGACGTCATCGGACTGACTGCTTTACGGCCGGGATTACCCAGCAGTCACTGCAGTTATCGCGAGAAACTGCATGTGACCGCCGGGGAAAGATGATGGCGACCATGAAGCAGTCCAGCCCGTGACCGCCGGAGATCTTCTGCCAGGTAAGTGCCGCTGACTCCTGACAGACCCGACCGACGGACACTGACAGTGACAGTGACAATCCCGATTCCGGTATCTGATATGACGAAAATATCGGTACTCGGAATCGAAAGCCCGATACAGCCAATATCGGCCGATACCCGATATTTGCAGTATCGTATCGCTCAACACTAATTATCACCTATCAACATTGTATGGGACTGGTGTACATAGTCATTCGAACAGTCCCGTAGAAGTGAATAGAGTGGAGGTCATCTATGCAGAGCATGTGCAGGACTCAACAGGAATAGCAAAAAAATTACTTTTTATGAATGCATCATTAAATTTAATAGAAAGTGATTTTTTTTACTATCATTTTTACAGTACCAGAAATGTGGTTGAGTTATATCTTAATCTCATCCAGATGTTGTATTTTTGTGTGAAATCTGCATGGAAATTGCCTTTTGTTTTGTTTTTCCTAGCCATTTCACTTTCTATCATGGAAATGCACCTTTTTGGTGTAGATTTTACCCATTAATTTCAAGAGGGACCTTGAAATCTGCAAGCTAAACTGCTGGCCTGGCAAAAACGGCATCAAAAACTGCATGAATAGGTTTGGAAAATATGTGTATCATTTCGATGCAGAAGTGCTCCAGATTTCAGATTAGTAATCAAGGCAAAAAATAGACACCAAATACACATGATGATTTTGTTATGCATTTTGTTGCTGATTTGGTGACAAAGAAAAGGATGAAAGTCACATTGATTCTGCCCCTAGCGTGAATAAATGCAGATTTATAAAATTTCCACCACAGGTCAACTTCCCCACAAAAAAAATTAATCGGAGTAAATGGGATTTATTGAACTCTCGTCTACTGAGCTGGTACTGTATTATGTTCTTGATATTCTGCGTGTAATTCGGCATTGGAAGTCCACGTTGAATGCTCTGTGTGAATGTAGACTTAGTGTTATGTTTTTAGACACCGAAGAAATTAATCATATAGCAAATAATCTGTGATTATCCTACTAATTTATTAGCAAACACCCAAGTCCTGATTCATTATGACTGGAGTTTTGTAGGCCAGTGCTAATGATAAGTGTGGAGGAGTAAGATACACCTAATTCATTAAGGGCAGGAGAAAGCTGGCACTCCCTTTTTCTTGGTTCAATACTTTATTGGAAATCCATGTGCTGAAATGACATACAGTGCGGTCTTCTATACAACTTACGCATTTTACAATATCAATCCTTAACCTTTCTATGATTAAGGAACCAAGGAAACGGAGTGCCAACTTTCTTCTACTGATATACCTCCTTGCCGTCTCAGGCTGTCATGCACCGAAGATGCAAGTGATGACGATGTGGGGAGCTGTCATTTTCGGTGTTTTAATTCACTAAGAAGCGCATCCCACTTAATAAATTAGATGCATCTTATCACTGGTGGGCACCTCTGGGAAGGGAGGAACTGGAGTACCATTTCTGAAACAGCACAACTATTGATGAATTTATTGGGCAGCTTTACCAGACCCTTTCCTGCCTCAGCTCTACCCGCTTTCGATGACCTGTTCGAAAACAACAAAAGTCACAAAATGATCGTTTAACTTCATGTTACACAAAAATGTAAAGCTGTTTTAAGACAGAATTTTGGCAAAAACACTGTGATAAATTGGCTTTCAGGGTAGGTGCACATGTTCAGGAATCGGCAGCTCTTTGGATGCAGCACATGTCCGCTGCGTCCAAAGCGCTGCCGGCTATTGAACGCAGGTTATTCCGCACGTGTTCACTGAACCGTGCGGAATCACCACGTCCAATGCATGGTATGGATGAAATTTATCTTGCGGACACTCGCAATAGACATGCTGCTGTCTGGAAAGGTGCGCCGCATGTCCGTCTCCGCAAGTAAGCCGTCTCTGGACGTATAGTGGACATGGGATTTCTATGCTGTAATATCTGGACGCTGTGGGTTGGACGCTGCGGAAGTACGCATAGTCCAACCCACAGCGTTTACTGACTGCGTGTACCTACCCTCAGTGTTGAACTATAGTCTTCAGTCTGCAGACCATTGATTGCAGGTTGCTGATGGATCTCAACAGCAAGTGGAAATACTTATGTTTACCATACTTAACATATTTTTGCTTTCAAAAAAATAAAAAAAAATTCAAAAAATGACTGTAGCACAAATAAAACCCAACTTTATTACAATATAGCTTTTTTTTAAATAAAAAAAGATTTTAAAAAAAGAATTGAAATATTTGTTAAAACATATTGCAAAATAAATGGCACAAACAATTATTTGGATAATATCATAAAAGCCAAGTTAAACCTTTCGTGTCCAATGGACAACACCCCTGTACTGAACTGGTTACGTTTGTATTCGGTTTCTGATAGCAATAGATAACTGCGTATAAAACCACCTATGAAATGTTTAATAACAGTTTCAACATGAAGAAAAACATTGCCTATAACTGCATAATTTTCACAGTTTATACTTTGGTACTTTAAAGGTGCCATAAAATCTGCGTGTGTGAAAAAGGCCTAAAAAATAAATAATAAAAAATGGAAAAAAAAATTCTCCAATATTTTTTCCATTTAGCAGGTATATTACACTTCACATAACTTCCCATTCACATTTACCTCGATAAGCAGTGACCACAACAGTTTCAATTAAAGTCTCATCTCATACATAGCCATGATGGACATTTAGTCATATGGATATAATTTTCGGTTAGGAAAAGTAATTTTATTTCCAGCTGAATAAGCAGCTCACAGTAATAACAGTCGGGGAGTGACGGCACTTTGCTTTCCTCCCATGCTGTACGGTATGTAAAAGGTCATATTTCTAATAGTTTCAGATTCCGTAATAATCAATTTGATAAGCTCGGGAAAATAAACTACTTGAATTTATAAGGGGTTTACTTGCTCCATGCTTACACAGTACGTTTGTGAGGTCATTTCGCTGCCGCACAGATTTCTAAAATCCTATCTAAGTTATCAGTTGATTGAAGCTGCAGTTTTTCGACATCAATGTGGAATGATTTTTTTTTATCTTGGCCTTTAAAAAAAAGTTGTTTTTCTACTTCATAACCGGTGTTGTGCTGCGACTATGAATTCAGATTATTACATAAAAATATTGAGCATTTTATATGTTTTATCACCTGTGGTTTTAACTTATTCATGGCTTCTCTGTTATATTATACAGTCATGTAATATTAGTGCACTGTAGAAATAGATAATACAATGTAGTATCCGGTTATATATTCTGAAATAATATGTTCAAACTAAGCATATAGTCAATGTTTTTACTCCTCGCACCCTTCCAATAAGTATTTATCTCCCCTTATTTTGTGACTTTGAAGAATACTAGATTTGACCACTGTCTGGAGTGTAGAGTAATGTTCTTTGAGGTTACTGTATTCTTTTGTCTGAAAGAAAAACAGTCACACGGACCCATAGTGTGAATCAATCGTCTTTTATAGGACTGTACTGAAGGGGTTAGACACTACTTTTTTAATTAAAGAGTTATCTAAAGTATAAGCCATTAATATCTAATTGGTGGAGGTGCGCCTAGGATTAAGTATGCTGCCAAGGGGTGATAAGTCCTATTTATAGTTGGTGACCTTACCGCAAATGGTGGCTATACTTTATTCTTGTTCTTCCAACCTCCAGGTAGCTAGCAGCCTATGGAACCTCTTTCTTGACTCCTGACCTTTTCAACTTACTTTTCCTCTACTTTTTTCCATCTTGACTTCTTTCATTGTTTCTCAGACTGTCTTCTTTCCACACGCTTCTTGCGCAACTTCTTACTTATCCCCTTGCTCGTTCCTTCGGTTCCTGGCCCTTACTGATGAACTGACCGTTCCCAACAGATGGGATAAATCAGCTGTCTGCACCACTTTTATTTATTTATTGGTAAGCTGTCCAGAAAAAAAAGTTAAATTGGCAATCCTGCTGCCTAGTGAGGTCACTGGTCAATGTGTTTAACAAAACACCTAAGACTAGGGTGTCATTGAATCTAATAAAACCTACATGATGCAGTCTTCAAAAAAAATCCAACTTGGTTTATTATTTTGCAGCAATCTTGACTTGATTTAATATAAGTCATGTTCAACATTGGCACACAAAAAAAAAACAAGTCAAGTACAGTAAGTATATGAGATTTATTCAAAAAAGATTGATGTGTTTACTGAAAAACAAACAAGCCAACGTTTCAGCCATTCGGGCCTTTATCAAGGTAAATCTGTGAATCGGGAAGTCAAGGATCCATGTGAGAGACTCCTGTAACAGAAAGAGTCTCTCACATAGATCCTTGACTTCCCGATTCATAGAGTTACCTTGATAAAGGCTGAAACGTTGACTTGTATGTTTTTCTGTGAACACGTGAATCTTTTTTTAATAAATCTCATATACTTACTTGCTATTTTTGTTTGCCGAAGTATTTTTTGGATATACCGTATATACTCGTGTATAAGCCGACCCGTGTATAAGCCGACCCCCCTAATTTTGCCACAAAAAACTGGGAAAACTTATTGACTCGTGTATAAGCCGGGTGTATAAACTGCCCTCCTGCTCTGTGCTGCCCCCGTCCTGCTCCTTGCTCCCCCATCCAGCTCTGTGCTCCCCTATTCTCCTCTGTACTCCCCCACTCCTGCTCCGTCCTCTGCTGTGCTCCCCCATTCCTTCTCCGTCCTCCTGTGCCCCCCTGTCCTGCTCCATGCTTCCCCCGTCCTCCGTTCTCCTCCCCGTCCTCCTCCATGCTTCCCCATCCACCATTCTCCCCTCCTGTCCTGCTCCATGCCTCCCCATCCTCCGTTCTCCTCCCCGTCCTCCTCCATGCTTCCCCGTCCTGCTCCATGCTTCCCCCGTCCACCGTTCTCCTCCCCGTCCGGCTCGTGCTCCTTGTCCTCTCCTCCATCATACTCACCCCTCCCCGTGCCATCGCTGAACTTGCCTGCAATCCTGCAGCTCTCCCCGGCTTCCTTCAGCTCTCCAGCGCTGAGCGGTGATGTAATACCGCTCATTAAGGCCATGAATATGGAGGCGACGCCCATGGAGTGGCATCGCGTCCATATTACATGACCTTAATGAGCGGGTATTACATCACCGCTCAGCGCTGGAGAGCTGAAGGAAGCCGGGGAGAGCTGCAGGATTGCAGGCAAGTTCAGCGATGGCACGGGGAGGGGTGAGTATGATCCCAGCCACCGGCTCCTTCCGCGGCACCCCCTAACCCGCTGGTTTCTGCCCTATGACTCGTGTATAAGCCGAGGGGGCATTTTCAGCACGAAAAAAGGTGCTGAAAATCTCGGCTTATACACGAGTATATACGGTAGTTAAGATGGACATCTTACTTCAGAGCACCATCTATTAACAGTTGAGCACAAACCTATTCCCTACAAGTCATGTTCAACATGTCTGCAATTTAGCTTTTTTCCAATTCAAAAGTCACGGTCACAGGACAACAACTCACCAAAATGTTTAGTGGAAAACACCTTAAAGTGTCTTTGTGAGGTTTGTTTGGTGCCTGTTAGTGATGGGAAAACACATGGATGTTCGGGTTCGGTCTATTCGGGCGATAGTTTAAAAAAAGTTTTGTTCGGGTACCAGAGCAATACTCAAACTCAAACCAGAACGCCATTCAGATGCATGGGGACCCCGAAATCCGTTGTTTTCCAAGCTGTCATCTACGTGACAGTGCTGCAAAAACGGGCTCTGATTGGCGGTAAGATCATCAACGCCAGTCAGCCATCGCACCAGTGCAGTGGTCAAAGCGCCAGAATTGGCGCATCTAATAAATGTGCCTTTTTGGGGCGGCTTCAGGCTGCCATTTTTAGGCTGGGTAGGGCCAATATCCATAGCTCCTTCCCAGTCTGAGAATATCAACCTCCAGCTGTGTGCTTAGCTTGGCTGGTTGTCAAAAATGGGGGGACCCCACACCGCTTTTTTAAAAAAATGGTGTGGGACCCCCTATTATTTATAACTAGCCATTTTTAAGCTGACAGCTGGGAGTTGTAGTCCAAAGCTGTAGGTTTTGCTTACGCTGGTTATCAAAAAAAGAAGGACTCCACGTCATTTTTTAAAAATGTATTTATTTATAGAACAGATGACGGCTGATGAATACTCCCATCAGCCTTGCTTGCTCTTGCTGCTATCAGCGACAGCACGTGTACTATGATGAGAGTAGTACTCTCATCAGATGACGCCTGTGACCGGCGGTAACCTTTTTTACCCCACTCACAGCTGCTGGCTCACATGCTGTCATCTGAAAATGTGGGGACTGCAGCCCTCTGACCGGAAGTAACAAACTTACCACTGATCAGAGCCACTAGTGTTTCTTGCACTGTCTCACAGATGACAGCGTGGGAAACAGCCGACGTTCAGGGTGCCCAATCCGAACAATAAAAAGGACTTCCTGGAGAAATCCGTGTTCGGTGTTCATGCATGGACATTGGGTGTACAGTAAGGACCCTGCATTTTACTGTTCGGCTTCTCCCATCACTAGTGCCTATTCTTAATGCTTTATGTTTTGTTGTTCATATTGTACTGACATCTAAATAATTTTTTTTATCTAATTTTGCTTTTCGAGTCTTACCACTGACATAGTTTACAGTATGTGTCCATGTAATTGCTTGTATTAATTTGCTTTTGATGACTTTGACTGTTCCATCCTGTACTCTATCTAGATAACTTTACCGCTGATAGCTTAGTAATGTTAGAAGAATTATGGAAAAGCTCAGATGGAATCATCTCAAGTTATATATAGAAGATGATGAGCTGAATATGTCATTCAAAGACACTTCAACCAAAGGAAGCAAAGAGTTAACACCAGAAAAAGACAATACCCACTGTGACCAGCAGGTCCCTGTGCAATCATCAGTGGAACTAGCTATTATAGCCAATTTGATAGCTTGAAAATGAACTCATTAGTGGTCTTTTATCAGTGGAAAAAAAGTCTATTAAATCGGGATGTGTGAAGAAGCAGGATTCAGACTTATTTCCATCCCACTTGTGACCTGAACAAATCACAGAAATACTTTTCAAGGAACCGAGGTCAGGCTTCACTGAAAATAGAGAAGAATCTCCACGTGAAATCTAAACTGCGATTTTGTTGTTTTTGCATATGATACAGATGCAGATGATTTATATTTAGGATGGTTATACGGAGGGTTATATCCAAAACTGTTCATACTTTTTGAACTATGTTTTTGGAGATGCAAGTGCAACACTGGATCCAATAAATCCAGAGAGGTGAAAAGGATCCAGAATTCATTCAGAAAGGAGTAGAGTTTGCAAAGCGAATGTGGCCAAGTCAGATTTTCTAGTGTGTTTTTGTGTCATCTATTCAGTAGTAAAGAACAAAAAATGTTACAAATTTGGCACACACTGTAAGGGCAGATTTATCAATATCAATACTGTAGAAAGCTCACCAAAAAGTGAACTTATTAAAATATATATTTTAAAAAATCCTTAAAAATGTCCAAATAATGTGATATTCATACATCACATTATTTGAAATTTTTAAGAATATTTGAATAAAATTATAGTTTAATAGTGTTAGGGTCTGCGGAACGCACCAAATATAAGGTGTAGAGAGGTGCGTTCGCAGCCCGGGGTCCACCGTGCAGGCGGAGCCTGCTGCTAGTAAGATGGCGCAAGAAGCGAACTCTGTTATCCCACAGAGTCGTCAAAATAAACGCCGTAACGCGCTGTGGCAATATGTGCGAACTCTGTTATTCCACAGAGCCGCTAGAAGGAGAGCCGCAGCGCTATATGGCGATGTGTGCGAACTCAGTTAACACCACTGAGTCGCAAAGAAAACACGCTAGGGCGCTGTCTAACGTTGAAAGTGAACCCTGTTACGTCACAGGACCGCTGAGAAAAAGCACTGTGTCCTGTCAGGCACCCAGGTAAACAGTTGACTGCTAAGTGAACATGGAAAGTGATCATGCACTAATGTCCTCGTGGAGTCACCCGCAATCTATGGCATCTGAACGCCAGGCCCTGAATACGGCAATCAAACTCCTCACCGGTTATGCCGGTAATCTAAGGCATTTTAGACACCGACCCTGACCAGCTAGCATACCAAGCTCCTCACCGATTAGGTCGGTATTGTAATGGCGTATTTCAGCCGCCCTAACCACACACACGCATGACCACACTGGCGCAAAGCATATAACGGTTGATACTAGCGCACGGTCGTGCTGTAAGGACAGCCTTTTATAACAGCCACGAGAAAAAGACCTTCCAGGAAGGACCAATGGGAAGCTGCTTCAGAACATCAACAGCCACAGGACCTTCCTGAAGGACCAATAGGAGTGGCAGCTGTATCTGAGCATGTGACCCCTGATCTCCAATGGGAGATCTTGCCCTGGGCATGCTCAGATGAAGCAACAAAGGACTTAGTCCTAAAGATGTCTGCTCGCCGCTGACCAATACTGGCTACAATAGCAGAACCTGGAGAGGCAGCAGCAAGTCTCTGCACAGTATTAGACCGAGCGAGACGCTGGGAAGGACATCTTTGCTGAGCAGGCTCCACTTTGGCCGGAGATGGATGGGGGACCGCAGCGGGACTGGTTCAAGACTCCCCTTGTGCAGCAGTGGGAACTCAAACCCTAACAAATAGGAACACTTTTTAGTGAGCTTTATAAAGATTATATGTACCGATGATATTTATGAAAATTGAGCTGTCTAATTGGCAGCGGGCAGCACGATGGCTTAGTGGTTAGTGCTGCTACTTTGCAGCATTTGGGGTTTTCATATCCCACCAAGCACCACATCTGCAAGGAATTTGTATGTTCTCCTCGTATTTGAGTTGGTTTCTTCTGGATGCTCTGGTATTCTTCCACACTACAAAACATATTAATAAGGGAATGCAGACTGTGAGCCCCGGGAGGGCAGAGATGATAATGTAGAAGTGCTGTGGAATATGATGGCGCTATGTAAACAAGTAAAACAAATAAATGCTGCTTGATAAATCAAATTTTTAGACTATATTGCCTAAGACTACATTCCCATGATGAGTATTTTATGGTGAGTTTTTGATGTTGCCCAACATTCCTGCACCCATTAGATAAATACGGCTGATTACATTTTTTATTGCTTTTTTTTACGTGTTTTTGTCGCATTTTTGACGCTGCACTTTTTTTTTTGCGTCATGCTTTAAACAAAGCTGCTTTGTTTTTGATACTTCCTGGTATTTCGCTTTAAAAAAACTTTAATCATGCCATCATGTGCAGACTACGCAGAGGAAAAGCACTAAAAATGTATATGTGGATTTTTTTTATCTGCGGATTTTCCGCATCTAATGCACGTTTATGGGAAAAATCCACACAGCGTACCTGCAAGAGACATTGGGGCTTTTTTTTAAGGTTTTTTTATTCTAGGAAATAACATTGAATGCTTTATAATTCTTTAAAAGATAATTATCTTTAGCATAGGCCATTAATATGCTGAACCTCTTTCAATCAGAAGAATAAAGGGGCTTCTTGATGATGCTCTTTTACTACTTCTCTACAGTAACCAACACATCACTTTCCAGCCAAGGTTTGTTCTCGATCATTGGTTCCTTGGAGAAACAGTGTACACCTTACATAGTATTGCATTTCCACTGTATAAAAGTAAGGGGGCTGAGCTGAACACAACCTGAGAACAGGCGTAGCGTTTTCTTGGGGAGAACAAGGCCATGTTTTGGAAATCATAGACAACCCTTATAAGTTTGGCCCTTTCAAGAGAAATGTACTTTTTCAGGATTTTGCTTATGTAAACTGAATCGTTCAGCATCTCACCCATATAAATGGCATAGTCTACATTTAGAGCTACTGCATGTATGGTCATATAGAGTTAATTCATATTTATATTAGTGATATATGATACATTTAATAGAAAGTAAGATACATACAATAGGGTTATATTGCTTGAAGCTCCATTTTTCACTTTCCATATAGTAGTTAAAGAATTACTTCAATCCTCATTTATATCGATATGATAAATGACCCTCTTTCAAATGGACTAGAGACAAAAATCCCACAAGACATTGATTTATATGTGGTGGTGTTCATGTACAATGACCCTCTGCACAATCCGTTACCAAATGATTATTTCCAATTTTAAAGGTCGAGAAGAGTGACGGTATGAAGTCACGGAGGTTAGCAATGGTAGCCAGATTGGCTTTTGTCTCAAGTCACTATACATTTAAAGAACCAACTGCTAAAATCAAATTTCTATTTGATAATGCTAAAACGAAAGTTTACAACCTTTATCAACCTTCAATACAAGGAGCATTCGTGTGATGAGGAGGAATTTATGGTCAAGGATAAAGGTCCATGTGAGCTGTCTGGATGAGAATGCAAGGATAACCGATACATTTGGGACACTATTAACCCAAATTTCTTTGTGAACTCCAGGGACTTGTAAATGGTTTTCGTCTAAGTACTGCACTATGGAATATGTGAGTGCTGTATAAATTATGTATATTATATAGAAGTCACATATTCAATGGTGCTGTACACAGATGATAACCATTAACAAGTCAATGGAGTTCACAAAGACCTTAGGGTTAATGGTGACCCCTATGTATTGCTTATACTTGGATCCTCATCCAGACAGCTACATGATCCTTTATACTTCTTCATAATGATAAATGGAAAAAGTGGCTGCTCACAGCAATCTACTTAGAGAAAATCTGCCACCTCTAATGACATTTCTGGTTTAGAAAATGTCTGTATCTTCTTTAATATTATTATTCAGTGGCATCTTTTTTTTTTAGAACTTTTGGCCCAATTCATCAAGACTGGTACTTTATACACTTCACGCCTCCTAATCTTTCGCGACACCACCAGAAATGTTTCTCCAGTCAGAGTCTCAATTAGTCCAGTGCACTTAGTCAAAAGTGACCCGGACTTACGTTGAACTCCAGATTTGACCACTTTTCCAAAAGTGGACAGAACTGGCCAGGAGTGCTGTAAAAATGCCACAAGTTGCAAAATGCTAAATCTGATGTAATTGCGGAGTTTTATGCCAGAAATTTGGGAAAAACACAATGCTAAATCGGGTTCTTAGTATTTTCTTTGTGTGGTGCTGTTCCTCTGTTGCTCCTCCTAGACATTCATTAATAAATTGACAACTGAGTGCTACAAGTTGGTTTTGTGTCCTTACACACTTTGAGGGTTCCTGCAGGCGACCATATTTTCAGTCAGAGTGCAATCCGACAGAACATCGAATTGCATTGGGACCAATGTTATCCTATGGGGTTGGGCACATGTTCGATTTTTGACCAGAGTCTGTCCGAGGAAAAAAATTGCGGCATGCACAATTTGCGTCCAATATTCATGTCGCACTCGGCTATGCAATTCAATGAGAAATAATCAGATTGCACTCTGAATGCGGTCTGATTTTCATGAACTGACAAAATGGATAAAATGGAGAACTTTTTTCCATCTTCTCATACAAGAAAATTGCATCACACTATGATCACACTCTGTTCAGCGTTTGATCAGCATAATTGGACCGGTTTTGTGTAAACCTCAGCTTTACACTGACCACTGATTGCTTACAATATCTGACTGTGTTGATACACCATTGATAAGAGGAATAGTAACACCCAGATGTCAGTTTATTCATACACTTCTAGGGAAACAAAAAACAGAAACGGGGCAACGCAGAGCTCTAAGAAACGTTGCTCCAGATTAATTTGGGACACAATTATTAACTAAAACAGATAGGTCAGGAGAGGTCACAAATCCTTTTTTTGACCTGAACCGAGTCTCAAAAAATTATCTATAAATTGTTTGAAGAACAAATACCAGTAAATACTAATGAAAAGTGTCAGAGCCATTGAACCAACTTTCACCTGGACTCTGATCCTGGGATTATTATGTGATTCCACTCCAGAGCATAATGGGAACATTTTCTGTAAAATAACCCTCGCATTCAGTACACACAACAGAGAAATACTTCCGTGCTGGTAGCACTGCCTTCTAAAATTTAGTTCACATATGCATTTTATAGGAAGGGAATGTGGTCACCTAGCGCTTTCGGTAGGAAGCTGTCATTCTGAATTCACGTATGCAGTGTACTGGAGATGCCAGTAGCAAAACAGACTAGCCTCGTAGCTAAGCCAGTCCAGCTAGATTAAAGCAAACCAGTCTATTTTGAAATGTCAACCATTATATAAAGAAATACAACATAATTCATAGCTAGGCTGCCCTAGTCAGGCTCTGTGGTTATATTGGAAACATTTTTTTTAAATATTGATTTTATTTTTCTTGGAAAAAGTATGCAATTTTTTTTCTTTGTTTTACATTTTATTTATTAAGAAAAAAGCTTGGCCTCTGGTTACATTGCATTTCATTTCAGCCTTTTTATCTAGAGTGTTTCACAACATTTCTGTCTGATGGACGTCTCTCCTGTATGCCATTGCATAGGCATGAATCAATGTCAAGATCCCATTGCAAGAAAAATAAGTTTATAGCAATGGTCATGTGTGTTTTTTTATTGTCTTTCTCTGTGCAGTCTACCATGGTTAATTAAGTTATTCCTTACATGAAAAAAAAAATGTCAACACATACCAATCCAACAGTTGCCAAAAAGACCCTCTCTTGACATCGTAACTTATAATTGCATCTAACCGATCATTATAAGTCCTAAAACACTTTAAAGAAGCCCTCCCATGATTTTTTTTTCACTAAATCTGTGTATATTTGTATGTAGTATAGTGTAAGTGTATTAATATAATCACTCACTGGTGTCTTCTCCGGCATCCAGCTCCATTCTGCTCCTCTTCTCAGTGATGTTACCGCTCTGCAGACTCTCCGGATCACACTGTGCTCTGTATGACGCAGAAGTGGCTTTTACAATGTAAGCGTATAAAGCATCAGAATGAGGCTCCGTTGGCTATCATTGTAAAAGAGACTTCCAGCTCATGTATAGAGTGGAGAGTGAGCTGGAGAATAAGATGAGTGGCGTCGTCACTGAGAAGAGGAGCAGAATAGAGCTGGATCCTGGAGAAGATGGCGGTAGTCATGTATATTAACATTCTCACACTACAGCACATGCACATCTTACACAGGTTTAGGTGAAAAAAATCATGGGAGGGTTTCTTTTAGTTTTTTGTAAATCAACCTGGGCCCACTATAGATTATGGCAGTCATAGCGTATGCATGCGTAGGTGTGGTGGTTGCTACAACCTGCAAGTTTAATGGAGTCATGATAGAGATAGAAACAACTACACAGATATGTTTTAAATGTTTTACATATATATATATATATATATATATATACAGTGCCTACAAGTAGTATTCAACCCCCTGCAGATTTAGCTGGTTGACACATGCGGAATTAACTTGGCATTGTGACATTTGTACTGTAGATCAGTCTGGAAGTGGGAAATGCACTGCAGCAAAAAATTTTTTTTTTTTTTTTAAAAAAACGTTAAAAGTGAATTCAGAGTGTCATTTATTATTCAACCCCTCAAACCACAAGAATTCTGTTTGGTCCCCCTAAAGTATTAAGAAGTAGTTCAGGCACCAAGAATAATGAGCTTCACATGTGTGGATTAATGATCTCTTTTGCCAGCTTTTTCTGACTATTTAAGACCTTCCCCAAACTTGTGAACAACACTCATACATGGTCAACATGGGAAAGACAAAGGAGCATTCCAAGGCCATCAGAGACATGATCGTGGAGGGTCACAAGGCTGGCAAGGGGTACAAAACCCTTTCTAAGGAGTTGGGCCTACCTGTCTCCACTGTTGGGAGCATCATCCGTAAGTGGAAGGCTTATGGAACTACTGTTAGCCTTCCACGGCCTGGACAGCCTTTGAAAGTTTCCTCCCGTGCCGAGGCCAGGCTTGTCCGAAGAGTCAAGGCTAACCCAAGGACAACAAGGAAGGAGCTCCGGGAAGATCTCATGGCAGTGGGGACATTGGTTTCAGTCAATACCATAAGTAACGTACTCCACCGCAATGGTCTCCGTTCCAGACGAGCCCGTAAGGTACCTTTACTTTCAAAGCGTCATGTCAAGGCTCGTCTACAGTTTGCTCATGATCACTTGGAGGACTCTGAGACAGACTGGTTCAAGGTTCTATGGTCTGATGAGACCAAGATCGAGATCTTTGGTGCCAACCACACACGTGACATTTGGAGACTGGATGGCACTGCATACGACCCCAAGAATACCATCCCTACAGTCAAGCATGGTGGTGGCAGCATCATGCTGTGGGGCTGTTTCTCAGCCAAGGGGCCTGGCCATATGGTCCGCACCCATGGGAGGATGGATAGCACGGCCTACCTGGAGATTTTGGCCAAGAACCTCCGCTCCTCCATCAAGGATCTTAAGATGGGTCGTAATTTCATCTTCCAATAAGACAACGACCCAAAGCACACAGCCAAGAAAATCAAGGCCTGGTTCAAGAGGGAAAAAGTCAAGTTGTTGGAGTGGCCTAGTCAGTCTCCTGACCTTAACCCAATTGAAAACTTGTGGAAGGAGCTCAAGATTAAAGTCCACATGAGACACCCAAAGAACCTAGATAACTTGGAGAAGATCTGCATGGAGGAGTGGGCCAAGATAACTCCACAGACCTGTGCCGGCCTGATCAGGTCTTATAAAAGACGATTATTAGCTGTAATTGCAAACAAGGGTTATTCCACGAAATATTAAACATAGGGGTTGTATAATAATTGACCCACACTTTTATGTTTAAAATTTATTAAAATTCAACTGAGCAACATAACTTTTTGTTTTGTAAGATTTATGCTTCTGTTAATAAATCCTACTCTCGTTTGCAGTTTGAAGGCTCTAACTTATTTGCATCTTATCAAACCAGCTAAATCTGCAGGGGGTTGAATACTACTTGTAGGCACTGTATATGTACATATATATATATATATATATATATATATATAAATATATAGAAACAAAAAGGCAGTACTCCAAAAATGAGGTAGATATGTGCATTTATTCAAGCCAACATGGTGTCCCTCTCCATCTTCTTATAGGTTTGTTACAATTGACACTTTGGTCTGTACTAATTACTGCTCGGTCTGTCTGCATATTTCTGTCTTCATGGCACTCCTTTCATTATATACATTGATGTTATGTGTATAGGGCCAATGCTTTAAGTATTTAATCATTGTAGCATATTACCTACTAGTGTATACTGCTTAAAGCATTTATTTATTGTAGCATACTACTTATTAGTATATACCGGTTCCTGTGGTGCTGTTATTTGTTTATATATGGAATAGGTAGGTCTTTTCCAGACCACATTTTATGCACCTTATATTCTAATTTTTTGGATCTGTGGGTGTTGAGATATATTTTTTGGAAGAAGTAGGTCTTATTTTTGACCACTATTTATGCACCGTGCACTTTAAATTGGTTTCTTCCTCTTTCTTTGCACCTTACATACTAAGGGATCCTGTATATACATATATATACTCTAGTAGGTTGGTCTTGTGATCATTTTCAAAGCATTTGCTATACATCTTTTTATGGATGCAATTTTGAATATGAAGAGTTTACATATGTATGTGATATGACCCTCCTATTCTAGGAGATGGTATCTGGATGTTTCTGATTCCTCTATAATTATATGGTATTTATTGCTATTGTTGTTATTTAATTGGTATTGATTCATCGTGTTTAAAGGGAATCTGTCACCCTAAATTGGCGGGATATTTAAATGATGGCAGTCAGGTCAGATGGGCGGTGTTTTGGGTACTTGCCTTAACATGTTATTCGCCACTGTCTCCATTAATTCTGGGAATTGTAGTCGTTGCCCTTCATATAACGCGCCTGCGCATTGCAATCTGCGGGCAAAGCATACTGCGCGTGCGCAATTCAAGATTGCAATGTGCAGGCGCGTTATATGGAGGGCAACGACTACAATTCCCAGAAATAATGGAGACAGCGGCGAACAACATGTTAAAGCAAGTACTCAAAACACCGCCCATCTGACCTGACTGCCATCATTTAATTATCCCGCCAATTTAGGGTGACAGATTCCCTTTAAATAAAGTTTACTATTTTATTACCCTATGTCCATTGTTTCTTTTTTGGGTATAGATTTATTTATTATAGTATTATAGTAGCTGTATATTAGTATATTTGCTTATATCAATGATTTTACTGTTATTATTCTTGAGGTATTTCATTTGTTCCGGGCTAGACTCTGTATCCTGAGATTCATCAGAACAGGTTTTATGCCGATAGGATCAGTTACATCTCCAGCTGTTAGAATCAGTGTCTGACATAGAAAGTCAGCCCCATGGAAATGTAAATCTTGTATCATTACATTCACACATATACTTTCAGGAAGTCACCGAGACTGTATCTGGCATGTACAATAATCCACCTCATGCCAGGCCTGAAAGAAACTCATACATCACTCAGTAATAAACTGCCAGCCAAATATTAATATCTCCCAGATCGAAATAATAAATACATGACTTGAGAAACTCCCATTTTCTATCAGGCCGTGATAATGACTTTCATTCCGGTGATCTACGGTTGTCACAGACTCTTTATTTAGATATATGGCTTGTTTGATAAGGCAACAAGATATCAACTAAATTTGCTGGTTTCTGCCATATCATGAAATTGAACTACAGGGCTGTCAATATGTGGTTATGTATCGCACACAAATTCTGGTGTAGAAATAATATATGTTCAGTTTTTTGCTGCTAAATTTTTCTTCCACGTTCATAATTCTTTGTAAGAAAGAAAAAAAGAATTCATTTTATTTATAAAATACAAGAATATAACAATATAATTATTATTTAATTTATTTTTGTAGGATGGATCTTTTAATTAAATTTTTTGGGGTCAAACCAAGAAAATGTCCAGGAGGTGCAAAGGTCGTTGTAACTGACCCCTAAATGCTGGAAGCTCAAAAGGGTTCTCGGTCCCACATCAGGGGATCGGTGCTATAACTTGCATCTGATAGTTAAAAGCTAAATTACATATTTTAATTGGGGCTCAGGAGCTTCAAGTTAGACTTCCTCTATGCTTGTGATTTCCAAACTGACTCTTGGATCTCCTGACTATAACTCAACAGCCTCTTATACAGTATGCCTAGGAGGCTGTTGAGTACTGGTCAGTTCAGGAGACCTGTGGCCGGTCCGGAAAATACCACCCATACACGGACAATGAAGTGCAGACGAGTGAAGCTGGCCTTATGGTTTCTGCCTAGCCTTTACAAACTTACTAAAGCATTATAACAGTAACCAAGGGATTAAAATTGTGATTTCTTCTAGTGGGACCAAATAAATAAGTTTATTAAAGGGAATATGTCACCAGGCTTTTGCTATGTAATCTGGGGGAATGTGATAGCATCTGAGACACAGATTTCAGGGATGTGTCACTTATTAGGCTGTGTGCTTTGTTTCTAGAGATGGACGAACCCGAACAGTAAAGTTCGACATCCGTACCGAACACCTACTGTTCGGGCACGGACACCGAACACGGACTTCACCAGGAATTCCGTGTTACTGTTTGGGCTCGGCCCCCCGAACACCGGGTGTTTGTCACGCTGTCACGTGCATGACAGTGCAGCAAACATCTCTTCTGATCGGTGGTAAAATCATCACAGCCAGTCAGACAGCCGCGGTTCTCACATTGTCAAATGACAACAGCTATGATTGGAGGTATAAAGTTTACCTCTGGTCATTGGTGTCGGCTGATGGGACTACTGCTCCCATCAGCCGACACCTGCTGCCGCTAATAACAGTGAGAGTAGGAGCGGCTGATGGGAGGTATTCATCTTACTTCGCCTGCGTTGTAAATAAATAATAAGATAAGAAAAAAATCCAAGGATCCTCCTGTTTTTTTTATAACCAGCCAGTCAAAACTCACAGCTGGGGGCTGCAACCCTCAGCTGTCAGCTTCAGCAAGGTTGGTTATCAAGAATAGAGGTGTCCCCACTCTGATTTTTTAAATTATTTAAATAAATCATTTAAAATAACGGCGTGGGGTCCCCCCCATTTTTGACAACCAGCCAAGCTAAAGCAGACAGCTGGGGGCTTTTATTCTAAGGCTGGTAAGGGGCCTTGGATATTGCCCCCGCAGCCTAAAAATAGCAGCCTGCAGCCGCCCAGAAAAGGCGCATCTAGCTCCAGCTCTTCCCACTTGTCTTGTAGTGGTGGCAGGTGGGATACATATTTGTGGGGTTGATGTCACCTTTGTGTTGTCAGGTGACATCAAGCCCATGGCTCAGTAATGGTGAGGTGTCTATAAGACACCTATCCATTACCAATCCTATAGTTGAATGGTAAATAAAGACACAGTCAGAATAAAGTATTTTATTTGAAATAAAACAAAACACAGTTTTACTTTTTTTTATTTAAAAATAACAAGCACAGGTATACTCACATAACGTCCATTCCATTGAATCCCTCGTCTCCTGTAATAAAACAAAAATAAAAAAGCAACAATTTCCCTCACCTGTACATTGTCCTTTCCCACACCACAATGCATGTCTGAGGATAAACTGTTTTCAACCTGGACAGTGCCAAGATGCAATCATCCAGGCTGAGAACCAATGATGAATGAGATACTGCGAGCGCAGCATCAGTGACCAGTGGTGACGTCATTGAGGTTACTGCCAGTCACTAAGGCTATGTTCCCAACCAGGCTAAACTGTGGTGACCTAGGTGAGATCCCCACTAGCACAGTGAGAAAGTCTTACAAAAAGGAAAATGGGCCAATTCAAAATTTTGTGCAACCTTGGATATTAGTGTGTTCACCTTACTTTGAGTAAGGTTTCAGACCTTAATTAGCCTGTTAGGGTTTTGGTTTGTTCACTATCATCTTTATGAAAGGACAGGTCATGAAAAATACCCAGCTTTCCAAAAACCCAGCCTCCATTAACTTTGTCCCAAAAATAGCAGCCATGGGTTCTACTAAGCAGCTGTCTAGCACTGTGAAAATGAAAATATTGAAGGCCCACAAAGCAGGAGAAGGCTATAGGAAGATAGCAAAGCGTTTTCAAGTTCCCCTTTCCTCCTTTCGAAATGTAATTAAGAAATGGCAGTTAACAGGAACAGTAGAGGTGAAGATAAGGTCTGGAAGACCAAGCAAAATTTCAATGAAAGCTGCTCGTAGGATTGCTAGAGAGGCAAATCAGAATGCCCGCTTGACTGCAAAAGAACTTCAGAAAGATTTAGCAGACTCTGGAGTTATGATCCATTTTTCAACTGTTCAGAGACAACTGCACAAGTATGGCCTTCATGGAAGTCATCAGAAGAAAACATCTCCTGTGTCCTCACCATAAAATTCAGCTTCAGAATTATGCAAAAGAACATATAAACAAGCCTGATGCATCTTAGGGGTTCATGGGAAGAAGAATATATAAAACGACAGAAAATTAAAATAAAAGTCCTTGTTCCCCACAACATTTCCCGCAATCAGTCCTTGCTGGGCATCAGATCACCAGTGCCTAGGTGAAAATACGGCTCTGGCTATATCGAAAATGCCACAAAATGTAAAGCAAAATCAATGGCAGAATTGTTGTTTGTTCTATTCATTCTTAGAAATAGTTATTCAGAGTTATATGTACTTGAAAATGGTGCCATTAAAAAAATACATATTTTCCTGCGAAAAGGAAACAGTAATATTATAAGTTTCAACTTGTGAATGTAGCAACTCAAAAAGGAAAAACAAAGATCCTGTAAATGAAGACCAATTATTATAATGTTCTCAGATATAATTCTGAAAATGTATATCAGTGCCAATGGCAGAAGCTGAAATTAGTTTATTGTGCTAGCTCTGAGATGACTAATGTGGTTTTGAAAAGTAAGTGAAATTGGCAGTAACTTGGGGTACCAGTGGCTCATGGCCATGGTAATCCGGTATGTCTTCCAAACATGTGGGCTCAATGTGCTGCTTAACAAATAAATGACTGTGAACTGAAAATGACTGTAGGCACTTTGGAGCAAAATCAAAAACAAGGTAGTCCCTTGGATTGATACAAGCTTAAAAATGCCACAATAAAACTAGCTAATTTTTTTGTGTTATTTTTTATTGTTTTCATGGAAATTTGCATCAGGTGGGAGAGAAGTCCTGTTCATCCGTGGTCTCTAAATCCAACCTTTACTGTAGGTGACAGACCATATTTTATCACTGGCTTCAATTCAATTATTTGCAGACAAAAAATATACAGCACATTTAAAAAGAATTTTGATTCCCATTTGACGTAAGAGAGTAAAGCGATCATCAGAACGCCACGGCTGGAGTAGACCGCTGTGTCAGTACTGTTAGACTATAATAACTACCTGACACACAGATCCTCCCCACTCATTCTGAATCAATATGGATTATGCATATCAAACAATGGAAATACAAAGGTGCGAGACTGTCAAGTCTTTGTGAGGAGAATATATTTTTGCAGTTCTTCTCACAGTCACAGAATCACAGTCTCTATTGATTTCTTACATTCAGTACAACCCAAAGCCACCATTTTTTCCCCGGTAAATGAAACTGCTACAACATACGTTATTGATACTTTTTTTTTTTATTAGAGCTTTTTTTTTTAATTCCTCCATAAGTCACGTGTGAACATTAGTAACTGAAAAACAGAACACCGCTTGTTCTGCTCTCAATGCATTCAGTCTAAGGTAGTCTACAATATGCCTTGACATGTCCACCAAATCCAACCACTGGGTCCCCATTGCACAACACAACCAATGGAGAGATTGCCAGGCACAGCTGTCTGTTTCCATTCATTTATATCAGGTCTGAAGATTTAGGTTTTTTCGAAAATAAAAAAATTGAACTATATAATTTAAAGGTGCACAACCTTTTTTGCCTAAGTGAAGAATTTTGTGATTGTACAAATATCAAGGGCCGCATAAAATTGTAATCTGAGATATATATCAATAGTTGTATATACAGTATGCCATAAACTAAGTAGTTGGGTACCATTTCTGTAACTTCCATTATTGCAGACAAAGAGGGTGCTCTGCCCACCTATTTAGCATTCTAGAGAAAAGGAGCCAAGGTGAACATATAATGAGCTCAGCTAACCCCACAGTTTGAGAGTTGCTGAGTGCAGAGGAGTCAGAGATGGCTGGGAGCCACACAGAATGGCTCGCGAGTCGCATGTGGTCCCGGTGGCACAGGTTGTTCACCTCTGACATAAAAGAATGGACAGACTCTCATGTGCACCACCTAACTCTGTTTTTGAAGTGTATTCTGGTTCTAGTGGTGGGATCTTCATCTACTGGACATGTATTACTTATTCTGAGGGAATTAGCATTAAATAAATCCTCCCATTAACTTTTTTTCTCTAAACATATGTATATGTGTGTGTGGTATGTTAATATTCTCACCTACCGCCACCTTTCTGGGATCCAGCACCGTTCGTGTCCTCTTCTCACTGAGGTCAGTGCTCCTCAGACGCTCTGGGTTACTCTGTGCTCTTTGCGTGAGCTGGAAGTCTCTTCTACAATGTAAGCCTATGGGGCTTCATTCTCAAACTCCATAGACTTACATCATAAAAGCCACTTACAGGTCACAAAGAGCGCAGAGTAATCCGGAGAATCTGAAGAGCAGGGACGTCATTGAGAAGAGGACCCGAACAGCGCTGAGAAGGTGGCAGCAGGTGATTATATTAACACACTTCATACACATATACAGTGGCATTTAAACATTTGGGCAACCCATGGTCAAAATTACTGTTACTGTGAACAGTTAAGAAAGATGAAGATAAAATGATCTCTAAAAGGTCTAAAGTTAAAGATGACACATTTCCTTTGTATGTTAGGAAAAAAAATATATATAAAATATATTTTCATATTTTACATTTTAAAAATTACAAAATGAAAATGGGCCAGTGCAAAAGTCTGGGCATCCTGCATGGTTAGTACCTAGTAGCACCCCCTTTTGAAAGTATCACAGTTTCTAAACACTTTTTGTAGCCAGACAAGAGTCTTTCAATTCTTGTTTGAGGGATTTTCATCCATTCTTCCTTGGAAAATTCTTCCAATTCTGTGAGATTCCTGGCTTATCTTTCATGTACTGATATTTCAAGGTCTAGCCACAGATTTTCAATGATGTTCAGATCAAGGGATTGTGAGGGCCATTGTAAAACTTTCATCTTGTGCCTTTTAAGGTAGTCTATTGTGGATTTTGATGTGTGTTTAGGAACATTTTCCATCTGTAGAAGCCATCCTCTTTTCAATTCAGCTTTTTTACAGATGGTGTAAAGTTTGCATCAAGAATTTGTTGAAATTTCATTGAATCTGTTCTTCCCTTTACCTATGAAATGTTCCCCGTGCCATTGGTTGCACTTGCAACACAACCCCAAAGCATGCTTGATCCACCCCCATGTTTAATGGTTAGCGAGTTGTTCTTTTCCTGAAATTCTGTAACCTTTGTTTCCATGATGTACCAGGCTTGTTTAGATGTTCTTTTGTGTACTTCTGAAGCTGAATTCTATGGTGAGGGCACCGCACAGGAGATGTCTTCTTCTTAATACTCTTCCATGAAGACCTTATTTGTACAGGTATCACTGAACATTAGAACAATGTACCACAACTCCAGAGTCTGCTAAATCTTTCTGAAGTTTTTTTGCAGTCAAGGTAGGGTTTTGATTTGCATTTTAAAATTACAGAACGAGTTTGCCAAGTGTTGAAGTACATAGTGTGCAAAAGTCACCAATAATCTGCTGACTTCATAACTACAGAGTACAAACCTCCTCTAGTATTAACATTTATACAAAAACCCAGAAACTTCATGACATAAATTACCATTCCTGAGCAACTGCATACCAGTCTTACATCACTAAGTACACTGCTTAACATTGAATGGAGTGGTGTAAAGCATTCTATGGAGTGACAAATCACAACTTTCTGGTATCTTATGGTCTGTTTGGGTTAGGTAAACGCCATGAGAACATTACCTGCATGACTATTGTGATATCTGTAAGGTATTGTGAGGAAGGATAATGTGATGTAGTTGTGAGCCTGGCCCTCCCGTCCTACATCAGTTTCTGATCTCACGAATACCATAATCTTCTGGATGAATGGGTAAGGATTCCCGCAAACACCTTCAAAATCTTGTAGAAACCCTTCAAAGAATAAAGGAACCTGTTATAGCTCCAAAGTGGGGATGACTCTATTCTAATGTCTTTTGATTTAGAATGGGATATCATAAAGGTTGCTACAGGTGTAATGTGTAGGTGGCCCCATACATTTGTCCATGTTATATACAGTATATTGGGTGACATACAGTAATAAAAAATGTCCTTATATTTCCCTAATTTGCAGTGACTGTTCTCATAGCATCCTCACTATTGTTCATGTTCTACATAGTTTTTTTTGGCAGACTTCTATGCTTCAGTGTTTCTAATTTTAGAGCCCTTATTATTTTTGACTCCTGGTTGCTGATGTAGTCGTTCTGTGGCCCTAGGAGGTACTGATTCTGAATAAGGAGCCTGGCAGGAGTTGAGTTTGACAGGTTTGTTGTCACATGCCAAATCCTATATGTCATCAGTGCGTTTAAGAACTGGAACAAAATATTCATCTGCCGATATAACATAGAGTTTGCAGAATGAGATAAGTTACAACAAATTCTGTTCCCAAACAAGGATTCAAAGAACAAAATGTAACAATAATTCCAATTATAATAGATTATCAAATCATCTCTATATACAGGAAAGATGCGTATCTTCGTACCGTGTTAGCCAGTAGATAGAAAAATATTTAGACTTTTTTAGAATATTTAGAATATTTTTCTATCTACTGGCTAACACGATACGAAGATACACATCTTTCCTATATCAAAATGGAGGATACCAGAATGTACCGCATCTCTCAAGTCTAAATATTTCTCTATATACAGTAACTTACAATTACAACTATTAGGTTATAATTGTATATACTATAATTTAACAAGTAAAATATATAAAAATCATACGCTTCTGACATGGACAATACAGGACAAGATAAATTAAACATGGGCCATCTCGGCGTTGGACAACCCTTTGAGCTCCCGTAATGATCAATCCTGTCATTGTGATGTACAATAACTGCACCCACTTTCTTTCCGAGCCAGTATATGACAGTTTTGTGAACTTGCCTCTGACGTTCACACCTTAACAGAGTAATAAGTTTCCTTGTTCCTGTCATTGTGTGAAGGTGGTATTCTAACAGTTATGACCTCTAGTGATCATGAGAAGTGGGCTCTGCAACTTGTTAAACAAGCTATGAGGAGCCCCAGCTAGAATAGAGCGGAGGTCTACTCCATCGGGCTTCTCAAAATAGCTTGGTGTTCTTGGCTTTCTCCAGCAGTCCCATGCAAAGATGATTTCTAGGTTCCAGAAGCCCATTCTCGGGAATGCTAAGGTTCCAGTGGTTGAACCCAGAGTGATCTGTAATTTATCTCCAACCTGTCGAATAGGGGATTACTTACTATCTTGGGAATAACCCTTTAAAGGGTGAATTCCAAAGATTCCTTGACCTACTGCCTGTTTTAGCCGGTGGCAAAATTTATTACCTTTCTGATGAGCAAACCTATAGCGATAAGGTGCTCTATGGCTTATCCTTTAGCCTTATACTTTTAAGCATATTCACATGCTGCATATTTGTTGCAGAATTATCATTTCCATACATGTGAACTGAGTTTATTTCTTCAGCATGTGCATGAATTTCTGAAAGTCCCATTCAGATTAATGAGATCATTCCAGAAATGTCTGCAGCAAATCGGTCGCGCTTGAATGTAGCCACATCCTAACTGTTCCCATCCATTTTATTGCTGCACATTCAGGCCATTTCTTACAATTTTACATAGGGACAAGTTTTTTTTCTCCAAAACCAGATTAGCAGAAATTCCAGTGATGTAAATTATTAGACTTTTTTTACATTTATTTTCTTTTTATGCATATGAGTTATAACATGTGGACGAGGTGAGTATACATTACCTTTAATCATTCTTTACTTTTTATTTTTTACACAATGTCGTGTATGTTAAACTTTTCTTCTGATTTACAGCCACAGCAGCATAAATCAGAGGTGACAGAATACAGATTGATAAACGTGAACAGTTTCATTGGCCATTTGGCTCATAATAATTTTGTTTCAGTCTCATCTTGTTCCATCTCCCATCTTTATGGAGCTGCTTTTAATATATCTCTTGCAGCTGGAAAGGCTGGCACACTGATCCCTCCGGAGCTTTTTCCGAGTTCTGCTTTATGGATTGGATGATATTTTACACTGTGATACAGCTGACAGATTGCTCTGAGCCCCTACAATAGACACTAAAGGCATTACCTACATAATTTAGCCAAGCGCAATCTACTTGGAGTCTCTTGATCTGCAATTTTGATGTTCACAGCACAACACCTTATATTTATGCGTGTGGATCTTAAGACCTTCCCTCCTTGCTACAGTGCCTGGTTTGGTTCTATGTTCATGTCTCGCATTCCAAAAATTACTTCTAATTGCTGTGCATAGAAAATATAATTGCTGAAAGCTCTGTATAGTTACTGGTTCCTAGCTCCCAACTGGAATTAAAATATTGATTGCACAATATATGTTTCATGTTCCCGGCAGCACATTCTCTGTTTAAATGGGGTTATATGAGTGCATCTTTTAAATTCGAATTTGCTGACTTCGCCAAATGTTTTTATTTGCTCGAATTTCCATATTGGAAAGCTTGTAATTGCTCAGAAAGTATACGTGGGAGAGAGGAGAGGGAGAACTCCGCTGACCATAAGAGCTTACACACTACAGTCGATCGAGAGAACCCCTCTGACCATAAGAGTTTACACTCTACAGGAGAGAGATGACCTCACTAACCATAACACCGTACACTGTTGTGAATGGACTTGAAATGAGTTCTGAGCAGAGGCTCCCTCTGGTGGTTACAAGCGGTACTGGACTGTCCAGTGAAGATTGTGAGGATTGGGAATCAGGTGTTACTGACTGGTCTTATATAAGGGAGTCACCTTCCCATCAGGGTTGCCGGTGATCAATTGTTCTGGTCTCAATCCTTGATTCCTGTTTCCTTTGTAGCCTGCTGTGTCGTGTCTGCGTCTCCTGCTATCAGATAAGACATTTTCTTCTTTTTGTTTTTGTGCTTGATTTCTGCATTTTGTCCTGCACTTCTGTGGGGGCCTTCTGGGTCCCCTCCGGGGCTTTTGCCCTCTCAGTTTAGTTCAGCCACTGATGTTTGTACATTTGCTTTTTCCAGTTTTTTCAGTGGCTGCTGTTTTGATTTTGTTACACCAGACAACTAATTTAGGTGGTAGAGGTCGTGTGATCTCAGGTGTTTTTGAAATTAGTAGAGTTGGTGCTTTTCAGGGTTTTTTGGGATTGCAGTAAGTGCCCTTCCTATCCTTTTCTATTTAGGTAGTTTGGGCCCCAACGTTTGCTCATACTATTTTCTGTCTGTGTCAGTATTTCTTCTTGTCTAACCGCCATTACATGTTTGGGGGCTTTCTATGTTCTTTGGGGATCTGCTCCGGGGCAGATAGCTTTCCTCTTTCTATCTTTAGGTGTAGTTAGTTTCTCAGGCTGTGACGAGGCGTCTAGGACCAACGTAGGAACGCTCCACGGCTGCCTCTAGTTGTGGTGGTTAGTCAGGGTACTGAAATCTCATAGATTCCAACTGCTCTGATGTATTGCCTTTTTTACCTGCACTCCTCAGTTACCGAAACATAACAGTATCACCGGCCTAAAAATTGAAAATTGTATGGTACTCACAGAAGGGAAAAATATTGTGAAAGAAAAAAAAGTTGTCAGAGTTGTCAGAGATATTTTTCTGTTTGTTGCATTTTTTTTCCCTCTGTATCTCTGGGTGCTGGGGAGGATTTTTTCTCTCAATGGAGTTTGCACAGTTGTCTGGCCATGTGGATCAGCTTGCCACTGAGGTTCGGAGTATTGCTACCTATCTTGCTAGGTTGCCTGTTGTGGAACCTAGGATTCCCATGCCAGATTTGTTTTTGGGGGATCGAGCCAAGTTTCTGAATTTCAAAAATAATTGTAAATTGTTTTTGCCTTAAAATCTAAGTCCTCAGGGAACGCAGCGCAGCAGGTTCAAATTGTCATCTCTCTCCTGCGCGGCGATCCTCAGGATTGGGCTTTTTCCCTGACACCTGGGGATCCTGTTTTGAGTGATGTTGATGCATTTTTTCAGGCCTTGGGGTTATTGTACGATGAGCCTAATGTCACTGATCAAGCTGAAAAAGCCTTGTTGGCATTAAATCAGGGGCTTGATGACGCTGAGTTATACTGTCAGAGATTCCGTAGGTGGGCAGTCCTGACCAAATGGAATGACGACGCTTTGGCAGCCCTTTTTCGGAAGGGTCTGTCAGATAATGTAAAGGATGTTATGGTGGGATTCCCTGTCCCCTCTGGTCTCAATGATTCTATGTCATTAGCGATTCAAATTGACAGACGTTTGCGTGAGCGGAGAAGTATGCGTGGAATAGTGTTGCCTTGTGAACCTGCTTCTGAATCCATGCAGTGTGATAGAGTGGTTTCTGGGGCACAGCGTCATGAGTTTCGAAAGCGCAATGGGTTATGTTTCTACTGTGGTGATGCCTCTCATGCTATTTCAGTCTGCCCTAAGCGGGGAAGACGTTTTGCACGCTCAGTTGTCTTGGGTAGTGTTCAGACTAAGTTTTTATTAACTGTTACTCTGATATGCTCTCTGTCCTCATTTTCTGCTCAGGCTTTCGTTGATTCGGGAGCAGCTATTAACCTGATGGATTTTGATTTTGCTAAACATTGTGGGTTTCCCTTGATACCCCTACGGAAGTCTATTCCCCTACTGGGGATCGATTCTACCCCTTTAGCTGAGAATAAACCTCAGTTCTCTACTCAGGTGATAATGAGGGTTGAACCTGATCATCAGGAGAGCTGCAAATTTTTGGTTCTGTATAATCTGCATGACATTATCGTACTAGGTTTCCCTTGGTTACAGTCTCATAATTCTGTTTTGGATTGGAAATCTGTGTCTGTAACCAGTTGGGGCTGCCAATGTGTTAATACCAACACTCCTGTTTTTTCTGCCTCCCCCCAGGCTCAGGATGTTCCTGACTTTTTGATTGATTTTTCTGATGTGTTTAGCAAAAGTAAATCTGAATCCTTGCCTCCCCATAGGAGCTATGACTGCGCTATTGAATTAGTGCCTGGTAGTAAATTCCCTAAAGGTCGCCTTTTTAACTTGTCTGTACCTGAACATGACGCTATGCGGTCTTATATCAAGGAGTCATTGGAGAAGGGTCATATCAGACCATCCTCTTCACCCTTAGGTGCCGGTTTTTTCTTTGTGGCCAAAAAGGATGGTTCATTAAGGCCGTGTATTGATTATCGTCTTTTGAACAATATTACTGTGAAATATCAATATCCGTTACCCTTGATTTCTGACCTGTTTTCCAGGGTGAAAAACGCTACTTGGTTTACCAAGCTTGACCTCAGGGGGGCATATAACCTTATTCGCATTAAGCACGGGGATGAATGGAAGACGGCATTTAATACCCCTGAGGGGCATTTTGAGTACCTTGTGATGCCCTTTGGGCTCACTAATGCTCCTTCTGTCTTCCAGTCCTTCATGAATGACATTTTCAGGGATTTTGTGGATAAATTTCTGATTGTTTATTTGGATGATATCTTGATTTTTTCCAATGACTGGGACTCTCATGTGAAACATGTTCGAACTGTATTCCAGATTTTGAGAGAGAATGCTCTGTATGTGAAGGGATCAAAGTGTCTTTTTGGCGTACAGAGGATCTCATTTTTGGGATTCATTTTGTCCCCATCTGTTATTGAAATGGACCCGGTCAAGGTTCAGGCCATCTGTGATTGGGTCCAACCTACTTCATTAAAGGCTCTTCAAAGATTTTTTGGGTTTTGCCAATTTTTATCGTAAATTTATTGGTAATTTCTCGGTTATTGTTAAACCATTAACTGATTTGACCAAAAAGGGTTCTGATGTGGTGAATTGGCCTCCTGAGGCAGTCTCTGCATTTCAGGAACTTAAGCAGAGATTCACTTCTGCTCCTGTTCTACGGCAGCCTGATGTTTCTCTGCCATTTCAGGTGGAGGTTGATGCCTCTGAAATTGGGGCAGGTGCCGTTTTGTCCCAAAGAGATCCAGAGACCTCTAAAAGTAACCCTTGTGCCTTTTTCTCTCGAAAATTTTCTCCTACTGAACGTAATTATGACGTGGATAATCGGGAGTTATTGGCCATGAAGTGGGCTTTTGAAGAGTGGAGACATTGGCTGGAGGGAGCCAAACATCAGGTGGTGGTCCTTACGGACCATAAGAATCTGGTTTATCTGGAATCTGCCAAGCGACTTAATCCTAGACAGGCCAGGTGGGCCTTGTTTTTCACACGTTTTAATTTTGTGGTTTCCTTTCTTCCTGGCACTAAGAATGTTAAGGCGGATGCCCTCTCGAGGAGTTTCCTTGCGGACTCTCCTGAGGTATCTGATCCTTCTGTTATTTTGAAAGAAGGTGTAGTTCTTTCCGCCATCTCGCCCAATTTGAGACTGGCTCTGGAGGGGTGTCAGGAGGATAGGCCCGAGCGCTGCCCTGTTGGGAAATTGTTTGTCCCGGACCAGTGGAAAAAGAGTGTGATGTCTGAGATTCATTGTTCCGCGTTTGCCGGTCATCCCGGAATTTTTGGTACCAGAGACTTGGTTAGTCGGTCCTTTTGGTGGCCTACCTTGTCTCGTGATGTCAGGGAATTTGTGCAGTCCTGCGGGACTTGCTCTCGCTCCAAGCCTTGCTCTCGCTCTAGTGGTTTGTTGATGCCATTGCCTGTGCCCAAGAGACCATGGACCCATATCTCTATGGATTTCATTTCCGACCTCCCTGTTTCTCAGAGAATGACCGTCATCTGGGTGATTTGTGATAGGTTTTCCAAGATGATACATCTTGTGCCATTACTTAAGTTGCCTTCCTCCTCTGAATTGGTGCCTTTGTTCCTTCAGCACGTGGTTCGTTTACACGGCTTTCCTGAGAACATTGTGTCTGACAGAGGAGTCCAGTTTGTTTCCAGATTTTGGAGGACCTTTTGTTCTAAACTTGGTGTTCAATTGTCTTTCTCCTCGGCGTTTCATCCTCAGACCAATGGTCAAACTGAGAGAACAAACCAGACATTGGAGACTTATCTAAGATGCTTTGTGTCTGCTGATCAGGATGACTGGGTCTCTTTTTTGCCTTTGGCTGAGTTTGCTCTTAATAATAGGGCTAGCTCTGCCACTTTGATGTCTCCATTTTTCTGTAATTCTGGGTTTCACCCTCGATTTTCTTCAGGACAGACGGAGGCTTCTGTCTGTCCAGGTTTTGACTCTGTTGTGGAGCGTATGCAACAGATTTGGGACCAGGTAGTGGAGAGGTTGTCCCTCTCTCAGGAGAGGGCCCAGCGGTTTGCTAACCGGCATAGGACTGATGGTCCTCGTTTAAAGTGGGGGACTTGATCTGATTGTCCTCAAAAAATATTCCTATGAGAGTGGCATCTCCTAAATTTAAGGCTAGGTTCATTGGACCTTATAAGATCATGGAGATTCTTAATCCTGTTTCTTTTCGTTTGCTTCTTCCAGGGACATTTAAGATCCATAACGTGTTCCACAAGTCCTTGTTGAAGAGGTTTGTTGAGCCAGTGGTTCCTACTGCTTTGCCTCCTGACCCTGTTCTGGTTGAGGGCAATATGGAGTTTGTGGTTGAGAAAATATTGAATTCTCGTTTTTCTAGACGGAAACTCCAGTATTTGGTTAAGTGGAGAGGTTATGGTCAGGAAGACAATTCTTGGGTGTTTGCTTCGGACATCCATGCTAGGAGACTCATCCGTGCGTATCATAGAACTCATCCTGACCGACCTGGTTGCTCAAGTGAGGGTTCGGTGACCCCTCCTCAAGGGGGGGTACTGTTGTGAATGGACTTGAAATGAGTTCTGAGCAGAGGCTCCCTCTGGTGGTTACAAGCGGTACTGGACTGTCCAGTGAAGATTGTGAGGATTGGGAATCAGGTGTTACTGACTGGTCTTATATAAGGGAGTCGCCTTCCCATCAGGGTTGCCGGTGATCAATTGTTCTGGTCTCAATCCTTGATTCCTGTTTCCTTTGTAGCCTGCTGTGTCGTGTCTGCATCTCCTGCTATCAGATAAGACATTTTCTTCTTTTTGTTTTTGTGCTTGATTTTTGCATTTTGTCCTGCACTTCTGTGGGGGCCTTCTGGGTCCCCTCCGGGGGCTTTTGCCCTCTCAGTTTAGTTCAGCCACTGATGTTTGTACATTTGCTTTTTCCAGTTTTTTCAGTGGCTGCTGTTTTGATTTTGTTACACCAGAGAACTAATTTAGGTGGTAGAGGTCGTGTGATCTCAGGTGTTTTTGAAATTAGTAGAGTTGGTGCTTTTCAGGGTTTTTTGGGATTGCAGTAAGTGCCCTTCCTATCCTTTTCTATTTAGGTAGTTTGGGCCCCAACGTTTGCTCATACTATTTTCTGTCTGTGTCAGTATTTCTTCTTGTCTAACCGCCATTACATGTTTGGGGGCTTTCTATGTTCTTTGGGGATCTGCTCCGGGGCAGATAGCTTTCCTCTTTCTATCTTTAGGTGTAGTTAGTTTCTCAGGCTGTGACGAGGCGTCTAGGACCAACGTAGGAACGCTCCACGGCTGCCTCTAGTTGTGGTGGTTAGTCAGGGTACTGCAATCTCATAGATTCCAACTGCTCTGGTGTATTGCCTTTTTTACCTGTACTCCTCAGTTACCGAAACATAACAGTACACACTCCAGGAGAGTGAGAGAGAGAGGACACCGCTAACCATAAGAGCTTACACTCTACTGTAGATAGTAGCCTAGTGACATTGGAGATGGAAAATGACAGTGCCATACAAACTGTGCAGAGTTGGGAACTGCCGATCTGTGATGACCCAGATACTGACCCCCACTTTACAAGGTATGATGGATAATCACTAAGATGCCATAGCTGCAGGGTATTATGTGGAGGGTGGCGTGGCAATGTTTAAATGATGTAAGCCCACTCTCTGATGATTCAGAATGTGGGAAATGTTTCCGGGCTAGTTTTTTTTTATTTGCGAACCACAAATCGAATCTCAGAATGTTCAAGTTTACGTGAAACTGTGAATTTCAGGAAATTTGACTTAAACTCGATCCTCCGTGGATCTATCCTCTCATCTCTAGTTGCCTGTCAATGATTTTTAAGTTTATGAGATGAGATCACCAAGCTGGCACTTATTGACCAATCCCTATGGAGTATGAAAGGGTATGAAAATAAGCTTCCTCCAAGAGAAAGAAAGCTGACTATATAGTATCACTTACTAAAGGTAGCTTATCTCCAATAGATGTCCACCAAAAATCAAGCTTCATAACCACCTTTTTCCCATTTAACACTGCCTGGTCTATAAATCTTCCTACATCAGCTTAAAGAGTTGTCAAAACTGATAAGTCTGCAGTCACTCTGTGTTACTGCAGGCTTTTAAATCCCCCTCAGTGCACGCACTGTGCGCTGTGGGGATTCGCCAGATTCAGACCAGGAACCAGAGTGTATATATGAGTTATATATACCCCAATGGGTGCAGCCTCATTCCAAACACTTGTATTGAGCTGAGGCCGACCTCCATTTAGTGATGCTGCACGCCCGAGGGTGTGTCCGACTACAGGGTGCGGCCTCGCTCCATACAAGTGTATGGAGAGCGAAGCTGCGCCCACTGGCCGGGGTATGTATAACTCATACATGCCTTCTGGTTCTAGGTCTTAAACTGGTGAAACCCCACAGCGCACAGTGCATGCAGTGTGGGTTTTCATTAGTCTGCAGTCACACAGAATGACTGCAGACTTTTTGGTTTTGACTGAACAACCCCTTTAATGTTCTCCTTCACGAGAAACTGTACCTCTTAGAGTCTAGACCATCACCAAAGCCTTCTCACCCAGCTAAGTAACTTTTTACTCTGCACTGATGAGGAGCATAAACAGATATCTGGAGATGAATGTCTTTTTTCCGCTACCTCCAATCAGTGGGACTAGATAGCCAGCTTTCTTCTTGATAGAATAAGTAATTTGGATGATGACTTTCAAAAGGTTTATTCGTTCATCAGATATAGTCTCAATAATCAGAAACAAACTGTGAACGTTTGATCAAACTATCAATGACCCATATAAAGGGACCTTAACTGTCTATTAGCTTTGTGACAAATTGTTCCCCACTCCATTGTGGAATTCTTTTTCTATAGCTGTGCAATATTTCAGGATTTTCTTGAATTTTTTTTTACAAATTAGTGTAAATTTATAGTGGAAATCAACACCAGCTGATAGCTGGCATAGATTGAGTTAATATTATGGCACATGGATAGCCCATAATTAGTCAAAAAAATGAAGTGAGATACTTTACTTTTCGAAACATGATGGCCGGTATGCATCTGAATACCTTTTATTTAACTGTATCGGAGACTGCATCAGACATGACTTGTGTATACAAAGAACAGTTGCAAAATATATATCCTTATACTGTGTACAATATGTTTTCTTTCAATGGGTCTCTTGCTAGCCAATA
>JARQOD010000006.1:35448679-35503679 GCA_033576555.1 Oophaga sylvatica
TTTATTGCCCAGATGTAGTACTTTGCATTTTTCCCTGTTAAAATCCATTCTGTTAGTTGCTGCCCACTGCTCAGTTTATGTATATCTTTTTGAATCCTCTCTCCCCTCTCTAGTATTAGCTACCCCTCCTAGCTTTGTGTCATCAGCAAATTTGATAAGTTTACCCTCAATTCCTTCATCTAAATCATTGATAAAGATGTTGAACAATACAGGGCCCAAAACAGAGCCTTGGGGGTACCCACTTGAGACATTCTTCCAACTGGATGTGCAGCCATTTACAACCACTCTTTGGGTCCGATCACTAAAGCCAGTTATGAATCCACCTAACAGTTGCCTGTCCATTCCATACTTAGTCATTTTTTTCAATAAGGATTGTGTGAGATACTTTGTCAAATGCTTTGCTGAAGTCAGATATACTATATCTACAGCATTTCCCTGATCCACCCAGTCAGTGATTCTGTCATAGAAGGAAATTAAGTTAGTCTGACATGACTTATTAGTTACAAAACCCATGCTGACTCTGTTTAATAACTTCATTCTTATCCAGGTACTTGCATACATGTTCTTTAATAATTTGTTCAAAGATCTTTTCCTGGTATAGAAGTCAGACTCACCGGCCTATAGTTCCCTGGGTCCACCTTCTTCCCCTTTTTGAAGATAGAACAACATTTGCTCTTCTCCAGTCTTTCTGGGACTTCTCCTGTTCTCCAAGAATTTTCAAAGATTATGGACAGTGGTTCAAGAATTTCTTCTGCTATCTCCTTCAGTACCCTGGGGTGTAATTCATCTGGACCTGGAGACTTGAATTCATTTAGGTTAGCTAAATGTTTCCTCACTGTCTTTCTGTTTATAGATATCCTGGATTCTTCTATTCCTTTAATAGGACAGTGAAGATCAGTTGATGTTACATTTCCTTTCTGAGAGAAAACAGATGCAAAATAGGAATTTAAAAGTTCAGCCTTCTCAACATCCTGACTTACCATTTCATCATTTCATCCTGTAAAAATCCTATAGCATCTTTGACTTTTCTTTTACTTTTGACGTATCCCCAAAATCCTTTTTTGTTGCTTTTGACGTCACTTGCAAGCCTTAATTCATTGTCAGCTTTAGATAATCTGATTTGTGCCTGCAGGTTCTGCAGACGGCATTATATTCTTCTTTAGATATGCCTCCCTCTTTCCATTTGATAAACATTTCTTTCTTCCTTTTTAGCATGTGTTTAAGTTCTATGTTCATCCATCCTGGTTTCCTTAAATGCTTCCCATTCTTCCCTCTTTTCGGAATTTGTTAACGATTGTGCTTTGAGAATCTCATTTTTCAAGATTTTCCATCCTTCCTGAACATTTTTGTCCTTAAGGATATCCAGCCATTGGATCCCTCCAATTCTCTTTCTGAGTTCCTTAAAATCTGCCTTTCTGAAATCTAACCTTGACGTCTGAGTCTTCACAGGTCTTCCTCCTCTTGTTATCCAAAATTCTAAAATAGCAATGGTCACTACCTCCTAGGGTCCCAGCCACTTTACCTCCTCCACCATTTCCTCCCTGTTTATGAGGATTAGATCCAAGGTGCAGATCCCCTTGTTTTCTCCATTACCTTTTGGAAGATAAAGTTGTCAGCAAGAGAGGATAAGAATTTCCTGGACCTGTTAGTTTTGCCTGAGAGAGATTCCCAACAATGTCTGGATAGTTGAAATCTCCCATGACCACTATGTCATATTTTTTGGAGAACTTGGCCATTTGATGCATAAAGAGTTCATCCATATCTTCAGCTTGCACAGGCGGCCTGTAGTAAATGCCTACAATGGTGTCCTTTCCATTGTTCTGTCCTTGTATTCTTACCCAAACAGTTTTCCACAGAACTCCCCAGTCTCTGAAGCTTCAATCTCTGTGCAGATATACGCTTTTCTAACATACAATGCAACACCTCCTCCTCGTTTATCAAGTCTGTTTCTTGCAATAAGTTGTAACCTTCTAGCCTTGTATTCCAATCATGTGTATCGTCCCACCAAGTCTCAGTGATTCCAATGACATCATATTCTTTCTCCTGCGTTAGTAGCTCCAGTTCTCCTTGTTTGTTGCCCATGCTTTGTGCATTCGTATAGAAACACTTTAGTTTGTGATTGGTTTCTCTTTCTTCAATATTTTTATTATGTAGATTTTTTTGTCTTTGTTCTTCCCCTTCACTTCTAATAGCAGAGTTCTCAATAGCATTTGTCAGGTGTATGGCTTTTGCTGGCGTTTTGCTTCCCTTCCCACATTGTTTCTAGTTTAAAGCTCTCCTGATGAGTGTAGCAAGGCGACTTCCAAATACATGTTTTCCAGTCTTCGTAAGGTGCACCCATCTCTAGCAAGTAGTCCATCGTACAGGTAATTCACTCCGTGATCCAGAAATCCAAATCCTTGCTGACGGCACCATCGACGTAGCCAGTTGTTCACCTGCAGAATCTTATTCCACCTCCTTGTTCCATGGCCATCCACTGGAAGGATGGAGGAGAAGACCACCTGTGCTCCCAGTTCTTTCACTTTCTTACCTAAGTTTTCAAAGTCACTGCAGATGGTTTCCAGGTCACTTCTTGTGGTGTCATTTGTCCCCACATGTATTAGCAGGAATGGGTAGTCATCTTTAGGTCTGAAGAGTCCTGATATCCTGTCAGACACATCTTTAATTTTTGCACCTGGAAGACAGCACATTTCTCTTGAGGTTATATCTGGTCTGCAGATAGCAGCCTCTGTTCCTCTCAACAGGGAATCCCCCATGACAACAACTCTCCGTTTCTTCTTCACAACATTTTTCTTTCTCCATTCAGGAGGACTCTGAGGGCGTACAAGGTTACTCTTTGTGGGCAAAGTCTTATCCTGATGTATTTCTTCATCGTTCTCCTGTGTAAGAGCCTGGTACTGGTTTCTGAGCAGAATTGGTGCTGACTGCCTCCTGATCCTCCTGCTTCTCTGGGTCACATGCTTCCATTCCTCTGTTTCTTCAGTTGCACTTCGAATTTCTTCTCTTTCTGTACCATGAAGAGATAATTCTGCTCTGTCTAAGAACTCTTCACCTTCCTTAATGGTCTTCAATGTAGATAACCTCTCTTCCAGATTTTGCAACTTTTCCTCCAACAGGGACACAAGCTTGCATTTGTGGCATGTGAAATTTGGCTTTTCCACTGGTAAGTCTATGAACATGTAGCAAGAAATGCAGCTCACCACATGGCTCCTGGCCTCTTCCATGTTCTTATTGTTCAAGAGATAATCAAGCGGTGAAATATAAGCCAAAACTCGCGCGCCTAGCGGCGCGCAGTTTACTGATGTCCTCCTTTCAGCTGCAACAGCCAAAATCCAGTGTTCCTTGAGCTCATGGAGACTCTTCACTTATCCCAGAAGGCACTGGGAATATGCAAATTATCTCCTCGGGACTCCTCCCCTGGTTTACTGATGTCCTCCTTTCAGCTGCAACAGCCAAAATCCAGTGTTCCTTGAGCTCATGGAGACTCTTCACTTATCCCAGAAGGCACTGGGAATATGCAAATTATCTCCTCGGGACTCCTCCCCTGGTTTACTGATGTCCTCCTTTCAGCTGCAACAGCCAAAATCCAGTGTTCCTTGAGCTCATGGAGACTCTTCACTTATCCCAGAAGGCACTGGGAATATGCAAATTATCTCCTCGGGACTCCTCCCCTGGTTTACTGATGTCCTCCTTTCAGCTGCAACAGCCAAAATCCAGTGTTCCTTGAGCTCATGGAGACTCTTCACTTATCCCAGAAGGCACTGGGAATATGCAAATTATCTCCTCGGGACTCCTCCCCTGGTTTACTGATGTCCTCCTTTCAGCTGCAACAGCCAAAATCCAGTGTTGCCATATATTCTGCAGCTCTTTATAAAATGCCAAATCTAGAACATGCTGTATTAGGAAACAAAAAAGACAATCACCAAAAGATTGCTACAAATGAATGGTCAATATATGGTTTGACAAAGTCACTGGTAAAGTGCTGGAGGAAAGATATGTTTCACTACGTCTAACGGCGTCAGTGATATAAAACCCAGAGTTATTCCCCCAGCATACTAAGTGTTGTGAGGGGTTAAGTTATTTGCATAATGGGCGGGAATTTATGTGGACATTCAGAGAGCGGGTGGGAGGATGTCCACCTTATCTCCACCCCAGGGTGTGGTCTGGGGCTTAAGTAGTTGGCCTCCAAAGGCAGCAGTGTTCTGTGTCTTGAGAGGAAAACTTCAGAGAAGTGAGGGCTGCATTTGTTTTACTACACCTTGGTTTATGCTGTCCACAATAAACCAAAGGAAGTTCTTAAAGGCGCAATGTTCCCGTGTCTACCTTTGTGTACAACCGAGTGAGCCGATCTACCACAATGGGGAGAACTTCATATTCCTCTCCTAACTACTAGTTAATATCTGTCCGACACGTTATGCATACAAGTAATTGCCAAAAAACATCTTTAAGACGCCATTTAAACCTAATCTGAACACTGCATGAAAATGCAATTTGGATACATATTTGTATGAAGCCCATTGAAATTTGGCTCTTTATATATGGAGCATCCAGTTCTCCATGCCAGGTGTTCTCTCCTGCTTTGGGCATCCTCAGACTTGCATCCTGGACAAAACCGGCACTAAATAGGCTCCTCTACATCATGACTGTGGGAATCGAATTACTCATCTCAAATTCTCACAGCTTGGAAAGGCAATAATGGATTATTGTAGTAATCACTATCCTATTGTCATGGTTTACTGGTTTCTTGGATCAGGTAGTTGCGGGGTTAACTTGGTTGGCCTCTTTCTGGGTCCTGGGAGGCTTTTTATAGCCTCACTGTGAGGCCAATCTTTGTCATTTATACTCTGACCTTTGGCTGAGTGTGTCTGACCCTGTGCTTGTGCCAGTGCGTTGTGCCTGTGCTATGTTTTGTCTGTCTGGTTCTGATTTGGCTGTGTCCCTGTTACGAGTTTTGCCTGTCCCTTTTGTATTGCGTTGCTCCCTCTGTGTATATCCCTTGGCTGTGTTCTGATTATTCTCTGCCTGCTCCTTTTGTACTGCGATGCTCCCTCTGTGTATGACCTGGTTATCCTGACTATCCATTCTGTCTATGCCCCTTGGTAACTGTGTCCCGTAGTTACCCTTCTGAGAGTTTTCCTTCACCTCATAGCTCTCTGGAGCTTAGGCCACACCCCTAGGCAGTCAGGTGATCGCAGGTCCTCCGGCCTGAAGCATTCTCTATCTGCTACTGCTGCCTCTGAGAGACGTGTGGCCGGCTCCGCCCCTTGGCAGTCAGTCGCTGAAGGTCCTGTTCCTCAGAAACACACGTCTTCCCTGCTGCGGCTCTGCTATACAGGTATCTTTGGGCACAGTTTGTTCACTCAGGACACACGCACTGGCTCAGTGAGCAAGTGCAGTGCGGTGTCCCTGACATTTATGGGCCCGAAGTCTTTTTGAGGACCCGCTCAATGCTTGAAAAAAAAAAATTGATTTCATGCAATCAGCATGTTGGCCAGCCGGCTGACAATGGAAGCCAGCTAGAGAAATGGAGCTGCCTTGTGAACATTACAGCAAACGGCAGTGAAATTATATTTGGTCTATTGTTGGGTATATTTGACAATTCGTGGAAGAGGATGGACATCTATCTATCGCGTGTAGCAACTGTGTGATTGGCCGGAACGGGAAGTGGGAGTGGAGGAGAGGTAAGTTCCCGTGAGTTTTCGCTGTGTCTAGATCAGTCTTTCCCAAACTCCAGTCCTCGCGGCCCCCACGGGTCATGTTTTCAGGATTTCCTTTGTATTGCGCAGATGGTGGAAGTATCATCAAGGTGTCAGGAATTCTCTCACCTGTGCAACACTATGGAAATCCTGAAAACATGACCCGTTGGGGCCGTGAGGACTGGAGTTTGGGAAACACTGCTCTAGATCATCATAGAACATTCATGAGTAGAAGCTTTGTGAACACAGACAATTATATATGGGCCTACACCCAAGGATGACGTTAGTTAAAGGGAATCTGTCACCCCAAAATAGCCATATCAGATAAAGATATGGCTGAATAGTGCGTCCCATAACTAAGCTAATTCAAAATCCGGCCCTGCGCATGCGCAGTGTGCTTTGCCCAACAGTGGGCAAAGCATAAAATGACTACAGCGCATGCGCTAGTCTTTCCTTGCCCCGGAAGTCGTCCAAGGTAAGCAGTAATTTCCAGGGCAAGGAAAGACTAGTGCATGCGCTGTAGTCATTTTATGCTTTGCCCACTGTTGGGCAAAGCATACTGCGCATGCGCCGGGCCGGATTTTGAATTGCGCAATTGCGGGAACCTAACGCCATCTGTGGTATTCACAGACGGCGTAATGCAACAGATGACGAGGAGCGGGGGCGGGGGAGGACATGAAAACCGCAGCCCTCCAGACCTGACTGCAGTGATTGACACCTACAATCACCAACTTTAAAAAGGTATTTTGATATGAAAATGGGGGTATCATGATATATGATACCTACCGTTAGCTTAGTTATGGAACGCACTATTCAGCCATATCTTTATCTGATATGGCTATTTTGGGGTGACAGATTCCCTTTAATTACCTTTTCTGGATTATAATGAAGTTTGATTAACTTTATTTTTGTTCTGTTTAATCAAATTTAATTGGTGTATTAAATTTGTTGTTAGTAAACTAAAAAATGTATTAGGAAATAATTTGCTGGAGGGGCTCCAAGATTTTGAATGCCTAGAGGTCTCCACATGGTTCAAGCCGATACAGTGTAGAGGGGAATATCTCTATTCCAATGGAGTCCAATATCGCATGTATGACTTTGCACAGACCTTATACTACTGTTCCAGTGTGCATGAGCCCCAATATGCCAATAGGCAATCATTAGCTAGACGTATGTTAAAAGACTGCTGTTTAGGGTTTCTTTTGTTTTGTGTTCATTTATTTTGTAAAAGAAAATATTTTTTCTGTCTTAAACTTTTTTGCGACTTTTAAAAAAAAAAATTATTTGGTGCACATAAAAATCACGTAAAATCGTGGGGAGACTAGAGTACTTTTTGTCCCTAAACACTAAAAACCTGAAAAACAGGTGAAAATGCAAAAATACGTAAATTGGGTCCCATGTGTTCTTACTAGCCATCCCCAGTATATGAACACCAGTCAAGTTCCTATTTCCAGTTTACTGGAACATATACTTACTCATTGTACCTCTATATACTGCTAGCAGAATATCCCTTACAGTACAACAGATATATATCAGTACAGAACACGTGGCGTAAAGGTCGCCATTCGTCCTGTGTGCAGCATTGTACATGATTCACTCTATAATATATTTCAGGTGCTCTACAGATGTAGAAAACCATTCTGTGTATTAGGTTGTTACAAGATGTTTACTGGGAGAATAGGGACTTGTAAGTATAGTGGAAACACATTTCTCCAATTCTCTAAGGACGCAGACTCGTTAGCTGCTATGTTTCATTCTAACATTAAATAATGATCACTACTACATATAGGACATAATCATCTGTAAAATACGCTCCTCTGATTCATTTTATTAACAATCCATTCATTGCCAAGTGAATATATTAATTTAATTTAACTATACTAATTAAAGTCTAGGAGTCGACATTCAACTGGCTGATCGGGATTTTTTTTTTTTATTTCATTTCATCACTGATTAAAATGTTAATGAAAAACAAAACAGCCATAACTTTATTATGCCTATTTCACAAAACAAAATCTGCTCAGTATGCCCAACACGTCTCGAAAGAAATCTCCCTTATCCCTCTATGAAACATACTCTCATTAAGTGCAGCCTGGTGTGTTCTGTCTGGAAATAAAAATACACAAATGTAGTTACATATTTTATGAACTCAAAGGAAAAGCCATATATGTAAAGAAACGGGACTGAATTGCTATAGTGCCATAAAGCAAAACAGCAGGTGAAAGCAGGCCCTCCAAAAATGGGATGATATAGTCACAGTGGGTTTAAATCCCAAGGCAAGACATTGTCTAATATTGTCACTATTGTCTAATATTATATGATATAACTAATTATGGATTAAAGGAGTATGCCTACCATGGATAGCTGTCATGGGTGTATCGCCACAAGGATCGTCGCGATTACACACTCTGACTTCTCACAGCTGAGTTGCTGTTTCTTTGTGTTTGGTAATGAGGGAGTTAATTTTACCTAGCTCTTTGCTAAGACTAGGTCCAGCCTCGCCCGGCTGCTTTTGATTATGTTCTAATTAGATTCCTTCATATACCTGCCAGTCTGCTTGTTAGATGCCGGTGAAAGCCTTTATGTAGTCTAGCAGACTGGATCGGTTCTGAGAATACTTAAGCTAAGAGCTCCTTAGTTGTTTTTACTCTTATAGCTTATAGTTTATCTCTGAGACCTTAGGTGTTCCTACTGTGTGTGAGTGTTGTATGTAAGACTTTATTTACTTTATTTCTTGTCTTTCTTGTATGTCTTTCTGTTCATTAACCGTTAACTGTTCATTCCCTTTGGTGGTAATCAGGGTCCTTCTTAGGACTAGATTACAGTTGGCAGGGATTGATAGGAGACAGGGTTTACGCTGGTGGCCTGGACCTCTGTACCTTTAACAGTACCTCCAGGTAGAGGGATTACTTAGGACCCCAGTTTAGGGTCAGCATAGACCCCGGTCACCCTCTAGCCGGAGACAGCGTATAACGGATTCCGTATTGACCCACTGGACTTTCTGTCAGGTAATTCTATGTTATCATATATCTATGCGCATGTTATATTGTATGTTGCCCTTTTGATATAGATTACTGTCATCACATATATATATATCTGCTATACAGCGTGACATTTTCACCGGCCATACAAAAGATTCTCTCCAGCTGTCATGGATCCAGTAGCCCAGCTGGCCCGGCAGTTGCAGGGGTTGTCCATGGAGTTTGCAGACATTAAGTCCAAGGTTTTGTTCCCCCCGGAGCAAACCAGATCTGAACCTAAGGTTGCTCTCCCGGACAGGTTCACTGGTGGGCGGGACAAATTTTTTACTTTCCGGGAGGCATGTAAATTGTACTTTCGGCTGCGGCCTCGGTCATCTGGGAGTGAAGAGCAGAGGGTGGGAATTGTTATCTCGCTCTTACAAGGGGACCCTCAATCTTGGGCATTCTCTATTCCTCCAGGCTCCCCAGATCTCCAGTCAGTGGATCGATTTTTTACTGCCCTGGGTCTGGTATATGATGATCCGGATCGAGTTTCCCTTGCTGAAACAAAGTTGCGTAAAATACGGCAAGGAAATCGTCCAGCGGAGGAATATTCTTCTGAGTTCCGTAGATGGGCAACAGATACTCAGTGGAATGACCCAGCTCTTAGGAGCCAGTTTTGTCAAGGGTTGTCTGACAAATTAAAAGATGTGTTGGCTCAGTATGATTCTCCTCCATCACTGGAGGCTGCTATGGCCCTCGCCATTCGCATGGATAGACAAATTCGGGGAAGACGCGAGGTAACTCCGCCTCCCGTGATGACTCCACCTACTACTAAAGTCCCTTATACTGAGGTTCCCCTGGTCTGTTCTGAGGAACCCATGCAGTTGGGAGGGACATCTTTTTGTAGGAAGGAATTGGCGGTGCACCGCAAGACTAGAAGGTGTTTCTTTTGCGGGAGAGAGGGACATTTTGTTGGGGGGTGTCCATCCCGGGCCTCTTCGAGCAAAGGAGTTAACCTGGGAGTGTGTATTTCATCCCCAAATCCCTCTCAGTTTCTCGTGCCTGCGGAGGTGGTGATTGGTACTAGAACTGAGAGGATTTCTGTTTTTCTTGATAGTGGGTCCGGGGCTAATCTGGTGGACGCTCGGTTTGCCCAGGTGCATGGTATGCAACTGAGTGTATTGGCCAAACCGGTCCCTATAGTCTCTATTGATTCTAGACCTCTCGGTCAAGGTAGCTTGGTACAAGCTGTTCATAACATAGATCTTCGAGTAGGGGCAAGACATAAAGAGCAATTGTCTTGTTATGTGTTGGAGGGTCTACCTACTCCTATTGTGTTGGGACTTCCTTGGTTGGCTAAACATAACCCAGTGATTGATTGGCAATCCGGAAAGATAAGCCAGTGGGGTGAATTTTGCAGGAATAACTGCATGAGCACGGTCATCGGTGCGGTTGTGCCTAGGACTTTGTCTCCTTTTCTGGAGGACTTTGGGGAGATGTTCTCAGAGGAGGGGTGTAAAGAGTTACCTCCTCATCGCGCATATGACTGCTCAATAAAGTTGCTTCCTGATGCCTTATCTCGTACTTTCCCAGGGGCCGGGAAGACAGATGATCCGGTTCCTATTCCTCAGGAGGGAGTTGTAGTGTCAGCTGTATGCTCTGAGCTTGAGGGGAGGTATTGGGGGCTCAGGGGGACGCCCCGGTGGGACTTCCAGGGAGACTGATAGTTCCAGATCGGTTAAGACTGAAGGTTACGGGGAACCGTTACAAACGGATGGCTGATAGGGGAGAGTTTCTGGTCTAGATCTGAAGGTGAACGATCTAGTTTGGTTGTCTACCAGGAATATAAAACTTAAAGTTTCCTCCTGGAGGTTGGGTCCCAGATTCATCGGGCCGTACAGGATCAGTTCCATAATTAATCCTGTGGCATTTCGTCTGGACCTCCCTCCTACGTTTAAAATTCATAATGTGTTTCACAAGTCATTACTTAAAAAGTATGTGGCACCAGTCATACCGTCACCTCTACCTCCGCCTTCAGTGGTGGTCAATGATAACGTGGAATTTCATGGGTCGAAAATCATTGACTCACGTCTCAGTCGCCGATCCCTTCAGTACTTGGTTCATTGGAGGGGGTATGGTCCTGTGGAGAGGACGTGGGTCCCTGGTCTGATGTTAACGCAGATCGATTGGTTCGGACCTTTCACACAACTCACCCGGGCAGACCTGGCCCTGAGGGTCCGGAGTCCCCTCGTAGAGGGGGGGGTACTGTCATGGGTGTATCGCCACAAGGATCGTCGCGATTACACACTCTGACTTCTCACAGCTGAGTTGCTGTTTCTTTGTGTTTGGTAATGAGGGAGTTAATTTTACCTAGCTCTTTGCTAAGACTAGGTCCAGCCTCGCCCGGCTGCTTTTGATTATGTTCTAATTAGATTCCTTCATATACCTGCCAGTCTGCTTGTTAGATGCCGGTGAAAGCCTTTATGTAGTCTAGCAGACTGGATCGGTTCTGAGAATACTTAAGCTAAGAGCTCCTTAGTTGTTTTTACTCTTATAGCTTATAGTTTATCTCTGAGACCTTAGGTGTTCCTACTGTGTGTGAGTGTTGTATGTAAGACTTTATTTACTTTATTTCTTGTCTTTCTTGTATGTCTTTCTGTTCATTAACCGTTACCTGTTCATTCCCTTTGGTGGTAATCAGGGTCCTTCTTAGGACTAGATTACAGTTGGCAGGGATTGATAGGAGACAGGGTTTACGCTGGTGGCCTGGACCTCTGTACCTTTAACAGTACCTCCAGGTAGAGGGATTAGTTAGGACCCCAGTTTAGGGTCAGCATAGACCCCGGTCACCCTCTAGCCGGAGACAGCGTATAACGGATTCCGTATTGACCCACTGGACTTTCTGTCAGGTAATTCTATGTTATCATATATCTATGCGCATGTTATATTGTATGTTGCCCTTTTGATATAGATTACTGTCATCACATATATATATATATCTGCTATACAGCGTGACAATAGCCTACCCAACACGGGGCAACATGGTGGCAGCGCTAAGATCCTGGATTCAAATACCATCAAGGACAAAATCTGCAAGGAGTTTGTATGTTCTCTCCATTTTTGTGTGGGTTTCCTCTGAGTTCTTCATTTTTCTCCCCATACTCCAAAGATATACTGATAGGGAATGTAGAGTGTGGGCCCAAATGGGGACAGTGATGATGATGATGATGTTATATAATCTCGCTGTGTAAGCAAGTAAAATGTGGAAAGTGTGTTTCACCCTATCCTGCCTGGCTGCACCATCCAAAAATGAAAGGAGAGGTTAATGCCGTGTGTGCATGATTTACTCCATATGAGAGGAAGAGGACTTGAACTCTAGCGCCACCTACTGGAACTTGCAATACTAAAAGTCAGTATCGACCCTTTAATGAGCTTGTTCTGGAGTGTTTGCTCCTCATCAGTGTAAGCAAGATGTCTGATTTGGTTGATGAGAGGCCTTTGATGGGAGTACAAGGAATAAGAATTCAATAGAATATTTTGGGTTTTCTTATTATTTATAATGTAAGGCATTGTGTATAATGATGATGAAGATGCTAAAAAGATGATTGGTATAAGCTACAGATGAGCAAATGTATTCCAGAGGATTTGAATGCTACTCAAATTTTACAAAAAACTCATATTCTCTTGATTTTTTTGCAATTTGTTCAGTGCAAATTCGGCAAAACTGCGGCCAGCAGTGCCTGCCATTTTGCAGAGCCATAGAGGGCCGGGGAAAGGTTAAATTAATATTCATCTCACCACTCACTTGTCCCACCGACCCCACAACCTGTTATCTTTTCCTCCCACATATCTTGTTTTCGCCTTCAACCATCTCGCGCATCTTCTTCTATGCTAGGACTTCCCGTGCTTGAGTAGTTCTCTGACATCACGACATGCCATACCATCACGGAACATGTCGTGATGTCATGACATGCTTTTCCCAAGATGCTGACTGGCCCTCGGGCTATGCACATCATAACATCGTGACATCGTGTATAGAGTGACGCAGGCGGAAAAGGATGCGAAAAACAAAAAAAATGCGCAAAAAGAGGCATCAATGACCATACGGCGACCATGAACAGGGACATTCAACTTGCATCAAATAGCTTAGATACAAATCAGATTTCACTATTAAATCTACATGATTTGTCTAATTTGAAGCTTGGCAGATTTGATCATCTCTAGTAGAAACTTCAAAAGTAATGGAGTGTATGTGTTCTATCAACATCGAAGTTCAATAATTTGATCAGTCCAGACCTAAATGTAAACTATCACCATACTTTATCATACAAGTTGGAGGCAGTATTAAATACGGTAGATCTCTTAGACCTGCTAATAAGCCAGTTATAGCACTTTATGAAGGTTTTCATCCTGCTAGACAATTAAAGGACTCATGGGCTAAATTTAATTCCTGACCAGTTAGCTTAATTGACACATCCTCTGTGTCCTCCCTGCTTCAGCTATCTCAGGCTGCTTAGTACAAGATACAGCTGTCTAAATGGCTGCTTATGAATACATTGAAACCCATGAGCTCTTTAACTGTGTTGACTCAATCCGGATCATATAGCCATTTTGTAATGAATTTTCAAAGTAAGCACACTGGCCTCATCAGCTCCAAGGAATCCTTTATACATATGCAATCTGTATTGTGGGATCTGATGACATTTCTGCTTTATGATTATGACAGTCTTCAGCTGTAGACTGTTTCACTCAGTTAATCAATGAAGAACACTTAATAGGTCACCCAATAATCTGCACCAGAAATAAATCTTTGTACTGGTAGAGATAGTAATTTCCTGTACAGATTTCCAAGCAATGCTTGGAAAAAAAAAACTAACAGAATATGCTTGAGCAAAGGTGTGTGGGAATATGGTGGATGAACTCAAGTTAGTCTTTGATCAGAAAAGCTAATATAGGCGATTTGCTTTTTCAAGGTGTTATTATTGCTCAAAAGTCCATTGTATGCACCTATAGTACTTACCGGATAAGTATCCGCTGTGTGCCTCGTGCATGTCCGGTGGCGTCAAACATGCGACCCTTCCACACTTTTGGGCAACAACCGAATGCGTGCATCTGCGGCGCCAACAACGTGATACATCACTACGTGGTAAGCATGCACTGAAAGAACTGAGCCGGCATTGGGTGTGACGTGACGCAGCGAACATCACGCATTTGAGGTGAAAACCGGGACTATAGATACATCTCATATATCTCAAAGTGCAAGTGCAGAAAAAAAGGGAAACAATCTAGTTATATATGACTAAATCAATAATTATATCATGATTCTAAAGTTAAATGAAACATGATAATATCTGAAAATAAAAGTAAATAGTAAATAAAATGTCTTGTTCATTTATTTCTATTTTTATTTTCATACACATCCAGTAATTAGCATTGGTTCATATACAGTAATGGACACATGGGAAGTAATATCTTAACCCTGTTGAAATTCGAAACGTGTGTCAAGATAATGATTAATCATTTGATCACTGTCATCTTGCAAATCATTGGTAAGATTCATGGTTGCACATGTAAATTATTCAATATACTTTGATTATGCACAGCCACTTTGGTTTACATATTGCACGTAATCATGTCATATTTGTACTGGGGCACTAGCCCTCTCATTGCCACTTGCACTATATACATTTCTATTACCAGTTCACACTAATTGCGATATTTGAACCATATCTACCAGTTGCATTATTTTGCTCATATTGATTCACTGCAAATAATTCAGAATTTCATGATCATGATGCGGCTCTATTTTTCCTTGAATATATAAATATACATATTGCAAAATTTTCAGTTTGTCTGATTTTTCTCTTATATAGGTGTATTTTGAGTAAAATGTAAATTGTTCTTTTATTCTATAAACTACTGACAACATGTCTCCGAATTTCCAAGCAATAAATTTTGTATTTATTTTCAGAAAATGACAAATGGTCAAAATAACCAAAAATGCAGTGCTTGCAGACCTCAAATAATGCAAAGAAACAACAATACTAATGTTTTAACTCAGGAAGAGTTCAGAAATCAGTATTTTGTGGAATAACCATGATTTTTAATCACAGCTTTCATGCGTCTTGCCATACTTTCCACCAGTCTTTCTCACTGCTTTTGGGTGACCTTATGCCACTCCTGGTACAAAAATGTAAGCAGTTTTTCTTTGTTTGACTGCTTATGAATATCCATCTTCCTCTTGATTACATTCCAGAGGTTTTCAATGGGGTTGAGGTCTAGAGATTGGGCTGGCCATGACAGGGATTTGATGTGGTGGTCCTTCATCCACACATTGATTGACCTAGCTGTGTGGCATGGCGCGTTGTCCTGCTGGAAAAACCAGTCCTCAGAGTTGGGGAACATTGCCTGAGCAGAAGGAATCAACTGTTTTTCCAAGATAACCTTGTATGCGGCTTGATTCATACATCCTTCGCAAAGATTAACCTGCCCAATTCCAACCTTGCTGAAGCATCCACATATCATCACTGATCCTCCACCAAATTTCACAGTGGGTGTAAGACACTGTGGCTTGTGCGCCTCTCCAGGTCTCCGTCTAACCATTAGACGACCAGGTGTTGGGCAAAGCTGAAAATTAGACTCATCAAGAAGATTACCTTACTCCAGTCCTCTATGGTCCAATCCTTATGGTCTGTAGCAAAATCCAGCCTGGCTCTCCTTTGCTTCTCATTGATGAAAGGCTTTTTTCTAGCTTTATATGACTTGAGCCCTGCCCCTAGCAGCCTGTTACAAACTGTTCTTGCCATGCACTTCACCCCAGCTGCATTTGCCATTCCTTTTGTAGGTCACTTTATGTCATCCTGCGGTTACTGAGTGACATTCGAATAAGATGACGGTCATCCCGATCAGTGGAGAGTCATTTTCGCCCTCTGCCAGTCTGTAACTTTGTTGTCCCCAATATCTGCTGCTTGACCTTGTTGTAATGGACTGCTGTCTTAGAAATTTTAAGGATGGAGGCAACATGACACTCACTGTATCCCTCTGCTAGTAAAGCCAGAATTGAGCCCTTCTTTTCCTCACTCAAGACTTTTCTTTTCAACTCTTTTGGCATGGTTAAAAGTAATTTTTTTCATTCCTATTACTTTTGGGATATTACTAGCACTTGTTTTGCCATCCAGCTTGTCCTATTGCAAGAGGATTGTGAACACCACAGCAGTGTTTTTTATACGTTCCTTCGTTAAATAAGATTTGGTTCAGGTGGTCACCTAATCAGAAGCACATTAAGTAGAATGAGGTGAACTCTGGTGAGAATTCTACTGATACTGGAGTGGAATGGCTGTCAGACATGTAGTGAAGCTGATTTTTATAATATTTATTTATATATATATATATACTTATATATATATATATATATATATACATACATATTGCTGAGAGCATTTTTAATGGACTCAGATTTCTGGGTCCGTGTGTTAGGAACAGCCAGCAGAGATGGGTGGGACTGGGCGCTCCCAGGCTATCTGTGTGAGGAGGTGAAAAGACCTGTATGGCTGGTGAGTCTCAGCCAGAGATTACAAGTGCATGGACTGTAGTTAGTTCGAGCGGCGCCAGATTGATTAATGTGACTTTGGAATTAACTGTGTTCCCTTTTCTGTTATACCTTTTGTGCAAGAGTGAGGCTGTTTATTTTCTTATACTGGAAGTGTTATGGACTTTTAATAAACCCTCCTGTGTAACCAAGACACTTTGAGACTGTTCAAATACTGCAACTGCTGCCAGAGAAAGTGAAATCCCTACCATATATATATATATATATGTATATATATATATATATATATATATATATATATATATATACATATATATATATATATACACTGCTCAAAAAAATAAGGGAACACTTAAACAACAGAATATAACTCCAAGTAAATCAAACTTCTGTGAAATCAAACTGTCCACTTAGGAAGCAACACTGATTGACAATCAATTTCACATGCTGTTGTGCAAATGGAATAGACAACAGATGGAAATTATTGGCAATTATCAAGACACACATTAAAAGGAGTGGTTCTGCAGGTGGAGACCACAGACCACATCTCAGTACCAATGCTCTCTGGTTGATGTTTTGGTCACTTTTGAATGTTGGCTGTGCTTTCACACTCATGGTAGCATGAGACGGACTCTACAACCCACACAAGTAGCTCAGGTAGTGCAGCTAATCCAGGATGGCACATCAATGCGAGCTGTGGCAAGAAGGTTTGCTGTGTCTGTCAGCGTAGTGTCCAGAGGCTGGAAGCGCTACCAGGAGACAGGCCAGTACACCAGGAGACGTGGAGGGGGCCGTAGGAGGGCAACAACCAGCAGCAGGACCACTACCTCCGCCTTTGTGCAAGTAGGAACAGGAAGAGCACTGTCAGAGCACTGCAAAATGACCTCCAGCAGGCCACAAATGTGCATGTGTCTGCACAAATGGTTAGAAACCAACTCCATGAGGATGATCTGAGTGTCCGAAGTCCACAGATGGGGGTTGTGCTCACAGCCCAACACCGTGCAGGACGCTTGGCATTTGCAACAGAACACCAGGATTGGCAAATTCGCCACTGGCGCCCTGTGCTCTTCACAGATGATAGCAGGTTCACACTGAGCTCATGTGACAAACATGACAGAGTCTGGAGACACCGTGGAGAGCGATCTGCTGCCTGCAAAATCCTTCAGCATGATCGGTTTGGCAGTGGGTCAGTAATAGTGTGGGGTGGCATTTCTTTGGAGGGCCGCACAACACTCCGTGTGCTCGCCAGAAGTAGCCTGACTGCCATTAGGTACCGAGATGAGATCCTCAAACCCCTTGTGAGACCATATGCTGGTGCTCTTGGCCCTGGGTTCCTCCTAATGCAGGACAATGCCAGACCTCATGTGGCTGGAGTGTGTTCGCAGTTCCTGCAAGATGAAGGCATTGAAGCTATGGACTGGCCAGCCCGTTCCCCAGACCTGAATCCGATTGAGCATATCTGGGACATCATGTCTCGCTCCATCCACAAACGTCACGTTGCAACAAAGACTGTCCAGGAGTTGGTGGATGCTTTAGTCCAGGTCTGCGAGGAGATTCCTCAGGAGAGCATCCGCTGCCTTATCAGGAGCATGCCCAGGCATTGTAGGAAGGTCATACATGCACAGGGAGGTCATACAGGCAAGTGGAGGCCACACACACTACTGAGCATCATTTTGACTTGTTTTAAGGACATTACATTCCACTTTAATTTTGTGGGTGACTCCAAATCCAGGCCTCCATTGGTTAATAAATTTGATTTCCATTGATGATTTTTGTGTGATTTTGTTGACAGCACATTCAACTTTGTACAGAAAAAAGTATTCAATGAGAATATTTCATTCATTCAGATCTAGGATGTGTTATTTGAGTGTTCCCTTTATTTTTTTGAGCAGTGTATATATATATGCACTTCCGTGTTTCCCACCAGGCACCCTGTTATCTTTCCATAAGTACCGCGCAGCATCTGTGAACCTTTACTTTAAATACAATGGCAAATATCAATGTGAAAGTAGTGGGAGGGATCCTAATATGGATTTGTGCGTTATTTTTTTAGCAAAACAGAGCCAATTTTAGAAAGGCAGCGTTACACGTTTCTAAAATCAGCATTAGTGGAAGCAAAATGTCAAATCAGTTGACATAGCAGCATATGCCCGTAGTATGACTGGTAATGGTGACAGATGGCAGCATATGCCAATAGTATGACTAGTGATGTCCTACGCAGCAGGCTTTGAAGTTTCTGTAAGGATGCCAATGCACTGAGCAAGATGCATCAGAGAGATGGCAAATACAAAACATGTGACTGCTCATTCAGTGATGGAGCCAGCTGACAGTATTTGTCCTGTTTGTTTTTAATCTCGGTCAGCCTCTTTTAGGTTATTTTACATCACTGATTTTCGCTTGTATGGTATTCTGCTTGTATGATATTATGATATTGCATGGTATTACCAGTGCAGTGTGTGTGTATGGTCTATTGTATTTTCATTAGATACAAGAAAGACTATAAGGATTATTTAAATCATAGATACGGAACACCTATATTTTATCATTATAACATTTTTAAATTCACATTTCTTTGCACATTATTTACTTATACAATATATTTTTTAGCTGTTTTTTTCTTATAGAGAGCGCCCAATCCCCTGCACAGTGTTTGAGTTGAATGATAAAATTCTGGCCACCTGCAGCAGACACTAATTAGAGTTTAAGAATCAACTGTATAGTGTAGAATACATTCAATAGTAAAGCTATATGCCTAGTGGAGGCAACTGATAATCTGACGATTTAAAGGGAACCTGTCACCATGAAAATGCAGTCCAATCTGCAGGCATGTTACAGAGCAGGGGAAGTTAAGCAAATTGATATAAAGTTTTGTGAGTAAAGATTCAGTATAACCTGTGTTTTATTCATTAAAATCTCTACGCCATCTGGGATTTTTGGTCCAGTGGGCGGTCCTATCAGTGATTGACAGTTTTCTTTATATAACGATTCATGCAGGGATAGCAGTGTCAATCACTGATAGAACCGCCCACTGAAGCAAAATTCCCAGAAAGAGAAGAGATTTAAATGATGAAAACACAGATTATACTGAATCCTTTCTCACAAAGCTATACAGTGAGGAAAATAAGTATTTGATACACTGCCGATTTTGCAATTTTTCCCACCTACAAAGAATAGAGAGGTCTGTAATTTTTATTGTATCATATTTTTTTAACTGTGAAAGACAGAATCTTAAAAACATCCAGAAAATCACATTGTATGATTTAACATGATTATTTTGTATTTTATTGCATGAAATAAGTATTTGTTACAATTGAAAAAAAGAATTTAATATTTGGTATAGAAACCTTTCTTTACAATTACAGAGGTCAGACGTTTCCTATAGTTCTTGACCAAGTTTGCACACACTGCAGCAGGGATTTTGGCCCACTCCTCAGTACTGATCTTCTCCAGATCTTCCAGTTTTCGGGCTTGTCACTGGACAACATTAAGTTTCAGCTCCCTCCAAAGATTTTCTATTGGGTTCAGGTCTTGAGAATGGTTAGGCCACTCCAGGACCTTGAAATGCTTCTTATGGAGCCACTCCTTAGGTACTTTGGCTGTGTGTTTCAGGTCATTGTCATACTGGAAGACCCAGCCATGACCCATCTTCAATGCTTTTACTGAGGGAAGGCGGTTGCTGGCCAAAATCTTGTGATACATGACCTCATCCATCCTGCCTTTAATGCGGTGCAGTCATCCTGTCCCTTTTGCACAAAAGCACCCCAAAAGTATGATGTTTCTCCACCATGCTTCATGTTTGGGACGGTGTTCTTGGGGTTGTACTCATCCGTCTTCTTCCTCCAAACACGGCGAGTGGAGTTGATACCAAATAGTTCTATTTTGGTTTCAGCTGACTACAGATGGTCATTGGCAAATTTCAAATATGCCTGGACATGTGCAGGCGTGAGCAGGGGGCTTTGCGTACCCTGCAGGATTTTAATCCATAATGCCTCCACTGTGGTCCCAGCTCTCTTCAAGTCATTGACCAGGTCCTCCCATGTAGTTCTGGGCTAATTCCTGACCTTTTTCAGAATCATTCTTACCCCACAAGGTGAGATCTTGCATGGAGCCCCAGACCGAGGAAGATTGATAGTCACCTTGTGTTTCTTCCATTTTCTAACTGTGTCAACAAGTGTTGCCTTCTCACCCAGCTGCTTGCCTATTGTCCTGTAGCCCATCCCAGCCTTGTGCAGGTCTACAATTTTGTCCCTAGTGTCCTTAAACAGCTTTGGTCTTGGCCATGGTGGAGAGGTTGGAATGTGATAATTTGAGTGTGAGGACAGGTGTTTTTTATACAGGTAACAAGTTCAAACAAGTGCAATTAATACAGGTAATTAGTGCAGAGTAGGAGGGATTCTTGTGCTGGTTGGTAGGTGATCAAATACCTATTTCATGCAATAAAATGCAATGTAATTATTTAAAAATCATACAATGTGATTTTCTGTTTTTTTTTATTTAAAGATTAAGTCTCTTACAGTTGAAGTGTACCTACGTTAAAAATAACAGACCTCTCCATTATTTGTAGGTGGGAAAACTTGCAAAATTGTCAGTGTATCAAATACTTATTTTCCCCATTGTATATCCTTCTGCACAGCTCTCTCTGCTCTATAGCATAGTGCCTACAGATTGGATTGCATTTTCATGAAGGCGGTTTCCCTTTAAATTAGAGCTGCCTTTTCAACAAACTTTGCATAAATCAATGCACAGACACAATTCCAAAATAAGTTGACTATGTGTAAAATATAAAGAAAACAAGAATGAAATAATTTGGAAATCTTTTATAGACATATTTTATTCACAACAGAACATAGAACACAGATCAGAAAGAGAAAAACTGTTTCCAACTCATCTGAAAAAAAAAACAACCTCATTTTGAAATTGATGACGGCAACACATTTGCTGGAAAGGTAAGTGGTGCTAATGAAAAAAAAACTGGAGGGTAAATTTTCAACTGAGTCACATGAGTGAATCAACAAGTGCATGTAAGAGAGGCAGAGTCTTTCAGAAGCAAAGATGGTCAGAGGTTCACCGATCTGTGAACAACTGCATCTAAAAATTGTGTAACTGTTGCAAAGACTTGGAATATCCCATCATCTACAATACATAATATCATCAAAAGTTTAATAGATTCTGGAGAAATCCATGTGCACAAGGGATAAGTCTGGTAGTCAGTATTGGATGCTCCTGATCAGTTAAAAAACCTGCGCTATCAATGCTTAGAATTATATAGATATAATTGTATAGAGGTTTTAGAACAACATATGATCCCATCCAGACGTCTATTTCAGGAAGGACTTTGTATATTTCAGCAAAACAATGCTAAGCCACATACTGCATCCATCACAACAGCATGGTTTCGCAGAAGAAGAATTCAGGTGATAAACTGGTCGCCTACAGCCCAGACGATTCACCAAAAGAAACTTGACTCATTATGAATCGGAAAATCCGACACAGACCCCGGACTGCTGAGCAGTTAGAATCCTACATCCGATGGCCCTGTCCCATTTTTTTTGATGTGTTGTTGTTATCAATTTCTAAATATGTTAATATTTTCAAATGAAATGGAGAAATGTCTAATTATCAGATTCTGATCTGTTTTCTATGACCTGTGGTGAATAAAATATGTTTTTAAGAGATTTCCAAATCATTGCATTCTTGATGTCTTTACATTTTTCACATCCAACATTTTTGGAAGTAGGATTATAAATAAAAAAGTAAATCAATGCATAAGTCAATATTCACTGTAGAGGCAGATATAAAAATAAAATTAACAGAGAAATCTGCTTCTTTCCATACTTATAAGATATTTCTTCCCCTTCCTCCTGACATCACTACCCACTCTGAAAAAATCAGCTCAATGTTGCCTCACTCACAAAAGACTGAGTGCTAGCTCACTGTGGTGTCATGCGACCCAGCCCATTATGCTTTATGGAAAGAGGAGGCGTGAGGAGCAGAGCGAGGAAACAAGTCGATTGAGACTTTCTAAGTCTTTAACCTTACTCCAGTGATGGATTCACATCTACACTGTTCATTACTGCGATATAATGTCATCATTTTTGCTGCTTGTCTCTGTGTGCTAAAAAGGATTGAAAATAAGGAATTCAGCTCTGTGTTCTATGCTTTGTATTTCAGAGTTTATAGCACATAGTCTCCTTCCACCAGCTCAGAGTGAATAGTAAATCACTGATTGAGCCGGCAGAGGCATACAAGTCATAGAACAGTCAGATATAGTGTTTTTCCTCATGTACTTACCCCTGGCAGTTAATTCTGAAAAGTTACTTGAAAGTACAGTTACGCTTTACCTCTGTGAATGCAAGGCATTCGATGTCTGTTTTAGGAAAATGGAACTTTCTAAAGATATGTTATGAAACTAGTCATCACAGAATGTTGGACCAACGTACGTTAATAGGTCTTTTGGTCAAATTGAATAATACTTAATATTTATCCTGAAATTTTGTGACTGTACAATATTGGCTGCTGTGTAATGAATGTGTTACTGTTTTTAGTTCATTGCTTGGCGAAAAACAATCTTCAATATTGTATAAAGGTTAGTCATTAATTATTTATACTGATTTGTTGAGTTAATCAGTAATTTTTTTTCTCTATTTTTCTTATCACTTATTTATTTGATTTCTTTTTTTACATTTCTAATATATTTTTTGTATTTTTACCTTTTGTTTTTTATTGAAGACTCACATTCTTGATCACTGTAAGCATTTATTTCTTCTTATTTTTCTACATTACTATAAGTTCTGTTTTGTAGCTTTAGGATTTTTTCTTTACTTTAATTCAACAGTGCTGCCAACCAATTTTACTTTAGAGATGAGTAAAAGCATCATATAGAATTTTTCTCCCACTTCTATTTGGTGTTCATTAGATTTCCTTGACAGACTTACAGTATGTCTTTGTACTATGAAACAATGTGTTGTGAATAGTGTTGAGCGATACGATACCGCAAGTATCGGGTATCGGCCGATATTAGCTCTATCGGCCTTTCGATACTTTGTTCCGATATTTTCCATATATCGTATACCGGAATCGGAAGTTCCCATAATTCTTTGAGAGGCAATGTGATTTTAGTCAGCCAATGAGGAATCCTAAGAAGTGTGGGCACATCCTGTACTGCTGCGGTCATGTTAACTAATGGCATGGCTGTGATTGGATGCTGAAATGATGTCAGAATGCACTATAAAAGGCGCCGCCTCCATTTTAGCGTCACTGTGCTGTGAATTCAGTTAGGGACAGATCGCTGCTGTGCTGACTCTGAGGGACAGTTAGAGATTGCGATTTAGTGTACTGTGCTTTAGGCAGGCTAGCACCAACCGCTGTGTAAAGCTTCCTTTTGCCTGCAGTGTTGTTTTAACAGCTCTGCAAGGTGTGTGTGAGTGCAGGTGACGCTGCAGTTTGCTCTGCATGCAACGCTGTCTGTAGGCATCTGCACGTGTCACTCACAGACTCTTTTTTTTTTCTTCAGTGTAATTCTTGCTGCTCCATGCAATTTAAATTTTAGTGTGACGCGCTTCCATCCGTATCCAATACATTGGTTGCAAACACTATAGAAGTAGACAAAGGAGTAGCCTTTCACAGATTGTGAACAGTTGTGTTTCAGTGTTCACTTCAGTCTGTGTTTTTTATTTTTTGAGTGCACATCACGCTCCAGTTACTTGTTCAAGCACTGCTGCTTGTACTCTGCTGAGCGTGTCTCAGTGCCTCATCCTTTTCATTTCTCTCCAATTGGTTCTGCTCCATTCCATTTAAAATAAATATAATCTATTAGTGTGACGCGCTTCCATCCGTATCCAATACATTGGTTGCAAACACTATAGAAGTAGACAAAGGAGTAGCCTTTCACAGATTGTGAACAGTTGTGTTTCAGTGTTCACTTCAGTCTGTGTTTTTTATTTTTTGAGTGCACATCACGCTCCAGTTACTTGTTCAAGCACTGCTGCTTGTACTCTGCTGAGCGTGTCTCAGTGCCTCATCCTTTTCATTTCTCTCCAATTGGTTCTGCTCCATTCCATTTAAAATAAATATAATCTATTAGTGTGACGCGCTTCCATCCGTATCCAATACATTGGTTTTAAACACTATAGAAGTAGACAAAGGAGTAGCCTTTCACAGATTGTGAACAGTTGTGTTTCAGTGTTCACTTCAGTCTCTGCGTAATAACCACACTTAGGCCTTATAACTTTTCTGACTTTCTTTATCAATCTACCAAGATGAAGAAGGCAGGGAATAAGGCACGTGGTCGTGGCCGTGGAGTTTCAGCAGGAAGAGGACGTGGGGATTCTGTGGCTGCTGCCGCCCTCAGTGACACAGCATCCACCAGTTTTACCCATGAGCGTTCCTTTATGCGCACTTTGGTAGGAGCTCAGTGTGCCCCCCTGCTGTGGGAAGAACAAATTGAAGCCGTTGTTGGTTGGATGGCAGCCAATGCTGAGCAACCATCTGTCTGTTTACCGCCTGTCAAATTGCCCAGGCAGTCAGAGAGTTCTGTACAGGAGCCAGCTGAGTCTCTGCTTCTGTTCTCAGAATCTGTTGGCTCGCAAACACGGGCACAGGCAAGCAGCATTCTGCAATTTGAAGAAGAGGGAGTATGCAGTGATGCGCAACAGCTGTGTCTCTCTCAATCTGAAGAGGCGGGTGAGCCAGTGCCGATGGACAGCACACCGCAGAACGCATCTCATGATGATGATGAGACTCAGTTGCCAGGTTTTGTGGAGCATGGTGCTGCCCAGACCATCCAACAGCAGCAGGTGTTGGAAGAGGGTAGTGGAGATGATGAAGTCCGAGACCCAACATGGCGTGAGCAGCAGGAAGGTGGTGGGAGCAGCTCTGAGGAAGAGATTGGCCCAACGGTACAAAGAGGAGGGAGAGGTAGGCTGCAGACTCGCTTGCCTGTAGCCTCCAGTTTGGCACCTGTTGGGAGCAGTTCTCTTAGAAATGTCAAAATTGGCGCTCCCATGACTTGCACTGCGTGGTCCTTTTTTGACAGACTTGTAGATGATATTTGCTATGTTAAATGCAAGCTGTGTAAGCAAAAAGTTAAAAGAGGTAAAAATATCAGTAACCTGAATACCACAAATATGTGGAAACATGTACGGACAAAGTACGTAGCTGAGTTACAAAGACACACTGGAGATGTAGGCCAACCTACAGCAGCACCTACATCTTCAGGTCGTGTTGGAGCCTCTACCTCCAGCTCACACACACCTGGTTCGGCTTCCTCACAGGATCTCCATGGAAGAACCTCGGTCACTGTTGTCCATAGACAAACTGTTATTCCACCCACAGCAGCAAGTTCACAGTCATCGTCACACTCCCAGGCCACAAAACAGCCATCGGTACCACAGGCATGGGATAAAAGACGGCCATACTCGGCAAACCATCCACGAGCACAGGCTCTGAATGCTGGCATTGCAAAACTCCTGTCCCTTGAAATGCTGTCATTCAGGCTGGTGGAGACTGACAGTTTCAGGAACTTAATGGCATTGGCAGTCCCACAATATAATGTGCCAAGCCGATTTTAATTCAGCAGGCAAGCCGTCCCTGCTCTGCAAAAACATGTCGAGGGAAACATTAAACATGCGCTACTAAACGCCGTCAGTAGCAGGGTCCACCTGACCACCGATGCGTGGACCAGTACCCATGGCCAGGGACGATACCTTTCCCTCACTGCCCATTGGGTCAAAGTTGTGGAGCCGGGTACAGATCTTGCCAGTGGCGCTGTACGTGTTCTGCCAACTCCAAGGATTGCAGGAATCCAGTCTGTACACATTGATTCCTCCTCCTACTCCAGTTCCTCAGAATCATCGCTGCACGAGCCGTCACGGTATACCTCCACATGGACCCGTGAACGCTTACCTGTTGCGACCGATATGAGCACAGCCGTGGCCAAACGTCAACAGGCCGTCCTGAAAATGATTTCAATCGGGAATCTAAGCCACACAGCGCAGGAGGTATGGAATGCCATCAAGCAGGAGAGCGATGTGTGGTTTTTGCCTGCGAATCTCCAGCCAGGCTTGGTAGTGTGTGACAATGGCCGAAATCTGGTGGCAGCTCTGGGCCTTGGCAACCTTACTCACATACCATGTCTGGCACATGTGCTCAACTTGGTAGTGCAGAGTTTTTTGAGGGATCTTGCTGGACTGCTGCAGAAGGTCCGCCTAGAGTGCGCTCACTTGCGACGTTCCAGCATAGCCAGATCGCGCATTGCTGCTCTGCAACGCCGATTTCGCCTTCCTGAACATCGCATCATATGTGACGTACCCACCAGGTGGAATTCCACGTTACATATGTTGGAGCGGTTGTGTGAGCAGCAGACAGCAGTAATGGAGTATCAGCTGCATCAGGCGCAATCAAGTCGCTCTTTGCGCCGTCCACACTTCACCACTACTGAGTGGGCCTCTATGAAGGACATCTGCGACGTTTTGCGTGCGTTTGATGTCTCAACGCGGATGGCGAGTGCAGATGATGCACTAGTCAGCATGACTGTCCCCCTTATCTGCCTGCTTCAGAAATCACTGAAAGCACTAAAGGAAGAGTTTTGGAAGAGGTGGAGGATGAGGAGTCACAAATTCTATTACCTTCAGGACAGTCAGCGCAACGTGGTTCCTCACAAAGGGCTCGGCAGGGCTCACTTGGTGAGGAGGAGGAGGAGTCAATGGAGGAGGAAGAAATCCCTACAGAGGGAGGTACACAACGCTCTAGTCAGTATGTAGAGCGAGGGTGGGGTGATGCAGAGGAGGCAGAGATGACGCCTCTTCCACAGGACAGCTTTTGTTGGCCAGTTGGGAGTCTGCAGCACATGGTTGATTTCATGCTTCAGTGCCTGAGAAACGACCGCCGCATCGCCCACATTCTCACCACGTCAGATTATTGGGTGTACACCCTCCTAGACCCTCGCTACCGGGACAACTTACAAACCCTCATCACACTGGGGAACCGGGACCGTAAAATGCGGGAGTACCAAGACACACTGGTGCAATCCATACTGTTGTACATTCCAGCCGAGAGAGATGCTGCTGCAACTGCTTTACAAAGCAGCTCTGTGCGTCGAGGCAGTGTAGACACCTCTACAACAAGAGGGAGCACAAGCAGCGCCTCTGCACAGGGCAAGAGCTGTATGTTACAAATGTGGCGAAGTTTTGTGACAGCGCCAGCAAGGTCTACACCATCCGAGACGGCTCCAGTCACCAGGAAGCAACGTTTCCGTAAGATGGTGACAGACTACTTGTCTTTCCCTCTAAGTGTACTCCCAGATGCCTCTTCCCCTTTCAAATTTTGGGTCTCTAAGTTGGATACATGGCCAGAGCTTAGCCAGTATGCATTGGAGGTGCTGGCTTGCCCTGCTGCCAGTGTATTATCTGAGCGCGTCTTTAGTGCTGCAGGTGGTGTACTAACAGACCGTCGCATGAGACTATCCTCAGAGAATGTAGACCGGCTTACTTTTCTGAAAATGAACAAGGCATGGATCTCACCTGAATTTGCCTGTCCGTTTTCAGATTAACACCTCTCTGACATTAGACGTACTATCCCGTCCATAAAACCCGTGCCATTCTGCCCATGGACGGGATAGTACGTCATAGGCGATCAGCTGCGCTCCTGAGGGGAGCGCAGCTAATCGCCGCCGGGTGTCAGCTGATTATCACAGCTGACACCCGTGACTGTGTGTCAGGAGCGGTCACGGACCGCTCCCGGCACATTAACCCCTAGCACACCGCGATCAAACATGATCGCGGTGTACTGGGGGCACAGGGGAGGATCGCGCAGGGTGGGGGCTCCCTGCGCGCCCCCCTGAGACCCTCAGACCAGCGCAATGTGATCGCGCTGTTCTGAGGGCTTCCTCCCTCCCAGGACCCGGATCCAAGATGGCGCCGGGGTCCTGGAGGGAGACGGCTTCCTCAGTGCCTGCTGAGAGCAGGCACTGAGAAGCCTGCAGCTATGCCTGAGCGATCGCTGGTGTGACAGAGTGCTGTGCACACTGTCACACCAGCGATTTGATAAAATACAGTGATGTCCCACCCTGGGACAAAGTAAAAAAGTTAAAAAATAAAAATAAACATGTTATAAAAAAAAATCCAAAATAAATAAAAAAAATAAAAAATATTCCCCAATAAATTCATTTCTTCCTGTAAATAAAAAAAACAAAACAATAAAAGTACACATATTTGGTATCGCCGCGTCCGTAACGACCCCCCCTATAAAACTGTCCCACTAGTTAACCCCTTTAGTGAACCCCTTAAAAAAAAAAAAAAAACGAAGCAAAAAATCAATGCTTTATCATCATACCGCCGAACAAAAAGTGGAATAACGCGCGATCAAAAAGACCGATATAAATAAACATGGTACCGCTGAAAACGTCATCTTGTCCCGCAAAAAACGAGCTGCCACACAGCATCATCAGCGAAAAAATAAAAAAGTTATAGCTCGCAGAATAAAGCAATGCAAAAATAATTATTTTTTATATAAAATTGTTTTTATTCTATAAAAGCGCCAAAACATAAAAAAATGATATAAATGAGGTATCGCCATAATCGTACTGACCCGAAGAATAAAACTGCTTTATCAATTTTACCACACGCGGAACAATAAAAACGCCTCCCCCAAAAGAAATTCATGAATTGCTGATTTTTGTTCATTCTAACCTCCCAAAAATCGAAATAAAAAGCGATCAAAAAATGTCACCTGCTCAAAAATGGTACAAATAAAAACGTCAACTCGTATCGCAAAAAATAAGACCTCACATGACTCTGTGGGCCAAAATATGCAAAAATTATAGCTCTCAAAATGTGGCGATGCAAAAAACTATTTTTGCAATAAAAAGCGTCTTTTAGCGTGACAGCTGCCAATCATAAAAACCCGCTATAAATAGTAAATCAAACCCCCCTTTATCACCCCCTTAGTTAGGGAAAAATAATAAAATTAAAAAAATGTATTTATTTCCATTTTCCCATTAGGGTTAGGGTTAGGGTTGCGGCTAAAGTTAGGGTTAGGGTTGGCGCTAAAGTTAGGATTAGGGTTAGGGTTGGGATTAGGGGTGTGTTAGGGTTAGGTTTGTGGTTAGGGTTGGGACTAGGGTTAGGGGTGTGTTGGGGTTAGGGTTGGAGTTAGAATTGGGGGGTTTCCGCTGTTTAGGCACATCAGGGGCTCTCCAAATGTGACATGGCGTCTGATCTCAATTCCAGCCAATTCTGCGTTGAAAAAGTCAAACGGTGCTCCTTCACTTCTGAGCTCTGCCATGCGTCCAAACAGTAGTTTATCCCCACATATGGGGTATCAGCGTACTCTGGACCCCAAGAGTTATTGTGCAATTTGTCCTATTTCTTCTGTTACCCATGGGAAAATAAAAAACTGGGGGCGAAAATATCATTTTTGTACAAAAAAAATTATTTTTTTGTTTTTACGACTGTACATTATAAACTTCTGTGAAGCACTTGGGGCTTCATAGCGCTCACCACACACCTAGATAAGTTCCTTGTGGGGTCTATTTTCCAAAATGGGGTCACTTGTTGGGGATTTCCACTGTTTAGGCGCATCAGGGGCTCTCCAAATGCGACATGACGCCCCCAGACCATTCCATCAAAGTCTGCAATCCAAAACGTCACTACTTCCCTTCCGAGCCCCAACGTGTACCCATACAGTAGTTTTCTCCCACATATTGGGTATCAGCGTACTCAGGACAAATTGGGCAACAACTTTTGGGGTCCAATTTCTCCTGTTACCCTTGTAAAAATAAAATATTGGGGCGAAAAAAATCATTTTTGCAAAAAAAAAAAAGATTTTTTTATTTTTACGGCTGTGCGTTATAAACTTCTGTGAAGCACTTCGGGGTTCAAAGTGCTCACCACACATCTAGATAAGTTCCTTGTGGGGTCTATTTTCCAAAATGGGGTCACTTGTGGGGGGGTTTCCACTTTTTAGGCGCATCAGGGGCTCTCCAAATGCGACATGACGCACCCAGACCATTCCATCAAAGTCTGCAATCCAAAACGTCACTACTTCCCTTCCGAGCCCAACGTGACCCATACAGTAGTTTTCTCCCACATATTGGGTATCAGCGTACTCAGGACAAATTGGACAACAACTTTGGGGTCCAATTTCTCCTGTTACCCTTGTGAAAATAAAATATTGGGGGCGAAAAAATCATTTTTGTAAAAAAAAAAAAAGATTTTTTATTTTTACGGCTGTGCGTTATAAACTTCTGTGAAGCACTTCGGGGTTCAAAGTGCTCACCACACATCTAGATAAGTTCCTTGTGGGGTCTATTTGCCAAAATGGGGTCACTTGTGGGGGGTTTCCACTGTTTAGGTGCATCAGGGGCTCTCCAAATGTGACATGACGCCCCCAGACCATTCCATCAAAGTCTGCAATCCAAAACGTCACTACTTCCCTTCCGAGCCCCGACGTGTGCCCATACAGTAGTTTTCGCCCACATATTGGGTATCAGTGTACTCAGGAAAATTGGACAACAACTTTTGCGTTCCAATTTCTTCTGTTACCCTTGTGAAAATAAAATATTGGGGGCGAAAAAATCATTTTTGTAAAAAAAAAAAAAAAGATTTTTTATTTTACGGCTGTACGTTATAAACTTTAGTGAAACACCTGGGGGTTCAAAGTTCTCACCACACATCTAGATAAGTTCCTTGAGGGGTCTAGTTTCCAAAATGGTGTCATTTATGGGGGTTTCCACTGTTTAGGCAGATCAGGAGCTCTCCAAACACGACATGGCGTCCAGCCAATTCTGCGTTGAAAAAGTCAGACGGCGCTCCTTCCCTTCCAAACTCTGCCATGCACCCAAACAGTGGTTTACCCCCACATATGGGGTATCAGCGCACTCAGGACAAATTGCACAATAACTTTTGGAGTCTTGTTACCCTTGGAAAAATAAAAATTGGGGTGAAAAGATCATTTTTGTGGAAAAAATATGATTTTTAAATTTTACGGCTCTACGTTATAAACTTGTGTGAAGCACTTGGGGGTTCAAATTGCTCATCAAAAATCTAGATAAGTTCCTTAGGGGGTCTAGTTTCCCAAATGGGGTCATTTGTGGGGGGTTTCCACTGTTTAGGCACATCAGGGGCTCTACAAATGCAACATGGCATCCAAACTCAATTCCAGCCAATTTTGGTTGGAAAAAGTCAAATGGTGCTCCTTCCATTCCGAGCTCTGCCGTGCGCCCAAACAGTGGTTCCCCCCCACATATGGGGTATCAGCGTACTCAGGACAAATTGTACAACAACTTATGTGGTCCAATTTCTCCTGTTACCCTTGGGAAAATAAAAAATTAGTGACTAAAAGATAATTTTTTTGGGAAAAAAATAGGATTTTTTATTTTCATGCCCGGGCATTATAAACTTGTGTGAAGCACTTGGGGGTTCAAAGTGCTCACCAAAGATCTAGATAAGTTCCTTAGGGGGTCTAGTTTCCAAAATGGGGTCACTAGTGGGGGGTTTCCACTGTTTAGGCTCATCTGGGGCACTGCAAACGGAACATGACCCCCATTAACGTCTGCATTCCAAAACGTTACTACTTCCTTTCCAAGCCCTGCCGTGCGCCCAAACAGTTTCCCCCCCCACATATGGGGTATCAGCGTACTCAGGACAAATTGGACAACAACTTTTGGGGTCCAATTTCCTTGGGAAAATTCAAAAATTTGGGACTAAAAAATCATTTTTGTGGAAAATTGATTTATTTTTTTTTCACACCCAGGCTTTATAAACTTTTGTGAAACACTTGAGGGTTCAAAGTGCTCACAACAGATCTAGATAAGTACCTTAGGGGGTCTAGTTTCCAAAATGGTGTCACTTGTGGGGGGTTTCCACTGTTTAGGCCATCAGGGGCTCTCCAAACGCGACATGGCATCCAATCTAAATTCCAGCCAATTTTAGTTTGAAAAAGTCAAACGTCGCTCCTTCCCTTACGAGCTCTGCCGTGTGCCCAAACAGTGGTTTTCCCCCACATATGGGGTATTGGCGTACTCAGGAGAAATTGCATAACAACCTTATCTGTCTATTTTCTCCTTTTACCCTTGTGAAAATAAAAAAAAAGTTTGTAAAAGATCATTTTTGTGGCTAAAAAGTAAAATATTCATTTTTTCCTTCCACGTTGCTTTAGTTACTGTGAAGTACCTGAAGGGTTAATAAACTTTTGAATGTGGTTTTGAGTACCTTGAGGGGTGCAGTTTTTAGAATGGTGTCACTTTTGGGTATTTTCTGCCATATAGAGCCCTCAAAGGATTCAAATGTGAGGTGGTCCCTAAAAAAATGGCTTTGTAAATTTTGTTGTAAAAATGAGAAATCGCTGGTCAACTTTTAACCCTTATAACTTCCTAACAAAAAAAAATTTTGGTTCCAAAATTGTGCTGATGTAAAGTAGACATGTGGGAAATGTTATTTCTTAACTATTTTGTGTGATATATTTCTCTGTTTTAAGGGAATAAAAATTCAAAGTTTGAAAATTGCAAAATTTTAAAAATTTTCGCCATATTTGCGTTTTTTTCAAAAATAAACGCAAGTTATATCGAAGAAATTTTACCACTAACATGAAGTACAATATGTCATGAGAAAACGTTCTCAGAATCGCGAAGATCCGTTGAAGCGTTCCAGAGTTATAACCTCATAAAGAGACAGTGGTCAGAATTGTAAAAATTGGCCCGGTCATTAACGTGCAAACCACCCTTGGGGGTGAAGGGGTTAAATAACTGTTTAGCAACGTTTTCCATGTCTCCTGTTATGTTCATCTTTCTACCACCTGAACTCTACTCCCTGGGCTACAACACCGCCATTTGTTGCTCGTAAGTAATTGGCAGGGGTACTGACTCCTGGCCAGCCTGGTTACAGCACGACAGCTGTTTCCTGGCAGTGTGAACGTCAATTATCCTCCAATAAGTTGTGCTGTCATGTTGCATTCGGGTTAGCCGACTCTATGGTGCCTGCAGTTTAGGTGATTCCTATGTGTGCTGTGGGATATGTAAATAAAGGCTGTTTCCATTGTGACAATAGGACAAGCACCCACTGTAGGACTGTGTGATTCGGTAACTGCGGACGGCTTGCGTCCTGTCAACTTACATTTTCATGGGTGCGTTCTGCTACCCGTCCGGGGTCCAGTACCGTCAACTGGTTCTCCCCAGTGCCTTTGGCCTAGGTGCCTCCATCTTCGTATACGAGTTCCAGCAACGTCTGCTGGTCCTTGGTAGTGCTTTGGAGCACAGGTACCTCCCGCTTAGTAACCGTGTCACAGTAACGTCAGCTGGTACTCGGTTGTGACATTGCCTCTTTTCCTTCTGCTACCCGTCCGGGGTCCAGTACCGTCGACTGGTTCTCCCCAGTGCCTTTGGCCTAGGTGCCTCCATCTCCGTATACGAGTTCCAGCAACGTCTGCTGGTCCTTGGTAGTGCTTTGGAGCACAGGTACCTCCTGCTTAGTAACCATGTCACAGTAACGTCAGCAGGTACTCGGTTGTGACATTGCCTCTTTTCCTTCTGCTACCCGTCCGGGGTCCAGTACCGTCAACTGGTTCTCCCCAGTGCCTTTGGCGTAGGTGCCTCCATCTCCGTATACGAGTTCCAGCAACGTCTGCTGGTCCTTGGTAGTGCTTTGGAGCACAGGTACCTCCTGCTTAGTAACCGTGTCACAGTAACGTCAGCTGGTACTCGGTTGTGACATTGCCTCTTTTCCTTCTGCTACCCGTCCGGGGTCCAGTACCATCAACTGGTTCTCCCCAGTGCCTTTGGCCTAGGTGCCTCCATCTCCGTATACGAGTTCCAGCAACGTCTGCTGGTCCTTGGTAGTGCTTTGGAGCACAGGTACCTCCTGCTTAGTAACCGTGTCACGGTAACGTCAGCTGGTACTCGGTTGTGACATTGCCTCTTTTCCTTCTGCTACCTGTCCGGGGTCCAGTACCGTCAACTGGTTCTCCCCAGTGCCTTTGGCCTAGGTGCCTCCATCTCCGTATACGAGTTCCAGCAACGTCTGCTGGTCCTTGGTAGTGCTTTGGAGCACAGGTACCTCCTGCTTAGTAACCGTGTCACGTACGTCACTGACCGGTTGTGACATTGCCTTTTCCTTCTGCACCTCGGTCAGTACCGTACTGGTTCCAGTGCTTTGGCTAGTGCTCATCTACGAGTTCCAGCACTCTCTGTCCTTGGTATGCTTGGCACTACCTCCTCTGTAACCGTTCACAGTAACGTCAGCTGGTACTCGGTTGTGACATTGCCTCTTTTCCTTCTGCTGCCCCTCCGGGTTCCAGCACAGTCAGCTGGTCCTCGTTACTTCCATTGTCTCTTGTTCATCTGATACCCGTCCGGGTTCCAGTAACGTCAGCTGGTTCTCTGAAATTAGACGACCTTAAAGACCACCCAGAAGAAGATGACGACAACAAGGACGACGAGCATGAAGCCAACCAGCCTGAACACCATCACAAAGAAAAAATAAAGATTACCCTGAAGAAGATCACCAACAGGACAAAGAAGGTTAAGACAAACTACAAGATACAGAACAACAGACAGAAGAACAATAAGCAGAAGATCAAAAAGCAGAAGAACATGAAGTATAAGACCAAAATGAAGAGCAAAATATATGCTCTAAATTCTAAGCAGAAGAAGACTAAGCAGTGTATGGGGGTGAGTCCGTTCCTCCTCGTGGTGCCCCTGGAAAATGCCTTCTGCTGCAGGCTAAACTGAACACGGACAAATACTGTTGTAATTTAAATCTTTTGTGACAGCAAGAACGGAAGAATGAAAAATTCATACTTTTACAGATTACAAGTACAGGAATCTCTGTCACAAATAAGAATATGATGAAGAAGATGAAGAGGAAGAAGATGAAGAATTTGAATATGAAGAAAATTAATAGTTTAATAAAACAATATGAGTAATGTAAACAAAAACATGAATAGCAAGAAGTTTAAGAAGAAGATTAAGAAGGTGAAGAATAATTTGATGAGAAAGATGATGCTGCTGAAGATTATGAAGGAGAAAGTGTGGCACTGGCAAAAGTTAAAAAGGTGAAGAGCATGGAAGTTGTGAAACATACATATTTGCCAAAATAGAAAAAAGGTTAACAACATTGTCAATTTGTTCGTCAATCCAAACGTATTTCCAAAAAAATATATATTAATGCTATTCCAATGCATTGGGTTAAACATGTATGCCTTTATTGTCTCCTCAACCTCCCCCAATACATTCTACCTTACTCTTTGTTGTTTTCCTTCATGTACAATTAACCAACAAGGCAAGAATGGGTTTTTTTTAATGTCGATATTTGGTTCCCATAGACTTACATTGGACTTCCGGTATCGGTATCGGGTATCGCCGATATTTTAGTGATATCGGCGATACCATTCCGATCCGATATTTTTAGATATCGAGCAGTATCGCTCAACACTAGTTGTGAATAGAGCCTTATACACACAGTACAATTTCATATTTGCTGAAATAGGGTGATGGTCAAGTGTGCATAGACTTAAATTCACATCCCACTTCTGTATAATGGAGGCTTAGCACAATTCAGATGCACATTGACAGTATCCAAAAGGATAATGGATCAAAGACAAATACAACAATACTTTAGTAAAGTAGTATTGCATACAGTTCTAGTAACACATTTACTATGACGTAGTAGAAAAACAACATAAAAGCACTATTGTTACACTCCCACTCGCCAATGGGTTTACTACAAGGGAAAAATCAATTTACACTTTAATAGAGAAAAAAGTAAAATAAAAGGAGACCCATTGACTCAAACAAGATTTATCCGCCAGCTTTCCTATAGTCCAGAACAGCAAACATGCTACGATGAATGAGTGAATTAAAAAAAAAATCATTTATGGTATGATTTGTTCAAGTCGGCCATAAAATTTGATTTGTCAGGAATTAAAATTGCCCAGAAAGATGTTTATTATGGTGTGTGGTCTCTCCAGACACTAAAGCATAATAAATGGTGGGGGGAGAAAGGTAATAAAAAATAATGAAATATTACAATCACATTCTGTAGCCTGCCTTTCTTCTGTCCTGCAGTTCTTCGCTTTTCTGGTCTTTGTTTCAGATCTTCTGGCCTCCTAGGGTCTTCTGATGACCATTGACATGCGTTGTGCCCCACATGACCACATAAGGTCTGGGCAAGAGAGAGGAAAACCATAGCCCAGAGGTCGATAGTTCCAAATTGAATACTGGCGGACCAGGCAAGGAGCTGTAGTGGCAGGTGAGGGTCGGGACTTGGACAGGTGAGTGTAGTCTTTTATAGTTTTTTTTTATTCTGTCCCAGACTTCAAAAAATCCAGCAAAATGCCATCTGACTGGTTGCAATTTTGCTTGATTCTTGCAAATCGAATCATGAAAAATTAGCATTCATGCAAGATTCTTAACAATTTTGATTTAGTAGAAATTGATGTGCTTATCTCAATGGTGGAGAAGACCCTGGTGGACCTATCTGGGCTTGCATAAGATTGATCTTCCTACAAATCGTTCATCCATCAAGTCACCATGACTCGAGGTTGAGCCGAACACCGTTAAAAATAAATAAATGACTATAAATCTATTAATGTTCAAAAACACTGATTTGCCATTCATGTCGGAGAAAGTTACATTGATATGCAGGTAGTCACTAGTGATGAGTGAGTATACTTGTAGCTCAGGTTTCCCTAAGCATGCTCGGGTGGTTTCCGAGTATTTTGGCGTGCTCAGAGATTTAGTTTTCGTTGTCTCAGCTGCATGATTTGCAACTGCTAGACAGCCTGAATACATGTGAGGAATGCCTGTTTGTTAGGGAATCCCCACATGTATTCAGCTTGTCTATCAGCCGCAAATCATGCAGCTGCAGCTGAGACGGCGAAAACTAAATCTCCAAGCACGCCAAAATACTCGGAGATCACCCGAGCATGCTCAGGGAGACCCGAGCAACGATGCTACTCGCCCATCCCTAGTAGTCACCCATATTTTACAGAAGGATATGTAGACTTGCTAACAAGCCTGAAAACCATCAGCTATGGTGGTATTATAACTGTGGGAGATTGGTGCCCGCAAAAAAAAAATAGATAAATACCAACATAAGATGTGAGTTCTTCAACATCGTCAATATTAGGACTAGATCAGTTGTGGAAATGGTGCTGTCTGGACTTTGCAGAGAGTGAAACCCAACAAACAGTGGATTTTACAAGGAAATGGTGGTATCAACCATACAAACAGACTTAGCCATAATAGATTAAGCACTACAAGTCACCATTAACGTAGATGATGTAAGGATACTAGATTGGTACACAGCGGTTCTCCACTCTGGCTCACAGAGGTGGGTCCTGAGAAAAGGACTCTTCTTCAATGGTATCCATAAGGCATTAGTCTTTGTAACAACTAATGGCAGGGGAGCATGAGATCTGCCAATCATCTTCTGTTTGAATAACAGCTTTCCCTTGTTCATGCTTGTTCAGTGTTTTTCAATTGGAGAAGGCTGATGGACATGTTTGGTCACATGCTCCTCCATGAGCAGCCATTTTTGAGAACAGGAGAGCTGTGCTGTCTGGCAGGAAAGCTGCACAAACAAGTACAGAAGAGGAACCTGTAATACTTACATATTAGTAAGTGCCACAAAGTCACACCCCCAACACCCCAAGGTATTTGTTCAAGAAAGTGGACAGCCCCTTTAAATCTTTCCGTCAACATATTCATTGCTTTTATTGTATTCAATCCTTTATTTTTTGTTAGCTTTTTTATATCTTTTTCCATTTTTAGCCTACATTAAATTCCCTAGAGTAAATGATACCTCAAGTAAAAAAAAAAAAGTAAAAGTCCATCCAAGTTAGAATGTATTCTGCGCTTATTACTTTAACGGCGCCAGATCTGCTCTTATTTCTATTATTTTATTTATTTTTAATTGTGATCATTTTTTAGCAGCTGGTGCTAAATTATTGAAAGTAGGGCAAATCTTGCTCTTGATATGTGCCTGACGCTCGGAGCCCAAAAGCCACGTGTGCCCTGCTGGGAGGAACATTTCATACACTGATGAATAGCGTGTTTGCCTACCACTGAAGTACTAAACGATGCCTAGCTGTCATTTATGCCAGTTGCATTCACTCATCTGTATAGCTGGGATTGTATCCAGAGCTGTAAATGTTTAATAAAGTTCACAAAACCTGCCAGAAAATGTAGATATTTCTCATACATATCAGATTTAATAAGGTCCAAGTGTAAAGAAATATTAAAGCTTGTGTCATCCAGCTGTTGTCCCATCCAGGGCATATTTACATTATTTGTCGGAAACGAATTGCACAATCGAACGCTGTAGCGTAAATCTGCAGGAGCTCTAGGATTGCGGGATACAAGAAGCTTCTGCTTCCTCGAGTTGGAGATCCAGCGTTCATATTGCTTGCTGCTGGCTATGGATTATAAATAGAGAACATGGAGTTTCAGGAAGAGGCAAGAAGGATGTCAACACGCTACACAATAATAACATAGGAAATATTGAAAAGCAATAGAAAGATGGGCAAGGTGCCGTAATGTTGATTCGCTTTTTATTAAAGTGATGAGAAAATATTATATTTTTCTTCGTATATGGCACACAGGTTTAGACATTAAACCTGTGTATCCCTTCACTATTATTATACTATATATTGCACAGATATAGTTAGGAGGGGTAAGGTTTAGGTGGAAGACAAAGATGTTATGGGTGTGTACACCAGATGACATGCAATAATTGCCTACTGCTCAGAAGTGCCATATACTAAACGTTACATGTATAGATGTATGTACGTTCATAGTGTGTATGGACGTTATATAGTATTAAAAAATTAGGGTCCGCACACCTTTTGTATTAAAGAATTTGTCCACCACTGTTTGATTGATGACCTATCCTTAGCCGACACCCGTCACCCCCACCAATTAGCTGTTATTGGTGACGACGGGTGCCGGCCGGAGGTACTAACTTGAGGAACTGGCCGTTTTCTGATAGTGGCTGCCACAGGGTACTACACATCCACCTCTTACACATCCTCCTCTACTATCAGTAGATGGAACAGCTCCGCAAGTGAGTCCTTCCAGCTGGCAGCCGCCACCGACAACGGCTGGCCGATCAGACATTGATGACATATATACATAATGCGTCAGCACACTGCAGCTAATGAACACATGAACTCCGATATTGTTGTAAAGGCTAAAAACGTAAGGTACTTAATTAGCTTTTTTTATCAAAGTGCGCAAAAGCCATGCACCATGTCAAGGTGTAATATGGATGGTCCTTGACAAGAAGTGGCCTACCTCTTCGTATGTCAAACCAGGTCTCATCTGAATATGGAGTTAAAAGGAAACCAGGTGTATCTCACAATTAAAACCATATATAGGAAAGATGTGAGGGTGCTGAAGCCTGGAGGGTCACATCCCCGATATGTACAACAACAAAAAAATAAGGTCTGCACACCTTTCGTATTAACTTAATGTCAGATCTGCTACGATATGTAACTTCCGTGAAGAAACATTTACTATGCTTTCTTAGAAGTAATGGTTCCATAGTAGGATATATGGCTATTTTTTATGCCCTTGGCACATGGAGAAACAATGTAGGTTTCTATTTCCATACCGCCGTGTATATAAGGGCTAACAGAATTGTTATAGTATTGTGGAGAAGTTGAATTTATTACCCAGTGCTTCTTAGGGCTAGTGCACACAACCAATTTTCTCGCACAGGTGCTATCCGTGGTTTTCACAGATAGCAGTCATACCTACTATGTCCAATTCTTTTCCTTGGACCGAATGGTCCGCAGGACAAAATCGGATACATGTCTGATTTTGATCAGAGTGTCAGATCAAAATCGGCAATGGAAGTCTATGGGTCGGTGAAATAATTCTGAACGCATTTGGGTGACATCCAAGATAGGGTCAATTCTCACAGGCTGACAGAATGGAGAAGGTGGAGATACTTTTTTTCTTTCTCTCTCTCCACATCTGAAAAAAACTGATTCCACTCTGATCAAAGTCTGATCAGAATAATCTTTCTTCGATGTGGAGAAAATGGTTGAGTGACCCTATCCTTACTCAACGCTTTGATAGATGAGAGTTGCTGCTGATGTGGCTGTCATGACTACAGTACTTACTTGGTATCAGCAATTGTCATGCACCAGCAAGTCATAGTTATTGCCATGCTACTAGCGCCTCTTACCTTCTGAAGTGGAAGTGATGAAGCAAAACCAATGGATGGCTCCTGCCAATAACATGCATTTGATGAAAACACCTTTAATTTATGGTATTGCCCGAGTGTGCTATCTAGAGGTACAAAAAAAATAATGGTATCCTAAAACTATCAGTAGATATCACTTGGAAACTGCATTTTAATTAGCTTTTTTTTACCTACAACTACAATGAATACTTCCAATAGCTTCAAGAAATATAAGTGCCATGTGCAGGAGACTATTCAGGCATGAGAAAAACTAAATGCACCCTTTTTGAATTCTATGGTTTTATGTACCAGGACATAATAAAAAATTAAACTTGCCCTTAGAAGGTTTTAAAATTAAAGATCTAAAGCCTCGTTCACACGGTTCAGTATTTTACATCAGTATTTGTAGCCAAAATCTGGAGTGGGTGATAAATACAGAAGTGGTGACGGGTTTATATTATACTTTTCCTCTGATTGTTCTACTCCTGGTTTTGGCTTACAAATGATGTAAAATACTGACCAAAATAGTCAGTGTGTGTAAGTGGAATAATTTCAGCATTTTCATTGTGAGATAATCAAGAACGAGCGTTCTTAAAATACTTATTTCACAATTATCTTGCAGTGTAAACAGGCTGACGATCAACTGATGAACTAGGAAAATGCTCGTTCATTGGATAAAATTATCTTTTGCTCAACCCCCAAAAAATCATCATTCTCGGCGGGCCATCGTCCTGTGTAAACAAGTCTCGCGCTGCCAAGAACCGTAGAAGTTTCTGTGTTCTGAGTGATCTACTAGAGATCACTCAGTGCACATCATTTGCTTTGGTTTGCCTGTAAACAGGCATTTAATCAACCGCCGATCAGTAACAGTTTACAAAGTGGCGGTTGTATTGTGCCGCCGGTTGGTCCGAGGTATTCCCGTCTCCAAGACCCTATCCCAATATGTAGTAGGTGTAACAAAAATAATAATATTAGCAAATACCTCAAATTAGAAATATAGTATAGTTCTTCTGATTTGCTATGACTCTTACCCCATGAGCAGTTCATTGGGGTTTTTTAGGTATCCATAGTTATGACTACTCGTATAGTGACAGTTGCTACTGGTCGTAACTGTGGATACCTAAACTATTGTAATGCCCTGCACATGGGGTAAGCAAAATAGCTTATAAGAAGAATTATACCACAATTTTTATTGGAGGTATTTGCTAATATTATTAGTATTACACCTACTCCATATTAGAATTGGATCTTGGAGATGGGAATACCCATTTAAATACAACATCAGATAATAAATACATGTGGGAGCTCAGGAGATCTGTGCAAAAACAAATAGCCATAAACCTAAATAAATTTAAGCAACGTTGTAAAGAGGCGTGGGTCAGTATTTCTCCAAAACAATGTGAGAACCTGATCCAGCCATACAGAAAATGATTACTTCAAGTTATTGCTGTTAAAAGTGCTTTCTACAAGCGATTGATTCATGGGCTGTACTCAATTTTTCACCTGCTGCTTCTGCATTGTGGTCTTGTTTTTGTGAAATAAATGACAGAAAACCACTATATGCCCATGTATTCATTCTGAAGCACATAGTTATGATGCTATTTGGGTCATGAGAAGAATATCTTCCCGATCCATTAAAACAATAATTAGCATCTTAATTGGTTAAAGGTGTTGTATGGTGGGTAAAAATATTTTCAAGTGACTCAGATTGGGTTGAAAAAGTATAAAATCAATAGCAATCTCACTGATTCACTGCTGTTGCTGTTGGTCTCCTGCAGATTTTAATTCCTGGTTCTTTCTCAAAACTCAGGAAATCCCTGTGTCGTCAATCACTGGTCGCAGCAAGTCAATGGCTGAGCCACATTTCCCGGCACTTCTTGTATATCAAGACAGGACCAGGATGTTAAAACTAAAGAGGCTCTGTGGCACTTCTAGAATGGCAACAGAAGGAGATTGCAAAGAGATACGAAAAAATAAACCACTGATAAAAAAAAACCCAGACAGACTATTCCAGTAATTTCTTTAAATTAAGATATTTTAAAGGAAATCTGTAAGCAGGTTTTTGCTATTTTATCTGAGGAAATCATGATGCAGAGATCCTAATTCCAATGATGTGTCACTTACTAGACTGCTTGTTGCAGTTACAATAAAATCAGTGTTTTAGCAGAACAAGATGGTCTAAGGAGCAACATTTTTCCTTATGGAGAGTGACTTGTTTGACTTCTCAGGGTAAGGAGACTTATAGGCCTCTAGGAAATTCAATATGCAAATTCTCTCATTATAGAGGAAGAGGTCTTGAACTCTAGTGGCACCTACTGGAACCAGCAAGCCTATAAGTCAATATAGACTCTTTAATGAGTCTTGCCACATGACTTTGCCAAACCAGAATCTCAATTTGCAGATACATGCTTTGGGGTGTTCCTCCAAATCAGTGCAAAGTATGAAATCTGATTTGGTTGTATGAGAGGCTTCTGAATGCGTTCTATGGGGTAACATTTCTCCTTATGGCTGATGTGGAGGGTAAGGAGACATATATACTATGCAATTCTCCTCTGTGAAATTAAATACGCACATTTTATGTTCTCAGAGAGGAAAAGGACTTGAACTCTAGTGCCACGTATTGGAAGTAGCAATCCTAAAAGTCTATGTCAACCCTTTAACGAGCCTTTCTAGATGACTTGGGTTAAAAGCTAAACCAGAATCTCAATTTTTCAGAATCACAATTTGCATACAACCCAATCAGATCTCATGCTTTGCACTGACGAGGGTCAACACCCCAAAATACTTGTCTGCCAATTAAGATCCTGCTTTAGCTTTTATCATAAGTCATGTGGCAAGGCTCGTTAAAAGGTGGACTTTTAGGATTAACTTTTGGGATTGCTACTTCCAATAGGTGGCACTAGAATTCAAGCCCTCCTCCTCACTGAAGAGACAATTTGCATATCAGCAGAAGATTGTGATTAGAGGAGTAATTCTAATAAAATAGCAACCATATCATTACTGAGTATTCAAGATGACCAAAAAGATTTGCATCCAGTTCAATTCCCCGTGGCAGCTAAATCAGGCAGTCTTCACTTCAGCAGCCAACATCCTCAGTCTGCTGGAGATCTTGTGTTTATTAGGCCCTCCAATGTCATGATGTTGCGTGAGTCCTAGTGACTTGGCATCATGCAAAATCATGATATTTCATGGACTAGAAATAGCAAGAGGTGTTGTGAATGTTTTGGAAATGAATTCTGAGCAGAAGCTCCCTCTGGTGGTTACAAACAGTACTGAACCATTCAATGAGGATTGGCAATCAGGATTCACAGACTGGCTTGATATAAGGGAGGTTCCCTCCCATCATGGTTGCCGGTGATCAATTGTTCTTGTCTCAACTGTGGTTCCTGGTTTACTTGGAAGCTTGCTGAGTCTTGCCTCTTCTTCTGCATTCAGATAAGATATTTTCTGTTTTTGTTTTTTGTGCTTACCATTTGCATATTTCTCTGCATTTCTGTGAGGTTAGCCAGGTTCCCCCCCCCGGGGGGGCTTGTGCTCCTCTCAGTTCCCCTGGAGCCATTGTTATTTGTTCATTTGCCTTTTCCAGTTTTTTCAGTGGCTGAGGCTTAGTTTTGTTACACCAGAGAACTGATTTAGGTGGTAGAGGTCGTGTGATCTCAGGTGTTTTTGCAATTAGTAGAGTTGGCATTTTTGGTTAGTCAGGGTACTGCAATCCAATAGATTCCAACTTCTCTGGTGTATTGCCATTTTTGCCTGCTCTCCTCAGCTACCGAAACATAACAAAGAGGCATCCAGGAGGCTGGGTTGTGGATTCCAACAATATAAGTGAAGTCTACCCTGAATCGGTGTCCAGTCTGGGATTCGGTGGCATCCAGACCACGGCAGTGTTCACTTCTAAGAAATGATTAAATTAATGCACTTGCACTGCCACTGTGTGTCAGTGTTTAGAGCCGCACAACCTAACCCATGTTCCTGCCCTCATTGTGGTAAATTTGGATCAAAAATGCACGCTATTGATATGGGCTAAATACACTTAATGACACTGATAAATAACTTGCTGTGCTCGATGATGCAGTGTCGGCAGCATTCTGGCCGGCTATGCTAGCTCTGACATCTGCTTCTAAGAAAAAAACTGCCGCCCTGTGACTGCGTGATGTCACTACACTACAGTGTACGCTTCAGAGGCGCACATTGCTCACGGCAGGAAGTCATCTTCTAAACTTTCGCAGCACATTGGGCATAGTGGGAAGTTTATTCTGGGGTATAGAACATGTAAAAAACACTGTAGGGGAGTAAATTATATACACCTGATGTATAGGGTAGAAAGCAAATGGATTTTCACTTTGAACACATTGAGACCAATGGGTCTCAACAGTGAGATACAATTGTTTGCTCTCTAAAAAAATGATCAATCATTATCTAGACCAATGAGTCGCGATATCTACTTATATACAACTGCGGAATGTTATCCCTGATGAAGGAGGACAGTACCTCAGAAACGAGTTGGATGTTAGCATTCTTCTTTTTTGCCACAGAAGAGAGCCCGTCGTGTAGTGACTTCACGCAGGCACAGCTTTTTCCTTTGAAGCAGGTAGCAGAGCTAGCATAGTCAACCAGTATGCTGCCAACACTGCATCATTGAGCACAGCACGGATCCAAGACAGCTTTACCTTCCATTTCATTATCTCCCCACATGAATGAATGTACGTGTACCCCACATCGAGTCTACCCAGTCACACAGGTAGGCATCCAGCAACTTATTGATCAGTGTCATTAAGTGTATTTAGTGCAAATCAACAGTGTGCAGTGTTCAACTCTCTTGCTGGCATCCACCACCCGACAGCCTGGACATCTCACGCAACATCATGACATGCTCAGCAACACTGAGTATACCATGTACTATAGTGTAAGGTGCACAAGGCAGTAGTCATGGGCGAGGGGCTGCTGTTCTCCCACATCCTGGCACCTCACAAATAAAAAGTGTCCCGATAATTTCTGTGTTGTGCGTGTGCCTCTGCTGTCTCCGGTTCTTCAACTTCAGGAACGGCAGCACACATATTAGGGAACATTAAATTTGTTTTAAAATAAAAAACTTTACCTAATGTCCATTTTCATCATATTGAAACATGCAGAATTGGGCACAAACTTTTCCGTTTTCAAAGTCCATAGCACAGCATGTTCTGATGTCCTCCGTTCGCTCGCCCTGAGCTATCCCTTTCCCCTTTGGCATCTTTGACCCCTGGGATACTCCATCCAGTTCTGCAGCCTCCATGAGTCCCGTCCCAACTCCCTTATGCAATTCCCCATCCAACTTTCTCTCCTAGGAAGATATTGAGGCATGCTTCCCAGTGCCTGAGTTATACCATAGGCCCCGGACGTTCCAGGAATGTCCGCTCCGAGTTATGGCTGACATTCTTTTGCTGTTGAACAGCCCGTGTTACTCCTGACCTCAGACCTTCAACTACTGCTCTCTCCAAGCTCTTACTCTTTCTGCACTAACCAGGAATTGTTCCTCTTGTTAACTGTCCCTGCCCCTCCAATACTGGAGCTGTTCCTGAACATTAACTGTTTCTTTCCTAAACCTGTCTACTTCCTGAACTTATTGTGCCTACCACTGTGTTATACCCAGTCCTATCTTATAGCTAAATCTTAACCTATGTCCTATGTACTAATCTTATCTTTTCCATATATCTAATACATTTATCAGAACACATTGAGTTATCCACATATTATAGCAACGCATTAACCGTGCACCTTTGTGTCTGTAAGGTTCTATGCAATACAAAACACTTTTTTCGTATTCACAGGTTTTAACTGTTTTTCTAATGAAGGGAGAAGCACATGACTGTTTCGGTCACCCTCTTACAATAGGCCAATATGGTAAATCTAGTCATATTCCATAGCTAGCTGTATTTTCTGATCAGTTACCGAATTGGACTTTCCTGAAGCCTCCATGTAAGATGATGGGATATTATATAATGATATTATAATGCTGTACCTAATATATACAGAATGAGACACAAATGAGATCTATAGACACTATAACCTTATTAAAACCTTCTTATATAAAATATACATAAAATGGCAGTATATACACCAGCCATAGTATTACTCGGTTGCATAGAAGGCTTCCAGTGATCATTACTATACACATTTGCTTATCTGCAGTCATACAAGTCTTCCATCCCCTACCTTTTAATCTTGCTTTTCACCAGAAATCCAGTAATGTATTGCCACTGGCTACATCAATTTTTTTTCATCGCTTGAAAAGGGTATACTTTCCACGAAACATGTTATGGACTGTGGACATACTCTCCTGTGATATAACAACAAAAAAAAAAACTTCTGCGCTTATTGCATTTTAATGGAACTGCCAAAGCAGCAATTTGTTTTGCCCGCAGCAAAAATGGCTTCTTAATTGTTCTCGACTAAACAAGCAGAATTACCAAATGATCTACGCCTGACGGAAACCTACCATGTACCTATAGAGCAGAGGATGTAAAGAACCGCGCGAGTTGCTTACAAAGCCTTTACAATGATTGATATACATTAAAGAGCCGCAATGAACCCACGAAATGTAATTTTACTGGTAATGGTTATATGATCTGTTATTGATTAATGTTCTAAATGGGTAATTTTAATCCAGTCTAAGGAGCCAACAATGTGAAATCTAGCAGAACGAGTCAGCGAGGTGTGAAACCTGCTCCTAACGTCTTCTGGGAGGCTGCTCCCTGTAATGGATAATGCACAGTGAGACATTGACTCCAGTAAACCAGAAACAGGCTTTTTTTATTCCCTATGGTTCCGACCTTTAACATATCTCTGTCTCACAGTCTCCTACATCCAAATCAGAAGTGTCATGTACTTTAAGCTACGGCTGTATTTAATTTGCTTCGTAACAAAGAACTTTCAGGAGACATATCTTCTCCTGTCTGGAGGCAGCAAGTTTGCAGTTTTACTGATAGGGCGTTTTTCTCATTTCTTTTGCAATAGGAAAGGGAAGTCCCTTTTATTTGAGGCTTTCAACCACTAAAATAATATGGGTTTTATTCCTTTTATTACAGCTATACAGCTATATCCGTTTTTCTGAAGACTCTGTTATTTTCCCCTCCAGAGATAGGACAGTGTATTAAGTTAGTGTCTTTTAAAAAGAAGGGAAAAAGTATTATATATAATATTATATATATATATATATATATATAATATGTAAATGTATAAGTATAGATTCATACACATATCTATATATATGTGTATACGTATATATATAAATATATATACTGTATATATGTATATATGTGTGTGTGTTAATGTATGCAATATTCTCAGCATACAGTTGTGCTCAAAAGTTTACATACCCCGGCAGAATTTTTGCTTTCTTGGCCTTTTTTCAGAGAATATGAATGATATCACCAAAACTTTTTCTCCACTCATGGTTAATGGTTGGGTGAAGCCATTTATTGTCAAACTACTGTTGTTTCTCTTTTTAAATCATAATAAAAAACAAAACATCCAAATGACCCTGATCAAAAGTTCGCATACCCCATTTCTTAATACCGTGTATTGCCACCTCTAACATCAATGACAGCTTGAAGTCTTTTGTGGTAGTTGTGGATGAAGGGTCTTTATTTTCTTACACGGTAAAGCTGCCCACTCATCTTGGCAAAAGAATTCCTGTAAATTCCTGGGCTGTCTACTATGAACTGCGCACTTGAGATCTCCCCAGAATGGCTCAATGATATTGAGGTCAGGAGACTGAGATGGCCACTCCAGAACCTTCACTTTGTTCTGCTGTAGCCAATGACGACTTGGTCTTGTGTTTTGGATCGTTGTCATGTTGTAACGTCCAAGTACGTCCCATGCGCAGTTTCCACGCTGATGATTGCAAATTTGCCTCAAGTATTTGCTGATAACATGCTTCATTCATCTTTTCTTCAACTTTGACTAAGTTTCCTGTGCCTTTGTAGCTCAAACATCCCCAAATCATCAGCGATCCACCTCCGTGCTTTACAGTAGAAATGGTGCTCCCTTCATCATAGGCCTTGTTGAACTCTCTCCAAATGTAACATTTATGGTCGCGGCCAAAAAGTTCAATTTTGGTCTCATCACTCCAAATTATCTTGTTCCAGAAGTTTTTAGGATTGTCTCTGTGCTGTTTTGCGTATTGTAGGTGAGATACTTTGTGACATTTGTGCAGTAATGGCTTTCTTCTGGTGACTTGACCATGCAGCCCATTTTTCTTCAAGTGCCTCCTTATTGTGCATCTTGAAATAGCCACACCGCTAGTTTTCAGAGAGTCCAGTATTTCAGCTGATGTTATTTGTGGGTTTTTCTTTGCATCTGGAACAATTTTCCTGGCAGTTGTGTACAAAATTTTTGTTGGTCTACCTGACCGTGGTTTTGTTTTTACAGAGCCCCTGATTTGTTAATCACAGTTTGAACTCTGCTGACTGGCATTATCAATTTCTTGGATATCTTTTTGTATCCCGTTCCTGTTTTATGCAGTTCAACTACCTTTTCCCATAGATCCTTTGACAATTCTTTTGCTTTCCCCATGACTCACTATCCAGAACCGTCAGTGGCTGGATGGAAGATGCAAGAGTCTGTCTGGATCCCATAAACTCACTCAGCTTTTATGCACACACACCGATTACAAGCAAACAGGTCACAGGTGAGGATGTTACCTTTAGTAGTCAGTCAAACCCATTTGTGTCAACTTCTGTGCATGCTATCAGGCCAAAATCACCAGGGTATGTGAACTTTTGATCAGGGTCATTTGGATGTTTTGGGTTGACATTGTGATTTAAAAATAGAAAACACAGTAGTTTGTCATTAAATGGCTTCACCCAACCACTAACCATGAGTGGAGAAAAGTTTTGGAGTTATCATTCATATTCTCTGGAAAAAGGCCAAGAAAGCAAAAATTCGCTGGGGTATGTAAACTTTTGAGCACAACTGTATATATACATATATAGTATACAGTAATTATGCCAAGGTCCTGCAGATTATGTATTTTGAGTATAATAAACTAGGATTTTTAGAATAAGCTATAAATTTGTGAATCCCACTCCAATAATTGTCATATTATGGGGGCAGTGTCCTATTAAATCTACCTGGCAACATCAACATGTGTGTGACTATGTGACTATGTCCATTTAAGGGGTTGTCCATTATGCCTGCATACAATAAAAAAAATATTTTCTTACCTTTTGAAACCAACTCCGCACCTACGCTCTGTCCCCAGCCAGCCTTGTGACATAAATAAAATCATGTGACCGTTTCGGCGAATCAGCAGTAATTGTGACAGAATTGTGAAGGCTGCACCCAATCAGCTGTCTCACATGGCTCAGAGTGGAGGAGCAGCACCGGTCCGGTAGGTTCAGTAAGGGATATGTATATTTTTTTTATTTTCAGCAGCACTTTGTAATACCAGACATATCGACATGGACATGTATGCCCCTGTATTAGTATTGTAGGAGAAGAACTGTCATGCTCCAGCATGTGTTGCCTGCTACTCTATGATTCTTCCGATTATAGAGTTCCTGGGCATTGGATCCTCATTGATCGCGCTGATCTACAGTTTATGCAGCCATTATGTTACCTGACAGAACATATTTGTTTTATCATCTATAGTTATATGTTTATTATCAGAATTTTCTTATATTTGAATTGCAGGAAATCATATTTTATCTGCTATACTAAGAATCTGTGTTAGTATGTGCATGAAATAGGATTTTTGATAGGTGACACCTGCAATTGGTTCCTATGGCAACAGGCACTAATGACCTTGAACTGCTCGTAGCCCCTAGCAACTCTTAATCTTTATATATAAAAACAGCGGACATGTTCTTACTTTGCCCAATGTCAGCGACCTATCAATATCAAAACATCTTTCTATCGGAGCATAAACTTGTTGTTAATCGCTTGTGTGACTTGTATGAAGCTCCAGCTTTTCTGCCTATTTGATTGTTGCGGGAATGCAGAGATGGATGGAGTGAATGGAGGAGTCAAAAAGAAGGATGAGAAAGATCCAACATTGCATCGTCCCCTTTATTACTGCCTACCGGCCCTAGAGTCATGTTATGTGTGCCTTAGGGAAGGATTAATAGAGTGACCCGGGCTTGTGTGCCACGTGTTATAGAGTAACCGCGCGCTGCTCCTATAAATAATGGATTGTGTCAATGATGGTATTCCCAGGAGTGTGCGTGGATGTAATTGTGTCACAAGCAGCCAGGACAATCCAAGATTGAGTTTCGCAGAAGCCTTCGCTGTGTGAGCATCACAGTGAGGATAATTGCGGCACAACAGTATTGAGGCATACTGTATATACTCGGGATCCGTGTCATTGCTGGGAAAAATGCTGGTTCTATACTATATGTGAGATATAGAAGTAAAATACACCGCGGTAGTAAATCAAAGCAAAAATTTATTCATAGCATACCCCAACTTAAGCTGTCTATGCACCGCAGCATGCACATTTAAAGGAACCTGTCACCAGGCATAAAGTAGGGCCAGCAACTGTAAGCCCTCATATAGAGCATTCTAGAAGGTGAGTGAGTCAGTGTCCCTGCCGGGGGAGAGGAGAAGCGTGCAGGGGCGCCTGTGCTACAACCCCCCTTTTACAGCTCTCTTTTTCAAGTCCACATGAAATCTCTCTAGGAGGAGAAAGCCATGGATGTTCTCCCTGGGCTCCCAGGACCTCTCCTCAGGACCGAACTCCCTCCAATCCAAAAGAAAAAAGGCTTTTCCTTTTACCCTCTTGGTGGCCATAATGTTCTCTACCTCAAAATTGTCCTCAGTGCTGACTGTAGCAGAAGTGGCACCAGGATCTTTGAAGAAAAAATTAGGACAACAGGCTTTAGGAGAGACACATGAAATGAATTGGGAATCCATAAAGAAGCCGGGAGTTTGAGCTTGTAGGCTGCTGGATTAATCTGTTTTCGAACCTTGAAGGGACCGATGAAGCGGAGGACCTAATTTATACCAGGGTATCTTGAGACGGACATACTTAGACAAAAAAAAAGGTAATTACGGCATTACTGTGGATGGTGCCCAAGTAGGATCCTATCCCATGTAAATCTTGTAGAAAACTTGGCACTTCAGGTAAATGTTGTGAGCAGACATTTTTATTTTGTGCAGGCAATCCAAAGACAATGAAACATTTCAGTCTATAAAGACCGTCATCAGTCAGACAGATTGCAGTGTGCACAGGGTTACAGGCAGAAACGAACGCTCAGGATCAGCAGCACATGCTGCAGCAGTGTGTGGCGTTCTGCCACTGCATGTGGAGACGTTTTTGACGGTTATAGCATTGAGCCCCCTGTAGTCTATGCATGGAAGTAACTCCCCGTTCTTCTTCTGCACAAAGAAGAACCCACCCCCTGCAAGTAACACTGACTTCCTAATGAATCCTCTTGCCAGATTCTCCTTGATGTACTGAGACATTGGCTCCATCTCTGGGAGAGATAACGGATAGACTCGACCCCGGGGAGGCTCAGCACCAGGCAAGAGATCAATAGGACAGTCATAGGGGCGGTGAGGCGGAAGGGTCTCCACAGCTCTCTTGGAGAATACGTCCGCATATGACCAATAGTGTTTGGGGAGAGAGGATAGATCTGCGGGAACTGCTGTAGTCTCTGTTCATCCACCATTACAAGCCAGACCCTGGCACTAGTAAAATGTTAGGGTTGGCAGAACGCACCAAATGAAATATATATAGTAATAATAATAAGCTACGTTCACAACCCGGGGTCCACCATGCAGAGATGGAACCTGCTGCTAAGCAATGGTGGAACAAGGCGGCGGTTGAACACCGACAACATGCGGGTTAGATGTCTCCCGGTATGAACAGCGGCTAACTCTGTTACTTCACATAGCCGCCACAACAAAGTAATAGAGCGCTGTTCCCTTTTACATGTCACAGGACACAGCTGATATAGTGCGAGTGAAGTCTCTAGACTCAACCCCTAGAACACGGGGACTTGAGTCTGACCAGACCCACAATGCGCACAGCGTCACACTAGCGATGCCACTACTTGACGTTTAGTGGTAGCAAACACAGCTAACTAAAAAACAAGAGCAAAAAGCTCAACTGACCGCAGAGCGGTGCTAAAAGGTGTGTGCCAGAGCATGTGGATTGACTGTGCCCTGTAAACAGCCCATGCTAAGCAGCACACGTGGCCGAGACAGGCGCTAGGTCAAGCCGAGTAAAAACCTGCCTGACTTAAGGAACACTAGACGGTCATACACGCCGACAGTGCGGCAGGTGCTCAGCCCAAACACTCGTGCATACACAGAGTGGTAGCATATCCACTCGCTCACACACCGCATGGTTTATACTAGCCTTTTATAACTGCAGCCTTCCAGGACCTTGCTGATGGCCCAATCCGAACTGCTTGAGGCATGTGACCTCCGACCACCAATGAGCAGTCATCTCACAGGGATGCTCAGATGGAGAAAAGCAGGACTTAGTCCCAGGAACGTCTGCTCGCAGATGACTAATGCTGGTTGCTATAGCTGAAGCTAGGGTGGCAGCAGCAATCAAACACATAGCATTAGCCTGAGCAAGACACTGGGACCAATGTCTCCGCTGAGCCATGTCCTCTGCAGCTGAAGAAGAATGGCAGACCGCAGAGGACATGGCTCGAGATCCCCTGTGCAGCGGTGGGATCTCGACGCCTAACACTGGCATTATCAATTCCTTGGATATCTTTTTGCATCCCGTTCCTGTTTTATACAGTTCAACTACCTTTTCCAACAGATCCATTGACAATTCTTTTGCTTTCCCCATGACTCACAATCCACAAACGTCAGTGACTGGATGAAAGATGCAAGAGTCTGTCTGGATCCCAGAAACTCAGCTTTTATGCACACACACTGATTACAAGCAAACAGGTCACAGGTGAGGATGTTACCTTTAGTAGCCATTCAAACCCATTTGTGTCAACTTCTGTGCATGTTATCAGGCCAAAATCACCAGGATATGTGGACTTTTGATCAGGGTCATTTGGATGTTTTGGGTTGTCATTATGATTTAAAAAGAGAAAACACCGTTTTTGACAATAAATGGCTTCACCCAACCACTAACCATGAGTGGAGAAAAGGTTTTGGTGTTATCATTCATATTCTCCGGAAAAAAGCCAAGAAAGCAAAAATTCTGAAAAGTCGCTTTGTGCTGACAAATTCTACTTAAAGTACAGAATAAGCTGGCTTTCAAGGCGTTAGGCTTGTTTATTATTACACAAATGACAAATGCCCACAGTGGCCATACATCTGTATGCTATTACACTGTGTTCCAAATTATTATGCAAATAATATTTTCTGAGATTTTTCCAAATTACCTATATGAATTGCAGTCATTGTAATTTTCCAGTCAAATAACTATTAGAGTACAATTGAAAGGTTTTTGTACAAACTGCCTATATAACAGTATATTTTTAAAAAAATAAAACACTCAAACTGCACTCAAAATGCATGTTCCAAATTATTATGCACAAACAGAGTTTTCAACCTTTTCATTTTAATAAAGAACAAAAAATGGTCATTTTTGAAATTATAAGCATTAGCAGGTTATTAGAAACTGAAATCAAACAGTTTTCAACTAAAAACTTTATTCTCGGTGATGTTACATTTGCACATAGGACACCTTGTTCGAAAGGAGCTTCAGAACGCTCTCGTTCATTGAATTTGTCAGGTTTTGGATGGTTTCTGCTTCAATTGTTTTGCATGAGGACAGAATACCCTCCCAGAGCTGCTGCTTAGATGTGAAGTGCCTCCCGCCATCATAGACACTCCTTTTGATGATGCTCCAGAGGTTCTCAATGGGGTTGAGGTCAGGGGAGCATGGGGGCCACACCATAACTTTGTCCCCTTTTATGCCCATAGCAGCCAGAGATGCAGATGTGTTATGTGCAGCATGAGACGGTGCATTATCATGCATGAAAATGACCTTGCTGCGGAATGCACGGTTCTTCTTCTTGAACAATGGCAGAAAGTGCTGTTTGAGAAACTCAACATACACTATGGAGTTCATCTTTACCCCTTCAGGGATCCTAAAGGGGCCGACAATCTCTCTCCCCATGATTCCAGCCAAAAACATTACTTCACCTCTTCTTGTTGGCGCCATAGCTGTGTTTGCATGGGGTGTCCATCAACCAGCCATCCTCACTCCATCCATCTGGACCATCGAGCGTTGCACGGCACTCATCGGTGAACAAAACAGTTTTGAAGTCAGTCTTCATGTATTGTTTGGCTCACTGGAGCCATTTTTGCTTGTGTGCAGTGGATAGAGGATGGCTTACGCACAGCTGCAAACCTCTGAAGGACCCTACATCTTGTTGTTCGGGGGACGTTGGAGGCACCAGCAGCTTCAAAAACTTGTCTGCTGCTATGACAAGGCTTTTTTGCCTCTGCTCTTTTAACCTGACGTAATTGCCTGTAGGAAAGAGTCCTCAATTTCTCCTTATCAGCACGCACACTTGTGTACTGTGAATCAGCTACATACTTCTTGATTGTGCGATGATCAGATGAAGTGTCTTGGCAATGTTGATTGTAGTCATGCCTTGACCTAAACACTCCACAATTTGTTGCTTCTCAGCAGCCGACACATCCTTTTTC
>JARQOD010000006.1:35511179-35592025 GCA_033576555.1 Oophaga sylvatica
TACCTTTAAAAATGCAATTTTTGAGCAAAGACTTATTTGTGGGAAAATTTTTGATTTTTTTTTTTTAGGGTTTTCAAGTTAAAAAATTCTTGAAGCATCGGGGTTCAATTGCTCACCCCTATCTAGATCATTTCCCCTGAGGGGTCTATTTTCCCAAAAAATGGTGTCACTTGTGGGGATTTTCCTGTTTGGGACACAGAGGCAAACCCAAAGCAAAATGGAGTCCGCCAATTTTGAAAAAAAATTTTTCATTCAAAAGTCAAAGGCGCTCCTTCCTTGACCCCCGATGTGTCCCAAAATGTTAGCCAAAATTTTTTTTCAAAATAAACGAAGCTACCAAAAATTTTACCACTTTTAAAGTACAAAGTACAAAAAAGCATTTCGAAAACCAGATCCTTGAGGTTTGAGTTTTAAAATAACACTGGTGACATGGTAAAATTTTTAAAAAATTTGGGCCTGGTTAAAAAAGGAAAAAAACCCCGGGGGGGGAAAAAAGGGGTTTAAAAGAAATGGTGTCAAACGCAACTAACCCCCTAGAAAAAAAGGAAAAACTGGGGAAATCGGGCCTTTGTGTTCAAAAAAATTTGGTTCTCAAAGTTTTTTCATTCTAAAGAGTTCAAATCCTCCCCCCATTGAATCAATTAAAAAGTTTTGGCCCTCGTATCATTCATTCTGCGGAAGCATTTATTAATGGGTTTTTACATAAAGATGCTGTCCGAAAGCAATTTGTTTATAATTTTTTAATTTTTGTTACTTTTCGTGAGTCATTTGGATCATTAAAAAGTTGCAAGGTCAATAGTATAATGGGATGCATTAAAGGTTGTGATTGTCAATTAAGCAGACAGAAAAAAAACTGTTGCCCTACACAGGAAAATGCATCCTCTATGACGTTTTCTGTGCCCCGCAGCACAATTTTGACAGATAATTACATCACCCTAATCTGTAAATTATTTTTCTACTCACAGAAAAAAAATTAAATGGGTGTCAAAAGACCTAACATTGAAATAGTTTAATGAGCATTCAGTTCGAAGCTTTTTTTTTGTTCTCAGATGGCTTTTTTTTTTGCTGACGTTAACATTAAAATTTTAATCCACCTATTTTTAAGTTTGCATTCTGTGCTTATCAAATTTTTAATAAATTATTAGTTTTTGAATTTTTTTTTTAGACCCCTTTTAAATCCATTGTCATAATGCGTATTAAACAAACTTTGCAAAACTCAATGTACAAACAATTTTTAAATTTTTTAATTTAATCAGCCCTTCTTCCCCTTCCCCTATGAAATTCCCCCCGCGTTCTGAAAAAAGCAAAATCTGTTTTGCTAGACAAACAGATGCCATCTGAGGTGTAGGTTGAAACCATTTACCCAAGGTGAGTGGGGTAGAGTGAGAAAACAAGCAAAAAGAGATGCGAAATATTGGCCCCTTAAAATAGTCTTTTATTATCTCGAGCGTTTTAAATTTAGCTCAGTACTGCTTATAATTCCCCCCTTTGCTGCAGCGTATGGTAAATAAAAAAGAGAGCAGAAATCCATCCCTTTTTTCTTGGTTTGTAAGGGGGTTAAAAATTTAAAGCTCAAAATGAAAATTTAATGATGGTAGATTGGTCAAAAAGTGCAGTGGCAAAAGTTTCGGCTATAACTTAGCCCCTTCCCCGTGCCAAATTATTTTAGAAGGGAGGACCTAACAAAATGTGTGAAAAAAAAAGGAAAAAAAAAGTTATACAGATGTTTTAATAAACAATTCGGTATATGAGGTTAAAAGATTTTAATTAATTTTAAAGGTCCACGAGGCACAATCCAAATTGACTCTTTTGTGGGAGAAGTAGTTTGGGGAAAAAAGTGAAAAATTCCATGCTCAAACCGTAAAAAGAAAACACCTTGGATGTAGAAAGCATTTTTTGAGTGGAAATACAGGGGGGAAATAGCCTTGATTACTTGGTGGAGCAAACCTTATAGTCGATTTGGAAAAAACCCGATGAGGGGGGTGTTGAATCAAAAAAAAGTACCTGTGGGTTTTAAAATTTTTTTCGATTCTGTAAAACGGCAGTCTATATATATAAAAATGGAAATAGCGTTCCAAAAAGTCAAGTGATGCGGGTTATGTGGTATTAGGGGGATGTGGTAGTGCCCCTAACGGTCATGGGTTAATAAGATCCCCTTTGGGGTCCAGCCTTTGAAATGCGGGGGGGAAAAGGGTCGCTTTCCCCTTTCTGTGGAGGGGGGATTATGCCGCTGTTGAGGGGGATGTTGGCCGATGGGTGGGGCCCAAGGTCTCTGCTTACCCGTATATGTCTGCGGCCCAAAATGAGGGGGGGGGGCCTGTGCCGGGTGGTGTCATACGTGTATTCCCGGGGTGTTCATGATGGCCCCGGGGAATATCATGCGTTCCGGACCCCCTTTGGGTTCCCAAATAGATCATTGGAGCATGATGCCCCCCCTTAGGTTACGCCCCTTATTTGATGGATTTGTGCACGGAATTAGGTGGCTTAGTGATGTGACCCCTTTTGGGCTTTTGCAAAATGGATTGGGAAAATTTAAAAAGAAATGTTCGTGCAGTGATAATGGTGATCGTATAGCGTTCTGAAAAAACACGGAGTGTGTTAGCCACATAAAACGTATCAAAAAAAAAGGACTAAAAAAAAATCCCTTTTAAAACCTTTTGGTGCCGGTATCTATGTGGGGACCCAAAAGGTCTCTTTCTTTAATTTTGATTTTTACCACCTCTCTGGGTTTGGGAAATGGTTTAATAACTTAAAAATTTTAAAGGGGGGTGGTTTTTGACCAGTGTATGAAAATGTGGGGGTTGGAAGGAGTGATTCTACACCGAATGGGGATTTTTTTAAAAATCCTATCAGCAGTTTTTGGGGTTTTCCCAATATAAAAAAACCCACAGGGACATTTGATTGAATAAGAAAAAAGTGTTTCACAAGTTAAACCCCTTAAAAGTGAAAAATCTTGCCTGTGTGTGGGTGTGGTAGTGGAGTTTTGTACATTCCACTTTTGGGGACAATAAGGCCCCGGGAAGGCCTAAGAGGTTGTGATAAAAAAAGTTTTTTTTTCAAGGGTTTTCCCAGTCTGCTCGTAGGGCCATCTTGAGATTGGGCGGTCTTTGAAGCATGGCGGGAAAGGGGTTGTGCAATTCCGGTATTCGGATGTGCCGTGAAAAAGTGGCCAATTGGGTTGATAGCCCTGTGGGAATAAAAGGATAGTGGAAAATATGAAAATGGAATGCGTTTGTTGGTGTTTCTTTTTGCGATTGGGGTTAATGGTTCCTTCTAAGAAAGGAAAAGAAAAGGGGAAACCCCCTTTTCTATGATTTAGGGGGGCTCTTGTTTCCCCCTTTGTCACAAGATGTGGTCGGTATACCCCTTTTTACTCGGGTATTGCGAGTTGGTTTTTGCACGTTTGACTGAGGGGGGAGGAAAAATTTTTAAATGAAGATGCTGTTCGTCAGTGTTTTCCTTTTGGGGCATTTGTTAGAGGGCCCCCGGGGTCTTTAATGAAAGGGTAAAAAGTTTACCTTGGGGATTGCCGTATGGTGAATTTAATGCCGGGCCCCCTGCAGTGTTCAGGAATAAAAAAAAATTTAAGTAGTGACTAGAGTTGAGCGTACTTTCCGATATCCTAAGTATGGGAAAATCGGAAATGGTATCGCCGATATCCAAAAATATCGGCGTACCCGATACCTAAAGGAAGTCCCATGTAATCTATGGGAACAAATACCCAAAATTAAAAAAAACCCATTCTTGCCTTTTGGTTATTGTACATGAAGGAAAACAAGAAAGAGAAAAGTAAAGTTTGGGGGGGTTGGGGAGACTTAAAAGGATAGATGTTTGCCCAAAACCAATGGAAAGATTAAATTTTTTTTTTTAGGAAATCGTTGGTTTTACGAACAAATTTAAAATGTTGTTAACCTTTTTTTATTTTGTCAAATTGTCGTTTCACAATTCCAGGGGTTTTTCCCTTTTTTTTTTTTACCATTTCTCCTTCATAATTTTCGAGTCATCTTTTCATCAAATTTTTTTTTCTTTCACCTTTTAAAACTTTTAAAACTTCTTGCTATTTCTTTTGTTAACATTATTAATTTTTTTATTAAAAGTTTATTTTCATATTCTATTCTTCCTTTTCCCCTTTCCCCTTTTTTATTTTATTTTATTTTTGGAAACATTCCTGTCTTTTAACTGTAAAACTCTGATTTCCCCCTTCCTTTTGCTGTCAGAAAGATTTTAATTACAACAGTATTTGTCCGCGTTCAGTTTAGCTGCAGCAGCATAGGCATTTTCCGGGGCCCGAGGAGGAATGGACTCACCCATAATGCTTGTTTCTTCTGTTAGAATTTAGGATATTTTTTGCTCTTCTTTTTTGGTTTTACTTAAGGGGTTTTTCGCTTTTTGTTTTGTTATTGTTTTCTGTCTCTTGTTTGTATCTTGTAGTTTGTTTAACCCCTTTTTTTTCCTGTTGGGATGGTACAAAGCCAAGGAAGTACGGGGAAAGTGACTGTGGGAACCCCGGGGGGGCAGCAAAGGAAAAAAAAAAGGGGAAAACCGAGGCCCTGAGTTACTGGGACGGGTTATAAGCAGGAGGTACCTGTGCCCAAAGACTACCAAGGACCAGCAGACGTTGTGGAATCGGATACCGACATGGAGGGGACCTAGGCCCAAAGGGATGCGGAAAAACAGTGACGGTATGGAACCCGGAGGGTAGAGAAGGTCAAGACCCCAAAGAAATCCCATATTCTGGCCCGGGGGGGACAAAAAAACCAAATAAAAAAGAACCATACTTCTACATTTTTTTAACAATACCTTCCCCAAAAACCTTCAACCAAAACTTTTTTCTCATAACCACTACCCTAGGGCCGGGGTGGGGGGGTGGGTTTGGGGGGGGGTTTTTTCAGGGGGGTCGACCCCAATAAAAGTAACGAGGACCAGTGACTGTGTGGAACCCGGGGTTAGCAGAGGAAAAGAGCCAATGGCACAAGAGGCCCCGCTGACGTTATGGGACGGGTTAAAGGGAGGTCCTGTGCTCCAAAGCATACCAAAGGGCCAGAGCGTTGTGGAACCGGATCCGACATGGGGGCACTGGCCAAAAAGCTACGGGGAAAAAGAACCGCTGACGGGACGGAACCCCGGGGGTGCAGAAGGTACCCATGAAATTAAAGTTGAGGCAGCGGAAAGTTTGCCGTTCACACAGCAGGGGAAAGCTGAATTATGAACCCAGTAACACGGGAGCAAGTGTTGACTGTGCTAACAGACTTCGAAAAAAAATGGCGGTGTTGAAAACCCGGGATGAGAAGGAACAGGGTGGGGGCAGCGGGTTTTTGCCTTTTACACGAGGGGAACAGGCATTATGAACCCCAGTAACGGGAGCAAGTTTAGACTGTGTAACAGCACTTCGGAAAAACTGGGGTGTTGTCCCAGGGATGAGAAGAAAACGGGGGGAGGCGGCAGGAAATTTGGTTACACAGCGGGGAAAAAGCTGATTTTACTGAACCCCAGAAAACCAGGAGCAATTTTAGAGTGCTAACGCTTTTCCGAGAAACAACTGGCGGTGTTTTTTAAACCCCCAGGGTGAGAAAAAAACAGGGGGAGGCGAGGACTTTTTGCCTTCACACAGCGGGGAACGTGAATTACAAACCCCAAAAAACGGGGAATTTTTGTAGACTGTGCTAACAGCCTTAAAGAAAAAAATGGCGGTGTTGTAAACCCGGGATGAGAAGAGAAAAGGGTGGAGGCAGCAGGACTTTTTCCCTTTTCACCAGGGGGGAACAGTGAATTACTAACCCCCCCGAAAAAGGGCAAGTGTAGACGTGCAAGCACTTCGAAAAACAATGGGTTTGTAACCCGGGATGAAAAGAGAAAGGTGGAGGCAGCGGATATTTGCCGTTCAAAGCGGGGGAACAGCGACATTACAAAACCCCGAACACAGGGCAAGTGTAGACTGTGTTAAACAGCATTCGGAAAAACGGCGGTGTTGTAACCGGGTAAAAAGGAACAGGGTGGGGGCAGCAGGACTTTTTCCGTAACCAGCGGGGAAAAGGAATTTATGAACCCCAGTAACGGGAAAAAGTGTAGACTGTGTAACGCCTTCGAGAAAAAACTGGCGGTGTTTTTTAACCGGGATGAGAAGGACAGGGTGGAGGCAGCGGGAAACTTTTGCCGTTCACAGAGGGGAAAGTGACATTACAAAACCCAGTAAACAGGGCAGTGTAGACTGTGCTAACAGCTTTTCGAGAAAAATGGCGGTGTTGAACCCCAGGGAGAGAAGAACGGGGGGGAGGGAGGATTTTTCCTTTACCGGGGGAAAAAGCTGACATTCAAAACCCCAGTAAACGGAGCAATTTTTGACTGTGCTCAGCACTTCCAAGCAACAATGGCGGTGTTGAACCCAGGGTAGAAAGAAGGGGGTGGAGGCAGGGGGTTTTTTTGCCGTTACACAGCGGGGGAACAGCTGACTTATGCCCCGGTAAAAGGGAAAAAGTGTAGACTTGTACGCACTTCCGAGAAAACAACGGCGGTGTTGTAACCCAGGTGAAAAAGAGAACAGGGTGGAGGGGCGGACTTTTTCCCCTTTACAAGCAGGGGAAAGTGCTTACTGAACCCGAAAAACGGGAGCAAGTTTTAGACTGTGCTACAGCATTCCAAACAACAATGGCGGTGTTGTACCCAGGGTGGAGGACGGGGGGAGGCAGAGGTTTTTGCCGTTCACCAGGGGGGGGAAAACAGGAATTATGAACCCCAGTAAACGGAGAAGTTTAGCGTGCTAACAGCCTTCCAAGCAAAAATGGCGGTGTTGTACCCAGGGTGAGAAGGAAGGGGGTGGAGGCAGCGGAAAATATTTGCCGTTCACCGGGGGAAACGTGACATTATGAACCCCAGTAACACAGGAGCAAGGAAATTTTGGCTAACACCTTTTCCAAGCAACAATGGCGGTGTTGAACCCCCAGGGATGAAAAAAAACAGGGTGGAGGCAGCGGATTTTTTCCCCGTTCCACAGGGGGGAACAGTGACATTAAAAAACCCCCAGTAAACGGGAGAAGTGTGACTTGAACACACTTCCGAGAAAAAACTGGGGGTTTTTGTAACCCAGGGATGAAAGGGGAAAAGGGTGGAGGCAGCAGTTTTTTTGCCGTTCCACGGGGGGGAACGGACATTACTGAACCCGTAACGGGGGAGAAGTGAGACTGTGCTAACAGATTCCGGAAAAAAATGGCGGTGTTGAACCCCCAGGGATGAGAAGAAAAAGGGTGGAGGAGCGGATTTTGCCGTTACACGCAGGGGAAAGCTGCATTACTGAACCCCAGAACCAGGAGCAAGTGTGGGACTGTGTAACGCACTCCGAGAAAAATGGCGGGTTGAACCCCCAGGTGGAAGAGAACGGGGGCCCCGGGGGGGATTTTTTCCCGTTACACGAGGGGAACGGGGAATTACTGCCCCAGTAACCGGGAGAATTTTTGGGGGACTGTGAAACGCATTCGAAAAAAATGGCGGTGTTGAACCAGGGATGAGAAGAGAACAGGGTGGGGCAGCAGGACTATTTCCGTTCACACAGCAGGGGAACAGCTGACATTATGCCCCGAACCGGAGCAAGTTTTGACTGTGTACAGCACTTCCGAGAAAAACTGGCGGTGTTGAACCCGGGATGAAAAGGGAAAACGGGTGGAGGCAGCAGGACTTTTTGCCGTACACGCGGGGAAAACAGCTGACATTACTAACCCCAGTAACACAGGGGGGGTTTAGACTGTGAACGCATTCCCCGAAAAACAATGGGGGGTTGGGCCCGGGTAAGGAGGATGTTTAAATACTAGTCAAGTTTTTTGTTAGTGTAATTTTAAAATGTCTATACTCCAAACAAGGAAATTACCTTTTTTTTAAAAAAGGATATTTTTTTTTAAAAATTTTTATGAAATTAATAATTGACAAACATAAAAGCATACATTAACTGTTGAAAGAATGAAACAACAAAAAAATGGTTAAATAATTGCTATGGTTTTAAAAAAAAAAGCAAAAAAGTAATATCAGAACCTTAATGAGGGTTTTAAGTAACAGTTTGTACACCATTTTTTTTTTTGCTGAATAATAACTAAAAGTTTTTAAAAATATAAAAAATTTCCATATGTAATATGATAATAGGGGGGCAATTTTTTTAATTAAAAAAAAAAACCTTTAAAAAAGTGTTTTGTGAAAAAGTTTTTTATCCTGACTGTGGACTTGCGCATGACAAGGAAGATAAGGTTTATAGTGAATGCATAGCCACAGATGGTGAATGGCGATGTAATACTGTACCTCAAAAAAAATTGCGTTTTTACTAATCCTTTTTTTTATAAGCTTTCAAAAAAGGGACGTGCATGTATGCTTGCCCTTTTTTGGCGCACAGATGGCTTCCGCTGTACGCTTGGGTTTTTGGAGGTCTGTGGTCTTATGACGCAGCTAACATTTACGGGCGATTTTCTCATGAAAAACTTTTCCCACAAAACAAAGGCGTTTTTCTGAGCTTTACTCGTAAACATGCCCCTATGATGAAACAAAAGCAGTCCCCCTTTTTTTAACAAGTACAAGAAAAATGGTTGGGGTGCAAAGTGTTTTGTTAAGTACATAAACGAAAATGTAAGGTGCCATTCGTTATAAATGTTTCACACCATTCTATCTTTGGGTTTCTTTCAGCACCCTTACAGGTATATATTTTTTTTTTGATAGCACTATTGATTTCCAAGGTAATGATGATTTTTTTTAGCTTTTTGTTTACAAGAAGGCCCTTTATGTATGGGCGTTAATTTTAATCAATATGTTTTTTTAAAAAAAGACACAAATAAAAATAATGTTGAAGGGACTTTCCTCTGCATTGTTTGCCAATTTTACGGTGCTCACGCCCTTAAAAAATTTGGGGGTATTTATTACTTTTATGCTTTTATTTAAGGGGGAAGAACATGAAGTATAACCTTCCACTGCAGCAGTTGTAAGTTCAACCACTTTTGCACTTCCACATTGCGTATTTTGGGATCATGATGTGAGTTGGTTTTTTTAAGCTATGGGAGTGACAAGGTTTTCAGTTCCCCTTGCATAAAAAGGCTTTTGTGTTTATTTGTTTTCGAAATGTGATATCTGTAATAATATGTCCAATTATTTTTTTAAGATTTGTGACAAAGACAAACATTTATGGTTTGAAATTGAGTTTCAAATGTTTTTAGCTTAGAAATATGGTTGTGCTATATTTGTGTAGCATAGACATTTGGTGTATTTTTTTTTTCCCTGATTAGGTAGCTAGCAGTAATTTTTGGGAACACGCGGGGAAAGAGGGTTTAAGACCCCCCAAACACACAGCGATTGTTTTCTCGTGATTAAACTTTGAGCAGCAATGGCGTGTTAAAACCGGGGCAAGGAGGGTGTAGGAGAGGGGTAGTATGAGGTTTGAAGGAAGTTGTGTTAGCAGCGTAATTTTTGCCAGACACAGCAGGGGAACGCAGGCGTTACTGACCCACAAAACATCAGCGATTGTTTTCATCTGTGCATCAACCTTCTGAGAGAACTGGCGGTTGAACCCGGTCAAGGGGGATGGCAGGGCCTAGTTAAAACGTTTGAAGTTGAAGTTTTTTAGTTAGCGCAGTAATTTTTCCCCGACCACAGGGGGAAAAGCAGGCGTTACTGAACCCCAAAACTAGGTTTTTTTATTGTGCATTAAAACTTTGGCAGAATGGCGTGTTGAAGCCCGGGTCAAAGGGGGGGGGTGGCATAAATTTGGTTATTCCTTGTTGGGCCCCTTGAAAAATTTTACTTCAAAAAAGAAAAAATAAAAATTTTATACAAAAAAAAATGATAAATTTCAAATTTCAAGAAAAAAAAATATTTTACTTGCATCCTCTGTGGTTGAACGTTTAAGGCTAACTGAAATTTTTTAACAAATTCAAAAACTTTCGGACTCTCAGGTGTCTTTTTCGGGAAGAGTAAAGCCAAAAATGAAGAATCCATATTTCTCCCCAAAAGGACCGGAATGAAAAAAAAAGTGAGGGGGGAAAGGGGGGGCCGGCCAAAAAAGGAGAAAAGGGAATTTCAGCGCCACCAATCACAGAAAATTAATAATTTACTGTGGCAAAAATTTTGTTGCCGGTCTAGCTCATGGTAGGAAAAATTAGTTATTAAAATAAATTCAAATATGAGAAAAAAGTACAAGGTTTCGAATAAAGTCATCATGCTTTGACCTGTTGTGAGGGGAAAGAATAGATCACATGGTTTATGCTTCTATATAATTAAGGGGTCTGCGTTTCCCCCTTCCAGGGTCATGAAAACCAAAAAAATAGCCATGAGAGGGCAATCAAATTTCTTCCTTTTTTAGGAATGTTCCAATATTTTGTTTTCCGTGAGATAATGAAGTTTGATACCGTCATTATTGTTTTCCTATTGCACTATTCCGTGTTGGTGTATAGAAATATGTGATGCTTATTTTTTTGTTAGTCTTTCCCGATGAAGAGGGAGTAGCCTTGAAAGTTGCAATTTTTTTCCCCCTTTTCAGTTATCCATTAAAAAAGGTTTTTAACCATGCTGACTTGAAGTCTAAAAATTTTTCTATCTACTGGCTAACACGTTCAAGAAAACCTGTTTTTTTTTTTTAAGAAGGAAAAAAAAAAAAAAAAAAACAAATATAAACGATATATGCACATGCCAAAAATAAAGGAACAAAAAACACCAAAAAAAATTTGGTAACAAAATATAGTGTTTTTAAAATTTAAAAATAAAAGTAAATTTTTTTTTTTTTGAATAATGTTAAGGAAGCTAGTTAAACCATAACATAGTGAAAAAATGGATTTTTAAAGTATCTCATCATCATCGCAAATTTTATGTGAAAGTCACAGACATTTAAAATTTTTTTAATTTATAAAAGTAATTTTTTGGGGAGTATGCATGTAGATGGACTCTAATGTGTTGATGACACAAAAAAGTACAATAAAAAATAACCTTTAAAAAAAAATTAGGCTTGTTTGTCACATTTAAGTGTGGCCGAAAATGAGGTGAAACAAAGGTCGGATAGCAAAGGTTATTCTATGTCTGTTTCAGACAGGGGGCAGCTTGGGGGTTTTTTGCGTGTTATACGTACGTAAAAAAAGTTGCGGCTAAAACATGCTTTTTTTGCTTGTAGAGGTTGAAGGGGGGTTTTAAAAAAGTCTGGTTCGCAAGTTTATCGTCAAATTTCCTTCCTACTGTCACGGTAGGGTAGGGTGCGTGGGGGAATTAGTGCTTAAAAGTGGGTTAGGTGCTTATTGGCATGGGACGCAAAAAAAAAAAACGCGTAATAAATTTAAGTGTAATACTCCACTATGAAAAACCAAAAAATTACGTTCCCCCTTTAAAATTTACAAGCTAAAACCCCAATGGTTGACGCTGACTTAATTGATTTTCGTTTATTTTAACTTTGCCCCTGGTAACTATGCACTGTGTACCTATTACGTATTAATTTTTTATTTTGTGGTTGTTTCAACGCCCTTCAGGATAACTACTTTGTCAGTTGTTTATGCATTTCTAGATGTATAATTTTTTTTTTGGCTTTTTAATTTTTACTTTCCCCCTTTCAATATGGTGTTTAATTCGTTGGCATCAGATTGTATTTTTAATGTTGTCATAAATAAAACTGTGAGATGATGATGAGGATTTAATGTTCGTACATCCATTGAGTGCATTTCTTAAGGTACTTAAATTTCCTTAAAAAGCATTAATTCTAAGTCTGAAATGTTTTTTGTTTTAATTTAAAATGTAAGAGGGGGGACATTTTTATTTTTTTTTCCCCATTTCAATAGACATGTGCAATTGCGCTGTGTGAAAATTTTTATTTGTCCATATTTGTCATAAAATTTATCATTCTAGGCCTGCAAAACTTCACAATTTAGTTTCAGATAAAAGCGGGGGGGTTTTTTCCCTATTTGGGCTTTTTGGTCATGTGTTTTTTGTCCATGGTGGGAACAGGACACTTTTTCCGTTGACACAGAGGGGAAAGCTGGCGTTATGAACCCAAAAACGTAGAGCTTGTGTTTTGTTCTTGGACCCCACTTCTGGCGAACTGGCTTTTTGGAGCCAGGGAGGGGGTTAGGTGGTGAAGGTGAAAAACGGGACAGGATAATTTTTCGAAAAATTATTTAATCTAAAACGGGAAAACAAATTTGGAGAGACCCCTGCCTTGTTCATTTTAGAAAGTAAGCCGGTTACATTTCGGGGATAGTGCATGCGACGGGGTTTTTTTACCCACCTGCGCATAAAGACGCGCTCCGATAAACATGGAGAGGGGGAAACCCCCACTCCAATGGGTTGGCTAAGTCTGGCCCCTTTTCCCTTGAGACCCAAAACTTGAAGGGGAGGAGCCTCTGGGAGTACCTGAGAGGCAAAGCCCCAATAGTCTGCACATTGACGGATACGTTCCCCCCCCTGCTGGAGCCCTTGGATGGGTTGACATTTTTTGGCGTGCCACAAACTTTGCCACTTTTTAACATACTGGTCTTTCCCTGTGCAGGGCCTGCGTGTGTCCTCTTGTTGCAGAGTCTCTACCTGCCTCGACGCACAAGGCTTTGAAAAAAAGTAGCGCAGCGTGCTCTCGGCAGTAAGGGAGAAATTGGGATTGAAAATTGTGTTTGGTACTCCCGCATTTTCGCCCCGGTTAACGGTGTGATGAGGTTTTTACGTTGCCCCGGTAGCGAGGGTTGGGGGGTGTAACCCAAAAAAAGCGTGTGAGAATGTGGGCGATGCGGCGGGTTTTTAGCACTGCAGATGAATAACCTTGTGCTGCAGCCCCCAAGGGGAAAGAACGCTGTCCCTCAAGGGCGTTTTTCCGCCTGCTCTGCTCCCCCCCCCTCGTTCATACTGATGAGGTTGTGTACCTCCCTTTGGGGCGTGTTTCCTCCTCCATTGATCCTTCCCCCCATCTCCTCAAAAAATGAGCCTGCCCCCCTTTTTGGGAACCCGTTGCGCTGATTTTCCCGAAGGTGATGGAATTTGTGACCCCTCATCCTCCACCCCCCTTCCCAAAAAAACCCCCTTTTTGTTCAGTGTTTTTTGAAGCAGGCAGATAAGGGGGGAAGTCGGCTGTTATGCATATCTGCCCTTTTCCCCCCCGTTGACTTAAACGCACGCAAAATGCACAGTCCTTTTTAGTGGCCCTCATTAAAAGGGGAAGTTGGAGGCGCAAATTGCGTGTTTTGCGTGATGCAGTGTATCCATAACTGTGGCTGCTGCCACACAACCGCTCCAACATAGTAACGTTGAATTCCCCTGGTGGCGTCAATATGATCGTTTTTTAGGAAAAGGGCAATCGCGTTTTTGAGCTGAATGCGCGATCTGGCCAGTGGAAGTCGCAAGTGAGGCACTTAGGCGGACCCCTTTGAGCAGTGCCTCAAGATCCGGATTGTCCCCAAAAAACCCCTTCCACCGTTGAGCCCTGTGCCAGACATGGTATGTGAGTGAGGTTGCCAAGGCCCAGGTGCCACCAGATTTGGCCATTGTCACCACTACCAAGCCTGGCGGAGATTCGCTGGCAAAACCACACGTCGCTCTCTGCTTGTGGCATTCCAGACCTCCTCGCTGTGTGGTTCGTTCCCCATGGGAATTTAATTTCAGAAGGCCTGTTGCCGTTTGGCACGGCTGTGTCATATCGGTCGCTTAGGTAGCGTACGGGCCCATGTGGAGGTAGCCGTGACGGCTCCTGCGCGTTTTGTTTGAGGAACTGGAGTAGGAGGAGGAGTCAATGTGGAAGACTTGATTCCGGCAATCCTTGGATTGGCAGAACACGTACAGCGCCACCGCAAGATCGTACCCGGCTCCACAACATTCACCCAATGGGCAGTGAGTAAAAAGGTATTCGTCCCTGGCCTGGGTACTGGTCCACGATCGGTGGTCAGGTGGCCTTGTACTGACGGCTTTTTATTTAGCGCATGTTTATTTTTGCCTAACATGCTTTTGCAGACCAGGGAAGGTTGCCCTGCTGAAAAAAAAATCGGCTGGGCACTTGTATTGTGGGCTGCCAATGCCATTAATTCACGGAAAAACTGTCAGTCTCCACCAGCCTGAATGCAGCTTTCAAGGGAAGGAGTTTTGAAATTTGAGCATTTCGAGCCTGTGCTCGTGGATGGTTTCCCGAGTATGGCCGTCTTTTACCCCATGCCTGTGCTACATGGTGTTTTGGGGCCCTTTGGGTGTGTGAGGATGACAGGGACTTGCAGCTGTGGGGGAATACACGGGTTATGGAAAACGTGACAGAGGTTCTTCCATGGCGTTCCTTTGAGGAACCCTTACCAGCTGTGGTGAATGGGGAGAGGGTCCAAGGAGCTGAAGATGTAGGTGCTGCTGTAGGTTGGCCCTCTCCCCATTTGTTGTCTTTGTAACTCAACAAAGTGCTTTGACCGCACATGTTTCCACATTTTGTTGTATTAAGGTTACTGACACTTTTACCTCTTTTAATTTTTTGATTACCGCTTGCATTTTACATAGCAAAATATCATCTGCAACTGTATCAAAAAAGGACCACGCAGGAAAAGCCCTGGGAGCGCCCGGTTTGGGTTGTAAGAGAACTGCTCCGAACGGGTCCCAAAAACTGGGGCTACAGGCAAGCGAGTCTGCAGCCTACCTTCCCTACTGTTTTGGACCGTTGGTGCAATTCTTCCTCAGAGCTGTCCACCACCTTCCTGTTCCTAACGCCATGTTGGGTCTTGGACCCATCTCTCCACACTCCCTCTTCCAACCCTGTTTGTTGGGTGGTCTGCCGCACCTGCTCAACGGGAACTGGCAATGAGTCTCATCATCATGATGCGTTTGCGGTGTGCTGAACCATCGGCACTGGTCACCCCCCTTTCTTCAGTTTTAAAAGGACACAGCTGTTGCGCTCACTGCATACTGCCTCTTCTTCACATTCCGAATGCTGTTGGCTGGGCCCTGTTTCCAAGCAAAGATTTGAGAACAGAAGCAGAGACTCAGCTGGCTCCTGTACGAGTTTCTCTTGACTGCCCTGGGCAATTTGGCAGGCGGTGAAGGACTGATGGTTGTTTCAACGTGCTGTGGTCCTGAGAGGAGGTGGAAGGTATTAAAGGGTGTGCTTTGGCTGCCATCCAACAACAACGGCTTCAATTTGTTCTTCACGCAGCAGGGGGGTACGCTGGTCCTCAAAAGTGCGCTAAAGGACGTCACGGGGAAGGAAAAAACTGGTGGAAAGCTGTGTCATGGGGGGGCGGAGCGCCACGAAACCCCCGTCCCCTCCCTGCTGCAAAAACCCGGCCCCGACCGAACCGTGCCTTTCTCCTGATTTTTATTTGGTTTAGATTTATAAAAAAAAGTAGAAAAGTTAAGGCCTAAGTGTGGTTTTCCCCACAGATACAGTGAAAACCCCGCGAAAATGTTTGTATCTGTGAAAGGCCCCTTTTTGGGACTTTATAGTGTTTGCAACCAAAGTATTGTTACGGATGGAAGCGCGTCACACTATAGTTTGATTTTTTTTCCACTTAAAATAGCAAACACCAATTAGAAAAATGTGAAGGATGAGGCAGGACACACGTCAGCAGACTAAACCGGCAGTGGTTGAAGTACAAAATGGGCGTAATTGCACTACAAAATGAAAAGCTCCCAGACTACAGTGAACATGAAAAAAACTATTCCCATCTGTGAAAAGCTCCCTTTTTGTACTTTAGGGTTTTCCAAAGTTTTTATAGGATGGAAGCGCGTCAATAATAGATTTGATTTTTTTCCCCAAAATGGAGCAGCAACCCCAAATTTGAGAAAATGTGAAGGATGAGGCAGTGGACACACGCCCCAGCAGAACTACAAACCGGCATGTTGTGTACAACTGGAGGAATCTGCACTCACAAAATGAAAAGGTCAAGGCTAACAGTGAACCGGAACACAACTATTCATATCTGTGAAAAGCTCCTTTGTGTACTTTATAGTGTTTGCAACCAATGTATTGTTACGGATGGAAGCGGTCACACTAATAGATTAGATTTTTTTCACTTTAAAAAGGAGCAGCACCAATTAGAGAAAATGTGAAGGATGAGGGAGTGACACAGCTCAGCAGACTACAACCGGCAGTGGGTTGAAGTACAAACTGGGCGTAATTGCACTCACAAAATGAAAAGCTCACAGACTACAGTTTAACACTGAAACACAACTATTCACTATCTGTGAAAAGCTCCTTTGTGTTTCTTATAGGGTTTGCAACAATGTATTGTTAGGATGGAAGCGCGTCACACTAATAGATTAGTTTTTTTCCCCTAAAATGGAAGCAGCACCAATTAGAGAAAAATGTGAAGGTGAGGCAGGAACACGCTCAGCAGACTACAACCGGCAGTGGTTGAAGTACAATGGGAGCGTAATCTGCCCACCCAAAAAATGAAAAGCTCACAGATACAGTGAACACTGAAAAAACAACTTTTTCCCCTATCTGTGAAAAGCTCCTTTGTGTACTTCCCATAGTGTTTGAACCAATTTAATTGTATACGGATGGAAAACGCGTAAAACTAATAGATTTTTGATTTTTTTCACTAAAAAAGGAGCGCACCAATTAAGAAAAATGTGAAGTTTAGGCAGTGACACGCTCAGAGACTACAAAACCGGCAGGGGGTTGAGTACACTGGGCGTTTAAACTGCAATCAAAATGAAAAGCCCCACGACTTACTTTAACACTGAAACACAATATTTTACTTTCTGTGAAAAGTCCTTTTTGTACTTCTATAGTGTTGCAACCAATGTATGGTACGGATGAGCGCGTCACACTAATAGTTAGATTTTTTTCCACTTTAAAAAGGAGCAGCACCCAATAGGAAAAATGGAAAAGGGGGAGGCAGTGACCAGCTCAGCAGACTACAAAAGCAGGGTTGAAAACTACTGGAAACGTGATCTGCCTCAAAAAACAAAAAATCACAGAGCAGTGAACACGAAACACCCAAATATTCACTATCTGTGAAAAGCTCCTTTGTGTACTTCTATTGTGTTTGCAAAACCCAAAGTATTGTATACGGATGGAAGCACCCCACCCAATAGATTTGATTTTTTTTTTATAGGAGCGGCCCAATTTCCACTAAATAAAATAAAAAAAAAAAAGAGTCAGTGACACGTGCAGATGCCTACAAACAGCGGTGGATGCAGAGCAAACTGCAGCGTCACCTGCACTGTCACACACACACCTTGCACAGAGCTGTTAAAACAACACTGGCAAAATGAAGCTTTACACAGCGGTTGGTAAACTAGCCTGCCTCAAGCACAGTAGTAACACAAATTCGCTATATCTAACTGTCCCTCAGAGTGAGCAAGTAGCGTTCTGTCCCTTACTGAGTTCACAGCACAGTGACGCTAAAATGGCGGCGGCGCCTTTTATAGTGCATTCTGACATCATTTCAGCAGCCAATCACAGCCTTTGCCATTAGTTAAGATGACCGCAGCATTACAGGATGTGCCCACACTTTGTAGGATTCTCATTGGCTGACTAAAATCACATTGCCTCTCAAAGAATTATGGGAACTTCCGATTCCGGTATACGATATGGAAAAAGTATCGGAATTAAGTATCGGAATTCCGATAACGCGAATATCGGCCGATACCCGATACTTGCGGTATCGGAATGTCAACACTAGTAGTGACTCTTGAGTGCCGGTCCATAGACAAAATATATCGTCTATGTATCTTTCCATAGACGTACATTTTGGATGTATAATGAGTGTTTGTAGATCATTGTTGTCTCAAATTCTGACATATAAGTATTGGCATACGGGGGCGCAACATTGGAACCCATGGCTGTCCCCGTATTTGTAGATAATAAGTGTCCTGAAAATAAAGTAGTTGTTGAATAAAATTATGGATAGTAGATCAATGAATAGGTTGATCTGATTAGTTTCCATCCCAGAGTTTGTTAGTAAGTGGTGTACAGCATTGATCCCTTCAACATGTGGGATGGATGTGTACAAATCACTAACATCAAAGGTGACAATATTTTATTGGGTGGTAATGTGTCAAGGTCTCTAATATTTTTGTAAAAAGGCACCAGTATCCAGGAGGAAAGAGGGTGATATTTGCGTGAGTGGAGTCAGAATCTTCTCTAAGAACTTGGAGATTGGAGATAGGATGGACTCCGTGGAGGCCACAATTGGCCTCCTGGTGGGTTCTCCATGTTTTTATACACTTTAGGTAAGTGTAGAACACTGGGGGTTATAGGGTTGACTTTGTGTAGGTATTCGCAGGTTTGGGTGTTCTAACTCAGTCGAGTATTTTTCAGTACATTTTGAATCTTGAGAGTTATTCATGGGTGGATCTCGGGCAAGTTTCAAGTATACTGTTTGATCATTCAATTGTCTATTAATCTCAGTTAATGTACTGTGTTTTATCCATGATAACTAATGCTCCGCCTTTATCAGCGGGCTTAAAGACAAATTAGTATCACTGCGTAATGATTGTAACGCCTGTTGCTCTATGGGTGGGCAGATTAGATGGGAAGAATAGTCTTCCTTTCTCAATGTCACTTCTGATGGAAGAGAATGATTTCTGTATGAAATCAATGAAAGTCTCCACAGCGTGGGGGCCAGGTGGAGGCTGGAAATTGCTCTTATTGTATAGGCCCATTGATTTAGCAGAAAGTATATTAGTAGGATGTTTTCTGCTGAAGTTGTATTTATTGGAATTGGCAAAATATACTTTAAGTCTTAATAAAACGAAAAATCGTTGTAAATCCATCTCTAGTTCAAAAGTTTTACACTTGTAGGCTGGACAGAAGGATAGACCCTTCTGTTATACGTTATGTTCAGCTACCCCAAGTGTCCTAGATGAGATGTTGATGACCAGCGATTCCGTACCTGGGATCTCGTGACGCGGGAGAAGTTCTGATTGTTGCCTCCTGTGGCCGCCCCTCCTCGTCTTCTTCTTGGGAAACGTCTTTGCTGTCCTAAAAATTACTAGAAGTAGAAGGTGCGTTGCCTCTTTCTTGTTCAGATTCAGAAGTTGAAAATTCAGTAGAGGATTTCTGGAAACGGGTCTGTCGTCTAGATGAGGGATGTTCCTGCCACTTGTATACTCTGTTCAGTTCATAATCAGTGGTATCCCTTGTAAACTTGCTCCGTTTTCGACTCTCGTATCAATCCTGTGTTGATCTATACGAACTTGAATCTGGGCTTTCAGGGTGGATAACTCCCTGGGGTGCCAGTTGTAGATAATTGAGTTTCTATGTTCCGGATCTCGATGTTATTCTTCTCGATGGCTTGGTTGAGATGCTCCAAGGTGAGAATCATGAGGTCAAAGGAACATTTGTTAAGTATTTGTTCGTAGCGGGTACAGAATTCAGGGGAGTCGTGAAAGAGAGTGGGGCGTAATGGTACACGTTAAACCCCCAGGGATCCTCTTTACCCGTAAGTATTCAGAGAGTGTGGCACTGTGTAATTCAAGATTGGTGTGATTTTTAAGTGCCCGTTCCAGATCCCTCCCACGTGATTCGCGTGGGGGTGCTTTAAGAAAGTCACTCGAGAATTTGGATTGTGCCAAGATTGCCGTATATTCCTCAGGATTATAAGAGAAGGTAGAAGACATGACCCTACAGCGTGCTACACGTAAGGGGAACTATATCAATATATTAGAACGTGTCCCACAGCTGGTTAAGGTGGTGCCAAGTTAGGTTCCCAAACCAGGTAATAAGTAAGAATAAAACTAGGCACTCAACTTAATGCTCAAGATTAGAGTTGAGCGATACTTTCCGATTATCCTAAAGTATCGGAATCGGAATGGTATCGCCGATATCACTAAAATATCGGCGATACCCGATATCGATACCGGAAGTCCCATGTAAGTCTATGGGAACAAAATATCGAAATTAAAAAAAACCCATTCTTGCCTTGTTGGTTAATTGTACATGAAGGAAAACAACAAAGAGTAATGTAGAATGTATTGTGGAAGGTTGAGGAGACATTAAAGGCATAGATGTTTAACCCAATCAAATGGAATAGCATAAATATTTTTTTTTTTAAAGATGTTCGGATTGACGAAGAAATTGACAATGTTAACGTTTTTTATATTTTGGCAAATATGTATATTACACAACTTCCATGCTCTTCATCTTCACCTTTTTAACTTTTCACACACTTTCTCCTTCATAATCTTCTGCAGCATCATCTTTTTCATCAAATTATTTTTCATCTTCACCTTCTTTATCTTCTTCTTAAACTTCTTGCTATTCATCTTTGTTAACATTACTCATATTCTTCTTATTAAACTATTATTCTTATTCATATTCTGCTTCATCTTCTTCATCATATTCTTATTTGTGACAGAGAATCCTGTACTTGTAATCTGTCAAAGTATGAATTTTTCATCCTTCCGTTCTTGCTGTCACAAAAGATTTAAATTACAACAGTATTTGTCCGTGTTCAGTTTAGCCTGCAGCAGCAGGCATTTTCCAGGGGCACCACGAGGAGGAACGGACTCACCCCCATACACTGCTTAGTCTTCTTCTGCTTATAATTTAGAGCATATATTTTGCTCTTCATTTTGGTTTATACTTCATGTTCTTCTGCTTTTAGATCTTCTGCTTATTGTTCTTGTGTCTCTTGTTCCGTATTCTTGTATTTGTAGCACAATCTTGTACCAGCTGATGTTACTGGGACACGGTTACTAAGCAGGAGGTACCTGTGCTCCAAAGCACTACCAAGGACCAGCAGACGTTGCTGGAACTCGGATACCGAGATGGAGGCACCTAGGCCAAAGGCACTGCGGAGAACCAGCTGACGGTACTGGAACCCGGAGGGGCAGCAGAAGGAAAAGAGCCAATGGCACAACCGAGGACCAGCTGACGTTACTGGGACACGGTTACTAAGCAGGAGGTACCTGTGCTCCAAAGCACTACCAAGGACCAGCAGACGTTGCTGGAACTCGGATACCAAGATGGAGGCACCTAGGCCAAAGGCACTGCGGAGAACCAGCTGACGGTACTGGAACCCGGAGGGGCAGCAGAAGGAAAAGAGCCAATGGCACAACCGAGGACCAGCTGACGTTACTGAACCCCAGTAACACAGGAGCAAGTGTTGACTGTGCTAACAGCACTTCCGAGCAACAACTGGCGGTGTTGGAGCCCAGGGTCAAGGAGGATGTTTAAATACTAGATAAAGTAATTTCCTTGTTACCTGTCAATTTTAATGTCTATACTTCAAACAAGAGAAAGATAACCTTTACTACCATAAGATGATGATTTCATTTAAACTAATATCTAGATAAATAAAGAATTGACAAACATAAACACATACATTAACATGTTGAACAGCAATGCAAACCACAAAAAAATTAGTTAAGGAATCTGCTATACGGTTGTACATAAAAGCATACAAGTACATATCTGAATCCATTAATGATGGATAAGTAACAGTATGTACACCATTTTTATTGTATAGACAATGAATGTCTGACTTCAAACATCATCAGCATTACAAGTTATCTGTGACATTACTAAAATGTTACATTTGCTGAATAATGTCACTAAACAGTTTATACAAAATTATACAATTTCCATCATGTAATACTCATAATATGTGGCAATAATCATGTTTATTAACAAACATAACCTTTAAAAAGTGCATAGTGCATAGTGAAAATTGCTAGTTATGCCTGACTGTCGACTTGCAAGCATGACAACGGATAGATAAGGTATATATAGATGAGACTGCATAGCCACAGATGGTGAATGGCGATGTAATACTGTACCTCAATAAAGTGTGCGTCACTACTACATAATTTTTTTTATATAGCTTATAAACAGGGTACGTGGATGTATGCTTGCGCCTTTGTTTTGACGCACAGACTGCCTTCCTGCTGAGACGCGTTGGGTAGTGAACAGTTGTGTGCAGTGTTCACTGTAGTCTGAGGTTTTCCTTTTGGAGTGCAGATCACGCTCCAGTTAGTTCTTCAACCACTGCTGGTTGTAGTCTGCTGAGCGTGTGTCACTGGCACATCCTTGAAATTTTTCTCTAATTGTTGCTGCTCCACTCTATTACAAATAAATAAAATCTATTAGTGTGACGCGCTTCCATCCGTATACAATACATTGGTTGCAAACACTATAGAAGTACACAAAGGGGCCTTTCACACCTACTGAACAGTTGTGTGCAGTGTTCACTGCAGTCTCTGCGGAATAACCACACTTAGGCCTTATAACTTTTCAGACTTTCTTTATCAATCTACCAAGATGAAGAAGGCAGGGAGTAAGGCACGTGGTCGTGGAGTTTCTTCAGGGAGAGGACGTGGGGATTCTGTGGCTGCTGCGGCCCCCAGTGACACAGCATCCACCAGTTTTCCCCGTGAGCGTTCCTTTATGCGCACTTTTGTAGGAGCTCGGAGTACCCCCCTGCTGCGGGAAGAACAAATTAAAGCCGTTGTTGTTTGGATCTCAGCCAATGCATCGACTTCAATTGCTTCCACCTCCTCCAGGACCACAGCACTGTTGGGCAACCATCTGTCTCTTCACCGCCTGGCAAATTGCCCAGGCAGTCAGAGAGTTGTGTACAGGAGCCAGCTGAGTGTCTGCTTCTGTTCTCAGAATCTATTGGCTTGCAAACAGGGGCCCAGCCAAGCAGCATTCTGTAATGTGAAGAAGAGGGAGTATGCAGTGATGCGCAACAGCTGTGTCTCTCTTGAATCTGAAGAGGCGGGTGAGACAGTGCCGATGGTCAGCACACCGCAGAAACGCATCTGATGATGATGATGAGACCCAGGTGCCAGTTTCTGTTGAGCATGGTGCTGGCCAGACCACCCAACAGCAGGTGTTGGAAGAGGGTAGTGGAGATGATGAGGTCCAATACCCAACATGGCATGAAGAACAGGAAGGTGGTGGGAGCAGCTCAGAGGAATAATAATAATATTTATTTATATAGCGCCATCATATTCCGCAGCGCTTTACAGTTTAGCAGTTTCAGAACACAAGTCATAAGTAACAACGTTAACAATACAATAATTTAAGCTAAATAAGTCGCCCTGCTCGTGACAGCTTACAATGTACAATGAGATGGGGGAGATACAAAGTATAGGTGTTTATATACAATGGTGCATTTACAATGATGTTCCAGCATCTTAAGGGACTGAGGATGGAGATAGTGAATGGGCTAGAGACACACACACACTTACACAGAATACATAGAATGACTTTGATTAGTGAATGTGATAGGCCGCTCTGAACAAATGTGTTTTGATGGGAGCGCCTGAAACCATGCAAATTGTGGATAGTCCTAATTTCTTGGGGTACAGCATTCCAGAGGATTGGCGTAGAGCAGGAGAAGTCTTGGAGTCGGGAGTGGGAGGTACGTATTAGTGCAGAGGTTAGTCGAAAGTCGTTTGCAGAGCGCAGCAGTCGGTTAGGCCGATAGATAGAAATGAGGGAGGAGATGTAGGAGGGGTGCTGCACTGTGGAGAGCTTTGTGGGTGAGAACCAGTACTTTGGTTGAAAGCTGGGAGAGGCCTAGAGAAATGGTTAGTGATAGAAGGAAGATAGAGGAAGACATTGCCCCAACGGTACAAACAGGAGGAGAGTTAGGCTGCAGACTCGGTTGCCTGTAGCCTCCAGTTTGGCACCTGTTCGGAGCAGTTGTGTTCCAAAGTCAAACGTGCGCTCCCAGGACTTGCACTGCGTGGTCCTTTTTTCACACACTTGCACATGATATTTGTATGTGAAATGCAAGCTGTGTAATCAAAAATTAAAAATAGCTAAAAGTGTCAGTCACCTCAATACCACAAATATGTGGAAACATGTGCGGACAAAGCACGTAGTTGAGTTACAAAGACACACTGGAGATGTAGGCCAACCTACAGCAGCACCTACATCTTCAGGTTGTGTTGAAGCCTCTTCATCGAGCTCACACACAGCTGGTTATGCTTCCTCACAGGATCGCCATGGAAGAACCTCGGCCACTGTTGTCCAGAGACAAAACTGTTATTCCACACACAGCAGCAAGTTCCCTGTCATCCTCACACTCCCAGGCCACAAAACAGCCAGCGGTAGCACAGGCATGGGATAAAAGACGGCCATACTCCGCAAACCATGCACGAGCACAGGCTCTGAATGCTGGCATTGCAAAACTCCTGTCCCTTGAAATGCTGTGATTCAGGCTGGTGGAGACAGACAGTTTCCGTAACTGAATATCATTGTCAATCCCACAATACAATGTGCCAAGCCGATTTCATTTCAGCAGGCAAGCCGTCCCTGGTCTGCAAAAGCATGTTGAGGGAAAAATTAAACATGCGCTACTAAAAGCCCTCAGTAGCAAGGTCCACCTGACCACCGATGCGTGGACCAGTACCCATTGTTATGATCTGCTACAACCAGTAAGGAAAGAAGGGAATTCTGTCCCTACAATACAACTAAGCTGAATCCCTACGATGTAACGGGGAACCTGATCCTGCGACCAGACCGCTAAAGTCCTCATCTAGTGTGAACGAAGACCTATAGTTGCGAGGGAGTAATCCCTACAAGATCTAGGGACTGGGAGAAAAGGTGGACACCTCCTAGTCCTAACATAAATTGTAGCATGGATAATTAAACAGAAAAATAAATACTTTGTGATCCTAACATCAAGCAAAACTCACAGATTAAGGCACCTAAGCACCCGGCTAGCTTAACAGTAGATAATACAATGAAGTCAAGCAAAGCAGAAGGGCGGAGCCAGACTAAATAGGGAAAAAAAGGTCATGTGACCAGCAAACTGAAACAAAACCTAACAAGAGGGTTCTAACACCCATGGCCAGGGACAATACCTTTCCCTCACTGCCCATTGGGTCAATGTTGTGCAGCCGGGTACTGATCTTGCGAGTGGCGCTGTACGTGTTCTGCCAACTCCAAGGATTGCAGGAATCAAGTCTGTACACATTGATTCCTCCTCCTATTCAGTTCCTCAGAATCATCGCTGCAGGAGCCGTCACGGTCTACCTCCACATGGACCCGTGAACGTTTACCTGTTGCGACCGATATGAGCACAGCCGTGTCCAAATGTCAACAGGCCATCCTGAAATTAATTTCCATGGGGAATCTTAGCCACACAGCGCAGGAGCTCTGTAATGCCATAAAGCAGGAGAGCGACGTGTGGTTTTTGGAAGAGAATCTACAGGCAGGCTTGGTAGTGTGTGACAATGGCCGAAATCTGGTGTCAGCTCTGGGCCTTGGCAACCTCACTCACATACCATGTCTGTCATATGTGCTCAACTTGGTCGTGCAGAGTTTTTTGAGGGACTATCCGGATCTTGATGCACTGCTGCACAAGGTCCGCCTAGAGTGCGCTCACTTGCGACGTTCCAGCATGGCCAGATCGCTGATTGCAGCTCTGCAACGCAGATTTCACCTTCATGAACATCGCATTATATGTGACGTACCCACCAGGTGGAATTCCTCGTTACATATGTTGGAGCGGTTGTGTGAGCAGCAGCCAACAGTAATGGAGTATCAGCTGCATCAGGCGCAGTCAACTCGCAATTTGCGGCGTTCACACTTCACCACTACTGAGTGGGCCTCTATAATAAGAATAATAATATTATTTATTTATATAGCGCCATAATATTCCGCAGTGCTTTACAGTTTAACAGTTTCAAAACACGAGTCATAAGTAACAACGTTAACAATACAATAATTAAAGCAAATCAGCCGCCCTGCTGGTGAAAGCTTACAATCTACAATGAGGTGTGGGAGATACAAAGTACAGGTGTTTATATACAATGGTGTTTTTACAATGATGGCCCAGCCATTTTAAGGAAGTGAGGGATGCATGGAGATAGTGAATGGGCTACACACACAGAATTACACATAGAATGACTTTGATTAGAGAATGTGATAGGCCACTGTGAACAAATGTGTTTTGAGGGAGCGCCTGAAACCACCCAAATTGCGGATAGTCCTAATTTCTTGGGGTAGAGCATTCCAGAGGATTGGCGCAGCGCGGGTGAAGTCTTGGAGTTGGGAGTGGGAGGTACGGATTAGTGCAGAGGTTAGTCGAAGGTCGTTTGCAGAGTGCAGCAGTCGGTTAGGCCGATAAATATAAATAAGGGAGGAGATGTAGGGGGGTGCTGCGCTGTGGAGAGCTATGTTGGTGAGAACCAGTAATTAGAATTGGATCCTATAATGAATGGGCAGCCACTGCCAGTGTAATGAGTGGCGAATAACTCTATGAAGGATATCTGCCACGTTTTGCGTGCGTTTGATGAGTCAACGCGGATGGCGAGTGCAGATGATGCACTAGTCAGCCTGACTGTCCCCCTTATCTGCCTGCTTCAAAAAACACTGCAAGCACTAAGGCATGAGGTTTTGGAAGAGGTGGAGGATGAGGAGTCACAAATTCCATCACCTTCTGGACAGTCAGCGCAACGTGGTTCTTCACAAAGGGCTGGAGGACTTTCAAAGTACCATGCTGTATCAACAATTGAACCTCCAGAGTCGCTGTCTATATTTTCATAAAACCCTTACAAACTTTTAATGTATTTACAAAGCACATAATGTACATTTTTTGTCTATCCTTTTGTAATGCTATTGTGTTTCCATAAACTGATGTTACAGAATTATGATACAAAGTTTTTAAATTTTGAGTTTTAAATTTTGTAAATTTATATGTATTTGAAGGACTTGTGAGGAGGATGAGGAGTCACAAATTCCATCACCTTCTGGACAGTCAGCGCAACGTGGTTCTTCACAAAGGGCTGGAGGACTTTCAAAGTACCATGCTGTATCAACAATTGAACCTCCAGAGTCGCTGTCTATATTTCATAACCATTACAAACTTTTAATGTATTTACAAAGCACATAATGTACATTTTTTTGTCTATCCTTTTGTAATGCTATTGTGTTTCCATAAACTGATGTTACAGAATTTGATACAAAGTTTTTAAATTTTGAGTTTTAAATTTTGTAAATTTATATGTATTTGAAGGACTTTGTGAGGAGGATGAGGAGTCACAAATTCCATCACCTTCTGGACAGTCAGCGCAACGTGGTTCTTCACAAAGGGCTGGAGGACTTTCAAAGTACCATGCTGTATCAACAATTGAACCTCCCGAGTCGCTGTCTATATTTTCATAACCATTACAAACTTTTAATGTATTTACAAAGCACATAATGTACATTTTTTGTCTATCCTTTTGTAATGCTATTGTGTTTCCATAAACTGATGTTACAGAATTATGATACAAAGTTTTTAAATTTTGAGTTTTAAATTTTGTAAATTTATATGTATTTGAAGGACTTTGTGAGGAGGATGAGGAGTCACAAATTCCATCACCTTCTGGACAGTCAGCGCAACGTGGTTCTTCACAAGGGCTGGAGGACTTTCAAAGTACCATGCTGTATCAACAATTGAACCTCCAGAGTCGCTGTCTATATTTTCATAACCATTACAAACTTTTAATGTATTTACAAAGCACATAATGTACATTTTTGTCTATCCTTTTGTAATGCTATTGTGTTTCCATAAACTGATGTTACAGAATTATGATACAAAGTTTTTAAATTTTGAGTTTTAAATTTTGTAAATTTATATGTATTTGAAGGACTTTGTGAGAGGATGAGGAGTCACAAATTCCATCACCTTCTGGACAGTCAGCGCAACGTGGTTCTTCACAAAGGGCTGGAGGACTTTCAAAGTACCATGCTGTATCAACAATTGAACCTCCAGAGTCGCTGTCTATATTTTCATAACCATTACAAACTTTTAATGTATTTACAAAGCACATAATGTACATTTTTTGTCTATCCTTTTGTAATGCTATTGTGTTTCCATAAACTGATGTTACAGAATTATGATACAAAGTTTTTAAATTTTGAGTTTTAAATTTTGTAAATTTATATGTATTTGAAGGACTTTGTGAGGAGGATGAGGAGTCACAAATTCCATCACCTTCTGGACAGTCAGCGCAACGTGGTTCTTCACAAAGGGCTGGAGGACTTTCAAAGTACCATGCTGTATCAACAATTGAACCTCCAGAGTCGCTGTCTATATTTTCATAACCATTACAAACTTTTAATGTATTTACAAAGCACATAATGTACATTTTTTGTCTATCCTTTTGTAATGCTATTGTGTTTCCATAAACTGATGTTACAGAATTATGATACAAAGTTTTTAAATTTTGAGTTTTAAATTTTGTAAATTTATATGTATTTGAAGGACTTTGTGAGGAGGAGTCAATGGAGGAGGAAGACATCGCTCCAGAGGGAGGTAGACAATGCTCTAGTCAGTATGTAGACCAAGGGTGGGGTGATGCACAGCAGGCGGAGATGACGCCTCTTGCAGGGGACAACGTTTCTTGGCCAGTTGGGAGTCTGCAGCACATGGTTGATTTCATGCTGCAGTGGCTGAGAAACGACCGCCGCATCGAACACATTCACACCACGTCTGATTATTGGGTGTACACCCTCCTAGACCCTCGCTACCGGGACAACTTACAAAGCCTCATCACACCGTTGAACCGGGAGCGTAAAATGCGGAAGTACCAAGACACACTGGTGCAATCCATAATGTTCTCCATTCCAGCCAAGAGCACTGCTGCTGCTACTGATTTACAAAGCAGCTCTGTGCGTCGAGGCAGTGGAGACAGCTCTGCAACAAGAGGGAGCACAAGCAGCGCCTCTGCACAGGGCAAAGACCAGTATGTTCCAAATGTGTCGAAGTTTTGTGGCAGCGCCACCAATGTCTACACCATCCGAGACGGCTCCAGTCAGCAGGAGGCAACATTTCCGTAAGATGGTTACAGACTACATGTCTTGCCCTCTCAGTGTACTCTCAGATGGCTCTTCCCATTCAAGTTTTGTGTCTCTAAGCTGGATACATGGCCAGAGCTTAGCCAGTATGCATTGGAGGTGCTGGCTTGATCTGCTGGCAGTGTATTATCGGAGCGCGTCTTTACTGCTGCAGGTGGTGTACTAACAGACCGTTGCATGCGACTATCCTACGATAATGTACAACGGCTTACTTTTCTGAAAATGAACTAGGCATGGATCTCGCCTGAATTTGCCTGTCCGGTTTCAGATTAATAACTGGTTGACAACGTTTTCCATGTCTCCTGTTATGTTCATCTTTCTACCACCTGAGCTATACTCCCTGGGCTACAACACTGCCAGTTGCTGCTCAGAAGTGTCGTGTCCACAGACCAATACACAAGCTATAGTAATAGTGGGGTTCAGTAACGCCTGCTGTTCCCCTGCTGTGTGTCCGGCAAAAATTACTGCTACCTAGCTACACATGTTTAAAAAACATGACATGTTAAAGTGGCTAGTGCTACACATAGATATCAGGCTACACCTTATTTCTAAGCTGTAAACAAGTGAAACGTCAAATTTAAAACCATTCAATGATTAGTGTTGGTAACAAATCTGTAACTAAATAATTGTGACATATTATGGCAGATATCCACATGTCTAACACAAAAGCATACTTATGCTATAGGGTACTGATGGTGAACCTTCTCACTCCATAACTTTGACCAATCCAACTCACATCATGCCTCAAATGCTGCAATGTTGGAAGTGCATAATGTGGGTTGAACTTTGACAACAGCTGCAGTGCGAAGGTTATCCTTCTGTGTTCTTGGCTTTTAAATAAAAGCATACAAGTAAATATAATAATACATTGTTGATTAAGGGACATGATGTACACCTGTAATATTGTGCAAACAATGGATGTAGGACTATTCCTCTTCAACATTACTTATATTTGTGTCATTTGAAAAATACATATTTTAGTTAAAAATTAAAAACCCATGTTCAGTAGCTGTGAAAGGCCTGTTTGTGTACTTCTATATTGTTTGCAACCAATGTATTGTATACGGATGGAAGCGCGTCACACTAATAGATTAGATTTATTTTAAATGGAATGTAGCAGAACCAATTGGAGATAAATGAAAAGGATGAGCCACTGAGACACGCTCAGCAGAGTACAAGCAGCAGTGCTTGAACATGTAAACTGGAGCGTGATCTGCACTAAAAAAAGTAAAAAACACAGACTGAAGTGAACACTGAAACACAACTGTCCACAATCTGTGAAAAGCTCCTTTCTGTACTTCTATAGTGTTTGCAACCAATGTATTGTATACGGATGGAAGCGCGTCACACTAATACTATTAGGATGAGCCACTGAGACACGCTCAGCAGAGTACAAGCAGCAGTGCTTGAACAAGTAACTGGAGCGTGATCTGCACTCAAAAAGTAAAAAACACAGACTGAAGTGAACACTGAAACACAACTGTCCACAATCTGTGAAAAGCTCCTTTCTGTACTTCTATAGTGTTTGCAACCAATGTATTGTATACGGATGGAAGCGCGTCACACTAATACTATTAGGATGAGCCACTGAGACACGCTCAGCAGAGTACAAGCAGCAGTGCTTGAACATGTAACTGGAGCGTGATCTGCACTAAAAAAAGTAAAAAACACAGACTGAAGTGAACACTGAAACACAACTGTCCACAATCTGTGAAAAGCTCCTTTCTGTACTTCTATAGTGTTTGCAACCAATGTATTGTATACGGATGGAAGCGCGTCACACTAATACTATTAGGATGAGCCACTGAGACACGCTCAGCAGAGTACAAGCAGCAGTGCTTGAACAAGTAACTGGAGCGTGATCTGCACTCAAAAAAGTAAAAAACACAGACTGAAGTGAACACTGAAACACAACTGTCCACAATCTGTGAAAAGCTCCTTTCTGTACTTCTATAGTGTTTGCAACCAATGTATTGTATACGGATGGAAGCGCGTCACACTAATACTATTAGGATGAGCCACTGAGACACGCTCAGCAGAGTACAAGCAGCAGTGCTTGAACAAGTAACTGGAGCGTGATCTGCACTCAAAAAAGTAAAAAACACAGACTGAAGTGAACACTGAAACACAACTGTCCACAATCTGTGAAAAGCTCCTTTCTGTACTTCTATAGTGTTTGCAACCAATGTATTGTATACGGATGGAAGCGCGTCACACTAATAGTATTAGTGTGACGCGCTTCCATCCGTATACAATACATTGGTTGCAAACACTATAGAAGTACAGAAAGGAGCTTTTCACAGATTGTGGACAGTTGTGTTTCAGTGTTCACTTCAGTCTGTGTTTTTTACTTTTTTGAGTGCAGATCACGCTCCAGTTACTTGTTCAAGCACTGCTGCTTGTACTCTGCTGAGCGTGTCTCAGTGGCTCATCCTTTTCATTTATCTCCAATTGGTTCTGCTACATTCCATTTAAAATAAATCTAATCTATTAGTCTAATAGATTACATTTATTTTAAATGGAATGTAGCAGAACCAATTGGAGATAAATGAAAAGGATGAGACACTGAGACACGCTCAGCAGAGTACAAGCAGCAGTGCTTGAACATGTAACTGGAGCGTGATCTGCACTAAAAAAAGTAAAAAACACAGACTGAAGTGAACACTGAAACACAACTGTCCACAATCTGTGAAAAGCTCCTTTGTGTAGTTCTATAGTGTTTGCAACCAATGTATTGTATACGGATGGAAGCACGTCACACTAATAGATTTGATTTTTTTTTGTAATATAATGGAGCTGCACCAATTCCACAAAATAAAAAAAAAAAAAAAAAAAAAAGAGTCAGTGACACGTGCAGATGCCTACAAACAGCGGTGGATGCAGAGCAAACTGCAGCGTCACCTGCACTGTCACACACACACCTTGCACAGAGCTGTTAAAACAACACTGGCAAAATGAAGCTTTACACAGCGGTTGGTAAACTAGCCTGCCTCAAGCACAGTAGTACACAAAATCGCAATATCTAACTGTCCCTCAGAGTGAGCAGAGTAGCGTTCTGTCCCTTACTGAGTTCACAGCACAGTGACGCTAAAATGGCGGCGGCGCCTTTTATAGTGCATTCTGACATCATTTCAGCAGCCAATCACAGCCATGCCATTAGTTAAGATGACCGCAGCATTACAGGATGTGCCCACACTTCGTAGGATTCCTCATTGGCTGACTAAAATCACATTGCCTGTCTCAAAGAATTATGGGAACTTCCGATTCCGGTATACGATATGGAAAAAGTATCGGAATTAAGTATCGGAATTCCGATAACGCGAATATCGGCCGATACCCGATACTTGCGGTATCGGAATGCTCAACACTACTCAAGATGAAAATTTAATGATGGTCCAGATATGGTCAAACAAGTGGCAGTGGCAAAACGTTTCGGCTATAACTTAGCCTTCATCAGTAGCCAAATTATTTACATAGAAGGGAGGACCTAACAAAATGTGTGAAAAAACAAGGAGAAAAAAAGTATATACAGATGTTGTAATAACACAATTCAGGTATATGAGGTTACATAGAATAATTAAATGGAATAGGTCCACGAGGCACAATCCAATAGACTCATAATAGTGGAGAGAACGTACCGTTCTGGTAAGAAAGTAGAACCAATATCCATGCTCAAACCAGTACATAAAGAAAACACCTAGGATGTAGAAACGCATTCATTTGAGTGGAAATACAGGTGAATATAACGCCATAGATATACCTATGGTGAGAGACATACCCTTATAGTCGATTGAAAACCCTGATGAGGGGGGTGTATGAATCAAAATAGAGTACCTGTGAGGGATAAATATCTATTGTCGATTCTGTAAAACGTGCAGCTCTATATATATATACACAAATGAGAACTAGCGCTTACCACATACAGTCAAGTGATGCGGAGTTATAGCTGGTATTAGGCGCATGTGACGATAGTGCCTGTAATCGGTCATAGGGTTAATAAGACTCCTGTTTGGGAATCCAGCCTTAGAAATGCGGGTAATGGGTGCGCTTACCGTTGCTGTGGCAGACGCGGATTATGCCGCTCGTCTGACGGGCTATGTTCGTGCCCGATGTGGATGGCGGCACAATGAGTCTCTGCTTACCCAGTATATGTGCTGCGCCGGAAGTGAGGGGCGCGCTGTGCCGGCGTGCGTGTCATACGTGTATTTCCGGTGTGATGCATGATGGCCCAGGAAGTATCATGCGTTCCAGGACCTTGCGTTCCAAGTAGTATCATGTGGAGCATGATGCCCCTCCTTAGGTAACGCCTTGATTTGATGACGTGATTAGTGCACGGAATTCAGAGTGGCTTCAGTGATGTGACCGTTATAGTGGCTATACTGCAAGGTGGATTGATTCAATAAAGAAATGTTCAGTGCCAGTGATAAGTGGTGATCAGTATAGTCGATTCTGAAAGAAACACAGAGAGTGATCGTTAGCCACATAATAACAGTATCTAAATAAAGGACATCAGGGTTTTCAATCGACTATAAGGGTATGTCTCTCTCCACAGGTATATCTATGGCGTTATATTCACCTGTATTTCCACTCAAATGAATGCGTTTCTACATCCTAGGTGTTTTCTTTATGTACTGGTTTGAGCATGGATATTGGTTCTACTTTCTTACCAGAACGGTACGTTCTCTCCACTATTATGAGTCTATTGGATTGTGCCTCGTGGACCTATTCCATTTAATTATTCTATGTAACCTATATACCTGAATTGTGTTATTACAACATCTGTATATACTTTTTTTCTCCTTGTTTTTTCACACATTTTGTTAGGTCCTCCTTCTATGTAAATAATTTGGCTACTGATGAAGGCTAAGTTATAGCCGAAACGTTTTGCCACTGCCACTTGTTTGACCATATCTGGACCATCATTAAATTTTCATCTTGAGCATTAAGTTGAGTGCCTAGTTTTATTCTTACTTATTACCTGGTTTGGGAACCTAACTTGGCACCACCTTAACCAGCTGTGCACACGTTCTAATATAATGGTTTGTAAGGGAGACATCACAGCAGTTAGTGTCCTTCCACTAGCTCAGAGTTAAATGCAAATTATAGATTGGGTCTGCAGACAGGAAAACTGGTGGATGTGCAGCTGACAAAGACATAAGATTCCCAGAAATAGTGTGATTCTTCATGTATTTGTAAAATCCTTTTGTGAATTACGTTCCTGCCACGCCAGCCACGTCCACCAGGCTGTGCAACTTTAAGACCACGGCTGTCGCTGAACAGCGCAAGCGTTGCTCAGCTAAAATCGAGGCCTGCTCACCTGTGTTCTTTCCCTTTTTCTCTTTTGTTCTGGCACTTCAGGGGTTAACTTCTATTAGTTTTCTGCTTGAGTCAGGGGTGTTGTTCCGTGCTATATTAACCCTCAGCAGTCAATCCATGGCTGCCAGTTGTAGCTTTGCTACTGGTTGTATTATAGCTTCTGCTGTATTTGAGCATCTCCTGTTATTGACCCTGACTTTACCTCTGACTACGCTCTTGCCTGACGATTCTGCCAACGTTTCTGGATTTTCTGATTTAGGATGTGGCTTGCCTAACATCCCTTCGCCTGCCTGTCCTGCTGGCTGGCAATCTGGCATGACTGTCCGTGACAGTACACACGGATCAACTTATTTTAAAAGTTACTTAAAAGTAAAGTTACCCTCTACAGGTGGGATTACCGTGCATGCTACAATACTGATGGCTATATAAATGCGGACACCACCCGTAGGCATCAGGTTAATTATACAAGTGGATGGTGCAGAGGAACAATTAAAGGACCTGTTGGGGTATGCTCCTCCCTTAGACCCATAAGCGGTATGTAACTTTGTAAGTTTGGGCAACAAAACGGCAGCAATCTCGGAGCTGATCAAGGAATGCCAACTAAAGAGCAGTGAGACTAGCTGAAACTTTTATAGTGCTCTGTCTTGCTGTTCAAAAGATGGTGCCTTCCGAATATAAAAGTAACCACTAAATGTTCCTCCTCGTGAGAGATTGTACCTACAATGCTTGCACAACTTAACCTGACCATAACCTTTAAGGTCAGTGTCTCTCAGTGGGAAAGTATTCTACCCGTTTGCACCAAATTCCACCAAGCATTCCCACGGTACTGCCACTTCCAAGAAGTATAATGGAAAAAAGTGATCAATAGAACAGCTCGAAAATTCTACGGAGTCTACAAAGTGACAGAATTCACCATTTACAGCAGCTGAGAAAAGCTATATGTAGGAAATGAAAATGGAAAAAAAACAAAATTTTACAGTCACATAATCAAATCTATGAGAATAAAACCATTTGTAACATGCTCAGGATACGATCACTTGAGATATTGAGATTCATTTTACTCGCTGAAATATTGCAATTCTATTTTTTACACTGGTTTTGGGTTTACCGTACAAATACAAAAGATTCAGGGAAAGCATTTTAAATTAAGAATCCTCAGTGTAGGGATTTCAGAGCTGAAATGGACTGTGAAATGTGACAGGAACAAACAAAATTATTAAAAGTCAATAGGAAAATATTTATTTCAGGGCTTCAGCTTCAATTGTCAAAAATCAAACAGGATTAGTGGAGATGATCAAAATTCAGAAAATGCAGGATGCTAGGCAAAGACGCCGGGACTGGGAGGAAGCAAATCACAATGCATTTTCTGATTCTTTTGGAAATATACACACAATAAAGTAAAGTACAGTAAGTCCATTGCAAGCCAATAATTTCCATCCGTTAAGCTTATTCAGTTTATTTAGTGGCAGGATTATTATTGTAGCCTTGTTGATGATACATCTAAAAACAAATTGTTTGGGGAATAAGTGAAAATGATTAGATATAAATTAATTAACGTGGTAATGTCATTGCTCTTAGATGACCACAGCTTTCCAGAAAAAAGGGGCTGATTAAAAAGATTCCCCAAGATTTATAAATACATTTTTAAAGGCCTCAAAAAAACACTCAATTTCCCAGTGCAGGTCCACTTTTTACTGAAATCTAAAAATCATGATATTGTCACATCTTCACCAGAACCTGCTCCTGAAAGGTCTGCTCTTGTCACCAGGCGCCACTGTACTCATTCTGATAGAAGAAACATCGGTATCAGAGGTTCTGGATGGTGCAGGCTCTGTTCAGCCACTAAGATTAGGGTAGCCGGGACCTGCAGTGCCCTCCAGTCTGACAGTATGGGTGTGTGTGTGTGTGTGTGTGTGCTGTCCTGCTGGAGTTATCAGCTCCCTGCTCCAGCTAACTGAAGAGCACCACACCCTACTTAAGCTTCCAGCTTACTGCTGGAAGCTGCCTGATATGACTTGGTGTTCCTCTGGTTTAGTCCAGTCTGTTCAGCTCTTGTTTATAGTGTATTTTTTTCTTGTTTTGACGTTGGCTTGTTTTACTGACTCTTCAGCTGGAGTTATCAGCTCCCTGCTCCAGCCAACTTAAGAGCACCACACCCTACTTAAGCTTCCAGCTTACTGCTGGAAGCTGCCTGATATGACTTGGTGTTCCTCTGGTTTAGTCCAGTCTGTTCAGCTCTCGTTTATAGTGTATTTTTTTCTTGTTTTGACGTTGGCTTGTTTTACTGACTCTTCAGCTGGAGTTATCAGCTCCCTGCTCCAGCCAACTTAAGAGCACCACACCCTACTTAAGCTTCCAGCTTACTGCTGGAAGCTGCCTGATATGACTTGGTGTTCCTCTGGTTTAGTCCAGTCCGTTCAGCTCTTGTTTATAGTGTATTTTTTTCTTGTTTTGACGTTGGCTTGTTTTACTGACTCTTCAGCTGGAGTTATCAGCTCCCTGCTCCAGCCAACTTAAGAGCACCACACCCTACTTAAGCTTCCAGCTAACTGCTGGAAGCTGCCTGATATGACTTGATGTTCCTCTGGTTTAGTCCAGTCTGTTCAGCTTTTGTTTATAGAGTATTTTTTTCTTGTTTTGACGTCGGCTTGTTTTACTGACTCTTTTAGCGTCTTCTGATTTTGCACTCCTCATTGATTGCAAGCATGCGAGCAGGGCCCTCACTCCTCGTGGCAGCTATTGATTTATGTGTTACTCTGTAATGTCTAATATTGCCTGTACAAGTTTCCTCTGAATTTTAAAGGGCTGCGGAATATGTTGGCGCTATAAAAATATTGATTATTATTACCGTATATGATTATTACATTTTTGTTTTCACATGCCTAAAACGTTTGCAAAGTAATGTATGTATAGATAGCACAGGATCCACCATTCAAAATATCCGATACTCATTACCCCTCTCTCTCTCAGCTCAATGATCTCTGCACAGGTCACAGAGCATACCTAGAAAGCTCCCACAGAAATCAATGAGGCACTCTTACCCTGACAAATGCTATCTGTGGTCCAAGTGTCTGCAGTAAAGCACATTTCTAAATTATATTAACAGAAGCTCAGGCAAGCCATAATAATGTAGAAAAAAATATTATAATTTAGTAATTTAAGAAAAGAGTATATGTTTCACTAACTGGTTTTAATAAAAAAAATGAATAAGTGATACATTCCCTCTAAAAAGTGAACAGACGGCAGCATTGATATTTAGCCATGTAGTTGTTTGGCACAAGCCCTCCATATTAGCTCTATACCATTGAATGCTATGTTCTTGCTGTGACTTGCAGGACTTGACATTCACCGTCTTGTGCAATTTCGCCTTGACGTACACAGTGCATCATATACGTATGGAAAATCAACAATTTTTCTTTCTAAAGTCAATGCAGTCAATTTTATTTGCCATTGTGAAAGCAGCTTAGCAGCGATAAATTATTGTATGAATGTGCAATTAAGCCATCATTACAAAAAGCCCACAGGCAAATATACATAATCTTTATATGCTTCAGTTATGCAAATCTCCTTCTTTTTCAACCCTTTGCATTTCAATGACATAACCTGTACATCGTGTGTGCTCGCTGATTAATCTAACTCCAAATTTTAAAGTTAAAAATTTATAATTTCCTACATGCAACTTAAAGGCATTGGTTATTATTCATTTATCACATTAAAATGATCCTGCAAGCTTCCCTGACATGTCTGCTTAAAATCAAGAAATACCAATTCTGGAGCATTTTACCTGAGGACTCTGTGATTCTTGTGTTGTTCCTTCTAGAAATGCATGAATGACTGTTTCCCAATCATAGTGGGGAAATTCCTACACCATCAATGCTAATTGAAGAGTTTCAGGCTGCAACCCTAACTGGTACCATATATTCATAAATTTGTAAGAAGAATTTGTAGGAGGAATACTAGAGAACGACACAGCCTAGTTCTAAGATGGGACACTACCAAATTTTTTGTGAACTATAAATACTTTTAAAGGGAATTTGTCAGTAGGATCAATCGTCCTATGTCGTCTAGATGGGCATGGAGGTCACAGAAAGCTAAATAAAATGACACCTTGATATTCATGATCCGATGTCTTAATCCAGAGTAATCCTTATTTTTATTAATATGTTAATGAGCTGTTAAGATCTATGGGCCGGACATAGATCTTCCCAAAAATCTGCCTCTAGAGCTTAATTTAAACTGAAGTTTCATTACCAGTGAGAAACCAGTGAGAAACATACCACTCCTGAGCCGGGTATTAACATGCGAGACTCGGCCGTATTCCTCGCATGTGTGATCCCGGCCTAATGCTTCACTTCACCAGTGGTGATGCTGTAAGAAAGCTAAACACTTGCTGAGTTCCTCCAATGATTACTGCTGCTCACTAAGGGCCTTAGAGGTGGGAGACTCTATGGTCGGGGCAAAGTAAAAAAATAATAAATGTTTAATAAAAACAAAATAGCAATAATTGTAACAATTTTGGGGGCACTTTTTTCACCTCTGGTGGTGTTGCACTGAAATAGAACGATTTCTTGCTTTTACTACTAATTATAGTTGATTGCTGTATCTGTGCTGGAAAAATATCAATTCTATGCAAGAATGGGACATTTTGGCACAAATTCACAACAATTATACGATTCCAATATGTGCAGATTTGCCACATTTGCTAAACACTTGACATTATTTGATTATCTCATAGACAATATTGGTATTATTTTTTGACTACGAAGTAAAGCACTTGTCATATTCTTTTGCTCCACGCTTAAAAAAAAAAGGACACAATGACTGCACAATAGAAAACTTGGAATAAAAAAACAGTGGATGGAGGCTTTATTAAATTTTTGTAATGAAGCCCCCTGAAATATAGCACAGGAAATCAAAACAGGGTTAAGTATTGGTATTTTTCACCATTTGTTTACTTTTTTTTAATAGTATTTTCTGTTAATAAAATCACTGTAGATCTGCACAACATACCCAACATTATCATTCGTACGTTGGCGTCATGTGGCGGAAACTGCTGACATTTTAACTGTCGCTGCTAATGTTTAGTGACACACACTGTACTAATAATGACCCTTTTTTCGGATTTTCTGAGTGCTTGTTGGTCATTGCCGAGGTGTAATCAATAAATCTAGCAGCCAGGCTTTTAATGTTGTGTTTCCTCTTGAAAATTAAATGAACACTACTTTTACCGATTTTTTTCATAGAGTCCCCTTACTAGCTCAAGTCATCCCACATGGGAATATTGGCAGCAATATTGATCTTCTAAGTAATCTAACAGATGAGAAACAAATACCAGTGAAGTCTACCTGACATTTTTGTAAGGTATTTTAATATAAACCAATAGACTTATTGGCTGTGGATAGAATATTTCCCCTGTATACAATATTTTATATGCTTACACTACCTTTCCGCATAAGTAGGCAAAGAGGAAATTAGGGAAGAATCCTAGGTGTCACATATTTTATAAACCTATGTTTTATATAAATAAACTCCGAAATTGCAAAAATTTTAATTTATAAATGAAAAAAAAATATTACAATTTATATTAAATTTATTGAAGCCACAAACAAAAAAAGAAACTGAAATAGGTACATTTCCATGGCAAAACGAAATGATCGCCTACCTGCAGAAAAGATGATAACTTGTTGATTTGTTGCAATCCGACCACCCATCCTTCATTGTTTAGTAAAATGGGAGATTTTTGTCCTTGCTAGGGCTCATTCACATCACCGTATTAATCGGACAAGTGTTATCCTATTTTTTATCAATGATATGTAATGGGGCAGCGCTGATCAACCTTTTTTTTCTCATACCAATTTTACATGAAAAAAAATCACTCGCAAATTTCACGAGTAAATTTTACTCGTAAATCAAGGCTATGGTTGCGTGGACATCATCGGACTACACTTGGATGTCTATGAAGAACTTGAACAAAGATGATTTATTTGCAATCCACAGTGAACTGAGACCGTAATGTCATACAGTGGCAAGTAAACGTTTTGGGCACCACTCGTCAAAATTACTGTTATTGTGAAGAGTTAAAAAAGTTGTCCACTACTTGGACAACTCCTTGTCATACCCTATGCTTAGTCCCAATAAAATAAAAAAGCTTATAGTCACCTCTCATGCCGGCAACGTTCTGATGCTGGAAACTCGCTCTCCCCGGAGCTCATACGCGAAACGTTGTGACAATCAGCACTGGTGTCACTGTCTCTGCCTTCTGACAAATTGAACATGAAGAGGAATTCCAGGCTGCAGCTGATCTGTGACTTCCAAATCTTTTTTGATTTGTTCGAAGGCGGAGACAGAGACGCCAACACCGATTGGGTGCCAGAGTCACATGTCACAACAAACCACGAGATGACACATTTATTTTGTATTTTAAGCAAAAAAAACTATATTGTCATGTTTTACAGTTTAAAAATTACAAAAAGGAAAGTGAGCCCATGCAATAGTTTGAGAACCCTGAATGGTTAGTATCTAGTAGTACCCCTTGTGCAAGTATCACAGCTTGTAAATGCTTTTTGTAGCCAGCCAAGAGTCTTTCAATTCTTGTTTGAAGGATTTTCATCCATTCTTCCTTGGAAAATTCTTTCAGTTCTGTGAGATTCCTGGGTCATCTTGCATGCACTCTTTTGAGGTCTAGCTAAAGATTTTCAATGATGTTCAGCTCCGGGGACCGTGAGGGCCATTGTAAAATCTTCATATTGCACCTATTGAGGTAGCCTATTGTGGATTTTGACTTGTGTGTAGGATCATTTTCTATCTCTAGAAGCCATCCTCATTTCAACTTCAGCTTTTTTTTAACAGATGGTGTTATGCTTGCATCAAGAATTTGTTGAAATTTAGTTGAATCCATTCTTCCCTCTACCATGCCAGCGCTTCAACTAAAAATAGAAATACTGTATGAGATATGAATCTATGCTGTCCCAGGTGGCAGCAGGCAATAAGAGTGCATCTGCTCACTCCAAAAAATAAAATCAATAGTATACAAGTTTACACTGACTCAGTGTGCACCACTCTCTAAAATGTAACAGGTAATACACCGTAATAAATGTGTATGGCATGGAAATCAGTTTCCTGGCACAAATTGAGCAATAATTCTAATAAATATTCCTTAGTGAAAAACTAAGCTTTAGAACATGTACAGTATATGATAACCAACAGGTACTAATGTACACACTGTTTCCTGTATCAAACTACAGGTATTCTTGGCAAAAGCGTATCACATATAATTGATTTGACATAACATTTCATAAAATGCTAAAATGATATTATTTCACCATCACAACATGCATGCAAATTATGGAGCTGTAAGCTGAAACTTTCTGTAATATTCATAAATTCAGCACATTCCATAAGTCGGCGTTCTGTATCTGTGATTGTACAATGCTGCTTATGTGCTGCCTTCATACAGTCAGTGACTAAAGTGGAATTATTACTTAGAAAAGGCTGCTTAAGCCTAAATGACAGGAAAAATTACAGCTTGTCCCTACGAGGACCTTTCCAGAGGTATTGTCTTTTATTAAGTGGAGGTGGAAGAGAAGGTGTCAAGAACACTCAGTGATCAGTGCGCTGCTGTTCTGTTCTGTGTAATACAATGGGACTCATCGTAGTGCCTTTGTTTTAAAATGGGAAAAGAGGGATGTGTGTGTGTATATATATATATATATATATATATATGCTTATATACAGAAAGAGAAAAAGAAGGGAGATGAGAATAGATATTTTTATGCGACAAATAATGTTAAATATTCCGTGTATAACCTATTTTAAGGGGACTTGTCGAATATATGTTTTTGTAAATGCTTGAAATTATTCTAAACTGTATTTTATTGAGCTTCATGTTCTGCTGTTCCTCTGTTATTCCGCCTTGAAATAAATGAATAAATTGACAACTTGGTGTCTCCATTCCGCCTTGAAGAGGGGCGTGTCCCTGTACTGCCTGCATTGTCTGCACTGATTGGACCAGAGGAGACACACCTCTAACTGGTGATACTCATACATTTTTAGGAAGAATAACAGGAAGGGCACAGCAGACAGGTATAGAAAAAGATGCTAAAAAATTGTTACATTAAGGCCACGTTCACACGGTCATTATTTGGTCAGTATTTTACTTCAGTATTTGGAAGACAAAATCAGGAATGGGTGATAAACGCAGAAAGGTGACGTGTTTCGATCATACTTTTCCTCTGATTGTTCCACTCCTGATTTTGGTTTATAAATACTGATGTCAAATACTGACCAAATACTGAACGTGTGAACGTGGCCTAAGTGTAGGTTCACATGAGCATAAAAAATCATTGTTTTTTTTCCCAGAAAAGTAGGGAGATTTTTTTTCCACTAGTCATCCGTATTCTGTCCATATGCAACCAGTTTTTTTTTTCTGCAGCAGCTATTAATCATTTGTAAGACCATATACAGTTTCCTATGTTCCAGAATCGCAATGTATTCATAAAAATGGGATGCTATATTGTGGCTCCGATTTTTGGCATGCATCCATAGAGTTGAATTGGTGAGTGCATGCTGCAATCCTTTTTTTTTCCACAGACAGCACTCTGATCGCAAATACGGTGGTGTGAACAAGCCCTATAGGAAATAGAGTTATGTACTAGAGCAGACATATCAGGACAGTTAACGGATTCTCTTTAAAATGAGTTACTTCATATGTTACATTGGTGAAGGAGCAGATGTTACTATTTATTGGTGTAATTTTCAATGCCAGGGTGTAATATATTCTCTTGAGGGTGTTTAATTAAAAGGATGCTTCCATAAAAAAACAGATTTTCTTCTGAAGTCATGATGTTTGAAGCCAGTGATCTGTTGTCTGGTTTTCTGAATACTAGAATTTGTTTTCTGGTTATATAGAAACAGTCCATACCGATTTCCACCTTTCTATCTTATCTATTTTCACTCGGATTCAGAAATACTTTTTGTCTCCTTTGGATTATCTTTTCTTGTTGTCTTTTTGGCAGAGAAAAACTTTGGCATTCCATGGTTTGAATATTATTAAAGTAACTGGTTAATCATATCTTGGAGTATAAGAACTGACCGCATATGGCCACAAAAACAACGACGTGTAAAGAAGGCCTAAGCCTGCAGCTGTTTTATGCAAAAATATCTTCTTTTTAATGTCATAATAATATACAAACCTCTTTGGAATAGCCAATCATCATTTTTTTGACTGAACATAAGATTTCTGCTGTGGATTTGCATTTTGCTCTGCCGCAGATTCGCACTGTAAAAAGTCTCCATCAGTTGAGATGATCCATGTGCGGCTATCCACTGTAGGTTTCCATGTAGTTTCTCTGTGAAAACTGCCACCAAAACTAACATGTAAAGTCTTTTTTTTTCCTCAACACAGATTTCTGTGAACTATGGTGCATATTTCAAGGGCAGAATTCAAGCAGATTTCACACTTATTGTAGAGTGGAAACAATTCAGAAACAGTGTGAAAAATCAGCCTAAGCCTGGGGTCATACTTGCGAGTGCAATGCAAGAAACTCACATCAATACCCGGCACTGCCACTGGCACTCGGACCGGAGCATTCAGCTGCACAGAAATACATGCAGCCGCACACTCCGGTCCCGAGTGCCGGCGGCAGTGCCGGGTATTGATGCGAGAGACTCACTCGAGTTTCTCGCATTGCACTCGCAAGTGTGACGCCGGCCTTAGGCCGATTTCACACATCCGTTTTCTTCTTATATTGAAAAAAACGATACCGGAGAAGTCAGTGTCCATGTGACCATGTGTGTAATACTTGCGACACACGTGTGGCAACCGTGTGCCGCATCAATACCACATGCAGCGGCACCTGAGAAGCAGCGCTGCAGTTAGTGCTGTTCCTCGGCGCCGGTTGCTGAAAATCACTCTCATTATTCTCCCCTGCTCTGCCGGTGATCAGCACAAGCAGGAGAGAATCATGTGAGGTATATTCAATGGATAACTGACATGGGTGCATCGCCACGAGGATCGTCGCGATTGCACATTCTGACTTCTCGCAGCTGAGTTGCTGTTACTTTGTGTTTGGTAATGAGAGAGTTAATTTTACCTAGCTCTTTGCTAAGACTAGGTCCAGCCTCGCCCGGCTGCTTTTGATTATATTCTAATTAGCTTCCTTTATATCCCTGCCAGTCTGGGTGTTAGATGCCGGTGAAAGCCTTCATGTAGTCTAGCAGACTGGATCGGTTCTGAGAATACTTAAGCTAAGAGCTCCTTAGTTGTTTTTACTCTTATAGCTTATAGTTTATCTCTGAGACCTTAGGTGTTCCTACTGTGTGTGAGTGTTGTATGTAAGACTTTATTTACTTTATTTCTTGTCTTTCTTGTATGTCTTTCTATTCATTAACCGTTACCTGTTCATTCCCTTTGGTGGTAATCAGGGTCCTTCTTAGGACTAGATTACAGTTGGCAGGGATTGATAGGAGACAGGGTTTACGCTGGTGGCCTGGACCTCTGTACCTTTAACAGTACCTCCAGGTAGAGGGATTAGTTAGGACCCCAGTTTAGGGTCAGCATAGACCCCGGTCACCCTCTAGCCAGAGACAGCGTATAACGGATTCCGTATTGACCCACTGGACATTCTGTCAGGTAATTCTATGTTATCATATATCTATGCGCATGTTATATAGTATGTTGCCCTTTTGATATAGATTACTGTCATCACATATATATATCTGCTATACAGCGTGACATTTTCACCGGCCCATACTAAAGATTCTCCCCAGCTGTCATGGATCCAGTAGCCCAGCTGGCCCGGCAGTTGCAGGGGTTGTCCATGGAGTTGGCAGACATTAAGTCCAAGGTTCTGTCCCCCCCGGAGCAAACCAGATCTGAACCTAAGGTTGCTCTTCCGGACAGGTTCACTGGTGGGCGGGACAAATTTTTTACTTTCCGGGAGGCATGTAAATTGTACTTTCGGCTGCGGCCTCGGTCATCTGGGAGTGAAGAGCAGAGGGTGGGAATTGTTATCTCGCTCTTACAAGGGGACCCTCAATCTTGGGCGTTCTCTATTCCTCCAGGCTCCCCAGATCTCCAGTCAGTGGATCGATTTTTTACTGCCCTGGGTCTGGTATATGATGATCCGGATCGAGTTTCCCTTGCTGAAACAAAGTTACGTAATATACGGCAAGGAAATCGTCCAGCGGAGGAATATTCTTCTGAGTTCCGTAGATGGGCAACAGATACTCAGTGGAATGACCCAGCTCTTAGGAGCCAGTTTTGTCAAGGGTTGTCTGACAAATTAAAAGATGTGTTGGCTCAGTATGATTCTCCTCCATCACTGGAGGCTGCTATGGCCCTCGCTATTCGCATTGATAGACGAATTCGGGGAAGACGCGAGGTAACTCCGCCTCCCGTGATGACTCCACCTACTACTAAAGTCCCTTATACTGAGGTTCCCCTGGTCTGTTCTGAGGAACCCATGCAGTTGGGAGGGACATCTTTTTGTAGGAGGGAACCGGCGGTGTACCGCAAGACTAGAAGGTGTTTCTTTTGCGGGAGAGAGGGACATTTTGTTGGGGGGTGTCCATCCCGGGCCTCTTTGAGCAAAGGAGTTAACCTGGGAGTGTGTATTTTGTCCCCAAATCCCTCTCAGTTTCTCGTGCCTGCGGAGGTGGTGATTGGTACTAGAACTGAGAGGATTTCTGTTTTTCTTGATAGTGGGTCCGGGGCTAATCTGGTGGACGCTCGGTTTGCCCAGGTGCATGGTATGCAACTGAGTGTTTTGGCCAAACCGGTCCCTATAGTCTCTATTAATTCTAGACCTCTCGGTCAAGGTTGCTTGGTACAAGCTGTTCATAACATAGATCTTCGAGTAGGGGCAATACATAAAGAGCAATTGTCTTGTTATGTGTTGGAGGGTCTACCTACTCCTATTGTGTTGGGACTTCCTTGGTTGGCTAAACATAACCCAGTGATTGATTGGCAATCCGGAAAGATAAGCCAGTGGGGTGAATTTTGCAGGAATAACTGCATGAGCACGGTCATCGGTGCGGTTGTGCCTAGGACTTTGTCTCCTTTTCTGGAGGACTTTGGGGAGATGTTCTCAGAGGAGGGGTGTAAAGAGTTACCTCCTCATCGCGCATATGACTGCTCAATAAAGTTGCTTCCTGATGCCTTATCTCGTACTTTCCCAGGGGCCGGGAGGACGGATGATCCGGTTCCTATTCCTCAGGAGGGAGTTGTAGTGTCAGCTGTATGCTCTGAGCTTGAGGGGGAGGTATTGGGGGCTCAGGGGGACGCCCCTTTGGGACTTTCAGGGAGACTGATAGTTCCAGATCGGTTAAGACTGAAGGTTACGGGGAACCGTTACAAACGGATGGCTGATAGGGGGAGAGTTTCTGGTCTAGATCTGAAGGTGAACGATCTGGTTTGGTTGTCTACCAGGAATTTAAAACTTAAAGTTTCCTCCTGGAGGTTGGGTCCCAGATTCATCGGGCCGTACAGGATCAGTTCCATAATTAATCCTGTGGCATTTCGTTTGGACCTCCCTCCTACGTTTAAAATTCATAATGTGTTTCACAAGTCATTACTTAAAAAGTATGTGGCACCAGTCATACCGTCACCTCTACCTCCTCCTTCAGTGGTGGTCAATGATAACGTGGAATTTCATGGGTCGAAAATCATTGACTCACGTCTCAGTCGTCGGTCCTTTCAGTACCTGGTTCATTGGAAGGGGTATGGTCCTGAGGAGAGGACGTGGGTCCCTGCGTCGGAGGTTAACGCAGATCGATTGGTTCGGACCTTCCACACAACTTACCCGGGCAGACCTGGCCTTGAGGGTCCGGAGGCCCCTCGTAGAAGGGGGGGTACTGTCATGGGTGCATCGCCACGAGGATCGTCGCGATTGCACATTCTGACTTCTCGCAGCTGAGTTGCTGTTACTTTGTGTTTGGTAATGAGAGAGTTAATTTTACCTAGCTCTTTGCTAAGACTAGGTCCAGCCTCGCCCGGCTGCTTTTGATTATGTTCTAATTAGCTTACTTTATATCCCTGCCAGTCTGGGTGTTAGATGCTGGTGAAAGCCTTCATGTAGTCTAGCAGACTGGATCGGTTCTGAGAATACTTAAGCTAAGAGCTCCTTAGTTGTTTTTACTCTTATAGCTTATAGTTTATCTCTGAGACCTTAGGTGTTCCTACTGTGTGTGAGTGTTGTATGTAAGACTTTATTTACTTTATTTCTTGTCTTTCTTGTATGTCTTTCTGTTCATTAACCGTTACCTGTTCATTCCCTTTGGTGGTAATCAGGGTCCTTCTTAGGACTAGATTACAGTTGGCAGGGATTGATAGGAGACAGGGTTTACGCTGGTGGCCTGGACCTCTGTACCTTTAACAGTACCTCCAGGTAGAGGGATTAGTTAGGACCCCAGTTTAGGGTCAGCATAGACCCCGGTCACCCTCTAGCCAGAGACAGCGTATAACGGATTCCGTATTGACCCACTGGACATTCTGTCAGGTAATTCTATGTTATCATATATCTATGCGCATGTTATATAGTATGTTGCCCTTTTGATATAGATTACTGTCATCACATATATATATCTGCTATACAGCGTGACAATAACAGAGACAGCAGGCGGTGGCTGATGTGTCTATTACTCCCATTAGGCTACACCTGCTGCCGCTAATAACAGTGAGAGCAGGCGGCGGCTGAGGGAGTATTAATCACCCGCCACCTGCGCTATAAATGAATAAGTAAAAAAAACAACGTGGGTTCCATGTAAAGCTGGTTGTCAAAAATGGGAGACCCCCACGCTGTTTTTTTAAATGATTTCTTTAAATAATTTTAAAAAACAGTGTGGGGACCCCTCTATTCTTGATAACCAGCCTTGCTGAAGCTGACAGCTGAGGGTTGCAGCCCCCAGCTGTGAGTTTTGCTTGGCTGGTTATGGAAAATACAGGGGAACCGACGCCGGATTTTTTATTTATTTATTCCTTTATAGTGCAGGTGCCAACTGATGAATACTCCCATCAGTCGCCACCTGTTCTCACTGTTATTAGCAGCAGCAGGTGTAGGATGATGGGAGTAATAGTCCCATCAGCCACCACCTGCTCTCATTGTTCTCACCTAACTCTTTTCCAACGTTGGGCATAATAGTACGCCCATGTCGGAATCCCTCCCTTTGATGTGGGCTCCAGCGCTGAGCAAACATCTTTCCCAGCACATGTCAGCTATTTTGACCTGTTAAATGCCACTGTCAATTTCTGACAGCGGCGTTTAACTCGCGCTTCCGGCAAGCGCGCCGGAAATCCCACCCCTCTGTGACCCCGTCACATGATTGTGGGTCACCAAAGGGTTAGTATGACAACCAGAGGTCTCCAGCAGACCTCTATGGTTCTCATAGCAAGTGAGAACTGATCATCGCCTGTATGTAGCAGCGCCGATCAGACCACTGCAGCTTCTAGTCTCCCATGAAGACTAGGAAAGCATGCAAAAAGAAAAAAAGTTTTTAAAAATTTTTAAAAAATAAAAAAATATAAAAGTTCAAGTCACTTCCCTTTCGCCCCATTCAAAATAAAACAATAAAAAAAATCAAACATACACATATGTTTGCTGTTAAACACAGATGGACTCCAATGAAGGAGTAGAACCATCTCAAGGAGGATCACAAGGAAATGGACAGTATGTGACTTAAATATGAGTGTCTGAGCAAAGGGTCTGAATACTTATGACCATGTGATATTTCAGTTTTTCTTTATTAATAAATTTGCAAAAATTTCTACATTTCTGTTTTTTTCAGTCAAGATGGGGTGCAGAGTGTACATTAATGAGAAAAAAATGAACTTTTTTGAATTTACCAAATGGCTGCAAAATTTAAAGGGGTCTGAATACTTTCCTCACCCATTGTAATTTCATATTGACTTTCTTTGGGGTCTCCACCCTACAAGAAAAGGATCATTGCAATGCAGTCATTAAATCTGGATCTTGTGTTTTGTTATGCAGGCCATATACTGTACAAAGTTTCCTGATTTCCCAGTGTTACATTTACTGCCTACAGAAGAAGTTTTTGGCAATGTCACATAATAAGATTTATCTCACTTCGCTCTGTGTGTTTGTGTTAATATAATTAAAAAAAAAGAAAAATGTAATTTTGCAAATTGTGAAACAAATGTGCAGTGTAGACAGCTTAAATCCTCCGAGTGTTATCATCATTTTCAGCTTGTGACATTCCCATCTTGATCCTATTAGTTACTAAAAACAGTTTGCTCCTCTAACTGCTGTAACAGAGAGACATCACTTATGACTGTGCTTAGACTGCAGTGGATAAAAAGAATTCAAATACTTTTCATTTTTCAGTATTCCTATGCATATAACTACTGTATGTAACCACAGTGGATGACCCTTACAGTTCCTTGCCTAATAGTTATGCCCTAAAATTTTTTCCCCAATTTTTTGCCCTTTGCACCTGTTAGCTAGATTAGGCTATTTGCAATTTTTCATTGCGTTTTTTACATACATTTTTATTGTGGTTTTGACGCTGCGGTTTTTGTCTCTTTTTGTCATGTCATGTTTTAAATAAAGCTGCTTTGTTTTTCTATACTTTGTGGTATTTGATTTTAATAAAACTTTATTGATACAGTCACGTGCAGGTTAAGTGCAGTTTTAGTGCTTTTCCGCAATGTAAACAAACTAAAAATCCATATGCGTTTTTTTTACCTGTGGATTTTCCACATCTAATGCAATTTTATGGGGAAAATCTGTGGATAAAACTCAGAATACCCGCAAGAGAGATTGACATTTTTAGGATTTCAAACATGCTACGCAAGTCAGTTTATGCTGTGTAAAAAAAAAATATGGGCATGAGATTTCTAGAATTCCCATTCACTTTGCTGGAACTGTAAGACACCGATTTTTTTTGGATGAGAAAATACGTACCGTCAAAAGCTCACCAAAAACTCATCATGGCAACGTATCCTAAAGTTATGCAGTGGTATGGAAAAGATTAGAGCTACTCTTCTGGAGAGAAGACAAATAATAAAGATATTTTGGAGAGAAGATAAATAATAAAGATAATACAAGACATTCCTTGATGAATTATTGATAGACAAATGTCCACTTGTTAAAGGGAATCTGTCACCAGGTTTTGCTACCTCATCTGAGAGCAGCATAATGTAGGAGAAGAGACCCTGATTAATGCGATGTAACACTTAGTTTTTTTTGCCTGCAATAGTTATGATACAATCAGAGTTTTTAGATGTAGCCTGTTGCAGAGCTGAGAAAGCTAACCCTGCCCACACCATATTTTTCTATGTGCATGGTATATTGACAGTGAGCTACTTATCACAGGAGGGGACATAGTTGGATCTGTAGTCCAGGCAGTGATAATCTCCTGGTGATAAAACACTCATTGCATGGAAACAACAGAATACAACCTAATAAGTGACACATCCCTGTAATCTGTGTCCTAGTCCCTATCTCATGCTGTCCTCAGATTACATAGTAAAAATCTGCTGACAGATTAAATGCCCACAATATGAGGTATATATATACGTGTGTAAGGTTCTCTGATCCCCAAGGTATGGCTATGGGAACATTACGTTAAAGAATTGACCAAAAAATTGTAGAAGTATCTTTCAGTGTTGCCAACCGCTTTCACAATAATTAACGATGCTCGGATTGATATACGGTAGGTTACTTAATAAAATAAATGTAAATCTTGCGCTTTTACCTGATGTAGACTCTGCTCCAGTTAGTTATTTGTGCTCTTTGTAAAAAAGATGTTATTTTGTTAATAAAAAAGCTTCTAAATTGATCTGATCATGGTCAGCTAAATTCAAAGAAGGTGAAAGAAGACATTTTAATCTCACAAAACACATATAAAACTTACTCCCAGCAAGAAATAGAAACTTTTAATGAGTGATTCAAGAAGGAGTTTGATCTGAGCGGAGGTTGAGCATTCACCCTGCACCCTGCATTCACCGCAGTAACGACACAATGGCAGATAGAGAAACAGGCGAACGCCATCATTGGCTTTTTCTGGTGTCACAGACTTTGGATGGAGCGTCAGGACACATAATTGACCACCGCTCCATTCAAACTCTTAACGGCAAACATGCAATGAGGAGGAATGTGGGTCATGGGACCTCCATGGTAGTAAACGTTGAGATCACAGCAATTGGACCATTACCAATCTAGCTGTTCCCTGTCCAGTGGATGGGTGTTGCATCTGGAAGAAGAGGAGGGTTTGGTGTGTACATTCACTTGACTTTGTTGTCCACTAGTGGGACACTCTGTGGTCAGCCCAGGGATCCTGCCAGCTAATGCTCCATTCAGTGGCTTCATGGGGAAGAGAAACAGCACATGGTGTTCATCAAAATCAATAGACCCTCATTGCTCTTGGTATCTGTTGATTTATGTGATTATTGTTATGCTGTAATGTCTTTTATTGTCTGTACAAGTTCCCTCTAAAATGAAAAGCGCTGCGGAATATGTTGGCGCTATAAAAATAACATTATTATTATTATTATTATAGACTCTCCAAGAAATGTGTGTGCATGCCAGACCCTTCAAGATGAGAGAGATGCTTTTTGTAGTTAACTGATGAAGAATTAATACACGGCTTCCCTTTCTGAATACAGAATTCCCTAGTAGGGTTTTTTAAATCTGGGGTGTAACAAGAATAAGGCCACATTCACACATTCAGTATTTGGTCAGTATTTTACATCAGTATTTGTAAGCGAAATCCAGGAGTGGAACAATCAGAGGAAAATTATAATAGAAACACGTCACCACTTCTGTATTTATCACCCACTTCTGGTTTTGTCTTACAAATACTGATGTAAAATACTGACCATGTGAACGTGGCCTAAATCTAAAGGTTGAAGCTGCACACGCACCCTTGTGCCTGTGGGGGCCAAAACAACCCATTGGTCATATGAGGATAGCAATACTTTTGAAGACCAGTGGTAGTGGGGGCCTCTGTTGGAAATTTTGTAATGGGGTCATTGACCTTCAAGTTATGCCATTTTAAAAAAAAATTAAACAAATCACTTAAATCTAACGCCTTTCATTCTTCCTGCTGATATGTGTATACTCTACATACTTTCTAACGCATACATAGAGTCTGAGTCTCTCCTTGGCCCATTTTAGACTATGTATGTACTTTATATTATTTATTAAATCAAGGTAAATATTCTTCCCCTAACTGTAGTATTTTAAGCAGAGTGTGGTGCCCAGGGAAACCAGCAAGCATTGATAGATTATTTCCATACTGTCATGTATTGGCCTATATTTTTCTTTTTCAACATGTGTAATTATTTTTAGTAGCAGAAATAAAAAAAAAGCAAGGCCATACAACAGAGTACATTTCTGCACTAGTTTTGACATATGGCTCTACTGAATCCAATAACATGTTACCAGATTCCATAAATCACGCTGCACCACTTTTGATCTAGAATTAATGGTAGCTGAATCGAAAGGAAAGCACAGTGGATGGTAACTAATCTCCACCATATATTACATGTAACAAAATATTAGCATAAGAAACAATACCTCCGAGCAATAAGCTATAATTAGTTCCTTCTCTCTGTTTTATCTCTTGATATAACACGAGCTATTAGAATTAGACATGGTAAATCATCCCGATCATAATGAGTCGTGCATACATCTCTGAGCCGTAGCCTACAAATGTGAGATTAATTAAAGATGCACAAATAAAGAATCTCACTGGAAATGGGTCTGTGGCCCTGTGTGTTATTTTGCATGTTTCTAAAATGAATATGAATGCAAAGCCTCAAGGTTTCTAGCCCTTGCCTAGTACTGTTGATCAGTGGGGGGCCAGATCCCAAATCTGAAGCGCTCAAACCTATTCTCAAGAAAGCAGAATGGTGAATAGACTCAAAAGAGAATTGATGGGTCCACAAATTGCTTGAAAATTGGTTTGATTGATCGCTGAGTATCACTGCTAGAACAACCCCTTCTTGATCTGAATGTTTGCCCCGAGAGAGCAACTGGGTCAGGCGTTGGAAACGGGAAAGATTTTCGCATCGAAAAAAGATTTCCTGTTTCTACAAAGAGCAGAGAAAAGAAAAGAATTAGCTGATGTCATGATCCAGACCAGGTTTTGAGTCCTGTTTTCCCTTTTTCCCTGTCTGGTCATGTCAGGGATGAACCTTTCTCAGCCTCAGTCTGGGTTCAGGTTGGCTATTTATCGTCACTGCTTACTGCAAGTTGATGCCAGTTATAGTTTTTGCCTAGGGCTGCTGTAGCTGACTCTGATTGCTCTGATTTGTCCCGTAGTGTTTGCTATGAACCCATGTCTCTGTTTTCCCCTATTCCTGTCCTGATTCAGTGTTCCCCTTTAGTGTGTTGACTCCCTGGTTTTGACTCGGCTTGTATCCTCACCTGTTTCTGTCTTTTGTCTCTTGGCTTATCCGCTCCTGACCGTTACTGATCCTTTGGCTTGTCCCTGACTCTGTGTATGTTTATTCCTCTGGTACTGCAATATAGTCTAGGATTTGACCCGGCTTGTTTGACTATTCTGCTGCCACTTTGTGACAGCCTCTCTGCTACACGACAGGCTTGCTTGGTCTAGGTGCGGGCCTGCTTCCACTCTACTGCCATCTTGTGGAGCCTGCACCTATCTGCACTGCAGCAGCGTGACAGCTGGGTAAAAAGGCAAAATGAGCAATTGTAAGTACACGGTGCTATATAATATGATGACTGCAATATATAAGGAGGATAAAATCTTTGGTGAGAGTGCTTCTTTAGGAGTATGAAATCTTTGATGGTACTGCTTCTTTTATATACTGCAGTCATCATATGATTAGTGCTGTGTACTTACAATTGCTCATTTTGCCTTTCTACCCAGCTAATTCTTCTGTAATTTATGCTTTATGTAGAAAGAGGAAGTCTACATAAATCATTACCCTCTTCAAATCTTGATCCAGCTGCTCCTCCTTCCCTGCCAGGTACTTTTGCAGTGAGTTATGACTCATGCAGGGAAAATTGACCTGCATAGAGCTTAGAAGGATTCAGCTAGTTAGTTATTAATCTTGTGATGTTATAAACCTTATTGAAAACAGAAGAAGTAACTGGGTGGAAAGACAAAATGAGCAATTGTAAGCACACAGTGCTATGTCAAATGATGATTGAAATATATTAACTCCTTCATGACCGGAGATATTTTTGTTTTTGCGTTTTCGTTTTTTGCTCCCCTTCTTCCCAGAGCCATAACTTTTTTATTATTTGGTCAATATGGCCGTGTGAGGGCTAGTTTTTTCGGGACGAGTTGTTCTTTTGAACTACACCATTTGTTTTAACATATCATGTACTGGAAAACAGGAAAAAATTCCAAGTGCAGTGAAATTGCAAAACAAAATGCAATTCCACAATTGTTTTTAAGTTTTGCATTTTTGCTATGTTCACTAAATGCTAAAACTGACCTGCTATGATGATTCTCCAGGTCATTACGAGTTCATAGACACCAAACATGTAAAGGTTCTTTTTTATCTAAGAGGTGAAAAAAATTCCAAAGTTTGTTAAAAAAAAAAATTGCGCCATTTTCCAACACCCATACCGTCTCCATTTTTTCGTGATCTCGGGCTGGGTGAGGGCTTATTTTTTGAATGCTGAGCTGACTTTGTTAATTATACTAATTTAGTGCTGATACGATCTTTTGATCGCCCATTATTGCATTTTAATGCAATGTTGTGGTGACCAAAAAAAACTAATTCTGGCATTTTGACTTTTTTTCTCGCTACACCGTTTAGTGATCGGGTTAATTTATTTTTTATTGATAGATCGGGCGATTCTGAATGCAGAGATACCAAATATGTGTATGTTTGATTTTTTTATTGTTTTATTTTGAATGGGGCGAAGGGGGTGATTTGAACTTTTATTCTTTTAATTTTTTCAATATTTTTAAAAACTTTTTTTTTTAACTTTTGGCATGCTTCAATAGCCTCCATGGGAGACTAAAAGCTGCCATAACCCAATCGTCTCTGCTACATACAGGCGATGATCAGATCGGCTGTATGTAGCAGAATTGCTGACTTGCTATGAGCGCCGTCCACGGGGCGGCACTCACAACAATCCGGCAGTGACAACCATAGAGGTCTGCTGGAGACCCCTGGTTGTCATGCCAACCCATCGATGACCCGCGGTCATGTGACACGGGCGCCGATGGGCAGGATTTCTGACTCTCTTGCCGGAAGCACGTGTCATAGTTTGACATCGGCATTTAACTAGTTAATAGCTGCGGGTGGATCACGATTCCATCTGCGGCTGTTAGAGGCACATGTCAGCTGTTCAAAACACCTGACATGTGCCGGAAAATATGTGGGCTCAGCGCCAGAGCCCACATCAAAGGGAGGGTGTCCGACATCGGCGTACTATTACGCCTGATGTCGGAAAGGGGTTAAGAGAACACAAACTTTGAGAAGGGAGTGCTTCTTTAAAAAGTTTCTTATATTCTTGTGTATTATTGAGTTTATGAAATCAAAGCTTACAGTTACTCTTTAAGCAAGTAACAGTGTTATGATTTCATGTCCCATCCTATATAACTATCATCAGAGCAGATGTTGGCCTATACTGTTATTTCTGGGGAATATGAATGCTTTACCATCCCTTAGTTTAGTCACTACAGGAAAAATGTCTCTAGTAGGCAGAAGTAGAATCGTATTTGCTATACTGCCAGATACCATTTCCATAGCTGGGCAAATAGTTTCAGAACTTAGTGTCATTAACCGCTGTGTTATTTCAGTTCTGTTCCATATTATATACTGCTGCTCATATGTTCATGACCTTAGGGGGAATTTTAGTCTGTGCAATAATAAAAACATTCAGATATATAAATGTGGATCAATTTTGTGCTATATGTTAATGTTTTGTTTCCCAACAATTAGAGCCACGGGGCGTTTGCTTTTTAAAACTCCTCTATAGTATACCTCTTACTCTATACCACAATCCGACCATTACCGCTATACAATATTATGTGTAAGTCAGTAATCAGTGAAATTATACTTTAATGCATTCGATACCTACAGAAACTCTGCCATTCTCTTCCCACCATTGAATCAAGGGCAATGATTATGTTTTAATTAAACTTAATTACATTTTGGACAGTATAATTATGAACCATTTCAAAGCCCCGGACGCGGCTTTTTCAGAATCTCTCTAAAGTTGAAGCACTTACAGGTTTGTAGAGGAATGTAATTACTTCTTAAAGGGGTTCTCCAGCTAGATAAATAAAGCCTCCAATTATACTTAAGTTACGGTAATTAGCTTCTTAAAAAATTGGATCTAGTCTGTGTATGAGAAATAGGGAAACTTTGAGTCCCGCTATGATGCGCAAATGTGTTTTGTGTACATTGCTACACAATATGTCAGTGCTACAGGCTGAACGGATACAGAATAAGCCTTATTTACACCATGTTTCCATGTAGCATAAATTCTACGTTTTATCATCTGTATTTTTGGGGGCAGAAAATTTGGTGTTATTCTCTTCCAGCATAGAGGTCATTGAGCAGCCTGAAATCAGGGGTGGACATATCATTGGTTCAACCTGTGCGGCCGCATAGGGGCCCAAGACGTAAATGGACCACTTACACCTACAAAGCCAGGGGAATTGTGCATTATGATGGGCTATTTGGCTGCAACGGGCACATTATTGTCCTTGGAAAGGGGCCCTCTTCTGTCTGTGATGTTCAGTGCCTGAAATAATGCATGAAAAGGTTATTATTGGTATATGTTTTATCAATGAAAAACAAAGACGTAAAACGTATACGAGAAAATTGGATGTGTAAAAGGGACCTAAAGGCTGGGGTCACACTTACGAGTGCAATGGGAGAAACTCGCGCGAGTCTCTCGCCTCAAATAGTGCTCATAACATTAAAAACTTAGATGGCTTCTTAAAAAAAAGCGGTGGACACCGCATCAGAGGAGAGACCCGCGCCACTGCCTGACGCCTGAACTGTTATGAAGGAGCCACTGCGGCCCACAGTACCTGATCCCGGTTAGGATTGTATCTCGACTAGAGACTACCTCATAAGAAGGGCATACCAGGAACTAACTATAGGAGGGTCTTTCTATTAAGGCAAGCTGCCTTCATTCACACTACTCCTTTGCCACAAGCAGTCGGACTGAGGAAGGCCCTTATTGGACCGAAACGTCTTCTATCTGTTCTGTGACTGCAATAAAAATTTGGGATTATCATCTATAAGTTGAGTGCCAAGTTTATCTACCTTACTATACACGGGTTGGGAAACCTACTTGTGCACCACCACGGTAGTGCGACGATATATTTTCACTGTAAACTTGTAATGACCTGGAGAATCATAATGGCTGGTCAGTTTTAGCATTTAGTGAACATGGTAAAAAAAACAAACAAAAAACAACTATGGAATTGCACTTTTTTTGGCAATTTCACCACATTTTCAATTTTGTTTCCCATCTTCCAGTACATTATATGTTAAAACTAATGGTGTCGTTCAAAAGTACAACTTTTCTTGCAAAAAAACAAGCCCTCACATGGCCATATTGACCAAAAATTAAAAAAAGTTATGTCTTTTGGAAGAAAGAGAACAAAAAACGAAAACGTAAAAACTGCAATATCCCTGGCTGTTAAGGGGTTAATGTTGCAGATTTTCTCCATCATTTCGGCAGCATTCCTATTACAAAAGTTTGATTACTGGCAATTTTTCATTACATTTTTGACGCTGCAGGTTTTGTCTCTCTTTGTTCATGTTTTAGCAGCTTTTCCTGCGCACATAAAACTCAACGTACCAGGATGAGAAATTGACATGTTGCGGATTTCAAACAAGCGCCACAGGTCAAATAACAATGGGCATGAGATTTCTATAAATCTTCTTCTTTTTTCCGAAATTGTAAGATGCTGCGTTTTTTTGCACAGCAAAAATATGCAGCGACAAAAACTCACCAAAAACTCATCGTGGGAACTAGTGATGAGCGAACGTCCCCGGATAACGTCTCCTCTGAGCATGCTCGGGTGTTATCCGAGTATCTTGTGCGTGCTCGTATATTATGTTTGAGTCCTTGCAGCTGCATGATTTGTGGCTATTAGGGTATGTTTCCACGGTCAGGAAACAGTCAGGATTAGCTGCGTGTTTGACGCTGTGCGTTGGCGCAGCGTCAAACACGCAGCATCCAGATGTTACAGCATAGTGGAGGGGATTTCAAGAAATCCCGTCTCCACTATGCTTAAAAACACGCAGGCGGAAGACCTGCATTTATGGACATGCGGCGCGTCTTTTTAGACCGCAGCATGTCCTATTCCCTTGCGGCAACGCAGCGTCGCCGCAAGGGAAATAACTCAGGCCTATGTAGCGCTGCGGTCATTCCGGATGTGTTCTGGATGTGTTCCATGAACACATCCGGATTGACGGCGCGTTCAGTAGGGGGCAGGGCTTTGGGCGGAGCGGACTTTCCGCTCTGTCCAAAGCGCTGTGTTTCCGGATCGTGGAAACACAGCCTTAGACAGCCTGAGCACATGCAGGGATTGCCTGTTTGTTAGGGAATCCCCACATGTGTTCAGGCTGTCTAACAGCCACAAATTATGCAGCCGCAGGAACTAGAACATGATATACGAGCACGCTCATGATACTCGGATAGCACCCGAGCATGCTCAGTTGAGACGTTATCCGAGCGCATTCACTCATCACTAGTGTGAATTTTTCCTTGCCCAGTATGCATTCAGCCCAGAAGGCAAGAAAATACTCTGGAACTTTTATTAGTATACGTTCATATGTCGTGAGCTGGGATTGAGGATTCAGGGGGCCGGTGGCCATAACTCTATGTGAGTATCGCAGCTTCACGAGGTGAGTTGTGACAAACGTGTTCCTAATTGAATCTGCTCCTTTTCATCTTCTGGGCTATGGGTGTAAACAAGAAGCTCTTATTTAATTGCACAGTCCATAATTCACCACTCAGTAGCTTGACAGGTGCCTAGAATCAGTTCATCATCTCTCAATGGCATTTTTGGCAAGTCCTCCCTAGGGAAGCCACAAGGACATCTGTCACTGATATTAGGACTCGGATACACAGTCAGGGTCACACAAGATTCTAAATACATATTGATAAGTTCATAGAGTTCATTAAAACCAAGATTTAATCTCTGCAAGATCTGGAAAGGACTATTTGCTTGTTAATATTGAATGGTATTGACTGAAAAATCATAATGCAGATTTTTTTTCCCTGGTTTTGCTTGTGGACAAATGATCCATTTTGCATATTTTTGCACAACTGCAGATTTCCCATTTATTAGCAGATAATCTATATTATAATGAGTCTATGCGAACATTAGCAGCTGTGCTGCATTTCTACAAAGCTCCTTTGTAACAGGAGGGCCAAGATTATCCTCAGGGATGCTGCATGGCCCAGAGGCTATTGTAAAGCTGCCATCCAGGAGAGTGATGGCGTTTGCCCTTCATAAACTCTGCAGAGCGCTGTGAATGTCACCCCTTTTCACACCAAACCTCAATCTGTCTAGTGAAGAATTTTATTCCAAAAAGTGTCTGTCGTGGACTGGACAAAACATCATTTTCACTCAGCTTCTTCCATTAACTTTACAAAGTGCAATGTTAAAGTGACAAGATCATCCTTATACATTAAAGGAAATTATCTCCTTCAAAGCAAACAGTACAAGACTCCGTAAGTCTGCAAACGTAATCTTCTCCATGCTACTGTCTATTTCTCCTGTAATAACACTAAACTAATTGAAAGATACAGTATATTGTAATAATAGTGACATGTTCATAGATTCTCACTATGTAGAATTAATATATATTGAGTTTTAACAAAAGATTGACTAAATTTTCAATTGACACAACAAAGAAAATCCATAGAGTACTCTCTTTATTCATGCCAATGACTTTTTTCTTTAAAGGGAATCTGTGCATAGGATGATCCCTCCTAAGCCGTCTATATGGGCACGGAGGTGACAGAAATTTGAATAAAATGATACCTTGATATTTGAGATCCAATGTCTCATTCCAGAGAAATCCACGTTTTTCTTATATGTAAATGAGCTGTTAAGATCTATGGGCCGATATAGATCTCCCTGAGAATCTACCTCCATAGCTCATTTTATATGGAAAGGGGGAGTTACCAGTGTGAGAGCAGACTGTCAGTCATTACATGTCTCACACTGGTAACACCCCCTTTACATATAAAATAAGCTCTGGAGGCAGATTCTCAGGGAGATCTATATCCGGCCCATAGATCTAAACAGCTTATTTACCTGTTAAGAAAAATGTGGATTTCTCTGGAATAAAACATTGGATTGCAGATATCAAAGTATGATTTTAATCAACTTTCTATGACCTACACACCCATACAGTTGGATAAGAACAGTTGATCCTGCTGAACAATTTCCTTTAAGCATTGTTTCAAAGTAGCTAGGCTGAGAAAAAAAAACATCAGCCTAGTGTCCATAGTGGACTGCTACACTCTTTCTCCCTCTCCCTGCACAATTTAAAAAAGAATCTATCACCAGGTTTTTTTCTTCCCAGTATGAGAGCAGTAGAGACAGAAGCCTTGATTGCTCCAGTGTCTCACATACTGCGTTCCCTGCTGGAGTTTTGCTAAAATCCCTGTTTCATTTACTGCATCTCTTCTAGTCTTCTCAGTAATGATCTCCATATAATTTGTAGATTGTGAGCCCTCGTGAGCAGGGTCCTCTCTCCTCCTGTACCAGTCGTGACTTGTATTGTTTAGGATTACTGTACTTGTTTTTTATTATATTCAAATATATAGAGAGCCTACAAAATACACCTCCACAAATTATACCAAAAAGAAGGAAAAAAGAGGTTTTTCTCATCATAAAAAAGATTTTATTTAACAGTCATGATTATTTAAAATGTACATAGATATGCAAAAAGGGGAATCACAAATGCAAAAGGTAATAAACAAAGCAAAACCTAACTGGGGTATTCAATACAGAAAAAGGGGCTCAAATATACAAGTGTCTAGGCAAAAATATGGCTGCTGTAATGCAATATATTTATCTGCTATATGTTGCAGCCTAGTAAAAAACTGCCTTTAATGAACACCCTTAATCAGTCATCAGATGTAAATCCAGCTCATGTCCACATAATTAGATTACCTCTATAGCCAAAAGGTGCATAGTGCATAATAGTGGGATATACATGCTGTATGTTTATCTATTCAAATCCACTTAAATCGCTAATAGCGTTCATCAAATATATCGCTATTCAAGCTGCATATCCATAAGTATATGGATCAATTTTTAAATAAGATTAAAGGCTGGAAAAGATCATTCATACCTCCAATGATAGGTGACAGCACCCCTTGTTTTTTTATTATGTATACCCCTCCTCCCATGTAAAGCGAAATGGAATAAATGGTGCTATAATAATAAATAATATTAAAACTCCTCCCTCAACATTGATTTATCGCTTTCTGCATACACTGCACCTAGGCAGAAAACTGCCAATCAGTAGTGAGGGTAGGCATAGTGAAAGCCCATGAATGTCAAGGACTACATAGCAGGAGATAATAATTGAGAGAACTAGCAGAGCTGCAGCAGATATGAATGTTGTATCAAAACTGCAGCAAGCAGCCCAGTAAGTGGCACAAAACTGGAATCAAGATCTCTGCCCTACATCATGCTGCTCTCAAACATAGCAGTATAATTAGACTGACAGATTTTCTGTAATCAGACTGCCATATAAATCGGACCAAGTTCGGAGCACAGTGCATGTACTGGACAGCGACTCTCCCTACCTGAGTGTGACAGCTTCATGTATTTCTATGCAGTTGTCACGCTTGGATTTGGAGAGTTTCCTGCCAGTCTGTGCACTGCGTTCCGATCTTGGTCCGATTTATACAGACGTCTGATGGCGTCCTTAAAAAGCCATATCACCAGGTCAAAAAATGACTAGTTTTTGCTTTCATGTTATTTCCACTGACTCTTGAACTTTCTATGTTTGTTTTCTTTGCTTTTATTAATTTCTTTTTGTTTGTTTTTTTTTAAATCTGACATATAGTTTAAGATATATAGGAATATTTATTTTATGGCCTTTACCAAGGGGTTATTGCGCTCACAGATTTTTGGGGGGCACGTAAGGCTAGTCTGCATGCTTGCCCTGTGAAAAACATCCCCTTGGAAAAACTATAAAAATTAGCATAAAAAAGTCCCAAGAAAAAAAAACTTGAACATTCAGGGAATCAGCAGGAATAATGCACTGATGTCAGTATGTGTTTAAAGAATGAATCGGCGGCTGAGTTTTTTTTTCTAAACCTGACTAAACTCTCTCAATACCTTTTGCTTTTCTACTACACAAATAGTGGTAAGAAGAAACCAGGGAATAGGGGAATTGATAGCCATTTATTACAAGTATTTACTGATACAGTAATCTCCTGCATGCTATTTATCTCTTGATTAAGATCCATCATATTAATGTGATTTCTTATATAAATATTTATTTGTTTCTTACAATGAACTTACTATTTTGTTACAGGATACAGAAATGAAAATGGAAGTTGTACGCAGAAGGGTAAGCTTTTCTTATTTTGCATGTGTTGCCTAACATTTCATTTGGGGATTGTTCATTCTTTATGATTAGGTAATTGATTGTGCCCAATTCCTCCCTTTGCTCCACATTTCTTAAACAATATTTTTGCCATTTTATTGCTGTCTGCAAGGAAAATCAGAGTCTTAACATTCAGAACAAATTCTCATATCAATCATGGATGTAAAAAATAAAAAAAATTCAAGATAGATAAACTGATGGTATTTTTAGTGCTTTATTGACCAATTAACGAATGGCAACAGGTAAAACAATATTTTTTGTGATAACATATATGCAGATAATTTTTTCAGGTAACGTTTTTGTTTTTGGTGGCTGTGAAAGATTCTAAATATACAATATGAGCTGTAACATCACTGCCGGCATCCCTGCATGGCTTCCCAACCCTCACCATGCAGGTACACCGGCTTACTCACCACTCCAGGCCATTCAGTGAGTTCTGTCCTATGCTTTCTGTGTGCATACTTCATGGATGCATGCTAAGGGCGGCCATGCCTGCACTTCCTGATTCTTAAAGAGACAGTGCGTGCACTCCTAATGTGTCCCCAGCCTATTGTTGTGAGCACTTTTTACTTAAGGCACCTCCTCCTGTTGGAAGATACCTGAGCAATATTCTCTTTCAGTGTGTGTGTGTGTGTGTGTGTGTGTGTGTGGTACCTCCTCCTATTGGAAGGTACCTGAGCAACATTTTCTTTCACTGTGTGTGTGTGTGTGTGTATGTGTGTGTGTGTGTGCAGCTGCTGAGTTGCCTGGTACTTTACTGTTCCTGAAATCCTGGCGGCTAAATACCCAGGCCTGAATCCTGAATCTGTACATGTATCTGATCTTTCTTGTTTCTGTCACCCTGGGAGCTGAATACCCAGGCCTGAACCCTGAATCTGTACCTGTGTCTGTCCTTGTCTGAATTAGGACCAATGTCTGAACCAAGTCTTGATCTTCCCCAAAACCTGCTGTGTCTGAACTAGTATCTAGCCCTAAAACCTGCTGTGTCCGAATCAGTACCTATCCCTAAAACATGCAGTGTCTGAACTTGTACCTGTCCCTAAAACCTGCAGGGTCTAAACTTGTTCCTATCCCTAAAACCTGCAGTATCTGAACCTGTTCCCATCTCTGAAATAAGTAGTGTCTTAAAGAGTGCCTATCTCTAATCTGTTGTCGCTGTGCAACATTGGTGTTTAGTGAGTACACTTGCTACTTCATTGTAAGTACTCTGTGTGAACTCGTCCCAGTCTGTCTTGTCCGTACCTATCATATCAGATAATTTGTATACCATATTTGCTTCATTATTGTGGTATTTTGATAATAAGATTATTTCACAAAAGTTTCTCTGTGTTTTCCGAACATGACCCTATACAGTAGGTTCCTTGGTACGGTACACTAGTCCTGATCTCGGCATTTGCTCATATACCGCTTCTTATTGACTTTGGATTGTGGGCGTCTTCGGTGTGTGTCTATTCCATTTGGAATCAAGACATAAATGTCATTAGCAACTTGAAAGACTTAGAAAAATGAACACATTTTAAAACAGGTGCCCAGTCATTACGGATTCATTTGGTGTTCATTGTAATAACATTAATCATGATTAATTCATTTTCTACTAATGTACCAAAGGCTTGTTCTTGAGCAGAATTTTGATTTTCCAATTTTCATCTTATTCCAGCCATGACAAACGAAGGTAAAATAACATTTAGAGTTTCAGAAAAAAAAACATATTGTCATATATTCACACATTGCTTCTCAATCAGGCATTCTAGGTCTTTAGTTTGGTTTATGTGATATAAGCAAAGGCAATATATTGGTCATTTTTGCAGAGTCTTGTATATCATACCATCTGAAAGAGAACCCATCAGCATGATTTTTAATGTAAAGTAAAGACATGGCTGTAATGATGCTGTACAGTGGTGGAAATAAGTATTTGATACACTGACGATTTTGCATGTTTCCCACCTACAAAGAATGGAGAGGTCTGTCATTTTTATTGCAGGTACACTTCAAATGGGAGAGATGCAATGAAAAAATCCAGAAAATCACATTGTATGATTTTTACATAATTAAATTACTGTATTTCTTGACCAAGTTGGCACACATTGCAGCATGGATTTTGGCCCACTCCTCCATACAGATCTTCTCCAGATATTTCAGGGCTGTTGCTGGGCAACATTGAGTTTCAGCTCCCTCCAAAGATTTTCTATTGGGTTCAGGTCTGGAGACTGGCTAGGCTTCTTCAGGATTTTGAAATGCTTGAAATGCACTGGCTATGTGTTTCGGGTCACTGTTATGCTGGAAGACCCAGCCATGACGCATCTTCAATGTTTTTACTGAGGCAAGGAGGTTGTTGACCAAAATCTTGCAATATGGTGCAGTTATTTCTGTAGAAAAACACCCCCAAAGTATGATATTTCCCACAGCCATGCTTCACAGATGGGATGGAGTTCTTGGGGTGGTACTCATCCTTCTTTTTCTAAACATGGCGAGTGGAGTTGATACTAAAAGTTCTATTTTTGTCTTATCTGACCACATGTCCTTCTCCCATGCCTCCTCTGGATCATCCAGATGCTCTAGACATGTGCTAGCCTAAGCAGGGGGAACTTGCATGCCCTGCAGGGTTTTAATCCACAATGGCATAGTGTGTTACTATCCGTAATGTATGAGACTGTGGTCAAAGCTCTCTTCAGGTCATTGACCAGGACCTCCCATGTAGTTCTGGGCTGATTCCTGACCTTTTTCTGAATCATACTCACTCCACGAGGTGAGATCTTTCATGAAGCCTCAGACCAAAGAAGATTGACAGTCATCTTGTGTTTCTTCCATTTTCAAAATAAATTGCACCAACAGTTGTTGCCTTTCACCAAGCTGCTTGCCTATTGTTCTGTAGCCCATCTCAGCCTTTTTTTGTCCCTGGTGCCCTTAGGCAGCTCTGTGATCTTGGCCATGGTGGAGCGGTTGAAGTGTAATTGATTGAGTGTGTGGACAGGTGACTTTTATACAGGTAACAAATTCAAACAGGAGCAATTAATACAGGTAATGAGTGCAGAGTAGGAGGGCTTCTTAAAGAAAAACTAAAATGTCTGTGAGAACCAGAATTCTTGCTGGCTAGTGATCAAATACTTATTCCATGCGATAAAATGCAATTTCATTATTTAAAAATCATACAATGTGATTTTCTGGTTTTTACATTTAGATTCTGTTTCTCACAGTTGAAGTGTAGATAACAATTACAGACTTGTCCATTCTGTGTAAGTGGGAAAACTTCCAAAATCAGCACTGTATCAAATACATGTTTTTTCCCCCACTGAAATACTAATTACATTGATACCTTTGGTGAAAAAATCCTCTTTGTGGTTCTTCTTTAATCACTATTTGACATTTCCTAATTAGATTTGGGTGCACAGGGGCCGGACGGTGCACGGGGTCTTCAACTCCCTGTCTGTGATTCCACGGCCCCTCCGCCTGCCTCTGGTTAGTGAATGACAGGTCATTGCTTTTCAGCGACTACCTCGTGTGTTTTTGAAATCTTCTCTTGAAACAGAGGGGCCAAGAACTCCCAGACAGGAATGAGAAGACCCAGTGCACAGCCCAGCACCTGTGCACCAAAATCCAAAAATCAGAAAACTAAATGATGATTGAAAAGGAACAACAAAGCAGATTTCTTCACCAGAGGTATCAATATAATTAGTATTATAGCGCCATTACAGCAATGTCTTTTCTTTACATTGCAAAAATGTGCTGACAGGTTCTATTTAAGCTTTTAGGATCTTGATGACTTTCCTAAATTGGATTTCCAGATGCAAAGTTGCACTTGGGAAATAGGCTAGCAGGGTATTGTACCCTGATGATGTTTTTGGATTATCCTCCAACAGAAACTTATGGGTTTTATCTCCTGTGTCAGTCAGCAGTCTTACTAAGGCTACGTTCACACGTCCATTTTGAATAACCATTTTTCTGTTCTGTCTGGAGGAACAGACAAATAAAATCATGTCAACAGATCTTTTGCATAACTGCTGCAAGTGGAAGTAGAGGAACTCAACTATTATGGCATCCGTCTGAGTTCTTCTTATTATTATGGGGTCTTGTTTTGGTTCAGTTATGTGTGAATTTTTAGAATGGAAGAAAAAGCGCAGCATGCAGAACGTTTTATTCTGCTCTAAAAATGAACACATAACTAAACCAAAACAAGACCTCATAATAATATATGGGGTCCCCTGTCTTCTGTTTGCATCAGTTATGCAACGGATCTGTTTTTTGACAATATTTGTCTGTTCCTCATATCTTATCAGACAAAATGTATATGAAAATGGCACGTGTGTAGCCTAGAGAGGTCCATTATAGATTTGATATAGCATGTGACTGAATAAATAGTCACATCTAGACTCAAAATTTTCGTTTTCCTGCTCCTTAATAGGAGCAGAACAACAAAAGTGATGGCAGTGTTGGATTTATCCTTTAATAAAACATGAATGGCTCCTGCCACTGACTATAATGAGGTGAGTCTTGGATTTCATCAAAAAGTCCTTGGTTTGAGTGGGATAAGCACTAGGTCAATTGAAGCAAGTAGCTCTTGCCATGAGTAGGAACCGTTCACGATATACCGGTTCAAAACACATACACATAGGCGTTTCCATTTTTTTCAGAATGCCCAGTTTTTAATCACTTGGAATTTACTCTATTTATATGGATTAAATATGGATTACCTTCATCTGTTCTTGGCACCGCACTGGTTGTCTTCTGCTGGTTGTGACCTGACAGATCTCTCTGGTGTCTGCTGGTAGACCAGAAGTCACTTCTCAACGTAAATCTATGAGAGCGAGAATGAGGAAAAGTGATTATTAGCTCTGACTTCTGGTCAGTCAGTAGCTGACAAAATGGTGGAATGGGACTGAAGCCGTACTAGGAAAACCAGAAGACGGCAGCTGGCAAGAATGTTAGTAGGGACGGAAAACAAATAATGATACCGAAATGTAAAAAAAGCGTAGTGGTGATATTTTATGGAGTTTGAGTACAGGACCAGCTACTTTCTTCAGCCAACAATAAATCCCTGCTACAATAGATAAAATCCCAGGTAGCGATGAGGACAACTTTACTCAGCAAGACATTTTGATCTTTGTTGCCGCGAAAAGTAAGCTCAGTGCTTCAATAGCACTGTTATTTGTGCTTGATAAAGACTGGACATGTCGAAATGTTGCTACTGGGATTTCGATGAATGACACAATAAAGGTATTTTTTGTGTTTTTCATTATCCTTGAAGAGCTCTGTCTTTACATATTTTTCTGTGTGTTGCATCAAGTGGATTCCTTCAGCACCTGTGGACTATGTCGCTCCCTATATATAGAAAAGGGATATACGGCACTCCAGGTGAGTGGGCTCTGGTGCCCAAGTAGGGTTCAAACTAATAAACAAATAGTAGTAATAAACTTGGCACTCAGATCTGTATAACAGATTTATTGGCAATCCACAAATTAACGTTTCTAACATTTAGACCTTCATCAGAACTGATTGCCATATGGGAACTGCTGATCGTTAGAGAGAACAGCGCTATGTAGGGGCACGATTCAAATGGCTTCAAAGCGCCACTCTGCAGCGATTTGGATCGTGCCCTTACATAGCACTTCTTTCTGACAATCAGCAGTTCTCATACGGCATCAGTTCTGATGAAGGTCCAAATAGACCGAAACGTTAATTTGTGGATTGTCAATAAATCTGTTATACGTTTATACCATACCAGTTTGATCATTTTGGGGTACATGTTCATACCATATGGTTGTATGTACCGTAGGTGATTTCCATAAATCTACATAACAAGTTTTATGCATAGGACGATATTTTCAAACCATTTTTTATACTCAAAAACAGGATTTTGGCCAGGAAAAATAATTATGTTGCGTATGTTGAGAGTTACATTTTGTATCATGCTAATGCTGCATTTATTTATTACATACCCGAAACCCATCGAATGAAATGATAAACCCTTTCCGTCCTGAATGGATGCCATATAAACCTGTTTGGGAGTAAGGTGTGTGCTCCTGATAGGCATGTACATGCTGTCCATGTGTTTGATATATGCTTATGGTGTTTATCATGAGCATTTCCTATGTTGCAGCATCTGTATTTTATATTTGGAGCAATTTTGTATAGTGCCTTGGGCAATTCTCTTGCTGATGACTTGACATATATCATCAATGTCTATCAAACCTTTGTGACTTGTTGAAAACATTTAAAGAGATCCCTCTCCCTCCCCCGGAGGAGAATAATGCTCATTATAAAGAGCAATAAATAAACGCAATTTGTCACTGCGCAGGCAACTGCAGGCACATTTGGACAGGACGACAGGTCATTTAGCAACCGGCAAAATTCAACATAAAGCCACAAAACACATAATAAATTGCTTTCTGCATACAAAAACGTCCCTGCTGTATGGTCTGCACTTATTTGCATGTGGCAAATTATTGGAAGGGTGACCTTGTGCTTTACACATGCAGAATACACTGAAAGTGGAATTAAGATTATCTGGACCATATTATTGCTATAACTCAAGCCCTGGAGCCAATATTTACGGTAATTAGTAGTTACTCTGCTGAAGCTTGGTAACCGGTATACTAACGACCAACACACCGTGAATGCAAATTACATCATAAGGCTGGACTACAGTCCTCACATTCACGTATTCAATATTGATGCCAGGTAAAGACCAGCTGCCCCATCTATTCTGCCCATTTACATTATTAATACTGATTTATTATACCACAAAGATTCCAATTTGCTAACATACACAAACCTTTACTGAATAAGCTGATGAAATTGTTTGTATGATGCCCGTTCAAAGCAGAACTTGTTGGAGCCCTAATGTGCCAGTCAGTGGTCAGCAGTAAGTGAGCCCTCTCTTGGGTCTACTAGAAGTCAGAATAATTGAATCTTTTCAAATTTGAAATTACTAGATATGCAAAATTTTCATTGTCAGTGAATAAAAATCTGCCGTGAATTGCAAATAGTCCATTTGTCCTGCAATTATTTGATTAACATTCTGCCATTTCCTTGTAGTTATGTTGCATTTTATGTGTTTAACAGGGCTGACTAATTTGGAAGAGAGTTGTAAGAGAGACAGGCGCACTTATGGTTCAGCAGCAGTATTTATGTAGCTCTGTAGCCACATGTGACCCCTTTGTCTGTGGGCTGCAGTCATTACATAGAATTGGCCATTGCTGGGTAATCTGAGCAGCGATGCATATTGCTTGGCAGGTGTTCAGCTGTGGGTAATATGAGATCAGTAGGAGAATTCAGCAGCAGAAACCCAAAACCGAGGACAGAGATCAGCAGCAGGAAACATTTGCTGTGTTATATGGTGCACGCAGGCGCATGAGTAAATTGACTTCTGCTGCGCTCAACTTTTGTGCTTTTGTGCTTGTGGCAGCGCATGCGCTAATAAATCTCTTTCACTTTTGTTTTGGTATATAGAGCGCGCAGACGCATTAGCAATCTCACCCCTGTTGTGTTTAACCTCCGTGTCTGTTCCAGGCTGCAGCATAATACCGGGACATGTGGTCTCTACCTCTGTTTCTGCCGCAGGCTTGCCACCTGGTAAGAATTTTGTCTAATTATGGTGCTATATAAGAGTCATACTCTTTGGACCAGTTACACTCACCTTGAGAAAGACACCTTTGAGTGTCGTAACGCGTGGGTCTGCTTTGGTCTGTGCTCTCCACTTGGCGATATCACTGCGCTCTGGGTTATGGGGCGACTTTCTTGACTGTCTAGGGTGAAGTATCAGCTTGCCTTTATTCACATTCTAGTCTGCTCTCACTCAGTTTATTTATTGTTTTGGTGAGTTCTTAAGGCCTAATGCTATTGTGCAGGGGTCAGAGGTAGATTGGGCTATTCCCTATTAACTAACTATGTCCTTGCCAGATTCAGGGTTTTTTTCTCCTGCTGTTCAGGTGTGAATTATATCGTGCAATATGTCTAGCAGTGTTTTTCTATATGATATTATGCATTAACTCTGTATATTAAAAGATTTTGTAGACAGTGGAGACTTTTTTGAATATTATAGTCTTGATTTTGGATCAATAATGTATATCATAGAATGGTAGAGTTGGAAGGGACCTCCTGGGTCATCTGGTCCAAGCCCCTGCTCAAAGCAGGATTCACTAAATCATCCCAGACAGACGTCTGTCCAGCCTCTGTTTGAAGACTTCCATTGAAGGAGAACTCACCACCTCTCGTGGCAGCCTGTTCCACTCATTGATCACCCTAACTGTCAAAAAGTTTTTTCTAATATCTAATCTATGTCTCCTCCCATTCAGTTTCATCCCATTGCTTCTAGTCTTTCCCTGTGCAAATGAGAATAAAGATGATCCTTCTACAATGTGACAGTCCTTGAGATATTTGTAGACAGCTATTAAGTCTCCTCTCAGTCTTCTTTTTTGCAAACTAAACATTCACAAATCCTGTAACCATTCTTCATAGGACATGGTTTGCAGACCGGTCACCATTCTGGTCCCTCTTCTCTGAACTTGCTCCAGTTTGTTGATGTCTTCCAGATGAGGTCTGACCAAAGAGGAGTAGAGGGCAATAATGACCTCACGTGATCTAGACTGAATGCTTCTGGTAATACATCCCAGAATTGTATTTGCCTTTTTTGCTGCTGCATCACACTGTTGACTCATGTTCAGTCTTTGATCTATTAGTATACCCAAATCTTTGGATTAGATCCTTGTGGATTTTTTAAAATGTTTTTAAACATGTGTGTGTTTTTTCTGGTCTGAAAATAAAAACTTTGGTATTTTTTCATATTTTGTGGTGAATGATCCTTAGTCTATGCATGTACTTTCTCTCTCTTTTGTGGTTTCAATGATTTTTCATGCAAATGAGTGATCCCACTTCTATCATATGTTGATGGTGCCCACTTGACTTTGGTTATTTACTGGATAACCACTCTTGGCTCTTCCGTAACAATCATACGGTAGAGGAATCATAAAAGGGAAAGGTATTTACAGTCAGCTATTATCCTGCCTTGTAGTTGGAATTGTGGTAGGCTTTTAAATTAGTGTAATATATGCCACTCACTACCCTGACAATATTCTTTGCCTAAGTCAAAAGTAGATAATTTTGACCGCTTTCCACAAAATTCTGGTAATATGCCATTTTCATGCAGCCATTAAGTGTGAACGTTTAGTGTTTACTTCCAATGGATAACGATCTGTGGTGGTCAGATTGGGCCAGTACTGATTGCAGTTTGGGCTCCGTCAGACAAGAGTATTTTACGTTCAGGTTCTGTCTTTATTAGAAATGGATGGTATGTCTACAACATACAGACCAAAGAAATTGGGATCATTCACATGAGGTTTTTTTAAACACAGATCAATGTTTTCTATGCAAAATATCAAAGCATGAACCGCTCTAATCCATTTTTTGGATCAGACTTGTCAATTAAACAGCCTGGGTATTTGTCATATGGAAGCCATCTGTATTTCATCTGTTTTTTACTGACCCAGCGCAATAGTTAACTTAGAAAATTGCTTTTTAAATTGTTAATTTATAAAACAGATGCCATACAGATATAATATGGATGCAAAAAAAGAACGCACAGACAAGATATAGAACACCGCATGGATGAAAAAGCGTTCATTTCTGGACGATAAATGAAGGATTTTTCAAACTCTCACCTCAGGCCTTATGCAGACGTATGTTTTCACGTAAATGTTCTATCCATATTTTTCGCAGATAAAGCATGTTCTCATTATAGAACGTAATGCTGTCCACATGTCTGTGATTTTTTTGCAGGCTGTGGGTCCAATTTATTATGGCATTTGTGTCTTTTTTATCCATTCTTGATATTTTTAGCTTATTTTTTTCCCCCAATTTTCTTTTTCAATTTGAGCATTTTTAGAAGACTATTTTATATGTAGTCATCTGTTTTTCTGGTTGTCATTGTCAGTGGGGCTTGGAATCTCCAGATACAGGTGCTTCTCACAAAATTAGAATATCATCAAAAAGATAATTTATTTCAGTCCTTCAATACAAAAAGTGAAACTCATATGTTATATAGAATTGTTACAAACAAAGTGATCTATTTCAAGTGTTTATTTCTGTTAATGTTGATGATTATGGCTTACAGCCAAAGGAAACCCAAAAGTCATTATCTCAGTAAATTAGAATAATTAAAAAAACACCTGCAAAGGCTTCCTAATCCTAAGCGTTTAAAAAGGTCCATTAGTCTGTTTCAGTAGCTCCACAATCATGGGGAAGACTGCTGACTTGACAGATGTCCAGAAGGCAGTCAATGACACACTCCACAAGGAGGGTAAGCCACAAAAGTTCATTGCTAAAGAAGTTGGCTGCTCACAGAGTGCTGTATCCAAGCATATTAATGGAAAGTTGAGTGGAAGGAAAAAGTGTAGTAGGAAAAGGTGCACAAGCAACTGGGATAATCACAGCCTTGAAAGTATTGTTAAGAAAAGGCCATTCAAGAATTTGGGGGAGATTCACAAGGAGTGGACTGCTGCTGGAGTCATTGCTTCAAGAGCCACAACACACACAGACGTATCCAGGACATGGGCTACAAGTGTCACATTCCTTGTGTCAAGACACTCATGACCAATAGACAACGCCAGAAGCGTCTTACCTGGGCCAAGGAGGAAAAGAACTGGACTGTTGTCAGCGGTCCAATGTGTTGTTTTCAGATGAAAGTAAATTTTCCATTTCATTTGGAAATCAAGGTCCCAGAGTCTGGAGGAAAAGTAGAGAGGCCACAATCCAAGCTGCTTAAGGTCTATGTGAAGTTTCCACAATCAGTGATGGTTTGGGGAGCCATGTCTTCTGCTGGTGTAGGTCCACTGTGTTTTATCAAGACCAAAGTCAGTGCAGCCGTATACCAGGAAATTTTAGAGCACTTCATACTTCCCTCTGCTGACAAGCTTTTGGAGATGGAGATTTCATTCTCCAGCAGGACTTGGCACCTGTCCACACTGCCAAAAGTACCAATAGCTGGTTTACAAACAACAGTATCATTGTGCTCGACTGGTCAGCAAACTCACCTGACCTTAACCTCATAGAGAATCTATGGGGTATTGTCAAAAGGAAGATGAGAGACACCATATACAACAATGCAGACGAGCTGAAGGCTGCTATCAAAGCAACCTGGGCTTCCATAACACCTCAGCAGTGCCACAGGCTGATCGCCTCCATGCCACGCTTCATTGATGCAATAATTGATGCCAAAGGAGCCGCGACCAAGTATTGAGTGCATTTACTGAACATACATTTCAGTAGGCCAACATTTCGGATTTTAAAATAATTTTTCAAGCTGGTGTTATAAAGTATTCTAATTTACTGAGATAATGACTTTTGGGTTTTCATTAGCTGTGAGCCATAATCTTCAACAGTAACAGAAATAAACACATGAAATAGATCACTTTGTGTGTAATGACTCTATATAATATGATTTTCATTTTTTTTTTGTATTGAAGAACTGAAATAAATTAACTTTTTGATGATATTCTAATTTTGTGAGACGCACCTGTATTTTCAAATGATTCTTCCATTGCGACTTTTTAAAAAAAATGGCAATGTTTGTGTACAAATGTAATCCAGGTACCCCCTGGAGTGATTTTATGAATGTCCGAATTTTTTGCGGGGACAAATCTTGCATCAGTTTAGAGGAGCATATGCGGTAACTTTTTATTCTAAAAAAGTGCAAAAATGTAACATACAAAAAACGAACAGCATATTTGCATTTGTGCTAAATTCTTGAACTATTTTGAGGCATTTACCTCAAGAACATGCCAACGAATACCCCAAGACAAAAAAGAAAAGGAAGTTAAAATAAACCACAAAGGAGGCCCCATTTCTTTGCAAAAAAAAAAGTCTACAAGTATGTGAAAATGCTAGACATCACATGGATGCCATCAGTGTGTAATCCGTATGCTGTCAATTTTTAACATTGTAATGGAGAGGAGAAGCTTCGCAATTTCTTTTATTTATTTTTTGCATGAGAAAATCACTGATGCTAAAAACGAACACATCGACCAAACAATGCTAAAAATCTCATCCAGCAGAAAACTAGTCCTTTTTTTGCCACGTATGAGAAAAAAAAAAAACTTCTAAATAATGCCTTATGGTACATGCACACGTTGTGGATTTAATTGGTATTTTCCTCTCCGTATCCACATAGTATCCTCAGCATTTGCACGGTATTTCCACTTTAAAATCTAAACATGTTATATGTGGATCTTGTAGTGGATTATGTTGAGAATTTCATCCCCACGCATTGCAGGAATGAATATCGCAATTAATTTTGCACAAAGAATGGAACTTAAAACCCCAATTATTTTTCTACTACTTCAAATCCGCAAAGAAATTTTCCAATATAAGTGAACTGGGTGTCGGAAACATCATTTACCTACAGTGTGTGCAGATTTGATGCCAAAATCATGTAAGATTAGAAAGCAAACGAGCTGTGCACTTGTGTATCTGAGTGGCCATGACAGATGTTTCTCCAAAACAAAGATGTCTACAAAAGATCTTGAGTAGCATTAAAGAGGTTATCCAGGGCTATATCATTTTTTTTTTACTATGTGCCTAAGCACTAACAGGCAGGTAGTTGTCAACTACCTGCCTGATGTGCCCAGCACCAATGTTTACCGGCACAAACTTCCCCTGTCGGCTACTCAGCGGCTTCTCCTACACTCTGCTCTGTTGACTGTGCGTGAACAATGTCATCATTCTGATTCACAGCTGCTTCCCTGCTGTCTAAAGGCACTGTCACACTTAGCGATCGCACCAGCGATCACGACAGCGACACGACCTGGCGAGATCGTTGGTGTGATCGCTATAAGGTCGCTAGTTGCTTCCAAACACAAAGATCTCATCAGAGATCAGCGATCTGTATACCGACCTCTGCGGTCGTTGGGAAAACCTAGTCCCACCTGCGACGCTGGTGAAGTCGTTCATAAAGGGTGTCACACTCAGCGATTCAGGCTCACCAGCGGGACACCAACAACCAAAAAACGGCTCAGAACGTTCATAAGCGATCAGCGACATCTCAGCAGGGGCCACATCGCTGCTACACGTCACACACAGCGACGTCGCCAACGAGATCGCTACTGCGTCATAAAATCGCTGACGCTTTAGCGATCTCGTTAGCGATCTCGCTTAGTGTGACAGTACCTTAAGTGCAGGGAGCCGACTATCAGTCAGCATGATGTAAACAGTCACTCTCCGTAGACAGACTAGCCCAGAAGAAGAAGAGTTGCTCCGTTGACGTGGAGCAACTGAATCGCCAGCAGGAGTGGTCAGTGACTGTTCTGAGCCGGCGCCTGCTAGACCAGGCAAGTAGGAACAACCTACTTACCTGCCTTTTAGTTTTTGGGTCCGTAGTAAAAAAAAAGTATAATAGTACTGAAAAACATTTTTAATTCTATACTGTCAGTGCATTGATCTGTTTGCTTTCTCCTTCTTTTCACTGTTTAAGAAGAATCCTTCTCCTTTCCCAGGTGCAGCCTCCAACAAGTCAGGTGAAGTAACGGATGAGTCAGTGTGACTGTTTCACCTCTTCTAATTATACATTCTCCTTTTCTTATCCTCCGATCTATCCATTTAAAGTTACTATGACAACTGGTAGGGAATTGTAAGACCTACAGATAGATACAAATTGACAAGTAACGAACGGATTGGATAGGATACAATCCTTAAAAAGTCTGCATGCAATGGATGCAATATAGAATTGGTTGCCCACGTCTAGGTGAGCAACTATTGTAGGTGCAGGGGCTACAGCAGCATTTGGGTACTGGAGTTTTGGAGGGCCCAAAAGGTCCGATCAATACGATCTTTGTCCAGCTGTGACAAAGATCGTATTGATCGAAATGCATTGCTGCAAATGCCTCAGAGTTACTTCCATTTTGTATGAGGATTTTTTAAGATTCATTATGAAATAAAATGAGATTAAAGTTTTTAAAGGAGCTGGAACAATTTCCCTTTTTCCTGTTGATTGCTCACGTCTGGTCGAGATGGCGTTCCGGGCACCTGTGATTGTTGGTGAGCTGGCTAGGGCTTAACAGCCCATTTTTTTCCATTTCATTCTGATAAACTACCTGTAATAGTTAGAAACCCTGTTGGAGATTTTCAATTGGGACCCGCAAGCTACAAATTACCGTTCACTTCTGCAGATAAATGGTAAAGGTAACATCCAGAACTAGAACAATTGCATGAAAAAATGGAGAGCATGCAAGTATCGATTTGGTGCCATCTTATGGCTTAAGTGTGATTTTATTACAATGTTCAAATATATGGCAGGACAGTAAAAATATCTTTGTAATGATATGTTTACACTAGGCCTTCAACGGTGACCAGCGTCATCCTCTATGTCTAGAGGAAAGAAAGTTTAATCATCATCACAGATGCTGATTCTTTACTGTAAGAGCAGTGAGATTATGGATTCTTTGTTGTACGAGCAGTAAAATTATGGAATTCTGTGCCACATGATGATGAAATGGTTGATTCTCTAACAAAGAAGTTCATGGATGCCCTTTTTTGACAAATATAATATGACAGGTTATGGGTACTAAATTCTGTGATGAGATGTTGATCCAGTATCCAGTTTTCAGTATGTAGAGTTGGAAAGGATTTTTTACCTGAATAAGGGTTTTTGCCTTGTTAGGTTAGAAGTTGAACACAAAGGATTTGTCTTATTTCAACCTTAAAAGTATGAAATTTTGAAATGAGTAGCATCCATGTGCTTTTCTTTTTTTAGAATGGCTATGAGAGAAGCTCGGGAATCTAATTCCCATTTGGGCCTCCTTTTTTTTACGGGCTTGGTAAAGACAGACACACAGGCCCCAATTCATCAAAACCAGTTTTCGTAGGTCTTGATGGGACATTCTGGAGTCAGTCGCTCCTGATTAATTAACAGGTACACGCCTCTTGATGAATCAGGACCATCTGAGAAATGGTGTGCACCTTTGTCTACACCTCGCCACAAATCTTACTCTAGTTTGGGACTGGAGTAAGATGTGTGGTGTGAGGAATGTCTTCACTTGTCATGAATTTGTTAAGCAGAGGTTTCAACGCCCACGCGCTACCCCAGCTCTGCCCACTTTGTGAAGATAAAGTGAAAACGCCGTAAGTCACAACGTTTTTAGAGCAGCCTTACATCGAAGCAAAATTTTGCCACTTTTCTTGCTTTCTAAACCAGAATTCTGGTGTAAAACCTTTGATGAATCGAGCCCATAGAGTGCAAACAAATATGAAACAATCGAGCACATGGATGAAAAAAATTGTACATTTTTTTACAGATGCAAAACATAGACACTCATGTGACTAAGGTCTTATAAAAGCTATTGATAATGGTGAAAATACAAACAATAAAGGTAAAATTGAGAGTAGATAGAAAATGGCATGAAACTGAAACAAAAAGATTATAAAAAAAAGAAAAAACAGATAGCCCCGCTAAATTGTCATAATGCATAATTTCTCTCCGTTAGATCTATAGCACATTGGGTCGAATATCATCTTAGCGAAGAGACTTATTTCTTAATATTCAAGTCATTTTTTAGACTAATAAGGGAAATTTTACTACTTTATTATTTTTACATTTTACTATCTGTAGAAGTGGGACAAAAGTCACATTAACATAGAAGCAAATTCATCATCAGATGAAAAATGCAGCTGAAATCATTTTTTTCTATCTAGATCAACCTGAAGGTTTTTGACAAATAGTCCCTTCTGTACAACCTGAGACCTTAATAGCTTGAAGTGTCAGCTCCCTGAAGAAAAATTGATATTATGAGGATGTGTAATTAATTGGATACCAGTTGCAGAGATTACTTTTATTATTAGAGGAAATAGTTGGATTGTATTGCTTTAAATGATTTTTAGGGTCAATTTGTAGATTTGTGCATTTGGTGCGGATTTAACAAGCAAATTTTGAAATATGCAGTATTTCTGCATCTAAAATCTTTTCCACACTTTTCCACTATTTTTCACACTTTTTTTCAGGCATTTTATGTGCATGTTTTATTACAGAGGCACACCCAAATAATACAACCAAAGCAAATGTCCGTGTGGATTTATCAACAAGTATAAAGCATGTGGATGAAATTAAGTTAAAACATATCCAGTTTGTTGGTACTGTAAAATACCGCAGATTATATGTTCAGAAAATCCACTAAACTATGCAACAAATATACAGCGTGTGAATCTAGCCTTATGGAGAATTCATGATAAATGAAAACAGTCGTTTGGTGTCAACTAGTTTAGTGGTGCCGACAGCAGCTAAATTTGTCATTTAAAGGGTTGGACATTAAACCACAATAGTTTATCACCCATCACAAAGGAAATGAGAAATATTTAATCAACTTCTGAAACTCCATTAACTTGAAAAACTGAAGGCTCAAAATCTCCTCTTTAAGGCCTCCCCTCACATATCCATGTCCCCAGTGGTGACAGTTTTCACATGTACTAGAGAAACCTTACACACATATGCCCATATATAATCTGTATTGGCTGGGCACATGTCTGAGTGTTCACATGGACCATATCTGTGTGACCTACACATGGCCACGCCCGTTTTTGCAGCAGCACGGACATCACTACGTACCGCACACGTGCACATGGATGACATACAGTGTGTCATTTATGTGCCGTCAGTGTGACCTCTACCGGAATAGAATGCAGCATAGAAGTGACAGATGTTTAGATGTTAGATGCACAAATATAAAGGATAGTTTGCTGTACATGTTGTAAGGGTCTGCGGAACGCACCAAATATTTGATGTAGAGAGGTGCGTTCGCAGTCCGGGGTCCACCGTGCAGGTGGAGCCTGCTGCTGGTAAAATGGCGCAAGAAGCGAACTCTGTTATCCCGCAGAGTCGCCAAAATAAACGCCGTAACGCACTGTGGCAGTAAGTGCGAACTCTGTTATTCCACAGAGCCGCTAGGAGTGCCGCAGCGCTATATGGCGAGGTGTGCAAACTCACTAAACACAACTGAGTCGCAAAATAAACACGCTAGGGCGCTGTCTAGCGTTGAAAGCGAACCCTGTTACGTCACAGAGCCGCTGAGAAAAACTTCTGTGTCCTGTCAGGCACCCAGGTACACAGTTAACAGCTAAGCGAGCATAGAATGTGATCATGTGCTAATGTCCTCGTGGGAGTCACCCGCAATCTATGGCGTCTGAACGCCAGACCCTGAATACGGCAATCAAACTCCTCACCGGTTATGCCGGTAATCTAGGGCATCTAGGACACCGACCCTGACCAGCTAGCATACCAAACTCCTCACCGATTAAGTCGGTATTCTAGGGGCTTATTTCAGTCGGGGCCCTAACCACACACACGCATGACCACACTGGCGCAAAGCATATAATGGTTGATACTAGCGCATGGCGGCTCAGCATCGCCACCCTTTTATAATAACAGCTACAGGACCTGCCAGAAACAAGGACCAATGAAACTTGTTCCAGAACTCCAGTAGTCACAGGACCTTCCTGGCAGACCAATAGGAGCTGCTGAAGTGCCTGAGCATGTGACCCCTGATCTCCAATGAGAGATCTCACCCTGGGCATGCTCAGAAGGGGAAACGCAGGACTTCGTCCCAAAGACGTCTGCTCCAGTACTGGCTATAATAGCAGATCCAGGAGAGCAGCAGCAAGTCACTGCACAGTACTGGAATGGGCAAGACGCTGGGACCGACGTCTCTGCTGAGCAGGCTCCACTGCGGCCGGAGATGAATGGGGGACCATGCAGCGGGACTGGTTCGAGACTCCCCTTGTGCAGCAGCGGGAACATCGAACCCTAACACATGTATTTACCAAAAAAAATAGATAAATGAAAAAATGGGATCTCCCCTATTTTTAATAGCCAGTTAAGACAAATTAGACAGTTGTGAGCTTGTCTTTTTATATACTGTGTAGGGCCCAATAAACATAGAGCTTTCCAGCCTATTAATATCAGCTCATAGCTGTCTCTAAAAAGAAATTACATGGTGTCCCCCCTTTTTAATAACCAGCAAATCAAAGCAGAAATCTGCGGACTGATATTAAGAGCTGGGAAGGTCCATAGATATGAACATGGTGGCTGTGAACTGTGGTAACCTTACTGACTTCACCGCTTGTCACAGCATCTGAGTTCTTGCGGAGTGCAATGTGAGAACCGGTAGGGGCTGCTGCTCCTGTCTATGGAGATTTGTTCTGTGAACCCTGCTCCTGATCGTTGTGAGACCTCCTTGGGGACTACAACGTACTAGCGTGGATTTTTTGTTTTTTTAATAAATGGGTGAAGGAGGGAAATTG
>JARQOD010000006.1:35592125-35635197 GCA_033576555.1 Oophaga sylvatica
TTGTGGCAGAGCATGCGATAAGGAAATCTCTTGCAACTTATGTTTTGGTTTATGAGCGCGCAGACGCATTAGCAATATAACCCTATTGTGTTTAACCTTCCGCGTCTGTTTCCAGGTTGCAGCATAATACCGGCGAACATGTGGGTTCTACCGTGTTTCTGCAGCTCGGCTTGCCTACTGGTAGAATTTTGTCTAATTATGGGGCTATATATAGAAGTCATACTCTTTGGACTCGTTACACGAACCTTGAGAAGTCACATTTGAGGTCGTACGCGTGGGTGGCTTTGGTCTGTGCGCGCAACTGGCGTTAGCACTGCGCTCTGGTTTTTGGGGCGACTTTCTTGAATGTCGAGGGTGAAGTTTCTATCAGCTTGCCTTTTTTCAACCATTATAGTGGCTCTCATAGGTTATTTATTGTTTTGGGTGAGTTCTTTAGGCCCTAATGCTTTGTGAAGGGGTCACGGAGGTAGATTGCGGCCTATTCCCTATTAACTAACTATGTCCTTGCCAGATTCAGGTTTTTTTTCTCCTGCTGTTCAGGTGTGAATTTATTGTGCAATATGTCTAGCAGTGTTTTTCTATATGATATTATGCATTAACTCTGTATATTAAAAGATTTTGTAGACAGTGGAGACTTTTTTGAATATTATAGTCTTGATTTGGATCAACAATGTATATCATAGAATGGTAGAGTTGGAAGGGACCTCCGGGGTCATCTGGTCCAAGCCCCTGCTCAAAGCAGGATTCACTAAATCATCCCAGACAGACGTCTGTCCAGCCTCTGTTTGAAGACTTCCATTGAAGGAGAACTCCCCACCTCTCGTGGCAGCCTGTTCCACTCATTGATCACTCTAACTGTCAAAAAGTTTTTTCTAATATCTAATCTATGTCTCCTCCTATTCAGTTTCATCCCATTGCTTCTAGTCTTTCCCTGTTATGTTTCGGTAGCTGAGGAGTGCAGGTAAAAAAAGGAAATACACCAGAGCAGTTGGAATCTATGAGATTGCAGTACCCTGACTAACCACCACAACTAGAGGCAGCCGTGGAGCGTTCCTACGTTGGTCTAGACGCCTCGTCACAGCCTGAGAAACTAACTACACCTAAAGATAGAAATAGGAAAGCTATCTGCCCCGGAGCAGAACCCCAAAGATAATAGAAAGCCCCCAAACATGTAATGGCGGTTAGACAAGAGGAAATACTGACACAGAAAGAAAATAGTATGAGCAAACGCTGGGGCCCAAACTATCTAAATAGAAAAGGATAGGAAGGGTATTACTGCAATCCCAGAAAACCCTGAAAAGCACCAACTCCACTAATTTCAAAATCACCTGAGATCACACGACCTCTACCACCTAAATTAGTTCTCTGGTGTAACAAAATCAAAACAGCAGCCACTGAAAAAACTGGAAAAAGCAAAAGAACAAAACTCAGTGGCTGAACTAAACTGAAGGGGCAGAAGCCCCCGGAGGGGACCCTGAAGGCCCCCAAAGAAGTGCAGGACAAAATGCAAAAAAATAGCAAAAACACAAAAGAAGCAAAAGTCTTATCTGTTAGCAGGAGATACAGACACGACACAGCAGGCTACAAGGGAAACTGGAATGAAGGATTCAGACCAGAACAATTGATCACCGGCAACCTGATGGGAAAATGACCCCCTTATATAAGACCAGTCAGTAACACCTGATTCCCAGTCCTCACAATCTTCACTAGCACCGCTTGTAACCACCAGAGGGAGCCTCTGCTCAGAACTCATCTCAAACCCATTCACAACAGTACCCCCCCTGAGGAGGGGTCACCGAACCCTCATTTGAAGCAACCAGGTCGGTCAGGATGAGTTCTATGATACGCACGGATAAGTCTCCTAGCATGGATGTCCGAAGCAAACACCAAGAATTGTCTTCCTGACCATAACCTCTCCATTTAACCAATACTGGAGTTTCCGTCTAGAAAAACGAGAATCCAATATTTTCTCAACCACATACTCCAGATTGCCCTCAACCAAAACAGGGTCAGGAGGCACAGCAGCAGGAACCACTGGCTCAACAAACCTCTTCAACAAGGACTTGTGGAACACGTTATGGATCTTAAATGTCTCTGAAGAAGCAAACGAAAAGAAACAGGATAATAATCTCCATGATCTTATAAGGTCCAATGAACCTAGGCTTAAATTTAGGAGATGATACTCTCATAGGAATATTCTTTGAGGACAACCAGACCAAGTCCCCCACTTTAAACCGAGGACCATCAGTCCTATGCCGGTTAGCAAACGCTGGGCCTTCTCCTGAGAGGGGACAACCTCTCCACTACATGGTCCCAAATCTGTTGCATACGCTCCACAACAGAGTCAACACCTGGACAGACAGAAGCCTCCGTCTGTCCTGAAGAAAAATCGAGGGTGAAACCCAGAATTACAGAAAAACGGAGACATCAAAGTGGCAGAGCTAGCCCTATTATTAAGAGCAAACTCAGCCAAAGGCAAAAAAGAGACCCAGTCATCCTGATCAGCAGACACAAAGCATCTTAGATAAGTCTCCAATGTCTGGTTTGTTCTCTCAGTTTGACCATTGGTCTGAGGATGAAATGCCGAGGAGAAAGACAATTGAACACCCAGTTTAGAACAAAAAGTCCTCCAAAATCTGGAAACAAACTGGACTCCTCTGTCAGACACAATGTTCTCAGGAATGCCGTGTAAACGAACCACGTGCTGAAGGAACAACGGCACCAATTCAGAGGAGGAAGGCAACTTAGGTAATGGCACAAGATGTATCATTTTGGAAAACCTATCACAAATTACCCAGATGGTGGTCATTCTCTGAGAAACAGGAAGATCGAAATGAAATCCATAGAGATATGGGTCCATGGTCTCTTGGGCACAGGCAATGGCATCAACAAACCACTAGAGCGAGAGCAAGGCTTGGAGCGAGAGCAAGTCCCGCAGGACTGCACAATTCCCTGACATCACGAGACAAGGTAGGCCACCAAAAGGACCGACTAACCAAGTCTCTGGTACCAAAAATTCCGGGATGCCCAGCCAATGCGGAACAATGAATCTCAGACATCACACTCTTTTTCCATTGGTCGGGACAAACAATTTTCCAACAGGGCAGCGCTCGGGCCTATCCTCCTGACACCCCTCCAGAGCAAGTCTCAAATTGGGCGAGATGGGGAAAGAACTACACCCTCTTTCAAAATAACAGAAGGATCAGATAACTCAGGAGAGTCCGCAAGGAAACTCCTCGAGAGGGCATCCGCCTTAACATTCTTAGTGCCAGGAAGAAAGGAAACCACAACGTTTTGCAAAATCATAATCCATCAGGTTAATAGCTGCTCCAGAATCAACAAAAGCCTGAGCAGAAAATGAGGACAGAGAGCATATCAGAGTGACAGTTAATAAAAACTTAGTCTGAACACTACCCAAGGACAACTGAGCGTGCAAAACGTCTTCCCCGCTTAGGGCAGACTGAAATAGCATGAGAGGCATCACCACAGTAGAAACATAACCCATTGCGCTTTCGAAACTCTGACGCTGTGCCCCAGACACCACTCTATCACACTGCATGATTCAGAAGGCAGGTTCACAAGGCAACACTATTCCACGCATACTTCTCCGCTCACGCAAACGTCTGTCAATTTGAATCGCTAATAAACATAGAATCATTGAGACCAGAGGGACAGGGAATCCACCATAACATCCTTTACATTATCTGACAGACCCTTCCGGAAAAGGGCCGCCAAAGCGTCGTCATTCCATTTGGTCAGGACTGCCCACCTACAGAATCTCTGACAGTATAACTCAGCGTCATCAAGCCCCTGATTTAATGCCAACAAGGCTTTCTCAGCTTGATCCGTGACATTAGGCTCATCGTACAATAACCCCAAGGCCTGAAAAAATGCATCAACATCACTCAAAACAGGATCCCCAGGTGTCAGGGAAAAAGCCCAATCCTGAGGATCGCCGCGCAGGAGAGAGATGATAATTTGAACCTGCTGCGCTGCGTTTCCTGAGGACTTAGATTTTAAGGCAAAAAACAATTTACAATTATTTTTGAAATTCTGAAACTTAGCTCGATCCCCTAAAAACAAATCTGGCATGGGGATCCTAGGTTCCACAACAGGCAACCCAGCAAGATAGATAGCAATACTCCGAACCTCAGTGGCAAGCTGATCCACACGGCCAGACAACTGTGCAAACTCCATTGAGAGAAAAGATCCTCCCCAGCACCCAGAGATACAGAGGGAAAAAAAAATAAAAAATGCAACAACAGAAAAATATCTCTGACAACTCTGACAATATTTTTTCCCTTCTGTGAGTACCATACAATTTTCAATTTTTTCTGGCCGGTGATACGGTTATGTTTCGGTAGCTGAGGAGTGCAGGTAAAAAAAGGCAATACACCAGAGCAGTTGGAATCTATGAGATTGCAGTACCCTGACTAACCACCACAACTAGAGGCAGCCGTGGAGCGTTCCTACGTTGGTCCTAGACGCCTCGTCACAGCCTGAGAAACTAACTACACCTAAAGATAGAAATAGGAAAGCTATCTGCCCCGGAGCAGAACCCCAAAGATAATAGAAAGCCCCCAAACATGTAATGGCGGTTAGACAAGAGGAAATACTGACACAGAAAGAAAATAGTATGAGCAAACGCTGGGGCCCAAACTATCTAAATAGAAAAGGATAGGAAGGGTACTTACTGCAATCCCAGAAAACCCTGAAAAGCACCAACTCCACTAATTTCAAATCACCTGAGATCACACGACCTCTACCACCTAAATTAGTTCTCTGGTGTAACAAAATCAAAACAGCAGCCACTGAAAAAACTGGAAAAAGCAAAAGAACAAAACTCAGTGGCTGAACTAAACTGAGAGGGCAGAAGCCCCCGGAGGGGACCCTGAAGGCCCCCAAAGAAGTGCAGGACAAAATGCAAAAAAATAGCAAAAACACAAAAGAAGCAAAAGTCTTATCTGTTAGCAGGAGATGCAGACACGACACAGCAGGCTACAAGGGAAACTGGAATGAAGGATTCAGACCAGAACAATTGATCACCGGCAACCCTGATGGGAAAATGACTCCTTATATAAGACCAGTCAGTAACACCTGATTCCCAGTCCTCACAATCTTCACTAGCACCGCTTGTAACCACCAGAGGGAGCCTCTGCTCAGAACTCATCTCAAACCCATTCACAACATTTCCCTGTGCAAATGAGAATAAAGATGATCCTTCTACAATGTGACAGCCCTTGAGATATTTGTAGACAGCTATTAAGTTCTCCTCTCAGTCTTCTTTTTTGCAAACGAAACATTCCCAAATCCTGTAACCATTCTTCATAGGACATGGTTTGCAGACCGGTCACCATTCTGGTCCCTCTTCTCTGAACTTGCTCCAGTTTGTTGATGTCTTTTTTAAAATGTGTTGCCCAAAACTGGACACAGTATTCCAGATGAGGTCTGACCAAAGAGGAGTAGAGGGCAATAATGACTTCACGTGATCTAGACTGAATGCTTCTGGTAATACATCCCAGAATTGTATTTGCCTTTTTTGCTGCTGCATCACACTGTTGACTCATGTTCAGTCTGTGATCTATTAGTATACCCAAATCTTTGGATTAGATCCTTGTGGATTTTTTAAAATGTTTTTAAACATGTGTGTGTTTTTTCTGGTCTGAAAATAAAAACTTTGGTATTTTTTCATATTTTGTGGTGATCCTTAGTCTATGCATGTACTTTCTCTCTCTTTTGTGGTTTCAATGATTTTTCATGCAAATGAGTGATCCCACTTCTATCATATGTTGATGGTGCCCACTTGACTTTGGTTATTTACTGGATAACCACTCTTGGCTCTTCCGTAACAATCATACGGTAGAGGAATCATAAAAGGGAAAGGTATTTACAGTCAGCTATTATCCTGCCTTGTAGTTGGAATTGTGGTAGGCTTTTAAATTAGTGTAATATATGCCACTCACTACCCTGACAATATTCTTTGCCTAAGTCAAAAGTAGATAATTTTGACCGCTTTCCACAAAATTCTGGTAATATGCCATTTTCATGCAGCCATTAAGTGTGAACGTTCAGTGTTTACTTCCAATGGATCTGTGGTGGTCAGATTGGGCCAGTACTGATTGCAGTTTGGGCTCCGTCAGACAAGAGTATTTTACGTTCAGGTTCTGTCTTTATTAGAAATGGATGGTATGTCTACAACATACAGACCAAAGAAATTGGGATCATTCACATGAGGTTTTTTTTAAACACAGATCAAGTTTTCTATGCAAAAATATCAAAGCATGAACCGCTCTAATCCATTTTTTGGATCAGACTTGTCAATTAAACAGCCTGGGTATTTGTCATATGGAAGCCATCTGTATTTCATCTGTTTTTTACTGACCCAGCGCAATAGTTAACTTAGAAAATTGCTTTTTAAATTGTTAATTTATAAAACAGATGCCATACAGATATAATATGGATGCAAAAAAAGAACGCACAGACAAGATATAGAACACCGCATGGATGAAAAAGCGTTCATTTCTGGACGATAAATGAAGGATTTTTCAAACTCTCACCTGAACCCAGCCTCAGGCCTTATGCAGACGTATGGTTTTCACGTAAATGTTCTATCCACATTTTTCGCAGATAAAGCATGTTCTCATTATAGAACGTAATGCTGTCCACATGTCTGTGATTTTTTTGCAGGCTGTGGGTCCAATTTATTATGGCATTTGTGTCTTTTTTATCCATTCTTGATATTTTTAGCTTATTTTTTCCCCCAATTTTCTTTTTCAATCTGAGCATTTTTAGAAGACTATTTTATATGTAGTCATCTGTTTTTCTGGTTGTCATTGTCAGTGGGGCTTGGAATCTCCAGATACAGGTGCTTCTCACAAAATTAGAATATCATCAAAAAGATAATTTATTTCAGTCCTTCAATACAAAAAGTGAAACTCATATGTTATATAGAATTGTTACAAACAAAGTGATCTATTTCAGTGTTTATTTCTGTTAATGTTGATGATTATGGCTTACAGCCAATGAAAACCCAAAAGTCATTATCTCAGTAAATTAGAATAATTAAAAAAACACCTGCAAAGGCTTCCTAATCCTAAGCGTTTAAAAAGGTCCATTAGTCTGTTTCAGTAGCTCCACAATCATGGGGAACACTGCTGACTTGACAGATGTCCAGAAGGCAGTCAATGACACACTCCACAAGGAGGGTAAGCCACAAAAGTTCATTGCAAAAGAAGTTGGCTGCTCACAGAGTGCTGTATCCAAACATATTAATGGAAAGTTGAGTGGAAGGAAAAAGTGTGATAGAAAAGATGCACAAGTAACTGGGATAATCACAGCCTTGAAAGGATTGTTAAGAAAAGGCCATTCAAGAATTTGGGGGAGATTCACAAGGAGTGGACTGCTGCTGGAGTCATTGCTTCAAGAGCCACAACACACAGACAGATCCAGGACATGGGCTACAAGTGTCACATTCCTTGTGTCAAGACACTCATGACCAATAGACAACGCCAGAAGCGTCTTACCTGGGCCAAGGAGGAAAAAGAACTGGACTGTTGTCAGCGGTCTAAGGTGTTGTTTTCAGATGAAAGTAAATTTTCCATTTCATTTGGAAATCAAGGTCCCAGAGTCTGGAGGAAAAGTAGAGAGGCCACAATCCAAGCTGCTTAAGGTCTATGTGAAGTTTCCACAATCAGTGATGGTTTGGGGAGCCATGTCTTCTGCTGGTGTAGGTCCACTGTGTTTTATCAAGACCAAAGTCAGTGCAGCCGTATACCAGGAAATTTTAGAGCACTTCATACTTCCCTCTGCTGACAAGCTTTTGGAGATGGAGATTTCATTCTCCAGCAGGACTTGGCACCTGTCCACACTGCCAAAAGTACCAATAGCTGGTTTACAAACAACAGTATCATTGTGCTCGACTGGTCAGCAAACTCACCTGACCTTAACCCCATAGAGAATCTATGGGGTATTGTCAAAAGGAAGATGAGAGACACCATATACAACAATGCAGACGAGCTGAAGGCTGCTATCAAAGCAACCTGGGCTTCCATAACACCTCAGCAGTGCCACAGCTGATCGCCTCCATGCCACGCTTCATTGATGCAATAATTGATGCCAAAGGAGCCCGACCAAGTATTGAGTGCATTTACTGAACATACATTTCAGTAGGCCAACATTTCGGATTTTAAAATAATTTTTCAAGCTGGTGTTATAAAGTATTCTAATTTACTGAGATAATGACTTTTGGGTTTTCATTAGCTGTGAGCCATAATCTTCAACAGTAACAGAAATAAACACATGAAATAGATCACTTGTGTGTAATGACTCTATATAATATGATTTTCATTTTTTTTTTGTATTGAAGAACTGAAATAAATTAACTTTTTGATGATATTCTAATTTTGTGAGACGCACCTGTATTTTCAAATGATTCTTCCATTGCGACTTTTTAAAAAAAATGGCAATGTTTGTGTACAAATGTAATCCAGGTACCCCCTGGAGTGATTTTATGAATGTCCGAATTTTTTGCGGGGACAAATCTTGCATCAGTTTAGAGGAGCATATGCGGTAACTTTTTATTCTAAAAAAGTGCAAAAAAGTAACATACAAAAAACGAACAGCATATTTGCATTTGTGCTAAATTCTTGAACTATTTTGAGGCATTTACCTCAAGAACATGCCAACGAATACCCCAAGACAAAAAAGAAAAGGAAGTTAAAATAAACCACAAAGGAGGCCCCATTTCTTTGCAAAAAAAAAAGTCTACAAGTATGTGAAAATGCTAGACATCACATGGATGCCATCAGTGTGTAATCCGTATGCTGTCAATTTTTAACATTGTAATGGAGAGGAGAAGCTTCGCAATTTCTTTTATTTATTTTTTGCATGAGAAAATCACTGATGCTAAAAACGAACACATCGACCAAACAATGCTAAAAATCTCATCCAGCAGAAAACTAGTCCTTTTTTTGCCACGTATGAGAAAAAAAAAAAACTTCTAAATAATGCCTTATGGTACATGCACACGTTGTGGATTTAATTGGTATTTTCCTCTCCGTATCCACATAGTATCCTCAGCATTTGCACGGTATTTCCACTTTAAAATCTAAACATGTTATATGTGGATCTTGTAGTGGATTATGTTGAGAATTTCATCCCCACGCATTGCAGGAATGAATATCGCAATTAATTTTGCACAAAGAATGGAACTTAAAACCCCAATTATTTTTCTACTACTTCAAATCCGCAAAGAAATTTTCCAATATAAGTGAACTGGGTGTCGGAAACATCATTTACCTACAGTGTGTGCAGATTTGATGCCAAAATCATGTAAGATTAGAAAGCAAACGAGCTGTGCACTTGTGTATCTGAGTGGCCATGACAGATGTTTCTCCAAAACAAAGATGTCTACAAAAGATCTTGAGTAGCATTAAAGAGGTTATCCAGGGCTATATCATTTTTTTTTTACTATGTGCCTAAGCACTAACAGGCAGGTAGTTGTCAACTACCTGCCTGATGTGCCCAGCACCAATGTTTACCGGCACAAACTTCCCCTGTCGGCTACTCAGCGGCTTCTCCTACACTCTGCTCTGTTGACTGTGCGTGAACAATGTCATCATTCTGATTCACAGCTGCTTCCCTGCTGTCTAAAGGCACTGTCACACTTAGCGATCGCACCAGCGATCACGACAGCGACACGACCTGGCGAGATCGTTGGTGTGATCGCTATAAGGTCGCTAGTTGCTTCCAAACACAAAGATCTCATCAGAGATCAGCGATCTGTATACCGACCTCTGCGGTCGTTGGGAAAACCTAGTCCCACCTGCGACGCTGGTGAAGTCGTTCATAAAGGGTGTCACACTCAGCGATTCAGGCTCACCAGCGGGACACCAACAACCAAAAAACGGCTCAGAACGTTCATAAGCGATCAGCGACATCTCAGCAGGGGCCACATCGCTGCTACACGTCACACACAGCGACGTCGCCAACGAGATCGCTACTGCGTCATAAAATCGCTGACGCTTTAGCGATCTCGTTAGCGATCTCGCTTAGTGTGACAGTACCTTAAGTGCAGGGAGCCGACTATCAGTCAGCATGATGTAAACAGTCACTCTCCGTAGACAGACTAGCCCAGAAGAAGAAGAGTTGCTCCGTTGACGTGGAGCAACTGAATCGCCAGCAGGAGTGGTCAGTGACTGTTCTGAGCCGGCGCCTGCTAGACCAGGCAAGTAGGAACAACCTACTTACCTGCCTTTTAGTTTTTGGGTCCGTAGTAAAAAAAAGTATAATAGTACTGAAAAACATTTTTAATTCTATACTGTCAGTGCATTGATCTGTTTGCTTTCTCCTTCTTTTCACTGTTTAAGAAGAATCCTTCTCCTTTCCCAGGTGCAGCCTCCAACAAGTCAGGTGAAGTAACGGATGAGTCAGTGTGACTGTTTCACCTCTTCTAATTATACATTCTCCTTTTCTTATCCTCCGATCTATCCATTTAAAGTTACTATGACAACTGGTAGGGAATTGTAAGACCTACAGATAGATACAAATTGACAAGTAACGAACGGATTGGATAGGATACAATCCTTAAAAAGTCTGCATGCAATGGATGCAATATAGAATTGGTTGCCCACGTCTAGGTGAGCAACTATTGTAGGTGCAGGGGCTACAGCAGCATTTGGGTACTGGAGTTTTGGAGGGCCCAAAAGGTCCGATCAATACGATCTTTGTCCAGCTGTGACAAAGATCGTATTGATCGAAATGCATTGCTGCAAATGCCTCAGAGTTACTTCCATTTTGTATGAGGATTTTTTAAGATTCATTATGAAATAAAATGAGATTAAAGTTTTTAAAGGAGCTGGAACAATTTCCCTTTTTCCTGTTGATTGCTCACGTCTGGTCGAGATGGCGTTCCGGGCACCTGTGATTGTTGGTGAGCTGGCTAGGGCTTAACAGCCCATTTTTTTCCATTTCATTCTGATAAACTACCTGTAATAGTTAGAAACCCTGTTGGAGATTTTCAATTGGGACCCGCAAGCTACAAATTACCGTTCACTTCTGCAGATAAATGGTAAAGGTAACATCCAGAACTAGAACAATTGCATGAAAAAATGGAGAGCATGCAAGTATCGATTTGGTGCCATCTTATGGCTTAAGTGTGATTTTATTACAATGTTCAAATATATGGCAGGACAGTAAAAATATCTTTGTAATGATATGTTTACACCTAGGCCTTCAACGGTGACCAGCGTCATCCTCTATGTCTAGAGGAAAGAAAGTTTAATCATCATCACAGATGCTGATTCTTTACTGTAAGAGCAGTGAGATTATGGATTCTTTGTTGTACGAGCAGTAAAATTATGGAATTCTGTGCCACATGATGATGAAATGGTTGATTCTCTAACAAAGAAGTTCATGGATGCCCTTTTTGACAAATATAATATGACAGGTTATGGGTACTAAATTCTGTGATGAGATGTTGATCCAGTATCCAGTTTTCAGTATGTAGAGTTGGAAAGGATTTTTTACCTGAATAAGGGTTTTTGCCTTGTTAGGTTAGAAGTTGAACACAAAGGATTTGTCTTATTTCAACCTTAAAAGTATGAAATTTTGAAATGAGTAGCATCCATGTGCTTTTCTTTTTTTTAGAATGGCTATGAGAGAAGCTCGGGAATCTAATTCCCATTTGGGCCTCCTTTTTTTTACGGGCTTGGTAAAGACAGACACACAGGCCCCAATTCATCAAAACCAGTTTTCGTAGGTCTTGATGGGACATTCTGGAGTCAGTCGCTCCTGATTAATTAACAGGTACACGCCTCTTGATGAATCAGGACCATCTGAGAAATGGTGTGCACCTTTGTCTACACCTCGCCACAAATCTTACTCTAGTTTGGGACTGGAGTAAGATGTGTGGTGTGAGGAATGTCTTCACTTGTCATGAATTTGTTAAGCAGAGGTTTCAACGCCCACGCGCTACCCCAGCTCTGCCCACTTTGTGAAGATAAAGTGAAAACGCCGTAAGTCACAACGTTTTTAGAGCAGCCTTACATCGAAGCAAAATTTTGCCACTTTTCTTGCTTTCTAAACCAGAATTCTGGTGTAAAACCTTTGATGAATCGAGCCCATAGAGTGCAAACAAATATGAAACAATCGAGCACATGGATGAAAAAAATTGTACATTTTTTTACAGATGCAAAACATAGACACTCATGTGACTAAGGTCTTATAAAAGCTATTGATAATGGTGAAAATACAAACAATAAAGGTACAATTGAGAGTAGATAGAAAATGGCATGAAACTGAAACAAAAAGATTATAAAAAAAAGAAAAACAGATAGCCCCGCTAAATTGTCATAATGCATAATTTCTCTCCGTTAGATCTATAGCACATTGGGTCGAATATCATCTTAGCGAAGAGACTTATTTCTTAATATTCAAGTCATTTTTTAGACTAATAAGGGAAATTTTACTACTTTATTATTTTTACATTTTACTATCTGTAGAAGTGGGACAAAAGTCACATTAACATAGAAGCAAATTCATCATCAGATGAAAAATGCAGCTGAAATCATTTTTTTCTATCTAGATCAACCTGAAGGTTTTTGACAAATAGTCCCTTCTGTACAACCTGAGACCTTAATAGCTTGAAGTGTCAGCTCCCTGAAGAAAAATTGATATTATGAGGATGTGTAATTAATTGGATACCAGTTGCAGAGATTACTTTTATTATTAGAGGAAATAGTAGGATTGTATTGCTTTAAATGATTTTTAGGGTCAATTTGTAGATTGTGCATTTGGTGCGGATTTAACAAGCAAATTTTGAAATATGCAGTATTTCTGCATCTAAAATCTTTTCCACACTTTTCCACTATTTTTCACACTTTTTTTCAGGCATTTTATGTGCATGTTTTATTACAGAGGCACACCCAAATAATACAACCAAAGCAAATGTCCGTGTGGATTTATCAACAAGTATAAAGCATGTGGATGAAATTAAGTTAAAACATATCCAGTTTGTTGGTACTGTAAAATACCGCAGATTATATGTTCAGAAAATCCACTAAACTATGCAACAAATATACAGCGTGTGAATCTAGCCTTATGGAGAATTCATGATAAATGAAACAGTCGTTTGGTGTCAACTAGTTTAGTGGTGCCGACAGCAGCTAAATTTGTCATTTAAAGGGTTGGACATTAAACCACAATAGTTTATCACCCATCACAAAGGAAATGAGAAATATTTAATCAACTTCTGAAACTCCATTAACTTGAAAAACTGAAGGCTCAAAATCTCCTCTTTAAGGCCTCCCCTCACATATCCATGTCCCCAGTGGTGACAGTTTTCACATGTACTAGAGAACCTTACACACATATGCCCATTATAATCTGTATTGGCTGGGCACATGTCTGAGTGTTCACATGGACCATATCTGTGTGACCTACACATGGCCACGCCCGTTTTTTGCAGCAGCACGGACATCACTACGTACCGCACACGTGCACATGGATGACATACAGTGTGTCATTTATGTGCCGTCAGTGTGACCTCTACCGGAATAGAATGCAGCATAGAAGTGACAGATGTTTAGATGTTAGATGCACAAATATAAAGGATAGTTTGCTGTACATGTTGTAAGGGTCTGCGGAACGCACCAAATATTTGATGTAGAGAGGTGCGTTCGCAGTCCGGGGTCCACCGTGCAGGTGGAGCCTGCTGCTGGTAAAATGGCGCAAGAAGCGAACTCTGTTATCCCGCAGAGTCGCCAAAATAAACGCCGTAACGCACTGTGGCAGTAAGTGCGAACTCTGTTATTCCACAGAGCCGCTAGGAGTGCCGCAGCGCTATATGGCGAGGTGTGCAAACTCACTAAACACAACTGAGTCGCAAAATAAACACGCTAGGGCGCTGTCTAGCGTTGAAAGCGAACCCTGTTACGTCACAGAGCCGCTGAGAAAAACTTCTGTGTCCTGTCAGGCACCCAGGTACACAGTTAACAGCTAAGCGAGCATAGAATGTGATCATGTGCTAATGTCCTCGTGGGAGTCACCCGCAATCTATGGCGTCTGAACGCCAGACCCTGAATACGGCAATCAAACTCCTCACCGGTTATGCCGGTAATCTAGGGCATCTAGGACACCGACCCTGACCAGCTAGCATACCAAACTCCTCACCGATTAAGTCGGTATTCTAGGGGCTTATTTCAGCGGGGCCCTAACCACACACACGCATGACCACACTGGCGCAAAGCATATAATGGTTGATACTAGCGCATGGCGGCTCAGCATCGCCACCCTTTTATAATAACAGCTACAGGACCTGCCAGAAACAAGGACCAATGAAACTTGTTCCAGAACTCCAGTAGTCACAGGACCTTCCTGGCAGACCAATAGGAGCTGCTGAAGTGCCTGAGCATGTGACCCCTGATCTCCAATGAGAGATCTCACCCTGGGCATGCTCAGAAGGGGAAACGCAGGACTTCGTCCCAAAGACGTCTCCTCCAGTACTGGCTATAATAGCAGATCCAGGAGAGGCAGCAGCAAGTCACTGCACAGTACTGGAATGGGCAAGACGCTGGGACCGACGTCTCTGCTGAGCAGGCTCCACTGCAGCCGGAGATGAATGGGGGACCATGCAGCGGGACTGGTTCGAGACTCCCCTTGTGCAGCAGCGGGAACTCGAACCCTAACACATGTATTTACCAAAAAAAATAGATAAATGAAAAAATGGCATGGATCTACCCTATTTTTAATAGCCAGTTAAGACAAATTAGACAGTTGTGAGCTTGTCTTTTATTATCCTGTGTAGGGCCCAATAAACATAGAGCTTTCCAGCCTATTAATATCAGCTCACAGCTGTCTCTAAAAAGAAATTACATGGTGTCCCCCCTTTTTAATAACCAGCAAATCAAAGCAGAAATCTGCGGACTGATATTAAGAGGCTGGGAAGGTCATAGATATGAACATGGTGGCTGTGAACTGTGGTAACCTTACTGACTTCACCGCTTGTCACAGCATCTGAGTTCTTGCGGAGTGCAATGTGAGAACCGGTAGGGGCTGCTGCTCCTGTCTATGGAGATTTGTTCTGTGAACCCTGCTCCTGATCGTTGTGAGACCTCCTTGGGGACTACAACGTACTAGCGTAGATTTTGTTTTTTTTAATAAATGGGTGAAGGAGGGAAATTGTCAGGGAGTGCTGTGTATGAATAAAGGACTTTTCTGTGTGTGTTTTTTTCTTTTGACTTCTGGGTTAGTAACCCCAGGGCTTGATGTTAGTGCCAACTGCTGACATCAACTTCACAATCCCATTACCCTGATTGCCACCGCACCAGGGCAATCGGGGAGAGCCGAGGATAATGGATGTGTTATTTCTGGGGCAGCTGAAGGCTGGTCATATTAGACTGGAAAGCGGCCAATATCCATATTAGCCCACAGCTGACTGCTTTGCCTTTGGTGGTTATTAAAAATGGGGGACCCCACATCATTTTTAACCCCCCCTTTTTAATAACCCACTAAGTTTTCACATGCATTATTTAGTATTTTTGTGTAGGTTTATAAAACTTCTTACCTCATTTGTGTGGAACATGGAAACCAAATGTAGAGATAGTAAAATTGATTGACAGAGTAATACAAGCAATATGAGACTATATGAGATTTGCTCATCTCTGTTCAGTAGTCAGTAACCTGTTGAGTTGTTAATTATGACTATTAAAGATGAGCAAACCTTTTAAGGTTCGCTTTGGCTGGGATCGGCTAACTTCCCGATGTTCGTCGAACTGTATGCCAAATTTATCTGAACCCCATTGAATTCAATGGGAGGTAAAACCAAACGCATAGACAACTCTTTCAGTGGGCCCCAAAAGCTGCCAAAACAGCTCAAATTAGGGGCAGACACCAGGAAAAGTATGGACCATACTGGTGCTATCTGATTTGTACAGACCCATGTCCTCGAAAACCCGACATTTCATCTGCTGCGCACAGTAAAAGCACAGCATGACCCGACAGAATAGGATGGATAGAATACATATATGCACATAGAATAGATAGATATAAAGATGTCAGTGACCTATATAACTAGTACAGTGTGTGTGCAGCTTACTGTACAAGTATTTTATTACTAAATAAATTATTTTTTGAAAAAAATGGTGTTGGATCCCCCGAAATTTTATTAACCAGCAAAGGGAAAGCGAACAGCTGGGGGCAGATGACACACGCCCTTGTGTCTGGATGTTGTGGATGATTTCTGCACCCTGATTGGCTGCCGGAATCTCCACACATTAATGAGTCCACCGCTCCACTGACCTCTCTCCAACCCCTCCAATCATCAAACACGTCCACCCAGCTCATCATAGAGCACCACTATCCTAGCCAAAGTCCTAACAAAAGCATTAGTGGAAACTCAATCATTTACCGAAACTTTGGCCGAATTTTGCCAATTTTGAGAAAAATGCTCAGAAATCCGAATGTGCATGGTTTGTGCAGACTTTGAGATTGGCGAACTTTTCCGAACAAATTCTCTCATCTCTAATAACTATGACAAGGTTCTTTAAGTGTTTACATGTGTAAAATCTGAGGCAAAAGTTGAATATAATACATATTAACAGTATAATGTAATTTTCAGTTGTATACTTTAGTTTGACTAAATGTTACAGTGGAAATGTTTTACTATATTTTCTATTTTTTTTCATTTCTACCTGAGAATTTGGTTTACAGAAGTGTTAACTAATTCATGTGGAGAGTGAAAAGCTGTTGCTTCAGCAACCATGTTGTGATGTGTTGCTGTTTTAATATCACCGCAGGGTAAATTGATAATAATCTGCTAATAAAATCAAACTTTAACCTTTAAGAATTTAAAACAGTGGAAAAGTCTGACTGAACCTGTCGTGTTTATCAAATGCTTAGATTTTGCTTCAAATGTGCGAGAATGTTTAAAAGAAAAAAATCGTATCTGGAAAAAGATTTTCAAGAAACCCTGACTTATTTTGCTAAAATTACCTCCTATACCAAGCACAAGGTCTGATTCTTTAAAGGTAGATAAACAATGAATGGGGAACTGATAGGAGCAAATTGCAGGTAAAGATATTTTTATTTCAATTCTTGCAATAATGGACCAATTTTTATTAAAATTTAATATACCGGATTTTTCGGACCATAAGACGCACCTAGGTTTTAGAGGAGGAAAATAAAAAATAAAACGGAAACAACAAATGTGGTCAATTCTGTACTAATATCCCCATCCTGGCCTATATATGTCCCCAATCCAGTTATAAATGGCCCCGTCATCCCCATCCTGATATACATGGTCCCCTCATCCCCATCCTGATATACATGGTTCTAGGCTTTCTGGCACCCCCCCTCCAAGCACACATGCGATTTGCATGCTTAGTCATGTACTGACGAGCTGCTCTCTCTAATGCTCTCAATGTTCAGTGAAAAACTGAGAGAAGCAGGAAGAGAAGCTCGTTGTCACAGGACCGTAAGTATGAAAATTGCATATGAGTGAAGTGTTCATGTGATGACTACTGAAACCTGCAGAGCTGAATCCTGACATTGCAGCTTCTGAATCCTCACAACTAATGCACTGCACACTTTTAGGGTTCTCTCTTACCGGTGGCAAGAGTACACGGTCATGTCAGCACAAGCATGTGATTTATATACTTCTGGCCATATTCCGACTAGACATGCCCGGCCTTGCTCCATTCATTTTCATTGAGTGAGGCCACACATGTCTAGTCAGCATGTGACTGCATGTATGTATATCGCCGACACGAGAGAATCCTAAGAGTGTGCAGTGAGCACAGTGAGAATTCAGAAGTCTGCAGTCAGATAGAATGTCTGCAGACTCAACACAAACCTGGACAACCCCTTTAATGCTCCTAACATAAATAAAAACATGAGAATTAGTAAATTTCACAAATAACATTTACATCCAGGTACCTTATAGATGACGTTGTCTCCTTCTTTTCTTCTTCTTGTCCAGACCCCATGATGAGTTTTCTCATCCACAGCCGTCTCTGCAGACCTCCACTTTTTCCGGTATTCTGCAACAAATCTCCACACGATGCCCTTAAAGATAGAAGAGTCATTATAATGCTCCTAAATAAGAATATCTGCAATATACTGTCGCCTCACACTATTACTCTCCCTCCTCATACTGTCTCCTCTCACATCCCCCTGTTTACCATACTGTCTCCTCATATATTTACCCCTCACTCTCTATACTGTCTGCTCACACATACCCCCACTCCCCTTACTGTGTCTGCACACAACCCATCACCTTCACTCCCCATACTATGTCCACATACATTTACCCGTTCGCTCCCCATACTGTCTGCACCCATCCCCCCACTCACCATACTGTGTCTGCACCCACCCCCCATACTTTTTCCTCATACATGCCCTCATACATACTCTTCAGTGTCCTCAAATCCCCCACACACATTAAATCCCCCCATCCCCACTCCAAATCTCCCCATCCCCATGCCAAATCCCCCACACACATTAAGTACCCCCATCCCCACTCCAAATCCCCCACACACATTAAGTACCCCCCCATCCCCACTCCAAATCCCCCACACACATTAAGTACCCCCATCCCCACTCCAAATCCCCCACACACATTAAGTGCCCCATCCCCACTCCAAATCCCCACACACATTAAATACTCCCCATTCCCACTCCAAATCCCCCACACACATTAAGTACCCCCATACCCACTCCAAATCCCCAACACACATTAAGTACCCCCATTCCCACTCCAAATCCCCCACACATAAAATAACCCCATCCTCACTCCAAATCCCCCACACATAAAATAACCCCCATCCCCACTCTAAATCTCCCCACACATAAAATAACCCCCATCCCCACTCCAAATCCCCCACACATAAAGTACCCCCCATCCTCACTCCAAATCCCCCCACATAAAGTACCCCATCCTCACTCCAAATCCCCCCACATAAAGTACCCCCATCCTCACTCCAAATCCCCACACATAAAGTACCCCCAATCCCCACTCCAAATCCCCCACACATAAAGTACCCCATCCTCACTCCAATTCCCCCACACATAAAGTACCCCATCCCCACTCCAAATCCCTCCACACATAAAGTACTCCCCATCTCCCACTCCAAATCCCCCCACATAAAGTATCCCCCATCCTCACTCCAAATCCCCCCACACATAAAGTATCCCCAATCCCCACTCCAAATCCCCCCACATAAAGTACCCCTCCATCCCCACTCCAAATCCCCATACACATAAAGAACCCCCCATCCCCCATTCCAAATCCCCCCACACATAAAGAACCCCCCATCCCCACTCCAAATCCCCCCACATAAAGTATCACCCCTTCCCCCCATATTATGTCCCCCCATTAATCTTTGGTAGTTTCTTCAGCTCCACAGTGGAGCACACTTACCACCACAGTTCCACCCTTCTGGGCTCCGCCGGCGAGTGACGTCAGCAGCGTGATTACATGACTTGATCATACTGCTGGCGTCGCTCTGACCCAGCGGTCAGAGCTTCAATTGTACTGGTGTCTATATAGATGCCAGTACAATTGATCCTTGGGAGCTGGCACACAGCAGCTTCTCTGCGCCGGCTGTCAGCTTGACAGCCGGCACAGGGAACCACCGACTCCCAGGCCGGGGGCGGCAGAATGCAGCCACGGGGGAGACACTGTGGACCGCTGCATTAGGCGGCCCGACTGTGCCCCCTTTTGGCTGCGCCCGGGTCACATGCCCCTTTTACCCCCCCTGGATATGCCTCTGCCCTCATCCCCATCCTGGTATACCTGAACCCCTCATCCCCATCCTGATATACATGGTCCCCTCATCCCCATCCTGGTATACATGGTCACCTCACTCATATCCTGGTATGCATGGCCCCTGCATCTGTATCCAATATGCATGGCTGCCTCATCCTAATCCTTGTTATATAAACCATTCTTCTTCCCTTCCCTTCTCTCTCTTGCTGCTTCCTGGAGCAGTGAATATTCATCTTCTATAATAGCAAGCACACTGTTAGCCTCAGCAGCCTGCTTCCTGCAACGGCAGGGCAATCACGTGTGCCCACTATTAAGAGAAATTAATATTCACTGCTCCCCCACCCATAGTCCCTCCCACTTCTTGGCAACGGTTTCAGTGCATAGAGGCGGGAGGGACTATGGCATGGGGAGCAGTGAATAAACATTTCTCTTTAACAGTGCAGCAAACCCCTGTGCCCACTGTTAAAGAGAAATGTTTATTCACTGCTCCCATGCCCATAATCCCTCCTGCCTCCTGTGACCCCCCTCATCCACCGCTGCTGCTCCTCCAACTCCCCATCCACAGCCACAGCAGGTGCAACTGGACTATAAGATGCACCCCATTATTTTCCTCCAAATTTTGGGAGGAAAAAAGTGTGTCTTAAAGTCCGAAAAATACGGTTCTTAGCTTACTGGTGATCATCTATCTATCTACATTTATCTATCTTATGGTTAGATAGGATAAACTAAAAAATTAATTTCTGAAGATTCAATTTCAAGCTTTGTTGTCTGTTAGGATTAATGGGACTAATGGACTGTTCACTACAGGACATCTCCTTATTAATGAGTCAAAGGAGGTGCAAAAAGTTGATAATGACCTCTCTGTCAGGCTCCACTTTTCTGTGCTCAGCAATGTATCTTACACTGTTTTGCTAAGGCCGGGATCAGACATGTGAGAAACTCGCACGATTCTCATGCGAGTCTCTTGCATGAACACCGGCACAGCCGCCGGCACTCGGACCGGAGCGTGCAGCTGCATGTAATTCTATGCAGCCATACGGCCTAAGATGTGAACTCTGCAGTCTTTCAGCAGCCACTGATTAGCTGCACTGCTCATGTGATGCCCAACCAGATGTTGATCTCAGCACACCAGCTGAGATTGCATTGCTGGGTATAGAGTAGTGGCCCTGGTCCAAAATATGAGTATAAATTCTTTTCTTTTTTTCACATTTCTGGCCCATTAATAAGAAGTTGTTAGTATTTCTTCTAACTGTATCTATCTATCTATTTATCCATCTATATATCTCTCCATATCTATCTCTCTATATCTCTCTTGTAGGCGTATAGGATATACTCAAACATGAAACTGTGCAGACTACAGATCAATCTTATTGCCTGTTATGATGTTATAGCATGTCATCAGAAGTTACATAAAGTTCCAAATGCTTCCATTTCCTAACTATTTAATACATACATATAAGTCATAAGTCCGGTCACGTTCTTGGAAGCAGCTCAGAAACTCTACCATTTGTCAAGTGACATGCATGTGGATAAGGGCTGAGAAGGACTGGCCCAACTAGAGGATGCACAGCCATGTGGAACCACATCAATATAATGCCCAGCTCAAAGTAAAGGCAGGCTACCCTTTATATGCACCTGGTGCAAACAGACTGAAAAACCTAAAGATAAGAACTGGGATATAAACTGGTGTGCATGCAGCATGTAAGCGCACGTTCACACTGGCCACATTAACTAAATACTCTTTATTATTTTCATGCACCATTGCTATTATTTACTGCAGGGTATTTGATCATTATGTTTCTGCCTTTGTTTTTTCTGTTCAGTGGCCAGTGTGAACCACAGTCACTGGTATGAATAAAAAACGTCACTTAGGGCGCAAAAAAGAAGTCCTCACATAGATCCATAAACCAAAAAAATAAAAAACGTTACAGTTCTCGGAACTTGGTAACTGAAGCAGTTTTATTTTTCTGAATTTTTATTGCCACTTAAAGGAAATCTGTCACCCTGTTTTTGTGATACAGGAAAGATATCACCCAATTTGTGTGTCCATAAGTATTCTATTCGTATCTTTCATAGCCCTGACCCCCCACCTTTGATTCAAAAATACCTTTTTAATCTGTCTTTCGATGTATGCAAATCGCCACAGTCCAATCTGATGGCAGGGCTTATGTCCTTCCGCCCCTCCTGTCTTGCCCTACGCACTTGTTTCTTCTTATTAGTGCATTCACGTAGTGTTTCCCGCGTGCGCATTGAAAGGGCCGTCGCGCATGCGCAGTATGCTTTGCCCAACTGTGGGCAAAGCATAAAATTATTATTGCGCATGCGCCGGTATTTTGCATCACTTTCTATGCCCGGAAGTCTTCCAAGGCAAGCTGTCTGTTCCTGGGCTTAGAAAGTGATGCAAAATACCGGCGCATGCGCAGTACTGATTTTATGCTTTGCCCACTGTTACTGCGCACATGGGAGGGTCCTTTTCAATGCGCACGCACGGAAACACTACGGATCTGTGATTCACAGATCTAGATACGAACAGCAAGCCGAGGGTGGTGGAGAAGGAGAATAAGCCCCGCCATCGGACCGGACCACGGCGATTTGCATACAGCGAAAGACAGATTAAAAAGGTATGTTTGCATCAAAGGTGGGGGGTCAAGGCTATGAAAGGAACGAATAGATTACTTATGGATGCACAATTGAGTCATGTCTTTACCTGATATCACAAAAAAATGGGAGACAGATTCCCTTTAAGTAAAAAATAAAAAATGTACAATTTTTATATCGTTGTAATCCTAATTACCAGAATTATATTGCCAGCTCATTTTTGCTGCATAATGACCAAAAGAAAAACAAAACCCCAAAAAAACAATTTCATCATACTTATTTGTTGTTTTTTGTTTGTTTGTTTGTTTTCCAGTACATTAAGTGGCAAAATAAACGGTGTTAATCAAATCTACAAAAATTCACACATCGACGTAGATGAAAAAATAAAAATCTATGATTTTTGGATAGAGAGGAGGAAAAAATTAAAGTGCAAAAAAAATAAGTAGAGGTTACTTTCATGCACATGAAATGCTTCATTCACATAATATTACAATGGAAAATATAAAATCATATACGGGAAAGCTACCGGGTTTCCTTTGTTACAGACATCTTCAAGAAAGAATGAAAAGTGTCAACAGTTTGTCAGTTTTTATTACAGAACATAAATGGATGTAGTCAATGTAAACATGGACGCTCACATATTCCGCCTTCATATTTCTTGCTGTAGGTTCCCAAGCATTGAAAAGCACAGAAGCCTCTACTGTTCAGATTAAATCCGAACTGTCTGTTAAACCTCTAATTATCATCTTGCCTTGTGGGTAAAATGGTACCGTTCAATTATTGTTTTTTGTTCGCCTGTCAGCTGCAAAAAAACATATTAATTATCACTGCTTTTCAAACCGGCAAAAGGAACCACAATCCTGCAAATTGCTTTCTAAATGCAGTAACCGTAGACCTAATACCTTTCTGTCGAGTGACAGGACTGCATGATGCTACAGAGAATGCAAATCGTCTTTAATGCAGTTATTTGTATTATACAATTTTGGTAAAATCTCTGGATTGTTGCCTATTTTCTGTTTTGTAATTTTTATGCATGTGCATAAGACCACTTAAAGAATTAAATAAAATACATACAAATAAAATAATGTCCAGAAAAATGAGATAGCTTAACCCCTTTCTGACATATGACTTACTGGTACGTCATATGCCATCTCCCTGATTCTGATGCGGGCTCGTACCCTGAGCCTGCATCTCTCTCAGAAGATGACGGCTGAGTTAATCAGCTATCATGTGCCTCTATAAACCTGTTAAATCCTGATTTCAATCTCTGACAGTAGCATTTAACATGCGTCGAGGGGGGGGACATGTCATTCCACTTGCTCATTGGTGTACCCGTAACTTGATCGTGGGGCGCTGATGGTTTGTGATGACAGCTGGGGTCTGCTGAAGATCCCAGTGCTTGCTGTTATGATCTTCCTGTGAAAGCCAGTGTTTGGGTTCATACTCACTGGAGAGAAAAACTGACGAGTGTAAGCCGATAAAAAATCGGATTGTACTCAGACCAATGTTATTCAATAGGTAACATAATTAGTAACATAGTAACATAGTTATTAAGGTTGAAGGAAGACTTTAAGTCCATCTAGTTCAACCCATATCCTATCCTAACCTGCCCTAACATGTTGATCCAGAGGAAGGCAAAAAAAAACCCAAGTGGCAAACAGTAAGCTTCACATTGGGGAAAAAAATTCCTTCCCGACTCCACATACGGCAATCAGACTAGCTCCCTGGATCAACGCAGTATCTAGAAACTAGTGAATATAGCCTGTAATATTATACTTTTCAAGAAAGGCATCCAGTCCCTTCTTAAATTTTAGTAAGGAATCACTCATTACAACATTAGACGGCAGAGAGTTCCATAGTCTCACTGCTCTTATAGTAAAGAATCTGCGTCTGTGATTATGACTAAACCTTCTTTCCTCCAGACGTAGAGGATGCCCCCTTGTCCCCGTCACAGGTCTAAGAGTAAAAAGATCATTAGAAAGGTCTTTGTACTGTCCCCTCATATGTTTATACATTGTAATAAGATCACCCCTAAGCCTTTGTTTTTCCAAACTAAATAACCCCAAGTGTAATAACCTGTCCTGGTATTGCAGACCCCCCAGTTCTCTAATAACCTTGGTCGCTCTTCTCTGCACCCGCTCCAGTTCAGCTATGTCTTTCTTATACATCGGAGACCAGAACTGTACACAGTATTCTAGGTGTGGTCGCACCAGTGACTTGTATAGAGGTAAAATTATGTTCTCCTCATGAGCATCTATGCCTCTTTTAATGCATCCCATTATTTTATTTGCCTTTGCAGCAGCTGCCTGACATTGGCCACTAAATGTGAGTTTGTCGTCCACCCATACACCCAGGTCTTTTTCAGTGACAGTTTTGCCCAGTGTTTTACAATTAAGCACATAATTATACATCTTGTTTGTTCTACCCAAGTGCATGATCTTACATTTATCCCCATTAAAGCTCATTTGCCATTTATCAGCCCAAGCTTCTAGTTTACATAAATCCTCCTGTAATATAAAATTATCCTCCTCTGTATTTATTACCCTGCAGAGTTTAGTGTCATCTGCAAATATTGAAATACTACTCTGTATGCCCCCTACAAGGTCATTAATAAATATGTTAAAGAGAAGCGGCCCCATTACTGACCCCTGTGGTACCCCACTGCTAACCGTGACCCAGTCCGAGTGTGCTCCATTAATAACCACCCTTTGTTTTCTATCCATGAGCCAGTTCTTAACCCACTTACACATATTTTCCCCTATCCCATTGTTCTCATTTTATGTATCAACCTTTTGTGTGGCACTGTATCAAAAGCTTTTGAGAAGTCCATGAACACCACATCCACTGCATTCCCTTGGTCCAGTCCTGAACTTACCCCTTCATAAAAGCTTATCAGATTAGTCTGACAGGAACGGTCCCTCGTAAACCCATGCTGATACTGTCATGAGGTTATTCAGCCTCAGATACTCCAATATAGTATCCCTTAAAAAACCCTCCAGGATTTTACCCACAGTAGATGTTAAACTCACTGGCCTATAATTTCCAGGTTCAGTTTTTGCCCCCTTTTTGAATATTGGCACCACATTTGCTATACGCCAGTCCTGTGGTACAGACCCCGTTATTATGGAATCTTTAAAGATTAAAAATAATGGTCTATCTATGACTGTACTTAATTCCTGCAGTACTCGGGGGTGTATCCCATCCGGGCCCGGGGATTTGTCAACTTTAGTGATTTTTAGACGCCGCCGTACTTCCTGCTGGGTTAAGCAGGGACATTTAATGGAGAAATTTTTTTATCACTGATCATGTTATCTGTCATGGGATTTTCTTGTGTAAATACAGTTGAAAAAAAGGCATTTAGCATATTGGCTTTTTCCTCATCCTCATCCACCATTTCACCCAGACTATTTTTAAGGGGACCAACACTATCATATTTTAGTTTCTTGCTATTTATGTAGTTAAAGAATATTTTGGGATTATTTTTAATTTCTCTGGCAATGAGTCTCTGCCTCAATCTTTGCTGTCTTGATTTGCTTTTTACAGAATTTATTCAGTCTTCAGTATTTATTTAATGCCTTATCACTACCTACTTGCTTTAATTCCCTAAACGCTTTCTTTTTGTCCCTTATTACGCCCCTTACAGCTCTATTTAGCCATAGTGGTTTCCTCCTAATTCTAGCATGTTTATTCCCATAGGGTATATACTGTGCACAGGTCCTATTCAGGATACTAATAAAAGTCTCCCATTTTCTTTGTGTATTTTTATGTCTCAGGATATCGTCCCAGTTTATTGCACCAAGATCATCTCTCATCCGTTGGAAATTTGCTTTCCTGAAGTCTAGTGTCCTTGTAACCCCTCGACTACACATCTTATTAAAGGATACATGAAAGCTTATTATTTTGTGATCACTATTACCCAAGTGACCCCCAACCCTTATATTTGATATGCGGTCTGGCCTGTTGGATAATATTAGGTCTAGCAGTGCCCCCCCTCTTGTTGGGTCCTGAACTAGTTGTGAAAAGTAATTGTCTCTCATAGTTGTCAAAACTTATTACCTCTGCTGGAACTACAGGTTTCTGTTCCCCAATGTATTTCAGGGTAGTTGAAGTCCCCCATAATAATGACTTCTCCTTGAGTTGCTGCTTCATCTATTTGCTTTACGAGGATATTCTCTGTTGCTTCCATTATTTTAGGAGACTTATAACAAACCCCTATCAGTAATTTATTATTTTTCCCCCTCCCCTAATCTCCACCCACAGAGACTCTACATCTTCATTAGATTCACAGATATCACGCAGGATGGGTTTTAGGGATGATTTTACATATAAACACACACCCCCACCTCGCTTATTTTTACGGTCATTCCTAAACAGACTATAGCCCTGTAAATTAACCGCCCAGTCGTGGCTCTCATCCAGCCAAGTCTCAGATATCCCCACCATGTCATAATTATGTTCCAACAAAATTTTATTTCATACAATAGGATTAATAATTGATAGTTGTCTAATTGACAACTCTCAATTATTAACCTGGCTTAAAGTCACCTTCCAATAGCAAGGTGGCTTTAACCCATTAGCCACCGCTATAGGGCAATGGGAATAGACGAGATAAGTGCCAGAAAGGGCGCATCTAATTATAGATTTGCCTTTTCTGGGGTGGCTGGGGGAAGATTTTAGTAGCCAGGGGGGCACAAAAAAAATGCACCCTCCCTAGGCTATTATTATCTGCCTTCACTCGCTGCCTTTCCCTGTCTGGTGGAGAAAATAGCGCGCGAGCCCACGCATTTTTTTTCAACGAATTTACACCTTTAATTAACCCCTACCTGTATGAAATTTTGCACACATACACTCATGTAATTATTAGTGAAAACCATATATCAAACTACATGAAATGACATGGTTAACTGTATGTAAACCATGTGTCATTTCATGTCGGGTTCTGTAATTTCACTAAAGCCGGCAATTGAATTAGCGGCTATTATACTATGTAGAAGTGTATGACATATATATATATATAATATATATATATATATATATATATATATATATATATACACACCGTATATACTCATGTATAAGCCGACCCGTGTATAAGCCGACCCCCCTAATTTTGCCACAAAAAACTGGGAAAACTTATTGACTCGCGTATAAGCCTAGGGTGAAAAATGATTATGCCCCATATGATGCTCCACAGATTATGCCCCCATATGCTCCACAGATTATGCCCAATATGCTCCACAGATTATGCCCCATATGCTCCAGATTATGCCCCCATATATTCCAGATTATGCCCCCGTATGATCCACAGATTATGCCCCCATATTGTTGTGAATGGGTTTGAGATGAGTTCTGAGCAGAGGCTCCCTCTGGTGGTTACAAGCGGTACTAGTGAGGATTGTGAGGACTGGGAATCAGGTGTTACTGATTGGTCTTATGTAAGGGAGTCATTTTCCCATCAGGGTTGCCGGTGATCAATTGTTCTGGTCTGAATCCTTCTTTCCAGTTTCCCTTGTAGCCTGCTGTGTCGTGTCTGCATCTCCTGCTATCAGATAAGACAATTTCTTATTTTGTGTTTTTGCTATATTTTTGCATTTTGTCCTGCACTTCTGTGGGGGCCTTCAGGGTCCCCTCCGGGGGCTTTTGCCCTCTCAGTTTAGTCCAGCCACTGTGTTTTGTACTTTTGCTTTTTCCAGTTTTTTTTCAGTGGCTGCTGTTTTGTTTTTGTTACACCAGAGAACTAATTTAGGTGGTAGAGGTCGTGTGATCTCAGGTGATTTTGAAATTAGTAGAGTTGGTGTTTTTTCAGGGTTTTCTGAGATTGCAGTAAGTACCCTTCCTATCCTTTTCTATTTAGATAGTTTGGGCCCCAGCGTTTGCTCATACTATTTTCTTTCTGTGTCAGTATTTCCTCTTGTCTAACCGCCATTACATGTTTGGGGGCTTTCTATTATCTTTGGGGTTCTGCTCCGGGGCAGATAGCTTTCCTATTTCTATCTTTAGGTGTAGTTAGTTTCTCAGGCTGTGACGAGGCGTCTAGGACCAACGTAGGAACGCTCCACGGCTGCCTCTAGTTGCGGTGGTTAGTCAGGGTACTGCAATCTCATAGATTCCAACTGCTCTGGTGTATTTCCTTTTTTACCTGCACTCCTCAGCTACCGTAACATAACAGTATCACCGGCCATAAAAATTGTATGGTACTCACAGAAGGGAAAAAAATATTTTGAAGGAAGAAAAGTTGTCAGAGATATTTTTCTGTTTGTTGCATTTTTTTTTTTTTTTCCCTCTGTATCTCTGGGTGCTGGGGAGGATCTTTTCTCCCAATGGAGTTTGCACAGTTGTCTGGCCGTGTGGATCAGCTTGCCACTGAGGTTCGGAGTATTGCTATCTATCTTGCTGGGTTGCCTGTTGTGGAACCTAAGACCCCCATGCCAGATTTGTTTTTAGGGGATCGAGCTAAGTTTCAGAATTTCCAAAATAATTGTAAATTGTTTCTTGCTTTAAAATCTAAGTCCTCAGGAAACGCAGCGCAGCAGGTTCAAATTATCATCTCTCTCCTGCGCGGCGATCCTCAGGATTGGGCTTTTTCCCTGACACCTGGGGATCCTGTTTTGAGTGATGTTGATGCATTTTTTCAGGCTTTGGGGTTATTGTACGATGAGCCTAATGTCACTGATCAAGCTGAAAAAGCCTTGTTGGCATTAAATCAGGGCTTGATGACGCTGAGTTATACTGTCAGAGATTCCGTAGGTGGGCAGTCCTGACCAAGTGGAATGACGACGCTTTGGCGGCCCTTTTCCGGAAGGGTCTGTCGGATAATGTAAAGGATGTTATGGTGGGATTCCCTGTCCCCTCTGGTCTCAATGATTCTATGTCATTAGCGATTCAAATTGACAGACGTTTGCGTGAGCGGAGAAGTATGCGTGGAGTGGTGTTGCCTTGTGAGCCAGCTGCTGAGCCCATGCAGTGTGATGGAGTGGTGTCTGGGGCACAGCGTCATGAGTTTCGAAAGCGCAATGGGTTATGTTTCTACTGTGGTGATGCCTCTCATGCTATTTCAGTCTGCCCTAAGCGGGGAAGACGTTTTGCACGCTCGGTTGTCTTGGGTAGTGTTCAGACTAAGTTTTTATTAACTGTCACTCTGATATGCTCTCTGTCCTCATTTTCTGCTCAGGCTTTCGTTGATTCTGGAGCAGCTATTAACCTGATGGATTATGATTTTGCTAAACGTTGTGGGTTTCCCTTGATACCCCTACAGAAGTCTATTCCTTTACTGGGGATCGATTCTACCCCTTTGGCTGAGAATAAACCCCAGTTTTCTACTCAGGTGATAATGAGGGTTGAACCTGATCACCAGGAGTGCTGCAAATTTTTGGTTCTATATAATCTGCATGACATTATAGTGCTGGGTTTCCCTTGGTTACAGTCTCATAATCCTGTTTTGGATTGGAAATCTGTGTCTGTAACCAGTTGGGGCTGCCAATGTGTTAATACCAACACTCCTGTTTTTTCTGCCTCCCCCAGGCTGAGGATGTTCCTGACTTTTTTGTTTGATTTTTCTGATGTGTTTAGCGAAAGTAAATCTGCATCCTTACCTCCCCATAGGAGCTATGACTGCGCTATTGAATTAGTGCCAGGTAGTAAATTCCCTAAAGGTCGCCTTTTTAACTTGTCTGTACCTGAACATGACGCTATGCGGTCTTATATCAAGGAATCATTGGAGAAGGGTCATATCAGACCATCCTCTTCACCCTTAGGTGCCGGTTTTTTCTTTGTGGCCAAAAAAGATGGTTCATTAAGGCCGTGTATTGATTATCGTCTCTTGAAAATATTACTGTGAAATATCAATACCGTTACCCTTGATTTCTGACCTGTTTTCCAGGGTGAAAAACGCTACTTGGTTTACCAAGCTTGACCTCAGGGGGGCGTATAACCTTATTCGCATTAAGCACGGGGATGAATGGAAGACGGCATTTAACACCCCTGAAGGGCATTTTGAGTACCTTGTGATGCCCTTTGGGCTCACTAATGCTCCTTCCGTCTTCCAGTCCTTCATGAATGACATTTTCAGGGATTTTGTGGACAAGTTTCTGATTGTTTATTTGGATGATATCTTGATTTTTTCTAATGACTGGGACTCTCATGTGAAACATGTTCGAACTGTATTCCAGATTTTGAGAGAGAATGCTCTGTATGTGAAGGGATCAAAGTGTCTTTTTGGCGTACAGAAGATCTCATTTCTGGATTCATTTTGTCCCCATCTGTTATTGAAATGGACCCGGTCAAGGTTCAGGCCATCTGTGATTGGGTCCAACCTACTTCATTAAAGGCTCTTCAGAGATTTTTGGGTTTTGCCAATTTTTATCGTAAATTTATTGGTAATTTCTCGGTTATTGTTAAACCATTAACTGATTTGACCAGAAAGGGTTCTGATGTGGTGAATTGGCCTCCTGAGGCAGTCTCTGCGTTTCAGGAACTTAAGCAGAGATTCACTTCTGCTCCTGTTCTACGGCAGCCTGATGTTTCTCTGCCATTTCAGGTGGAGGTTGATGCCTCTGAAATTGGGGCAGGTGCCGTTTTGTCCCAAAAAGATCCAGAGACCTCTAAAAGTAACCCTTGTGCCTTTTTCTCTCTCAAATTTCTCCTACTGAACGTAATTATGACGTGGGTAATCGGGAGTTATTGGCCATGAAGTGGGCTTTTGAAGAGTGGAGACATTGGCTGGAGGGAGCCAAACATCAGGTGGTGGTCCTTACGGACCATAAGAATCTGGTCTATCTGGAATCTGCCAAGCGACTCAATCCTAGACAGGCCAGGTGGGCCTTGTTTTTCACACGTTTTAATTTTGTGGTTTCCTTTCTTCCTGGCACTAAGAATGTTAAGGCGGATGCCCTCTCGAGGAGTTTCCTTGCGGACTCTCCTGAGCTATCTGATCCCTCTATTATTTTGAAGGAGGGTGTAGTTCTTTCCGCCATCTCGCCCAATTTGAGACTTGCTCTGGAGGGGTGTCAGGAGGATAGGCCCGAGCGCTGCCCTGTTGGAAAATTGTTTGTCCCGGACCAATGGAAAAAGAGTGTGATGTCTGAGATTCATTGTTCCGCATTGGCTGGGCATCCCGGAATTTTTGGTACCAGAGACTTGGTTAGTCGGTCCTTTTTGTGGCCTACCTTGTCTCGCGATGTCAGGGAATTTGTGCAGTCCTGCGGGACTTGCTCTCGCTCCAAGCCTTGCTCTCGCTCTAGTGGTTTGTTGATGCCATTGCCTGTGCCCAAGAGACCATGGACCCATATCTCTATGGATTTCATTTCCGATCTTCCTGTTTCTCAGAGAATGACCACCATCTGGGTAATTTGTGATAGGTTTTCCAAAATGATACATCTTGTGCCATTACCTAAGTTGCCTTCCTCCTCTGAATTGGTGCCGTTGTTCCTTCAGCACGTGGTTCGTTTACACGGCATTCCTGAGAACATTGTGTCTGACAGAGGAGTCCAGTTTGTTTCCAGATTTTGGAGGACTTTTTGTTCTAAACTGGGTGTTCAATTGTCTTTCTCCTCGGCATTTCATCCTCAGACCAATGGTCAAACTGAGAGAACAAACCAGACATTGGAGACTTATCTAAGATGCTTTGTGTCTGCTGATCAGGATGACTGGGTCTCTTTTTTGCCTTTGGCTGAGTTTGCTCTTAATAATAGGGCTAGCTCTGCCACTTTGATGTCTCCGTTTTTCTGTAATTCTGGGTTTCACCCTCGATTTTCTTCAGGACAGACGGAGGCTTCTGTCTGTCCAGGTGTTGACTCTGTTGTTGAGCGTATGCAGCAGATTTGGGACCAGGTAGTGGAGAGGTTGTCCCTCTCTCAGGAGAAGGCCCAGCGGTTTGCTAACCGGCATAGGACTGATGGTCCTCGGTTTAAAGTGGGGGACTTGGTCTGGTTGTCCTCAAAGAATATTCCTATGAGAGTAGCATCTCCTAAATTTAAGCCTAGGTTCATTGGACCTTATAAGATCATGGAGATTATTAATCCTGTTTCTTTTCGTTTGCTTCTTCCAGGGACATTTAAGATCCATAACGTGTTCCACAAGTCCTTGTTGAAGAGGTTTGTTGAGCCAGTGGTTCCTGCTGCTGTGCCTCCTGACCCTGTTTTGGTTGAGGGCAATCTGGAGTATGTGGTTGAGAAAATATTGGATTCTCGTTTTTCTAGACGAAGACTCCAGTATTTGGTTAAATGGAGAGGTTATGGTCAGGAAGACAATTCTTGGGTGTTTGCTTCGGACATCCATGCTAGGAGACTTATCCGTGCGTATCATAGAACTCATCCTGACGACCTGGTTGCTCAAATGAGGGTTCGGTGACCCCTCCTCAAGGGGGGGGTACTGTTGTGAATGGGTTTGAGATGAGTTCTGAGCAGAGGCTCCCTCTGGTGGTTACAAGCGGTACTAGTGAGGATTGTGAGGACTGGGAATCAGGTGTTACTGATTGGTCTTATGTAAGGGAGTCATTTTCCCATCAGGGTTGCCGGTGATCAATTGTTCTGGTCTGAATCCTTCTTTCCAGTTTCCCTTGTAGCCTGCTGTGTCGTGTCTGCATCTCCTGCTATCAGATAAGACAATTTCTTATTTTGTGTTTTTGCTATATTTTTGCATTTTGTCCTGCACTTCTGTGGGGCCTTCAGGGTCCCCTCCGGGGCTTTTGCCCTCTCAGTTTAGTCCAGCCACTGTGTTTTGTACTTTTGCTTTTTCCAGTTTTTTTTCAGTGGCTGCTGTTTTGTTTTTGTTACACCAGAGAACTAATTTAGGTGGTAGAGGTCGTGTGATCTCAGGTGATTTGAAATTAGTAGAGTTGGTGTTTTTTCAGGGTTTTCTGAGATTGCAGTAAGTACCCTTCCTATCCTTTTCTATTTAGATAGTTTGGGCCCCAGCGTTTGCTCATACTATTTTCTTTCTGTGTCAGTATTTCCTCTTGTCTAACCGCCATTACATGTTTGGGGCTTTCTATTATCTTTGGGGGTTTTGCTCCGGGCAGATAGCTTTCCTATTTCTATCTTTAGGTGTAGTTAGTTTCTCAGGCTGTGACGAGGCGTCTAGGACCAACGTAGGAACGCTCCACGGCTGCCTCTAGTTGCGGTGGTTAGTCAGGGTACTGCAATCTCATAGATTCCAACTGCTCTGGTGTATTTCCTTTTTTACCTGCACTCCTCAGCTACCGTAACATAACACCATATGCTCCAGATTATGCCCCATATGTTCCACAGATTATGCCCCATATGCTCCAGATTATGCCCCATATGATCCACAGATTATGCCCCCATATGCTCCATATTATGCCCCCATATGTTCCACAGATTATGCCCCATATGCTCCAGATTATGCCCCATATGTTCCACAGATTATGCCCCATATGCTCCAGATTATGCCCCATATGTTCCACAGATTATGCCCCCATATGCTCCATATTATGCCCCCATATGTTCCACAGATTATGCCCCCATATGCTCCATATTATGCCCCCATATGCTCCAGATTATGCCCCATATGTTCCACAGCTTATGCCCCATATGCTCCATATTATGCCCCCATATGCTCCAGATTATTCCCCATATGTTCCACAGCTTATGCCCCATATGCTCCATATTATGCCCCATATGCTCCATATTATGCCCCATATGCTCCATATTATGCCCCCATATGCTCCAGATTATGCCCCATATGTTCCACAGCTTATGCCCCCATATGCTCCATATTATGCCCCCATATGCTCCATATTATGCTCCATATGCTCCATATTATGCCCCCATATGCTCCAGATTATGCCCCATATGTTCCACAGCTTATGCCCCCATATGCTCCATATTATGCCCCCATATGCTCCATATTATGCCCCATATGCTCCATATTATGCCCCCATATGCTCCAGATTATGCCCCATATGTTCCACAGCTTATGCCCCATATGCTCCATATTATGCCCCATATGCTCCAGATTATGCCCCATATGCTCCACAGCTTTTGCCCATATGCTCCATATTATGCCCCCATATGCTCCATATTATGCCCATATGCTCCAGATTATGCCCCATATGCTCCACAGCCTTTGCCCCATATGCTCCATATTATGCCCCCTATGCTCCATATTATGCCCCATATCCAAATTTTGCCCCATAATATAGGCCTCATATCTGCGCTGCAAAAAAAAAAAATTACATACTCACCTCTCTTTTCTGGGGCCAGGTGCCTTGTCCTGAGCAGGCGGGGGTGTCACCGCCCCTCGGACCCCGGCACCAGATATTTACCTCCCCTGGTCCACCGCAGCGCACTGCTCCCCGTCTGACTCCTCTTGTGTGAAGATCGGCGGGCGGGGCGCGCACTAACGCGTCATCGCGCCCTCTGCCTGATTCATTCCCACAGAGGAGTCGACCGAGGGAGCATGCGCTGCGGTGGACCGGGGAGAGGTAAATATCACAAATACTCACCTCTCCACCGCGCGTCCCCAGCCTCTCCCTCTCTCCCGCGCTCTCCGCAGCGCTTCATCCTGCGCGGTCACTGCAACCGCTCTTAAAGTCATAATTGGGGCATTTCATGACTTTAATGAGCGGGCCATGTGACAGCGCAGGAAGGAAGCCCGGAGATCGGGGAGAAGCAGGGGGGCTGCAGACCGCGCCGGCGGAGGGTATAGATCCGACACCCCGCTCCCCCTCCCCGCCGACCCCCGTATATGACCCGCGTAAAAGCCGGGAGGGGGACTTTCAGCCCTAAAAAATGCCTGAAAATCTCGGCTTATACATGGGTATACTTAAATAATTATTTGCTTTTGTTACATTTTTTTTTACAATGGATTTTAACATGAGTTTTTACAAAGAGAACTGTTCTATGTATCTTGTAAAACGTCATGTAAAACGCATTGCTACAATGGAAAACGGATGGAAAATCGATGGGCGATTAAAAATCGCATAAACGCATGACAATCACATGAAATTGCATTATTCGGACCGTTTTTTCCTTCCAAAAAACCCACCGTTTTTTTTTTTCAATGGGTAGAGCCCTTTAGCTGACATCAGGGAGATTTGATTTTCTCTGTACATAGCAGGTGATCCTATGGTATGCAACAAACAAGATCGCAGCTTCAAGTCCCCTAAAAGGACCTTAGAAATTAAAAGTAAAAAGGTTTTAAAATGTGAAAAAAAATACACACTGTGTGAGTGACCCCTAATCAGTAGGGGGGCCCGGTAGGCTCCTCGGGTAGCATGAGGCATGTGATGGATGGACGAGTACACAGAGGTGGGTGGCCCGTGATGGAACCCGGCATGTTTTGTTCACAAGACGCTGGGATTTTGCCCATTGTTGGGAGGCTTCCAGGTGACTAGGATACTGGGCGTCCAGTCCCCTACAAACCCACCCAAGGGGATGGTCTGAATACCCAAATAAAACCTGTAGTAATAGTGGTACTGAAACCTGTGATAGGTCTATCAGGTGACCTGGCCATGTATCCTGACCTCACATGTGGGCGGGGTACACCTATTAAACAATGTGCTTGGCACCTTGGAGGTGTTGTGGTATTTCTGCAATGTGGACAGACCCATGTATTGCCTGGCGGGACATTCAGAGAGGACCTGTTTCATGGGAGTGAGGCTCCAGACGGAGCTGAAGTACGAAGATTTTACTATATTTTCTTTTAGGTTTATGAAGCAATAAACCAGAACTTTTGTTTTAAAAAAGGGGCCCTGATTACCCTGTCGCAGTAAAGTAAACCTTACAAAAGGTGGATGGGAAGCTGCAGCGCCCAAGGGACATTTCCAAAACTGGAATGGGAAAAGAAAACAGAACGGCGGTTTGTGAAAACCGTGAGTGTGACCCTGGTCACAAATAAACTTGCATTTAGTTTAGTGGTGCCCTGAAATATGAGGGGTCTGAAGACGCTGTTAAGCATGGGGGCAGACGGGTCGTGTTTTTTTCCGGGGTCATTGAAAAGGAAGAAGAAAAAAAGCGCTGGAAATCCCCCCCGAGGGGTTCCGCCGCGTGGCCACGGTAACGACAGGAGTCTGTGTTACTGACGGGCGTGGGCTGTTTTTTTTCCTTTTTTGGAGCCTCTTTTGAAAGGGGGTGCCAGAAAAATTCGTGCCGAGTAACAGACAGGGTCTGTGTTGTGCTGCGGGTCAGTGAAAAGACTTATTTTTTGTGTTTGCTGGTACCCCCGAGGTAGGTCTCAGGGGAATGTGGGCTAAGCCAAAAAGGGCGGTTTTGACCAACCGTGTTTGGCCCATGGGTCAGTGAGAAGGTTGTGAGAAAAATTTTTTTTTTCTTTGGTGTTTTTTTTTTTCCTTGAACACGGTGTCTGGCCAGGGTCCTGAAGGGGGAAAACCCGCTGGCTTGACCTGGGTCCAAGTGACGCGGCAAACACGCAGCGTGCGGACTTTGGTAGCAGGGGGTACAGGCTTGCGCAAGAGGGCTGCACGCAAAGCTCTTCCGCCAGAACCAGCGGGGGGGTGTAGGAAAATAGACATGGGAAACAGGACACAAACTCTTAAAGGCCGTCCCCCCTAAGGGGAAAGACAGTTAAGGTACGTTTGGGGTGGGGCCGTGGGAGCCGTGATTTACCCCCCTGGGGTGGTGCCTAAGGGGGGGAGGGGCCCCAAAAAAGGGGGGGGCAACCCAAAAAATGGTGGCCCAAAGGGGGGGTCTAAAAAGGGGTAGCCAAACTAAAGTTGCCCAAAAGGGGGGAACCAGAAGGGGGGGGGAACCCAAATTTTGGATGGGCCCAAAAGGGGGGTCCCAAAAAAGGGGGCACCGGGTTCCCACGACATTCTGAGGAACACGGGGTGTTTCATATTCCGCAGGGGGGAAAAAATTCCCGTTTATAACCCCACGGGGGGTTTTTCGAAAATTTTAAAAAGGGGGGAAAAAAATCTCTGGACATTTGGGACTCAAATTTCAGGTGATCTAAAAAGGGAAACCCCCTAGTTCTCTGTCTGACCGAAAAAAAGGGCCAGGGGGGGTTCCCCCCCCGGGGGTCATGTGGACTTTTTGGGGAACGGGGGTTTCTTGAAGCCAAATTTCCCGGGGTCAAGAGGCGGATCCCCCGAACGTATTGTACCCCTAGAGAGGGAGGGGGTTTTGAATTTTTAAAATTTGGGGGGAAATTGATTATTGGGTTTCAGAGGGGGACAAGCCCCCAAAGGGGCGCCATCCGCAGCGACGTAGGGGTTTCCCTTTAAAGTTGAAGGGGGGAAAGGGGGGTAACCCCCAATAGCGTAGCCCCCGACCCAAGGGGACCAGAAAAAAAGTGTGGGTCAGACCAAGGGGGGGTTGGGGGTGACGGGGTGTGCCCTTTGGGGGGAAACGTTTAGCTCCAAAAAGGGTCTAAAAAAAAAACCCCCTTTCCCTGGGGGGGGACTTTCTTTTCCCGGAGACGGGGGAGTGGGGTGACTCCTAGCAACTGTCTCGACCCCAAGGGAAACGAGTGCAGTAAGTGGGTTTAGAAAAATCCCCATTTTTCCCCTCGCCGCAGGCTGGGGAAAGGGGGGCAGGCTACATCCCCTAAAAGAAAATGATGAGAAGAGTCGGGGGCAGGTCTGGTCGGGTTACTGTTTTTTAAAAGGGGGCCCTGTTACTTGAAAAACCCCAAAAGGGGAGGGGGGGGGTAGAACAGACCGATAGACCCTCGAAAACCCCCAAGGGGGGGAAATGGCCAGTTGATGAAGGCTCCAGGGACCGGGGGAGAGCTAGCTCCCCCGAAGTTACTAAGAGTCGTGAGACGTTGAAGGGGGGGTCCCGGGAAAGGCGAAACCTGAAAGCAGAGTTAGTGGAAAAGGGCCCATCAAAAGGTGATTAAAAAAAGGGGGTGCGACATTTGGCAAAAAGAGAGCAGCCCGGGGAAAACGTGAAAAAAACAGGGGGCAGCGGGGGGGGAAAGGGCCTTTTGACGAAGTTTGGCACAAAGGGGGAGCGGGAAAAAGGAAGCCCTAGGGAAAAGAGGAGGTGCTCAAGGGGCCCAAAGAAAACTTGGAGTGTCGTTTTGCTTGGCAAAAGGGGGGAGATGAATTTTCCCCGAAGCTAAAGAGGGGGAGGGACTGGTCCCCCAGCCCCCGGAAACCCCGGGGGACAAAGTCAGAAAAAAAGTCCCCACCGAGGGCCACTAAAAAATCGGGTTTTGGGAGAACTTACTAATTTTCGGGAAAAAGGAACATCGTTTTTTCAAATGTGTAAAAAAAACCCCAAAACCCGAAGGGGGGCCCCAGTGAGGGGTGCAGGGGCCCCTTTAAAAAAGGGGGTAAAACCCTTTGTGAACTGGTGCCAAGAGAAACAGTTAGTCATACTGCCTGGGGAACCCAAATGAAGCGGGGGCTACCCCGGGGGACATCCCTAAAATTGTCTCCGCCAAGAACGGGCCCTTTTAGAAACACGAAGCACCGCGTTTGGAGCAACCCCAAAGACTAAAAATTTTTTGGGTTTGAGGAAAACATCGTTAAAGTGCCCAGGGTTTGGGTAAAGGGGTCGGGGGAAAAGACTGGGAAAAAGTGATGCAGGAGTGGTAAATATCCGGTGACAAGGGGGGAAAATTCCGGCTGAGACAAAGGGGGGTTTAAAAACGGGTGGTTTTTTTTCCCTTTGTTTTTTCCAGAGGAGGGGAAACCCGGACCCCCCGGTGCTACCGAATAGGCAGCTGATTAAGGGGGGGGGGTAAAACAAAACAGGGGGGAAAAAAGGAAAAAAAATGGTCTCCACCTTCAACCCGGGGTATTGAGGGGCAAAGGGGGTTCCCCTTTAAAGAGGGAAAAATCCTAGGGGGAAATAATATTTTAAATATAAAGCCTCATTTAGCTCTGTGGTGCCTAAGCGGGAAACCCCTTGGGGGGCCCAAAAAAAAGGGGACTTGCCCGACAGGACGTAGGGGAAAAAGGGGAAAATTGCCCCGCCGTACTGCCCGGGCGGGGGGGGGTTTTGGTCTGACAAGGGCCCGATTTACCCAAAGGGGGTTTTAAAAAGGCAGGCACCGAAAAGGGGATCTCTGGTCGGTTGGGCGGGGGTTTCCCCCTTTTCCTTTTTATGAGCGCTTTTTCCCGGGGGTGTTCAGGACACCCCAAAGAGCGCGGGACAAGCCCGGGGTTAAATTCTGTTTCGGGGCGCACCGTCCCCAATAGCGGCCTGCGGGCCCCGGGGGAAAGACGCGCCCCTGTCCTTTTTACCGGGTTCTGCCCCTGCGTGTTTTTGCATAGGGGGGAAAAGGGATTTTTTTAAATCCCCCCCAAAGCTGTAAAATGGACGCTGTTTTTTTGGCGCTGCGCCCAAACACGCCAAACACGCATTTTTTCCCCTGACCGTGGAAACCACCCTAAAAAGGGGTTCAACCCCACAAGTTTGAACAGGGGGGGGGGTTTTGGGGTTAGGGGCCCGACGCTAGGGGCACTGTTTTGGCCCGGGGGGATAGATGGAGCATGGGGAAAGGACTATGTATCACAGAGGGTTGGGGGCCCCCTGTGATGGAAGCCGAGCAGGGTTTGGGTTCACAGATTACGGGGGGGGTTTTTTTTTGCTATTGTTGGGGGCTTCCGGTTTGACTAGGAAGCTGGGGGGGCCCAGTCACCTAAAAACCCCCCCCCCGGGGTAGTGTTGAAACCCGAAAAACCTTTGAAGAAAAGGGGTATTAAGGCCCTGTAAAGGGGGTCATGCCCGGTGCCCTTTCCCATTTGATCCTGCCCTCCAGGGGGGGGGGGGGTTTAAAAACCCTTGAAAAAGTGTGCTGGACCGTGAAATTTTTGGGGGATCGCCTGGGCCCGATTCCTTTGGCCGGGGGGACATTACAGAGGGGTCTGTTCTATGAGGATGAGGCTCCGACGGACTGATACTGAAGACTTGTCAAAATTGTTTTGGGTTTTAGAAGCCAAACCATAAAACTTTGATATAAAAGTCTCCTGATTACTCTGGCAGTTTAGTGATTGGGAAAACCTTAAACACGTTAAATCACATTCCTTTGACCCTTTAAAAAAAAAAAAAAATATAAAAAAATACCTTTGCTATCATTGCTTTTATAAAAGCCAATCTATCAAAATATAAAAAAAGTTTTCCCCCTTGGTAAAACAGGGTAATTAAAAAAAATCTAAACATAGAAATTTCATTTTTTTTGCACCCAACATTGCAATAAAATAAAAAAGGTGTCAAAACATTAACATTGCATCACCCCTAAAGGGATAGTAAAACGCGTAGGGTGAAAACAAGCCTCACCAGCCCAATCGAAGAAAAAATTTTTTTTTTTTTTTAAAATTCCAAAAATTTTTTTTTTTACCCTTAAAAAAAAAAAAAAACACATTTTTGTATCTCGACCCTATGCTGAAGAAAGCCCCGGTCAATTTTACCATAAATGACATGGTAAATAAAAAAACCAAAAAAGTTAAAAAAAATTGCACTTTTTGGAAATTTAAAACCCGGAATTTGTTTTTCCCCTTTCCTGCTAACTTGAAAAAATGAATTGCACTCAAAAACGCTTTTTCCCCCAAAAAACAACCCCATTTGCAGAAAAAAAAAAAGTTTTAGCTCTTTGAAAAAGGGGGAAGAAAAAGCAAAGCAAACAAAAATTTAAAATGGGCCCGGGGGTGAAGGGGTTTCCAAGCCCAAAATTTTTGTTACCGAAAACTTGTAAAAAAACCCTGACCTCCCCCTTTTAAGCTCTTTTCCCCCCCTTTACTGTGTCTTTCATTGCTGGATAGTCACATTTGTTGCTTTTGGAGCTTATATCTGTAGTGCATTCGGGAATTTTTTAAAAGTCTTTTCCCGGGGGGTTTCACTTTCCCCCCTCCCAAATGCTTCAAACACATCTCGGGACACTGAAATACTTTACTTTGTTCACTGCCGTGGCAGTATTTTAAAGTGAGGGAGGGATAAAACAGCGCCCCCCCCAGAGAAATGTGAAGAAACACCCTATCAAAAAGCAAGGTTTCACATCGCGCCCAAAAAACAAAAATGAATATCTTGCATAAACGATCACGCAAAATAGAAAACACAGAAAAAGGGGGGCTCAGGAGTTAAAGGATTTAACCAAAATTTTTTTTTTAACCAGACAGGTCTTCAGGAAAAGAAAACCAATTAGTGTTTTCATTGAATAATACCAAAAATAATAAGGCCTATTTTAGCTGGGACCCCAAAATGGTGGTCCAAAATAGGGAAGGTAAGAAAAATTTGTGTCTTTTTAAAAATTTTTTGGGGTTTCATCACACACTTCTATATAGTTCACTGGGCCCTTAACTAGAGAGATCCTGTGTCAAATGAGTATATGCCTCCTTCCTGTAAAATTTAAAACTTAAAAAGGTTAAATTTAAAAGTGTCTAGTTTAAAAACCCTTTTACAACCCCCTAAGGCTTTTTGGTGAATAAAAAATTTTTTTTGGTTTTGCCTCAATCCAATTTTGACAATTGGGCCATGTTTGAACACTATTTGTCCCCAATGTTTTTCTTATAGGGTTCCGAACATTTCGGAATTTTCTCCCCCATTGCTCTAAGACTTCGCGGTAACGAATATGCAAAAAAAATATTAAATTTTGATCGTTTTGGGAACCAAAATACGAAAAAAATTCACAACCTAAATGAAAAGTTTTTGGGGAGCCCAAATATTTTGTTTATTACATGGTACCAAAATGTACATTTTCACTTGGCAGTCCTCCAAAAAAATTAAAAGGGGAAATCTTCCCAAACGGTGTGCGCGCGAAGACGTCGCGATTGCACCCCGACTCTCACAGCTGAGTTTCTGGTGCTGGGGTTTTTCGGCTTTTAAGAGAAAAATTTTTCCCTCCTCTGTGGGGACAAGACCGCCTAGCTCAGCGCCAATTTAATGTTGTTGTAATTGGATCCCTTTAAATACCTCCTTCGCTGGGGGGTGGGGAAAGCATTATGCAGACCCGCAAGCGGATCGTATTTAAATCAAAGCTAAGATACCTTTTGGGGGTTTTTTCCTCTCCTCGCTTTTAAATTTTTTCTCCCTTTCCCTTGGGTTCCCTCTTAGTGGTTTTTGTAGCAAGGGGGTCTTTATTTTACCCCTTTACTGTCTCTTTGTCTTATCTGGTTGAAGGCAGTTACCTTCCCGTTCCCTGTGGGGTATCGGTCCTTCTCGGGCCCCAGATTCGTGTTAGGATTCCCCGGGTGGGGTTTCCTGGCGGCCCGGGCCCCTGCCATCAACATACCTCCCGGAAGGGTTATCAGGACCCCGCTAGGGTCAGCATAGACCCCGGCCCCCGTATACAGAGACAGCTGAATTTTCACCGACCAATACTAAAGATTCCCCCCCGCCACCATGGGCCAAGCCAGTTAGCTCAGCGTTCAGAGTTTGTCAGGAACTGAGGGCGAAGCCCAAGGTTTTTTCCCCCCCCGGGGTAAGCCAAACCGAAACCCAAATAGCTCTCCTACAGGTTTTATGGGGGGGGGGCCAAAATTTTTTCTTTTCCGGGGCAGTAAATTGTACTTTTCGCTGCGACCTCTCTTGGGAGTAAATCAAGGGTAATTTTCATCTACTCCTTCAGGGGGCCCCCAATCCGGGGGGTTCTCTCTTCCCCCGGGCTCCCGCTCTCCCATGGATAGATTTTTCGCATCGGGTTTTTGTAAAAAATGACCCCGGATCGGTTCCCTTGCTGAAACTAAGTTACTAAGATACAGCAGGGAATCGTCCGGGAAGAATTTTCTTCGGATTTCCCAGTGGGGGCCACGGGCACCCGTGGGAAAGACCTGTCAGTTTATCCTTG
>JARQOD010000006.1:35635297-35666730 GCA_033576555.1 Oophaga sylvatica
CCAGATGCCAAGCATAGACTACCTCAGTAAATACGGACAGTGTACTACATGATCATTGATTTATGTAACCATTCAGCTAAAAATGCTCTTGGGAGGTTGGTGGTAAAAAAAAGTACACTTTTGTTGCTTTAATTAACCCTACTGACTGTTATAGTGTTATTGATATACTAAATCTTGAACTGAAGTGCATTACAAGTGTAACGCTTCCCACGGCTGCGGGGCGTCAGGACATGGCATAGCTTGCCTAACTAGCCAATGCTCCCACGCCGCCAGTCCACGACGACGTGAGGCATGCGTCCCAGATGGTAAGAGAATGTGGACCCACTGGGCCACGGAGGGAGACCCGGGCCTGCCCGGACTAGGGGAGGGCAGCGACCGGGATCCGTGGCAGCTGAGCATGTGGGCAAGATGGCGACCTGCAGGACTAGACAACACCACACAACTTCAGGTATAAAGAAACATAAAGTTTACTTAAAGACACCACAGTACATAAACAGACATAATGCCGGGCTCTCGATTCCGCACATCAGAGAAGGGTACACATCTCAGGATCACAGACGAGTGCAGGAGGACATAACGGGTAGATGCAGTCCAAGTGTAAGGTTCTTTGTCTCTGTTGACATGTTCCTTGAAACTCAGTTTTCCGTCGGCCATTTTGCTTTCTGTCTTTCTGCAGCTCTTGCCCTCAGTTAATATGGAGTTTCCAGTTTTCATGTTCCCGCCCTGATTCTTCCCTCTTGCTTCTTAAGCAGCCTCAGCTGAACAATCAGTGCTCCTGAATCAAGCCTCAGTCAGTCTGTGACCTGACTCCTGGAAGCCTTGGACTTGTACTCCAGCTATTCCCTACTGAGGAACCTTGGAACACTTTTGGACTCTGGAAACCTGCTGTTTGGTGAATCCATGTTTGCAGAGGAATTACGGTACAGAGAGAGATCCTGAACCTGCTTTGGAGATTTATTGTAGTGCTTGAAGTTACTCTGGCCTGCTGTGTCTCCTGTCGCTGTTCCTGCAAACTGTGTGAACTTTTCAGCATGCTTGTATGAAGTAATACAAGTCATTTCATTTCAACCTATGTCTCCTGTGTTTTCCTCGCACCCAAGCACAAGACGCTATAGGAACTGTACACTATACTTGACACCAAGGTTATTGGCACGGGCATACTAGGGCGGCCTCTCTCTCAGGCCTCAGGCGTAGCACAGGCTCAGCAGGAGAACATTAGACACCGACCTCAGACAGACTTCAGACGATGGCAGGGTCATCACGAGTAGATGCAGTCCAAGATCATCTGGCACAGGCATACTAGTATGGCCTCTTTCTCAGGCCTCAGGCATAGCACAGGCTCAGCAGGAGAACATCAGACACCGGCCCAGGACGAACGACAGATGATGGCGGGGTCATCACGGGTTGATGCAGTCCAGGGTCATCTGGCACGGGCATACTAGGACAGCCTCTCTCTCAGGCCTCAGGCGTAGCACAGGCTCAGCAGGAGAACATCAGACACTGACCCAGGACAGACGTCATCACAGGGTAGACCACGGAGGAACCGGCAGGACATCGGGACATCAGGAACACGGACTGGATCTCAGGGACTCAGGAACACGGACAGGATATCAGAAACATGGAATGGAACTTAGGAAATGGAATGGAACTCAGGAACACGGACTGGAACTCAGGAACACGGACTGGAACTCAGGGACTCAGGAACACGGACAGGACATCAGGAATATGGACTGGAACTCAGGAACAGGACTGGAACTCAGGAACATCAGAACACTGGCATCAGACTCCGACATCTGGCAACGATCGGCAGGCTCCGGACATCTGGCAACGATCGGCAGGCTCCAGACATCAGGCAGGCTCCGGACATCTGGAAGTGGTCATCGGACATCAGGCCATAGTCATCAGGCATCAGACATCTGGCAGCGACCTGAAAAGGAACCCCAGCGGTCTGGTGCAAGCCCCGCCAGGCTCAACGGGAGCCGGCCGGGGATTGCACAGAAGCTGAGCACAGAGTAACAGAAACTCAGCACACACACCGGACTCCTCCTTCCAAGATGAACTCAGGTTATATAGCAAAGAATCACAGTCACTGGCACAGGGTTCAGGACACAGAAGGACTTCAGGAACATAACACAGAGGACACAGTTCAGACAGTCAGGTACAGGATCTGATCCAGAATCAGGGAATCAGGAAACAAAACACAACAGGAACAGGCCTGGATATGCAGCCTCCAGGAAGGGCGATCTGGTACTCAGCCCCCAGAACAGGCGGAAACATAAGACACAGTTCAGACATACAGGTATCGGAACAGATCCAGGATCAGGGATTCAGGGAACAAAACACAACAGGAACAGGCCTGGATATGCAGCCTCCAGGAAGGGCGATCTGGGTACTCAGCCCCCAGAACAGGCGGAAACACAAGACAGGACAAAGGGAATCAGCTCTCCAGAACTGATGCACTCAGAGCAGGAGCTGAACACACAAACACACACGGCTAGGTTCAGGAACTCAATGCAAAGCTCTGGCAAGCCCCACAGGGCTGGGGAACTTTATATATGAGCTGCTTTACAGCGATAGGCTGGAGCAGCAATTCTAGTGCACACCCATTCCTCATAAAAGCAGGACAGGTGAGGGCTGCGCCCCCTATGCAGACCAGACACAACACAGCACAGAAGGACACCTGACAATGGCTGCAGCCTCAACACACGTAGTAAGTCATGCACCACTGCAGAGGACTTTGCAACCTATGCGTAGCTTCTACAGCAGGCCAGGGACCACACATGCGGGTGGTCATGCAACGCAGCGAGACACTCACGCAAATACGGCTACGCAGCAGAGCTGGGAACTGAGCAGCATCCATACAGGTAACAGACAACAGTATCCCAGCTGGTTAGGGGGAAAGAAGCAAAAGGGTTAAAGCAAAGACATGCAAAGTAACGCTGGAAAACAAGGTACAGATAATACCAGCGTTACAACAAGCTCCCTGAAATGCTCTCCATGTCAGACTATCAGCCCACTATAGACTCCTTCAATTGTCTGCATCCCATTGGCAGTCACTATTACCAGTCAGCCTCTCAATATGAAGGTTTTTTAATCTACAGTTTTTGCCTACTAGTTTAATTGCTGTTTAAAGGGAACTGCCTAGCTGATACATATTGCCCTAACCATGGCAGCATGGATCAGACACTGGCTCTATTGTTTCAGCCAAGTATGTTTGACTCTGAAACACAATGGTGTGTCAAAGGCAACATACATTTAAAATCTGGCCGGGGACCATTTCACTTAGATGACCAGCCCAGAGGGTAGGTCCCTGGCAGCTTCTCCCCACCCTACTTCCATTGAGTGACAGGTGTCTCCTCATGTGTATGCGACGCCTGCTAGAGCCGTGGGTACTCTATCTGGGGTGGACAGTTCTTCATGGTGTTCGGCAATAGATGGCCGTTGCTGCTTTCATGGTCCACTGGGGCGGTTGGTGACACAGCAGAGATGTTACAGCTCTCCACGGGCAGAGCTAGGCCCCAGGGCAGTTATAGGGTTAATTTGATGATGGTAACTTGTAGTACATGGCAGGTGTTACTTTTACTCACAGTCTTTAGGTTACAATCACCAGCCCGGTGCTGTGTCCTCCGGGTCCGTGGTCCAGCCAGCTCTCGGGTAGTTTGGGGTACACTTTACCGGGACCCCCTTCTTGTGTACCTTCTCAGGTCATCTCTCTCTGCGCTGGCTCACGCCCTCTCTGCCCAGCACCTCACACACAGTGTCCCAAGCCAGCAGCTTCAGGTCCTGTAGGGCGATGACCTCCTGGTCCCCTTGACCCTATGTGGCTACCTTTTTAGCAATTGTGTGTGGATTTGGCTGTCGCACATACAGCTACTACAGCCTCCGGTTAGCTAGCTGAGTGCTACAGTCTCTCCACTAGTCTGGGGCTGGTCCCCCACTGTGACCAGGTCCCTCCACCCGACTACGATAGGCCTGGATTCGGGTGCCTTGGGTGGATTCCTCACTTCCCTGGCCCCTAGGACGACTTCCTTCTTTCAGGAGCCTCTCTCCTCCCCCTTCCTCCAACCAACTCCTGTTTCCATGACAACTCTCCACCACCAACTATCAACTTTCTCTCCAACCGTCACTCTCCCTTCAGACCTCCTACTCCTATCTGCTTCCTCCACCCACACCCTCTACCTGGATCCCCCTTCAGCCTGAGATGGGGCCACCCTAAATAGGGTCCGCACAGATCCCCTGGCCTGAAGTGGTGTGGTGTTGGATGCTAGTGTGCGGGTACCGGGTAGTGCCCCCTCCTTACCTGAGAGTGGGGTACCACCCTCCGGCTGAGGTGCAGTACCTCTGTGGTGACTGGACCCTCAGGTGTGCCACATGTATATGGAGAGACCTTTCACTGAAGGACAGTGTAGAAGATGCCGGCCTTTAGAATCAGTCATGGTCTGCGACTACTTTTAAATTTATGGTTTCCCTGAACATAAACCATAAATGGATGAAATGATAGTGCCTGATAAATACTGCCCATAGGATGAGCAGCAGGTATAAGCTGTCAGGTTGCCTTTAATAACAGCATAATACAGATGTTATTCTCCAAACCTCTAATACGCTATGTAAGTAATTCTTATCTGAAGTTACTCATAAAGTGTTATAAAATGAGAAATAATCTACAACAGTAAATTCCTGTATTCTGCTGATTTCACAGGTCTGTCCCTGGTAGTCCTGTGTACATAATTCTCATTGTCTGAGCAAATATTCACAGGATACAAAGGTTCTGTCCTGGGTTTTCTTATTAAGTGATTTTCAATTTGTCTCAAGATGTCTTCATTTAGAAGATTCATCCTCATTTTGCAGGTTTAGCTTCTTAGATACATACCTAACCTTACTGTACCGATACCAATACCTAACTTCTATTGTACGAAGTTATATGTTAGCAAACTGTAAATTGAATGGAAACTATCATAGTAATAGGCTGAGAATTTCCTGTACTTTATTGCTCACACATTGCAGTTATTGTGCAGTTTTTTTTACTTTTCTACATCCAGAATTAGATTGTTGATAGAGAAGTAGTTGTAATAGTACCAGTAAAGATAGAACCAGCAAAGCACCAGTATCCAAAAACTGTTACCAGATCAAATCTTCTATACAATGGCATAATAATTACATCTAGAAGGTGACATTTCTTACACTAAATCTAGACATATATAAATGAATATTGATAGACTAAAATGAGTACGTATTCTATAAAAAAAAAAGACAGACGGAACACATATGTGAAACTACGATGTGTGAATGGAGCCTTACTCCAACTTTAGTTACAACTTAAGTGCTAAAGTTACCTAAATTCCTATGTAAAGAAATGTGTCAGAGGCTGTGCATTTAATAAATATCAATAATATTTTAGATAATTTTTTTTCATTTTGATGTCGGACTTTGTGATTTCTACCAACCTCAATCCACCTAAAACTGATTCCAATGCCACAGCTTTGGCTATTACTGCAATATAATTGATATGGCTGCCAATGTCTGAAAGAGGAGTTACTAAATGAGGGGAAATTATTGCTTCTTCTAAGTAAAATATAAGATTTTATATGTTGTTACTCTAAATTACTGCATAGTGCAGGGATCCCCAAACTGTGGCTTGTGGGCCCATGATGTGTGTCTCATGGCTGTCTTCCAGCTTGGTGCGTTAGCACCAGGTCTAGCAAACAGCTATGCAGAGCACATCTCCAGCTGGTGATTTTTGTGAGTAGCCGCGCACAGAAAAGAGATCTGGATGCACATATACTGGTCATGGGGTTGGACAGATACATTAAATACTCAGCTAGAGACAGGAGCTGCCACATAGAGGGGGTGCTTGAAACTACATGTGATAGTGTGGAGGCACTGTTTGATGCGAGAATAGAGATTAAGGGTAGGTTGGGACCCCCTGGATACAAATATACTGCATCAATGTGATTTCTTTGTGGAAGCTTTAGCCGTTGTCACCCCAATAATGAGAGATCTGTATGTCACTACTGTGGGGGAGGCAAGAGATAGATGGTGGTGCGGGAAGAGGAGTCACTGGATGTGGATCGAACGCTCTCTTAGATCTGAATGTGGCTCTCTAGGTAAGAAAGATTGGGGAACACTGTCAAAGAAGATTGTAAATGTAAAATAAGTTTTTATATATTTTTTGTAAGTTGAAAAGTTTAAGTGCAATATACTTGACTTATGACAGACCAGGAGCATAGCTGTAGGGGGTGTAGAGTTATCAGTGGCATCTTAGGCCTGGTCCCAAAAAGGGGACCAAGTTCCTTTTGTCAGACTAGAAGATATAATAAATGTTACATGATAGGCTGGTTCTTAAAGATTTTCCATTTGGGCCAAGAACCTAAACTTTTATTCCTGCCACAGATTCTTTAGAATTCATTTACGGTTTTGGTCGTTTTCAAAATCTAGACTTTGTGGTGAAGATGTATCATATGATCACAATGTAGAGTATGGGAATTGCACCTCAGTATTTTGGATGTGTTATGGACCAGTGATGAAGATTTATTATTGCGCTTCGCAAAGGAAGATTGGAATATGATTTTCTGTCTTCACAATGGCTGTTAATTTGTCTCATCTCTGAACAATGTAATTTCCAATATTGGCTTTCAGTTTACCAACAGGTAGATTATAATGGTCCTTCTCTAGTTACTGAATGATGTTCTGTGCATGTATCATTAATACGTCTGCTATAAGAATGTTGGAGAGATGGACAAAATGGACTTGTTGAAAACTTTCTCAAGATAAATAATAGTTTTTTATCATGACGATTGTGTAATAAGAGTAATAATAGTAATAATAGTGTTTAAATGCATCATTATATAGTGTATGTCTATATGTAGCATGTATACTGGATTATAAAATCCGCCAGATTATAAAATGGGCATTGTGATCTGGCACTGATATTAACTTCATGTCCGGTTGTTGCTGTGTGACACGATGAAACAGAACGAGAGTCGGTTCAACGTCACAGATCTCTATTACAGTAGGGGGATATTGTGGCTATCAGGTTCAACCCAATATTTCTAGGTTACTCGCTTATTTCTAGGTTACTCCCCACAGCCATGACAGCCACAGCCACCATAACAATGGTCCTTAGGTAATGATCATGTCTTTGGGCAAAATTTTCATTGACAATTAGGAAATCCAGAGCTTGTGATATATCAAAGACAGAAGCAAACACTAGAATAGGGGAAAAGGGGAATTTTGCAAATTTTTTCTTTTCAGATTTTTCTAAAAAAAGGCAAAGTTGCACATATGGGCACTGTCCTGTGCTGCACAGTCCCTACAGGATCACACAATGGGTCCTAAAAGGAACCGTATTCTCCACTAAAATCCTGTAAGCACTGGAACCTGAGATGGAATTTGAGACACAGAGATAAACTGTCAGGTGCCTATGGTGGAAGTTATGGGCACTACCTTGTGTGTAATACGGATCCATAATCCAGTTACATAAAACTGAACAGATCTGCAATATGAATAGTCCCTTTAACCCCTTTCCAACATCGAGCGTAATACTACGCCGATGTCGGACTCCCCCTATTTGGTGCGGGCTATGGCGCTAAGCCTTCACCTTTCCAGGCATATGACAGCTGATTTATACAGCTGAAATGTGCTCGCAACAGCCACGAGTGGAATCGCCATCCATCCGCTGCTGTTAACCCATTAAATGCCCCTCCGGTGGTCGGTGCTCATAGCAAGTGAGCATTTCTGCTACATACATCTGATCTGATCATCGCTTGTATGCAGCAGAGCCGATCAAAGAACTGCAGCTTCTATTCTCCCTTGGAGACTATTGAAGCATTCAAAAAGTAAAAAAAGTTTTTAAAAATATTTAAAAAATTTAAAAAAATATAAAAGTTCAAATCACCCCCCTTCCGCCCCATTCAAAATAAAACAATTAAAAAAAATCAAAATACACATATTTGGTATCGCAGCGTTCAGAATTGCCCGATCTATCACTATAAAAAAGAATTAACCCGATCGTTAAACGTCTTAGCAAGAAATAGTCAAAACGCCAGAATTACATTTTTTTGGTTGCCGCAACATTGAATTAATGCAATAACGTGAGATCAAAAGATCATATCTGCACCAAAATTGTATCATTAAAAATTTCAGCTTGGCGTGCAAAAAATAAGCCCTCACCCAACCCGAGATCACGAAAAATGGAGACGCTACGGGTCTCAGAAAATGGCACAATTTTTTTTTTAACAAACTTTGGATATTTTTTTTACCACTTAAATAAAAAATAACCTACACATGTTTGGTGTCTATGAACCTCGTAATGACCTGGAGAATCATAAAGGCAGGTAAGTTTTAGCATTTAGTGAACATGGTAAAAAAAAAAAAAAACAAATGTGGGATTGCACTTTTATTGCAACTTCACCGCACTTGGAATTTATTTCCTGTTTTTCAGTACATGATATGTTAAAACCAATGGAGTAGTTCAAAAGTACAACTCGTCCCGCAGAAAACAAGCCCTTACATGGCTATTTTGACCAAAATGTAAAAAATTATGGCTGTGGGAAGAAGGGGAGCAAAAAATGAAAATGCAAAAACAAAAAATACCTCTGGTCGTTAAGGGGTTAAAGACAGGTATTACCTGCCAACAGCATAGCTAATAAGTGTATGATCACTGGGCATCTGACCACTGGGACCCACAGAATCCTTATACCTGGGGTCCCTGAATGAATGGAGTGTCAGTATGCACATGTTTTCATTGTTCCATTCAATGTGTGTGGGTGCAATGGTCACAGCTCCCATTAATCCATAGAAGTGGTCATAGATGTGCTGTACCATTTCATTCACACAGGACCTAGGGTTCACATGCTATCTGTGGTCCGAGTGGTTGGACTCCCAGTGGTCACAGATTTATCATCTATCCTGGTTATTAATATACTTAGTGAAAAAACTCCTTTAATTCATTCTTTTATTTTTGCTGTTTATTTATTTTTTCACTGGATCATAAGCAGAACTGCGTGAAGAACTCACAGTAAAAAGTAATAATGCAGATTTATGTGTCACTCAGGGTAATATTAAAGCTTAATGCCAACCACTATGGGAATTGCAATTGGAAAAATCCCAATATGTCAAAAAGTCTATAACAGTACATCCATTGGCTGGGGGGTAATTGAAACAACCGTTTCTGGTCCAAGGACCTTCATCAGGTGTCAGTAACATACTTCCATGTTATTTTATTGGGGGGGTTTGCTTTTTTGGGGGGTATGGTGCTGGATGCTCTTGAAGTATTGTTCATGATATAACTAAAAAGTAAAAAAAAAACATTTATAGCTATTATATCCCATTATTGTAGAATTAAGTGGACATGTCCTTTAGGTTTCAGAAAATGATACGTTGCGATCTTGCATGTCAATAATTTCTGAGTGAGCGTTTTCCATTTAATACTCCAGTCAATGGAGACGTTTGTCCTTATGTAAATGAAGGCATTGATAACGGCAACATGTGCAATCTTCAAGAAGGAAAATGAGCAGTGGAAGTGTGTCCTCACTTCATACTGTAGAAATTATTGCATCAGTGATGAAAAGCATTTTGAAAGAAAATTTTGATTGGAATATCAGACAGTTTACCTATCACTTCTCAGTGTGATACTTTTCAAACAAATTTCTTGGGATTTTATTCCTTTTCAACTGAATGCAAGAAATATAGCCTGCACAGGAGAGATAATATTGTTGTGGAAAATATCCAGTGGATTAATGTATTTCTTCTGAAGCCAGTAGGAAATTGTGTTTTACTTTGCGCTTGTGAGCTTACTGCGCTTACGTCATGTTAAGAGTGACTTGTAAAAAAATAAAATAAATGCCGCAATACAAAAAATACTAAAAAAGTATAATAATAATAATAATTAATAAAAAATAATGAAAAAAAAAAAAAAACTCAAGATATCTCCATTACTCAAAAACAAAATATAATTATATTTAAATCTGCCACCCATACAGTGGAACTCAGATAAAAGTTCACATGAGCAATCTACTTATCCGGGATTAAGTCTCCTGGTGGTTCAGCTGAGATGAGTTTTAAGGTTTGTTGGAATGTTTGACAACTCCATTCCTGTATATGAGTTCTTAGTTGCTAGATTTGTATGCTGTTCATAAAGTTAAAACAAAGGAAAACTCCCAGAGGCTCACACAGGGAGAGCATGTGACTGTATTTCCTGTTTTTCCTGTATCTGTGTATGAGAGAAGCAGCCTGCTGTAGATGCTGCACAGATAGAGACACACAAATGATTTATTCCTGATCTATTAAGCTTATCATATATTGTTCCTGTTTGTTCCTGAATAAAGAAGCTCTGTTGTCATAAGATTGGAGAGTATCCTGAATAATCCGCTGTCAACAGGTTTTGGGCCCTAAGTGACACAGAACCCCAGAGCAAAAGCAGCACAGAGCAACAAAGAAGATATCCACTAGCAGCGATCCTGTCAAGTTCTCAGTGCCAAGCCTCACTAACCAGAACTACCAGCTCTTCATGTTCTTGATCCGCTGTTGGATGTCTGCTTCTGTAATGGTGACTGGTTCTGGCTCTAGGTGGTTGCTGTGTTTCATTCTCAGATCTTGCAGCCACATTGCACTGGTGTGTGTTTTTTTCTTCTCCCATATGTTCAGTCTCTGCTATTGGTGGAATTGCTGTCTTTGTGCTGTTATTCTGTAGCTGAGAGTACACTTTAGATGGTTCCTTGGAGAACAGGGCATTTATCTTTTTGGCCTCAGCTTCTCTAGTGTATCTCACTAGTCTTGCAGCAAGTGCTGTGAGCCTTTGTTTAGCAGTCTCTTCAGCTGGAGTCAGGTCTTTGTACTTGTCCAGCTTGGTCTTATTCTTGATCTTTACACCCTTCTGTATTTCTGTTAGTTGGCTGACTTCCCTTCGTGTCGCCTTAAATTTTTTTCTCCAGCCTTCTTTTCCAAGGGGGGCACATACTTCTGTTGTTCTTGCTGGTTGTATAGCCAAGAATTTCCACGATTTCTGAGGCAGTAGCATAGATCAGTTTATTAGTTTGAGTTATGATGGTAGGTAATGACATCCATCTTCTAGCATGCTGTCTGGTGGGCCTTGGCAGTCGATCTCTGGTATTGGTGGCATTTAGTTTATCTAAGACCTTCTGTTTCAGAAGACCAGCTGCAGTGCTCTCTAGTTGCAGGACTGGATCAGGGTTTTCAGGGGGTCGCACATGTTGTTCTTCCAGGTCTTCATGTGGGGTGGATTTGCAGTGCAGTTGATCCATCTCAAGTTGTGATAATAGCTTTCTCTTTATGATATTGAAACATTGGGTGACTAGTTGTTTCTCAGTCAGTGGGCATGAAGGTTCATCCAGAGTTTCCTCATACTCTTCATATATCCTCTCTCATTTGGTCTGCTGTTGTTGTAGCATTTCATCAGATCCAGGTTCTCTTGCTTTGTCCATGTATGGTTTGTTCCAGTAGCCCATTTATCAACAGATTGTCCTGGTTCCTTGACAACTGATGCGGAACTTGTTAATCCGTGTGACTTCCGAGCTGGCATGACTCTCTTTGTTCATGACACTCTCAGGTAGGCAGTAATTAGTTAGTAGTCTTGCCCAAGAACCACTACTGGTATATTAGTTCCAACAAGGCAGAGCCAGGATATGAACCCCAGACTGCCCCACGTTGGTGGTTGTGCACTTTTAACAGCTATAACAGCCACCTAAGGTAGTACTATAGTGTTAGGAGCCTTAGTATATAATTTAGGAGCCTTTGTATATAATTTATTTTTAATTTATTTTCACAGGTCAGGCTGTTCACTTAATCACTGCACTATACCAGCCACTTTAAAATATATATATTTTAAGACCTGTGTTACATAGAGCAGGGCTTCATGTAGCTAAAATGCTCACTTGCTATGACGCTGACAGCTGGGAAATTACAACCACAGGGGTCTGTGATGCCAACCTATCGGCGACCCGCAGTCATGTGACACGGGCGCCGATGGGCGGGATTATTGAAGCTCTTCAGCACGAGCATGTTAAATGCCGCAGATGGATCATGATTCCACCCGTGGCAGTTAGGGGCACATGTCAGCTGTTCAAATCAGCTGACATGTGCCGGAAAAGTTGCGGGCTCACCGCTGGAGCCCGCAGCAAACAGGTGAGAGCCCATCTTAGATGTTAATACTATACATCTAAGGTGCGAAAGTGGTTAATATGCCCCATTTCTTTTAAATAACGCTGCTGTCTTATCAGTGCAGTGCCTTTTTAGATTCAGTCTAGTGGTGATCTCATGGTTCGAGATTCAGACACCCTAGGTAATTAGTGCTCATCACCAAGGAAAGCAGCCACTGACAATACATGTCCTCATTATTACATACCAGAGAGTAAAAAAATGGATAGACATATAAAACACAGCTCCTGTTTGTTTGTGGCTTCCTGTGTAGGTGAGCCCCACTTATTGATGCCAATATGTTTTATTATGGCATATAAAAAGTGGTTATCTTCATAAAACAAGAGTTTATGAAATCTTTTTTGCCAACTTGGAAAGTCATTGAAGATGTTGGCCAAGCTTTACAACATTAAAGAGTTATCCCATGAAAAAGATGTATCACTTATACACAGGATTGAAGAAAAATGCATGATAGATGAAGCCCAACTGCTGGGATCCCCATGATGACTAGTGCTTAGGTCTAAAGATGAGCAGTTTGATCCACAGAGGATCAACTTTGAGTCGAATTTCCTGAAATATGCAGATCCATGCAAATTTGAACAGTTTGCGATACAAAAAAATCCAATCACCATCACCAAGCATCATCCAATGGGCTAAAGACTTGTTGATGAGCTGCACTGTCTACCCCTTAATGACCTGCAGCTATGGCATCACATGGATATAGCACAGCTAAACAGGGGGACAGTATAAGAAAAGATTGCCAGACATGCAGTGCCATTTTATGCTTGTGCAGTGTAGTGATAGGAAGTCATAGCACACTGCTCATTCCACATAGGAATAGAAAAAGCCCTAATCTGATTGTGGTGTATTAGTTTAGTATTAAACCTGTGAGTGAAATCCACTCTATTCTATGCCTTTTTAACTCCAAAAAATAATATTTGCTTTCTACAAGCACTTGATACAGAGCCACGTTGAAAATGGAAGTGGTAGCTTCTCTCTCTTAATTTTTGGAGCAATTTGCAGTTTTTCACTATGGCAGTTCATGGCAAATGAATTGAAATCAAATCTAATTTTGTCTGAATTTGAACTTCAAATGATCTGCTCATCTCTATTTGGGTCTGAAGTCCATGTTACTCCAATCTGCATGACTATGGTAAAGATTGGTATAAATAAAGCAATAGTCATGTAATGTGTAATGAGTAATATGCCTTGATCATCCATTCGATAGCTATTAGGCAAACAAACAGTCAAATACAATGGTTTGAATAGTGCACATGTGTGACCACCCTACATTCAATTTAGTCCTCACTGCAAGACCATGAAAGGTTAGTAATCAGTGGAGGTGCCCCTAGCTGGAGATACCAAACATCTATCGTCTATCCAGTGGATAATTTATATTTCTATTACTTGTGAATAATAAAATATCCTTTACTATTGTATTAAACATTAATATAATTAGGAAGTGTTATGGTCATCACTAAACTTTGTAGTCTATGAAAAATATCAGTAAAGTATCAAGTATATTTACCAATTTTGTAAGGGTCAGGTAATTTTACAACCTTAATGGGAGTCGGTGAGCATAAAATGACGGTCCAGGTTAAGCACAGGAGTTTGGTGCATTCTTGGCTTCTTGGCTGGGATCACACATGCGAGAAATACGGCCGAGTCTCGCATGTTAATTCCAGGCACTGCTACCGGCCTCGGGAGCGGAGCTTGCGGCTCCATGTATTGCTATGCAGCCACACGCTCCACTCTCGAGGCCGGCGGCAGTGCGGGAATTAACATGCGAGACTCGGCCATATTCCTCGCATGTGTGATCCCAGCCTTTCAGTCCAGCTTCCCATATACACGGTTTCTGTTTGTCGTCATCCACCTTCACTACTGTGATTGGAGGAACGAGCGGAGGGTGATGCAAAGTGAGTAGATTGGAAGGAGCTCTGAATGGCTTGGCCACAACATGGGAGCACCAAGCACCTCTGCTTGGATTGAACAGTCTTTTTAAGCTGATGGACTCCATTTAAAACTCGAATTTAGCCCCACACCACAACTGTTAACTGTTGCACTTATCCAGAGTCCCATAATATGGAGCTGCTAGGGTTCTGTTTGAAGGGTGTAAAATTATAATAAATATCTAATTCCATGTATAAGAGAGAGTTTATTGTTAAAAAATAAAAAAATTCCCGAGTCATCAATTTATAAAGGAAATCAATTCTATTTTATATGGAAATCAGAATTTGGCAAACTGCTTGAAATATTCATCTGTAGAGATAAATCCATAAAAACGTATTATACCTGGGATGGAATCACAGTTTGTAATCACTGGCGACACGCCCAGGCTGCAGGAAATGAGAGTTTAAATGCTTAGTGACAGATCCATCCTTCATTAAATCTCTTTCTGCAAGACATTATCCTCCTGTGAATCCTGGGGAAAAATGGATGTTGTGCTAGTGCTCGGTGTAACAGATGTTTAAATTAATGGTGATGCATGTGACATGCTGGTTTGTATTGTTCATGCAAGAGATCAATATTGCAAAGAATAGCAATGAGTTGGCGTTGAGAGTCAGAAGTTTACTGTTCATTAACTATATACATATATACAAAAAAAAAAAAAATATATATATATATATATATATATATATATATACAGTATATATATTACACAGTACAGACCAAAAGTTTGGACACACCTCATTTAAAGATGTTTCTGTATTTTCATGACTATGAAAATTGTAAAATTCACACATCAAAACTATGAATTAACACATGTGGAAGTACTGTATATACTTAACAAAAACATGTGAAACTACTGAAAATATTTCTTATATTCTAGGGTCTTCAAAGTAGCCACCTTTGCTTTGATGACTACTTTTCACACTCTTGGCATTCTATTGATGAGCTTCAAGAGGTAGTCACCGGAAATGGTTTTCACTTCCGGTGACTACCTCTTGAAGCTCATCAAGAGAATGCCAAGAGTCTGCAAACCAGTCATCAAAGCAAAGGGGGCTACTTTGAAGACCCTAGAATATAAGAAATATTTTCAGTAGTTTCACATGTTTTTGTTAAGTATATACAGTTATTCCACATGTGTTAATTCATAGTTTTGATGCCTTCAGTGTGAATTTACAATTTTCATAGTTATGAAAATACAGAAACATCTTTGAATGAGGTGTGTCCAAACTTTTGGTCTGTACTGTATGTATTATATATATATATATAATATATATATATATATATATATATACTGTATATTTTTTTTTACAATATAAGAACCACCCAAAAAATTATTCTAGAGAGTCGGTCCTTCCACAGTAGAAGGCCATTATACTTAGTATATTCCGGTATATAAAGTCTGTAACAAAAAACATGGTCTACTGTAGGGTACAGCTGGTCTTCTTGCTATGTGAGTACATAGGTATAACACTGTTTTTTCCCATGATATTACTTGTATCCTGGACTTTGTTAATCGTTTTCCACTTTGCAGGCTAGATCTCTAACTTTCAGTTCTCCCTGAGCTAGTGGGTGGAGACTAGATGCTGTGATGTCTTCCATACATTGTATAGGAGAACATTGGGGACTCCTGCTCCCATGTCTCCATGCAGCACACAGTGCAGAAAGAGAATGTGAGTGGCACACCATGCTGTGTAAACGGTTCTGGGTGCGCGCCTTATGGTAGGCTGCCATTCAAATAAACTACTAAATCTTGTATCCAAAGGTAAAGCAAAAGAGGCAGCACTCCATGAATAAATGCAAAAAGTGGATTCTTATCCAATATGCAATTATTTGGCTTTTATCAAGCATGTAACACACAGAAAAAAAGCAGTAGTATGGAGAACATTTTTCTGCAGTACTACTGGGCAGTGTAGCTGTGAAGCTAGCTCTGAAGTTAGATAAAACACTGATTAGAAAACAGCAGCACAGATCTATGTGTCTGTACTAATCTTTCTCACTTTGCGCCTTCCATCTTCTCTCCTTCACCTCGCCATAGACTTCAATTAGGCAGCTGTAATCTGATCCCTCAGTGAGCTGGCATTATGTCTTGTTTTGAGCAAGATGGATTTACACTTTATTTCAGAGTGAATAGTGAGTTCAGGAGGGGAAGAAGTGAATTGTAAGTGGAGATAGAAGCATATTTCTCTGAGAAGATATATTGCAAAGTTTCCTTTGTTCCCTTTTTCTGTTTCTTACAACTTTTTTTGAAATGATCATTTAATGTTCCTTGTGTTTTAAAAAAGGCACAATTATCAGTTTTTTCTCTAAGAGCCCCATTTCTTTATCACCACTACTTGCAGTCCAATTGAGTTCAGTGGGCACGTCCATGTGCTCGGTATACCCACCCACTTCAGTTTGAAGAATTCTGTCTAAGGCCTCTTTCACACATCCGTCTTTTTGTATCAGGCATGATCCGTCGAACATCTGAAGGGACGGATCCAGCGCTGAAATAAAAAAACTGATGCAACGGATCCGTTTTTTTGCTGGATCCGACCTGAACTTTTGAACCCAGAAAAAAAGAGGGTTTTGGATGCCCGGAGACACTGGAAAATGTGTAGTAGTAGTAGTAGTAGTAGTAGTAGACCTTGGTTTCCAGAATCCGGATCAGACTTTTGCCGGATTGTTCAAAAGTCTGATCCGGTTCCATTGAATTCTATTGTTTCCGGCCGCCTGATGCGCCGCTTCAGGCACTTTCAGGCGGCTCCGGCAAACAAAAAAAACGTTACATGCTCCGTTTTGTCCGGCCGCCGGAATGTACATTTCCGCCGGATCCGGACAAAAACGGATACAACGCAATGACATCAGGCACGATCCGGCGCTAATGAAAGTCAATGGTAAAAAAACGCATCCGGTACCGGATCCGTTTTTTTAGCAACACGCCGGATCATGCCTGATACAAAAAAACGGATGTGTGAAAGAGGCCTAAGAGACCCTTTAAACATTATCAAACGTCAGCAGAATTACTGTACATAAGTAGACAGCGCCACCATTACATTACTAAGGATTTTGCCTTTTCATGAAATATCTGATTCTGCAATACATTTAGAAGAATTTTTTGTACCATTCTCAGTTTTTATTATAGCATGGCACAGATCAAAAAAAGAAAAGAGAATTAAGCCAAAAGTCCTTTGATTTCTTTACGTTTGTTTCTCTGCACATTTTCTTCATTTACCGTGGTATTACAGACAGTATTTTTTTGAAAATCACCACTGCAGGTTTTTTTTTTTTGCAAAAGGCAGAAATGGATTGAAGTGGAATTGAAATTATAAAAGGAAGAACTCACACTTCTCCTCATTTTTATTACATAAATCGATAGTAAATGTGAAAATGCTAAACTTTGTAATATATTTTATCAGAGAAATCTGTTTTTTCTCCCCCTGGACTGATCTTCCATTCTCAAAATTTTCAGTTTATGGGTAAAATCTGTATTTAGTGGAGATAGATTTTTACATCACTGAGATAGATGACATCTGGGGCGAATATGATTCTATGTAGAAAGGAGGAAGAGGTGGCGCTCTACCCCTAGCTCCTCCCCTTATCTCCTCTGCATAGAATCTTATCAGCACCAACTGTCATCTCCTATCTCTGTAATGTAACAGTTTGTTTTCACTGAATACAGATTTCACCTGTGAATTTTGAGAATGAGGGATCAGTCCAGGAGGAGAAATAAACAGATTTCTCTGATAAGATATATTGCTTTGATGTTGATTGTTTTCATGTATGCTATTGATTTATTAAATAAAAATGAAAACTACAGTTACACTTTAAGCCATGCCCTTTCCGTTAAGCCATACCATATTGTAGAACAAAGCACAAAAAAGTGTCTAAATTACACAGTAAGTGTGATGCAAGGCAAATAAGACTTCTGGCACCTTTAGGTTTGTAAATCTTCCACATTGTGATATTTGCCAAAACACATGTAATGTTCTGGGGTCAATAGAAAAGTCTAAATATGAATGTAAAGAAATTGTCCAATCCAGACTGCTTTAATAAACGGGAGAGTAGTTCCTTTATCCAATTACGATTCCTGCTATAAAGTAGACAATGTTTAAATCTGTAACAAATGGAACAAATCACACACCTTTAATTATACAGCTTGAAGATGTTAGTAATATGAGCGTGTTTCCACTTAGATGGATATTCATGATAAGATTAGCCACTATCACATAATAGATGCACAAGTGAAAATTCCATTTGTCTCCTAGCAACCGCTAGCTTGATTAAGCAAACATTTAGCTGGGTCTAAGAAAAAACCCTTATTTCATATATATTCTCTTGCCAGTCAGTAAGGATTTTACCAGACATATTTACCCATTGTTTTGAGTTAGTTTGATAATAATCTGTAATAATCTGTATAGACAGGTGTTGAATCTAAACTGATGCATGCTGAGTTTTAGAACTTGTTCAGACAGCCATGTTTTCCATCAGTGTGCTGTTCATATGTTCAACGGATAGCACACTAATCCAAAAATAACCAGTGTGCCTGTGCGCACCAACAATTTTTCACAGGGACCATCGGTCTGATTTATGGACCTGACAAGTATATGACAATAACAGGCAGCGCCTACACTTGTCTCCTGTGTGACCAGCAAGCGGAACTGCGCAAGGTCCAGTCAAGACAGCAATTTGCAGATGGGACTGACCCTCATTTTAGTACAACCGTCTGGACCCAGCCCTATTTGCAAAACGTAAAAGTCCATGTAGGATAATGAAGCAGATTCAAAAACCCTTTCTGAGATTACAGAAAAGCCAGACCTATAGCAGTCTAGTGGTTTGAGTGGGTTCATACTATTAAAGTAGAAATCACTCCAACATAGAAGTAAAAACAGATGAAATACACAAGCTTTTGATTTTAACAATCTCCAGGGTTTCCAGAGTGTTTGTTTATTTTATACCTTTCATGAATATAGGCGTTCGGTACATAAGTTTAGGTGGTTTATACATAAAGGCAAATAGCAAAATTGATGTTTGCATAGTACGTAAAAGACCTTCTCTGTGTCCACCCTCAACTTGGTCACACCTCGCAACAGATCTTTGTTTCAAATTCCATTTATTTAGTTGCCATAATTTTCACATGAGAGCTACAACTCACCATGAGATTTTGCAGGCCTGAAAACGTTAACTAGTTCCTTACTCTAGCAATTCTAAGGGAATATAGTAAAACTGGAATTTTCTTTAAGAATATGGAACATATTGAATCTCCTACACATTATGGTTTTTTTAGTGCATCAAAATAATATACCACTTTGATGAATATATTGTATGTACTACATGGAAATTTTCAATGCACTTTTCTAATTATGCCTAAATATATATAAAATATGGGATAGTTTTTAGGTGTCCAAAAATTATACAATTTTATTCAAATCAGTGCACAGTATAAGGATTTTTTCCAACATATTTGTATATGTAATCTAGTGTGCTTTAGAAACATAGGTTTCCAAACATATTCTCATGGATTAGCTGCAGCTTCAACTCTGTTCACATCTGCACTAATAATTTGCATTATTTTTCTTCATCACTTTTACAAAACTGTGAAAATTATGGTAGTGCCAAACAGCTAATCCAGACACTACAGACACCCATCAAACTGCATTGACAATAACGTAAAACTATCGGACCCTAAAAATAGATATCAAGGAATTAGATGTGTTAGAACAAATACTAAAGGCAAGAAATAGAACAAAATAAAAAAATAATTTATAATCTCCCACTAATTTATTGACCTCTGTCCTGTGGTCCAAGCTGGTTTTGTTGATATGCCCTGCGATAATGACATTCTAATATATGCATACATGACCACTGTAGATAATGACTGAAGACAGTGATTGGCTGCAGCGGCAATACATGTATGAACTGCACATCATCAATGCAGGTGATGTCAGGGACATCACTAATACTATCGCAGTAAGTGATTTATCAAGTGAATATAATTTTTTTGCTTTACCACATTCAGAATGAAAAAAATTTTGGACAATCACTGTAATGACCAATTCATATTATTAGTGCTGCAATGTAGTTGTACATATATGTACAGTACAGACCAAAAGTTTGGACACACCTTCTCATTCAACGATTTTTCTGTATTTTCATGACTGTGAAAATTGTAGAATCACACTGAAGGCATCAAAACTATGAATTACCACATGTGGAATTATACATTACACTTTACAAAAAAGTGTGAAACAACTGAAAATATGTCTTATATTCTAGGTTCTTCAAAGTAGCCACCTTTTGCTTTGATTACTGCTTTGCACGCAGAAAAGGTGAACGGATGGACTCTACATGCCTGGTTCCCACCGTGAAGCATGGAGGAGGAGGTGTGATGATGTGGGGGTGCTTTGCTGGTGACACTGTTGGGGATTTATTCAAAATTGAAGGCATAGTGAAACAGCATGGCTACCACAGCATCTTGCAGCAGCATGCTATTCCATCCGGTTTGCGTTTAGTTGGACCATCATTTATTTTTCAACAGGACAATGACCCCAAACACACCTCCAGGCTGTGTAAGGGCTATTTGACCAAGAAGGAGAGTGTTGGGGAGCTACACCAGATGACCTGGCCTCCACAGTCACCAGACCTGAACCCAATCGAAATGGTTTGTGGTGAGCTGGACCGCTCACCGCTTCAATTTTGAATAATCCCCAACAGTGTCACCAGCAAAGCACCCCCTCACATCAGACCACCTCCTCCATGCTTCACGGTGGGAACCAGGCATGTAGAGTCCATCCGTTCACCTTTTCTGCGTGCAAAGAAGTAATCAAAGCAAAAGGTGGCTACTTTGAAGAACCTAGAATATAAGACATATTTTCAGTTGTTTCACACTTTTTTGTAAAGTGTAATGTATAATTCCACATGTGTTAATTCATAGTTTTGATGCCTTCAGTGTGATTCTACAATTTTCATAGTCATGAAAATACAGAAGAATCTTTGAATGAGAAGGTGTGTCCAAACTTTTGGTCTGTACTGTATATATAGGGAAGTCGACATGTTGATGGCTCTTGTACATGCATGGGGGCACACTAAGTTCCTGTGGCTTCATATTACATAGTTTGTTAGGTGAGGTGGATCCTCAAAGCCTAAGGTCCAGGTGTGCACATAGGCCACAGGAGTCAGTGGAGCAGGCAGGAAACAGGTAGCAGAGTTACGGGAGACTGCAGACAGGTAGAAGAGGTTCTGGAGACCACAGACAGGAAGATGAGGTCATTGCGACTGAGGACAGGAAGCAGAGCTCCTGGAAACTGCAGACAGGTAGGAGAGGTCATGGAGACTGTGGATAGGTAATAATCAGGTCGTGGTGCATAGATAAACTAGGAGTCTTAATAGCAAGACACCTTGTGTGTTTCTTGGTAGGTCTTATGAAAACCAAGGTTGATTTTAAAATGGGAAAACGCTTGTATTTTAGTCAAAAAGTAACAGGGAGAATCATGAAACTGGGCTGACAACGGCTGATACTGCTGGTCACAATTAGGGTTAGATTAACAGTATAAAGCATGCAATAATGCAGAAACCAATCTGTTCAGGTAATTAATGCACTAAAAACAAGCAAATGACAGGATTTTAATTAAATACACTTTGACTTATTTTTCTCTCTGTGTCTAAATCTTGCGCGTATAAACATATGACATAGATAAAATATTAACTCTTAGCTAATCGTCAACCTAGCTATCAAGCACTTCTATTGTAAAGTGGAAGGCAGACACTTGTAATAAAAATAAGTTTAGTTCATCTGATTGTCATTGCTTTAGCGGCATGGTGCTATGTTCCAATACACTTAAAGGGGCTGTCCACTATTAGAACAACCCCTTCTTAAACTAAATATTTGGCGGCCCTGATAGATAGCAAGAATTCTATTTTGAGCAATTTTGATATGACTTAAAGAGGAGCCGTCACTTGCTCAAAAAAATTGAGTTAAATACCTTGTAAACTTCCCTGCGCTTCCCTGATTCTGCCTCTGTCTTCCGTTTTACACTGTGTTGCTCCATTGCAAAGATATTTACATTTGTTTCTTTAGAGCACAGTGTGTTAAATCTTTGCTTGTAGTGCAACTGGAATTTTCTTTAGAGTCTTCTTTAAATGCATGTGCTTCAAATCCTCCCTACCAAACAATGCCAATCACAGCTTAGAGGCATCTGAGACTGCTAAAATGCTACCCAGCTGCTGAGCTGTGATTGGCAGCCTCTGAGAGGGGTGAAATTGCAAGCCCTGGAAAAGACCTGCAGAGATGCACAGGTGCACTACAAGCAGAGATTTCACATATTGTCCTCCAAAAGCAACAAATGTGAATATCTCTGCTATTGAGTGACACAGCGCAAAATGGAAAATACCAGCTGAATCAGGGGAGCTCAGAAGAGATTTTTGCAAGGCATTTAACTCAAAATTTTGAGCAAATGACAGGTCTTTGAATCCACCTTATTTTTTTACTAGGGATTTTGCAATATGTTTTTGCAGTTGCATTCTGCAAAATTTGCAGATTTTGCATTGAATTTGCAAACTTTGTATTACGCAATCTGTTTATATAGCTGTACAGTGGAGCACAAAATCCTTTGTCTAACTGCAATTATTTAAAAAGTTGTTTTCCATTAAAAATAGAGGAGAAACACTGTTTTCTTTAACATCATATACAATGGAAGATACACATTTTAACTGCAAGTCTTTCAGCTGACACTTCCATTAAGCTCTGTGCCTTAATTTACAATAATTGATATGTTTATACATAGCTGAATTTGTTCATCAAGCCGTTTGTTCTCCTTTTCAGAGAAAGTCAATAAACAGTCATTTTCAATGTGTTACTCTTTGTGTTGCATGTAAGACCTTTGATTTGGAGCCTTTTTTTTCGAGATCATTGCCATATTAGGCAGTCCTACAGCTGTGGAGAGAAGATGCAAGCTGATCCTAGGTTGGGGGAACTACTGTAGAATTTAGGAGCCAATTACTCCAGAATTGGTGGACTTTTTTAAATACTAACCCAACAATAAGAACTTTATTACATTCTAACTGCCCAAATATGAAGACATCAGAAGATGGGGGAAGCGTGATGCCTCAAGAAGAGGCAAAGTCTCCAAGATGTCACACAGGTGTGCATACACTGATCTCTTCCATGCAGCAGGTATAATGGACTGTTTTGGCACATTCTAAATTCATCATATTCCTTGAATTGTGGACCCTGGATAAATATGATGAACTATATCTTGAACATAGACTGATGATCAATATTTTTGAGCACCTTAATTCCATAATAGAGTGGCAGCAGTAGGATGAGGTCTTCCACTATATTATGGAATACCCCATTAAAGACTACCTGTCAAGTTTTTATGCTGAATACAAGGAAATGTTAGCTTTTGATCCTACAGTTTTGCTCCCTATTTTGATTTGTGGCAGTAGAAATGTGGATTAAACTGCCTGTAAGTGCTAAAACGTTCTTGGTATGTATTTTTTTGCACAAGCTAGTGGTGGGGAATGATTGCACTTTCTAAGGATGTTTCTGAAAACATTTAAACTACTAGGGAGATTTACTAAGGTAAATATGACAAACAGTAAATCTGGCTCGATTTGCTGCAAAACAGTTGAACATGAAATACACCATATTTATTTAGGTGTTTTAGACACTTTTTCTGCATCACTCGACAAGTAGATGTGCCTGCCTTGCTAAAGAAAGCTGGCATGAAGTTGAATGCAACATTCGAGAGCTAAAATTTCTCCAAAATGTTCCTGCAAATTGCTGATGTAAAGCTCAACTAGTAGTTGATATAAAGTTAGACTAGACAGTCTATAAATGAACAAAGCTCCTCATCCAGCAACGAGCCTTTGCCTTCAATTGTGTACATTTTAAGACTGTCTAGTCTAAGTTTTTTTGGTAAATGTGATCTTATGTTGCCCAGTTATATACTGTAAGTCATTTGTAGAGATGATGGGAATATATTCCAGTCGAACTGAATTCTACTCAAAATTACAAAAACCCACTTTCGCCAACATGTGGATTTTTGTTGCTTATATTCAGGCAATGCAAAATGGAGGCCAATAGCCTTTTTTGAGTAATGAACGGTCATTAAAAGGTTAAAAAATGAAAATAAGTCTTCTATACTTCTTACCACTAACCTCTCTGCCCTTCTGCTCTTCACCGTCACATGTCCGGTCTTCTCTGCTTCTTTTTATCATCGCTGTTGATATTGGAATTTCCAGATCCAGAACCCCTAGCATGAAAGGCCCAGGAGTGTTCTGCACTTCTGTGCGTAAGGCTACAGCGCATGTCATAACATACATTATGGTCCAAACCCAAAAAATGGCATCTCACCACGCCCACATTACTTCCATTTTGGGTGCATGGCAGCCTGAGCAGGCAAAGATATATTTCAGCAGAAGAAAGTTGGCACTCCATAAGACATCCATGATTAAGGGAAAAAAATTTGAAATGAATAAGTGGTGTTGAACACCCAACTGTATGTCATTTGTGCACATGGATTTCCAGTAAAGTGTTGAACCAAGGAAAACGGTGTGCTGACTTTCTTCTGCTGATGTCACGTTAGGAGATTGTGGCCTTTTGCATTCTTGCACAAAACCCTCCCGGGCCTGATAAGAGCCGTAAGTCGCCATCTAGTGTAAGAGGAGATTCTATTGCCAGCTGCAGTACTAAGAAGATGCAGCAAAGACTAGACAGGTGACGGAGAGGAACGAAGGGGCCGGAGAAGTGAGAGATAAGGTAAGTATAAGGATTTTTTAAAAATTTTACGTCTTATTTTTACTTTGCTCCGAGGTCTGGAGAGACCCCAGAGAATAATAAGGAACATTAAATTCTGAAAATCAAATTTTCTAGGAAAATCCACACGAACAGGCAAATTTGAAATTCACCTGATCGGCTCATCTCTAGTCAGTAGGCAAATCAACTCTCCTATATTATATAGATTAGTTCATTTTCTAAAAAAAACTATATTATCGTTGCTAAAGAGGACTGAGACTGAATCTTAAATATAAACATTTTAATATAATTAGCGATGAGCGAGTATACTCGTTGCTCGGGTTTTCCCGAGCATGCTCAGGTGATCTCCGAGTATTTTGCGTGCTTGGAGATTTAGTTTCTGTCGACAGCAGCTGCATGATTTGTGGCTCCTAGACAGCCTGAATACTTGTGAGGAATGCCTGTTTCTTAGGGAATCCACACATGTATTCAGGCTGTCTAGCAGCCGCAAATCATGCATATGCGTCGACAGAAACTAAATCTCCAAGCACGCCAAAATGCTCGGAGGACACCCGAGCATGCTCGGGAAAACCCGAGCAACGAGCATACTCGCTCATCACTAAATATAATATAATGTTCTCTTAATATTGGTACAGTAAAGATGTATATCTTTGCACCGTTAGCCATTAAAAGGTATCAACCACTGAGGACTCTCAACTCTAAATATTTTTCTTAATATTGGTAGAAATTTTCCAAGAAGGCAGCGAACGTGTCAGGTACATATCAGACTACACTACTATTGTACTATGAAATACATTGGCAATGTGTACTCTTTTTATAGACTCTAGATATTAAAAAGATACAATAATACATGTTAACAGAAAAAATGCTGAACTACCACTTAAGTTCTATTCCTTTAGAGTTTTTTTTATAAATAGCATTAAAATGGGCTATAGGCAATAACTTTGAGACTACATACTTAAAACTGTTAATCAGTATTGCAACTTTCACACTTTTTAATACATTTCATTAGTTCTGTCTTTACAGAAAAAGAGTTTAAATAATGTTATCATATATGTTCCTAAATTCAAGTTGTAATGATTATTTTTAGAACCCATAAAAATGCACAACAGAGAAGGGACAAGTTGTCGCTCTATAGTGACTAAAAGACAAAGTGAGTATCTAATGTAAGTGCACAAGGTTTTTTTTTTATTGTGTGGGAAATATAATTTTAAGGGAAGGTAAACTTCTTTATTATCCTTACAAAAAAATTTTTCGAAAAGATGGCGCTTTATTAGTGGCTTCTTTTGGCAATTTGTGTTACTTTTTTTGCTAAGATTTAGTGGAGATATTGAGTGCTATACTTTACATACAATACATTTTTCCTACGATTGTATTCTGTTTTGGGTTTGGCAATTCTTCAGGCAGTTTGGGACATTTTTCTTCAATAAACCTTCAATGTATTTTTTTTATTTAGTTTTTCTTGTGTTAAAGTTAATTGTGTTTTTGGTGTCATTTTTTGCCTTTTTTAAGTCACAAATTATTTGATTCTAATAGGAATCTCACAATCACATTAACAATTAATTAAAGAAGCCCTCCTCTGCCCATAAAAGTTTTTATCCTCTCAATATATTGCAGTCATCATATTATATAGCACTGTGAACTTACAATTGCTCCTTTTGTCTTTCTACCCAGATAATTCTTCTCTTTTCTCTGCTCTATGTAGAAACAGGAAGTCTCTTGTCCCTGCATTTATCATTCCTCTTTTCAACTCCTCATCCAGCTGCTCCTCCTTCCCCTGCCAGGGACTTTTGGTTTGCAGTGACTCATGACTCTTGGAAGGAAAATTGACCTCCTGTTTCTCCACAGAGCTCAGAAGGAGTCAGCTAATCTGTTTTTAATCATGTGATGTCACAGACCTAATGGAAAAGAGAAGGATTAGCTGGGTAGGAAGGAAAAAGGAGCAATTGTAAGTACACAGTGCTATATAATATGATGATTGAAATATATTAAGAGGATGAAAATTTTGATGGAAGGAAGAGTGCTTCTTTAACTGACTTGCAAGACTAAAGATGCGATTAAAATAAATGAAACAAAATAAAAGATACACATCAAAAAACTCTGAAGAAAAGCCAATAAAAAACTTGCTTTTCAGGAAAACACAATCCCCTACCCGTAACTTCCTGCTTACTACGAAACAGGCGCTTCTGCTTGATTGACCGTTTGTTGCGCCGCTGGCTCGAAATGTATGATTTGCATTCCTGCTATATGAGATAGCTTTGCCTCTGCAGTATCAGACTAGCTCAGTAGCACTGAAGCTGGCTGGGATTGGTAGCTAACAATGTAATCCAGTGATCTCGGTCAGCATCCGAACAACACTTACAAGCTCGATAGAAATGAGTTTGGAAGTGCTGCGCATTTTCATGCACTGCTGTTAGACAGTAACAGTGGCCGGTAACCTAGACAATGAGCATTACATATTAAAAAACACAATTTTAATTATCAGGTCGGGGGAGGTGAAAATTTTAATGAACAATGAATTGGAAGGTTGCTTGTTTTTATATAAGTACTTTGCAATTATATCTTTCATCGATGATGACTATAACCAGCTACAGAGTAAGGCATATTTGCCATTCTGAAATCTAAGTGACAGCTGAGAGAGATGTAGAGAACAGGTAGAAAAATAGAGAATTACTGCAGACTTGTATTTAACAATGTTTATTTATCATATGGTAATTTTTTTAATCTGCATTGTAATATATTTTATCATTTTCTATCAATAAAATCTGGAATGTGAGATTATAAACTGTGTTGATTTGATAAATATCTTCCTGTGTTATCTCAATATGATCGTTCATCTTGTGGTCAGATATATGAAAGCCTTGACGTTATGATGGATAAGTTCAAGCTTTTACTATACACCGAGATCCCAGATGCATTTACATAAAATTACTGTATATGGAGAGTCTTGTAGACAGAGAGAGCGTTTAAAGAGTTAATTCCATAAATTTGCATTCCATGTAATTGTACAAAAAAGCATTTCCTTCTTTTCCCAACAATTTGTATAAATATCCAGCCATGCAACCCAATGTAATCTGTAATAAGCAGTGTAATCTTCCACAGTGCGTTAGCTATTTTATGTGTGGGATGAACAGTGGGCTTTTTATCCTCGTTTGAACTTTATTCATTCACTTGTAAACAAATCCCCACTCCCCTGAAATAACCCATATAGTAATTCTCCCAAACAGGAATTAATACATTTTGTGCATAGCAATTATCAACCCTAGTGTTAATGCCAGTGTATTGAGTCTAATAAACAGCATTATGTAAAATAACAGTTACTTAGTTGCATTCGCTTATGTAACGCCTTATATTTCTTAAATAAGATGTGCGAGCTTTAGATTTCATAATACAAACTATGCAAATTGCCTCTTCAGAGAGGAAGAGGACTTCAACTCTAGCGCCACCTGTTAAAAGTAGCAATTCTAAAAGTCCATATTCACCCTTTAACGAGCCTTGCCATATCACTTAGGATAAAATCCAAACCAGAATGGCAAGGCTTGTTAAACTGACAGTATTGACTTTTAGGATTAGTGATGGGTGAACTCGAACGGTAATGTTTGGAGTCCGTGCCGGACACTTCTCCAGGAAGTCCGTGTTACTGTTTGGGTTCAGCAGCCGGAACAAAGCTTGTTGAAAGGCTGCAGTGCAGCCAATCAATAATCTTCTCAGGTGTGGGCACTTTCTACCCCATCACAGTCATGCCAGTATGCTAAAAAAAGAGAAAGGAATAAAGAAATAAAAAAGATGTGAGACCCCCTCTATTTTTTATAACAAGTGCAGTTAAAGAAGACAGCTGTGGGCCTGAGTCTTTTTAAAAAAAATATTTTAAATAAATAATTTAAAAAGTGGTGCGGAATCCCCCTATTTTTGATAACCAGCCAAGGCAAAGCAGATAGCTGGGAGCTGGTATTCTCAGCCTGGGAAAGACCATGGATATTTTAAACTCCCCAGCTTAAAAATAGCAGCCTGCAGTCACTCCATAAAAAGGCACATACATTAGATGTGCCACTTCTGGCACTGTGCCTGGCTCTTCCTGCTTGCCTTGGTGCGTTGCCAAGCAAGGTAATATTTTGGAGTTTATGTCAGCTTTGTAATGTCAGCTGACATCAAGCATAGGGATTGGTGATGAAGATGCATGTAGAAGACACCCCCATTAGTAGCCCCATAAGTTTAAAGCAAAAAACATACAGAGAAAACTCCTTTATTTGTACAAAGCACTCCCAAACTCCTTTTTCTTCCTTTAAAAAGTAAAATAATCCAAAGGGGTCAGCCGTTAATTTCCATCCCACATCCTAAGACAATCAATGACTCTGCTACATCCAGATGATATAGTAATCGCTGACATCAGTACCATGTGAATCCGGCTGCTGCGATGAACCCTGAGATCAGTAAGGTTATTGCAGTTCATAGCCGATGAACTGTGATGACCTTACTGACATCAGCACTCTTCGCAGCAGCCGGTTCATGCACTACTGTCAGTGTGATCTGGATGCGGTGCTGAGCGGTCACATTACTGATGTCACTGCTCAGCACTTCATCTGGATGTAGCAGAATTGGGGATCATTGTGGGATGAGGGATGGATTTACGGCGGACCCCTTTGGATTATTCTATTTTTTAAAAGTAATAAATGGGTAAAAGAGGGTTTGGGGAGTGTTTTGTACCATTAAAGGACTTTTCTCTGTGTGTTTTATTACCTTTGACTATGGAGTTAGTAATGTGGCTGTCTTATAGATGCCTCTCTCCATTACTAACCCATGGGCTTGATGTCAACAGACATTACACAGCTGACATCAAACCCCAAATTATTATCCTGCTTGCCAATGCACCAGGGCAAGCAGGTAGAGTCGAAGTTAAGAGCCAGAATTGGCGCATCTAATGAATGTGCCATTTCTGGGACGACTAAGGGCTGGTGTTATTAGTCTTGGAGGGGGCCAATATCCATGGTCCCTTCCCAGCCTATTAATATCAGCCCACAGCTGTCTGCGTCTGCTATCCTTTGATAGTTATTAAAAATATAGGAGACCACAGGTAATTTTTTGGGGATCCTTTTTAAAAACCAGTAAAGGCTACACAGTCAGTTTTGAGCTGTTATTAATATCCTGGGAAGCTTCATGTATATTGGCCTCTTCCCAGAATAATAACACCAGCTCCGAGATATCTGCTTTCCATCAACTGGGTATTTTCTTTTACTTCTCTATTTATTAGCTAAATACATGTACAGTAAGCTACACACAAAGTGTACTAATTATTTATCTCACTGACATCTTTCGTACTATGCACAGGTGTCGGCTGGAAAATACTCTCATCAGCGTCACCTGCTCTAGCTGCTATCAGCAAGACCAGGTCAGGTGTACAATGATGATGCCTGACTGGCAGTAACCTTTTCACTTCTAGTCACAGCTACTGACACACAGTCTGTCCTCTTTGTGACATTGTGGGAATGACGATACCCAGCGTCTGCAGAGCCTGTGTTTCTCACGCTGTCACACAGATGACAGCATGAGAACAGCCAGATATTCGAGACCCTCCATTGACTTGAATGGGGTCAGGGTTTGGGATCAAGTTTGGGTGCTGCTCTGGTACCTGAACCAAACTTTTTTATAAAGTTTAGCCAAACCCGATGGACCTGAACATCCACAGGTCCGCCCATCCCCATATATAGGATTGCTACTTCCAGGAGGTGGCACTAGGTTCAAGTAGATGACACTAGAGTTCAAGTCTTCTTCCTCTCTGAAGAGGCAATTTAAATACTTAATTTCCCAGAAGTGAATTGCATGGTGTATAAGTCTCTTTACACTGGCATGTCAGGCAGGTCACGCTCCACAAGGAGACATGCTACCCCTTAGATAGCAATAGAAACTATAAATTATTAAATAGATCTTGTGGGCCTGATGAAAATGATGTGTTTATTAGGAAATCCATATGAGAATGCCTGTTTAAAAACATGATACAAAAATTTGCACTACTTTGGTCTGTCAACTATTTTGGTACTTTGTGGCAGCTAACCCGCTGCCACAAAGCTTCCTTCCATGTGAGCTTCCTTTGACTTTGAATGCCTTACTCCTAAGATTTGTTGCTACGCCTCAAGGGAAATCATGACATGCCTTGTGCCGCAACATCTCAAGGGACTAGTATTTGCAAGAGGTGCCCAGGATGCAGACTTTCAGTGTCTTGTTAGCCTACAAAGTTTGCATTGCCCTAGTCCGGCTGCCATGGATTACAAAAGTTCATGCTGAAACAGGGTAATTTTACTCCTCTCTTTTAATAGTATAAACAAAAGGTCTGAAGATACCTGGGTCACCATAGGGCACAGTTAGAGGGAAAGGATGCAGATGTATGTAAGTGAATTTGGCAATCACTGGCATTAGGAGATCCAGATTACTGGATAAAAAGCCAAAGAATAATTTCCTAGTGCAATACCATTGGGGTAGACTTTGGGCTTAGAGGCAATTTATTCAGACTAGAGTTGTGTATTCAATATACTTTACTGTATAGTTTTTATATGTTTAGTGGCACAATTTGGTTCATATTTAGCTCTGTATCCACCTATTT
>JARQOD010000006.1:35666830-36096769 GCA_033576555.1 Oophaga sylvatica
TAAATATGTTGAAGAGAAATATGTCCCAACACCGACCCCTGCGGTCCCCACTGGTCACAGCGACCCAGATAGAGAATATACCATTTATAACCACCCTCTCCTTTCTATCTCTAAGCCAGTTACTTACCCATTTACACACACTTTCCCCCAGACCCAGCATTCTCATTTTGTGTACCAACCTCTTGTGTGGCACGATAAGTAACCACACAAGGGAACAGTTTAATTCCATTTTCACTACAATCCTAAAAACTACTTGTTTTAACTTTTGGACTTATAGTCTTGTTAAAACTTGTTTGGTGAGCAGGTTGTTTATCAGAAGGATTCCTTTCTACCTCATGAATATATTCAAGGTGACATCGTATTGTAGGAAGACACACTTATAGTAAATTAGCAAAGAAGATGTTAGCAGCAGATCGTTCAATTGCAATAAGTGGCTGGCTTGTAGCGCCATGGATTAGACTTGTTTTTTACGTCAACAACACCTTACACTCTTTGTTATGCTCCCAGAACCATTCTTAAACAATTTTGCGCAATGTGGCAGAGATATTACCTGGAAAAGGCCACAGATGGTAGCATGGCGGCTCAGTGGTTAGCACTGTTGCTTTACTGTGCTGGGTCCTGGGTTCAAATCTCACCAAGTACAACATCTGCAAGGAGTTTGTATGTTCTCCCCGTGTTTGCTTGGGTTTCATTTCACACTCCAAAGACACACTGATCTAGATTGTGATAACCAATGGGGACAATGATAATAATGTATGTAAAGTGCTACGGAATATGATGGAACTATTTAAGCAAAGCATAATAATAAGATACTTCGGTCAGTAAGGGGTGTACCTGGTCTATATTATGTTTAAGTAGGTCTTAGATGTCTAAGCAACAGACACATGAATGCCAGGACCCAAGGTTTCACAGGAAAGATTACCCAGATGGTCACACTGCAGCTTGCCTCCTATGCAAAGTACATCTTGATGCCATCTATTCGCTGGGTAACATAAAAGTAGTAGTTTGGAAAAATCCTGTTTCTTTTCAGGCTAGTCATTCCAATGCCCCTCACCTTTGTACATGCTGGGGGAACGGGAAAAAATGAATGTTATATCGGGCCGGGTTGTGTCCACCAGTGCCCATTGTCAGGGCTTTGGCAGGAGTCATATGGACACACCTAGATCTGTGGCTACACAGAAAGCAGTGATGTACTGTGTGTTTGACAACTTTCTATCAAAGCCACAAATAACTTTTTCATCAACTTGAGGTATAGTGGCTCTTCTGTGAAGTCAGAACAGACAGACTGACCTCTGTTCCCCATGTGCACCATTTCCTCCATCCTTATACTTTTCTTAGGTATTATTCACTGCACATTGGGACGTCCCACAAGACCTGCCATTTTGGAAGTGCTTTACCTCTTTCAGCTGGTCACTTTGTATCTACTGTAGATGCTAAACTTTTTGTTTTATTTCCTCTTTAAAACATATTTCCTCACAAAAATGTAGTAAGTGTATTCTATCAATGTTCACAACGTCTTTTTGCCATAGTCATTTATTTCTTGCCACCCCTACATGAGTATATAAAAGATATATTATTATGTTTTTGCATTTTCCAAATCGTAATCTAAATTGATTGCAGTTAGCAGTCTGCCATATGCCCGTGTTATAAACTACCGTGCTTACAATAATATATGAAAAGAAGATTTTTTACTTTGCGGTACAGTTACAATATGGTGTGCATGTTCTCCTAAGTCATGCCTTTCTGAACACAGAAGGCTTCCTAATACATTAAGACTGTCTAGATGGCATGGGCCTGCAGGGGTACTCGCAAACCTATTTTATTTCACCTAAATAATACGGAAATGCTCCTCAAGGCAGCAAATATATAATGTAAGACGAGACTTCTGTTGTACGTATTTTGGGTAACTATGGTGTAAGTGCAGAAAACTAGAAGAAATCACAAATCGTGGACCATTGGTCTCTAATAGCAAATCCCTAAAATAGTGATTTTGAATAACCATTATAGTACAGGCTCCTACACTCAAGATACATTTTAAGTTATGTGATCGTTTATCCAAATAGTTTTACTCTGGAGGACCAATGTGTCTAACCATGGCTTATAAGTCTCCTTACACTGGCGTGCCCATGTATGTCACTATCCTCAAGGAGAAACGTTACCCCTTAGATCCCAGTCATAAGTCTCTCATACAGCTAACTCATGTCTCATTCTCATTCTTTGCACTGAGAAGGATCTACAAATTAAGATTTTGGTTTTGGCTTTTTTCCCAAGTCATGTGGCAAGGCTCGTTAAAGGGTTGATATTGACTTTTTAAGATTACTACTTCCAATAGGTGGCATTAGAGTTCTAGTCCTCGTCTTCTCTGAAGAGAGTTTGCAAATTTAATTTTTCAGAAGAGCATTGCATGGCTTATAAGTCTCCTTACCCTGGCCTGCCAGACATGTTACTCTCCACAAGGAGAAACATTACCACTTAGATTGTAATTACTCAGATGAGCATTGATTGAAGTATATCCCAGTATGGGTCACAATGGTCAACCAAACCTAAGCAGAAAAGTTCACACCCCATTTAACGGTTCCTTTTTAGTATTGTTTGCCAAATGAATGGTTCCTAAAACATAAAGTAATGATAGGTTGTGAAATAGTCTGCGGTAAACAAATGTAATAATGGAACAGGGAAAAAGGGTTTTACCCAATGAGGTACTAATTACAGATTTGTACTTACCTTTACTCACGGCTCAACATATCCCAAAATGTGTGGCGCAAAATAGCCAGCTTCTAAAAGACCTATTTTTGTGATACTCTGTCAAGAGACGTCTATGCTATTTGCATTCATGCATGACGCACCCAGTGGTTTGGAAGGGAATTGCTGCCTGTTAATGATTTATCTAGCATGTTTCAGTATGATTTTATTTTTTGTCAGAAATCAAAGTCATTAACCAAATCTAAGAAAAGATAAGGGTAGAAAGAGACTGTTATCAGAGTTTTTCATTGTGATTTCCATGAACCAGAGACTCATTCTTTTAGTGGTCCGTCATTCTTGAATATATTTGAAAGCAAGATTTTTTTTACACTAATTTTTTTGTTTAATCTCAGATGTTCAGCTGTTCTCAAAGATACAAAAAGTGCTTATAGTACATGGTGTGCAAGTGTGTGTATATATATATATATATATATATATATATATATATATATGTAACAGTGTGATTTCAGTAAGAAACTCATGTTAATGTTAAGTAAAGTTCATGGTGTTTTTGTTCTGTTACATGGAGATCATTTGGCCTTGAAGGAGTTTTATGTTCGCAAACATGTTTTTATGGCATTTGCTTGATGTTAGACTGTGTTGAGAAAATCCTCCCTTTGGGCCAAAGAGCAGAGCTTTCATAAACTCTGATCTGAAGACGTGAATCATTGTGTATTCTGAAATTCTGAACCTAATGACTATCTCAAGTGTAATACTCTGAACTAACAAGCACTTGCTTAACATTTTAACTGACATGATGAAAAGAAGCCTGCATCTTCAATAGTCAGTACAATCATTTTCACCCATTTTTGAAGCCATATAACAAGAAGTGTTTGGGTGTAATGAGATGCTGATTAAAAGTGACTACATGTAGATACCTCATTTTAATTCAAAATCAATGAGAATTACCAGTTTGTGCCTCTTGTAGGTTGCAGTGTAAAAAAAACAAACATTTTTTTAATAATGGGACATGATCAATCCTCCAGTATGCACGACATGTCAAATAATGGTTCAATCAAACATGAGCTGCCTTAGCATACTTGTTATATCTGCGCTTTAGGTTTAGAACGAGTAGATGTTCTAGTGTAGAGACGCTTTGTCTGACGATTCCGGTTTGCAATCCTTCTTCATCGTCTTACTGTTTTTACTTATCTCAGACAAATTAATGAAAACCACAGATTAAGGTTAAATAGGTTCACTAGCCCACCAAAGGACCTTCTTGTAATTCTAGTCAAGGATACAATCATTTGTCACAAGTTTCAAAGTTAGATCCAATGTGGAGTTGACTTTGGAGCCAATCATTTGCTGAGTTGGTTTTTTTTTCTGTTCAGTTTATACACGAGTTACTGGGTCGGCCCAAGGATTGCATTGACCCAGTTCACTTATAATGTTTTGATCGGTTACAAGTTAAGAGGTAACAGCTGAGCTACAATTAAACAAGTGGGTAAAACTGGAGATAACTGATTTATTGGTTCTTGAAATGCAAATGTGGATCTGTTTTTCTTTCTAGATTAAATGTCAGAGTTCATAAATTTGTTTCAGGCATGCCACAAGAGAATATAGAATATTCTGGAATATCACTTTTTATATAATCTTCAAGTATAACAATGTAATTATTCAGAACATAAGTTACCATATAGCAATTGTTTCAGCCTGTTAGTCTTTATCAACCCTTTGTGAATTTTGTTGTAGGCTTGGCACAGCAGGGATCATTGTGCTGCAGTTGGTTGTCTTGCAGCCATACACAAGACAGTGAATCGGTGGAAGATTGCATGGCTGATCTACTGAGACCTAAACAAGATTTCTGTTTCTCAGTTTTAGCGCTCATTCAGATTCCCACGTCCATGTTTCATGTTCATATTCTACAGCAGGTGAAATAAGTATTGAACCCATCACCAATTTTCTGAGTAAATTTATTTCTATGGTTTGATTTCTTTGCCTGTGTGGATAGGATGGGTTGTTACTGACATCTGGTGAGAATTTCATGCCAATAGCACATTTAGAAATATATTTCTTGTTCAATACTTATTTCACCTGCTGTATTATTATTATAGATTTTATTATTATAGATTTTTATAGCGCCATTTATTCCATGGCGCTTTACATGTGAAGAGGGGCAAATATAGACAAGTACAGTAAACATGAGCAATACAAGGCACACACAAGTACAGAAGGAGAGAGGACTCTGCCCGTAAGGGCTCACAGTCTACAGGGATGGGTGAGGATACACTAGGAGAGGGTAGAGCTGGTCGTGCAGTGGTTCAGTAGACTGATGATCACTGCCGGTTGTAGACTTGTCGGAAGAGGTGGGTCTTCAGGTACTTTTTGAAGGTTTCCATGGTAGGCACGAGTCTCATGTGTTGGGGTAGAGAGTTCCAGAGTATGGGAGAGGCACGGGAGAAGCTTTGTATGCGGTTGTGAGAAGAAGAGATAAGAGGGGAGTAGAGGAGGAGTATATATGTGTTTTTACAGGTAATACACATACCCATTATAGTACATGGGGTGGTTCACATGCAAGTGTATTTTTGCAGACTGTGTGTCACGCTGATGACATCCTGGTTGCATCCGTGCAGAAGATCGTAGATCAGAGAAGCTTGTGAAAACTCAATATTTTTTTTTTTTTTTGCATACGAGAAAAACATGACACATTGATAAAAATCAAATCCAGACCTCTGATAGAAAGCGGTCTGTTTTGAACACATACAAGAAAAAAAAAAAGAACTTCTAAACCAGACAGTAGGCAGGGTCCAGAAATAATAAATAAGAAATAAGACATAAAATAGGATCAAAGAAAAGGAGGCGATCAAAGGAATAATTGGTGTTTATTTTAGTTTTTTTATTTGTACTTTTTTTGTGTTTAGAGTTCGTTTAGCAAATCAAATGGCAGAAAAATAATAATAAAAAATTGTGGTTGCATCACTCATTAGCAGATGAAGGGTTAGAAGGGCAATACACTTTTCCCCCAGTTAGTGTATTTAGACTAGCAGCTAATACTGCCACCCAGGCCACCTGTTGTAGAATATGAAAAAATTATCTATTCTAAAGGTGACTTTAAATAATTCATGGTTCTTGCTGATAAAGACACAGTGTTATCTAGATTCCTTTTAATTCAGTGTACTGGGATTATTGATGACTTTTACACATTCAGTGCACACAGTACTTTCATACACTAGTGAAGGTCAGTGTGAATAAAGGAGCAGATAATTATCTTCTAAGAGAATATTAAATTACACAGCCGGCTCAAAATATGACTTTATTTGGAATTAAAAGTGGCAGGATTTGAGGACACAGCTTTCAGAACGAAGCCTTGCAGTTTAGTCAGAGCTATGTGACTGTGGTCTGGAGAAAGAGATTCATGGGTTCAGCGCAAAACTAAAATAGGGGTAAGTGAGTAAAAAGTGATGCAATGTTTATAAACATTGGTTATAGCATTCAAAAACATTTGAACTCCCAAAATTAGTCTTCTTCTTAAAAGGTCATTGACCAGACCATAGTATCACCAATAGATAAGGGAAAGAAACTCCAAACAATTGTATCCTCCAACAATTGTATCCTCCAACAACAAGGAGCTGTATGTCCGCCAATTATGTCAATACATATTTTATTGAAAAGAATACTAAAAACATACATATAGAAAATCCGGATCAAAAGTGAAAACTTAGGCTGACAAAATCGTGGTTAAGGACACAAAGTGCAGGCGGGAGGCACAAGAACTTCTGCTCTGTTGACGGGGCGGGACTTCTGACGTCATTCTGATTGACAGCCAGGTCACTATTGCCTAATTGGGAGAGCCTCTTGTCAATTAAAATAACTTTGTAAGTCTTGCCCCGTTGACAGAGCAGGGTGGTAAAGAAGCCTTTGCTCTGTCGACGTAACGTCAACAGAGGCAGATGAATCCTTGGCAGGAGGGGTCTGTGATCATGCAAAACCTGTAGGCATTATATTCTTCTTTTTAGGACATTTTTCTGATGCCACTATGATATTTTAACATATTGCTTAAAGTTTGTTTGGAGGATAGGAGTGGTGATCTGCGCTGCTGAAGAGTTATTCCCAAAAAGGATGGAGAGGACTAACTTCTTCATCTGGAGAACCACAGTCCACAGTCGACTGTGGTTCTTTTGATGAAGATGAGCATAAACCGCCTTGTTATTCCTACATCACGTCTTCTGGATCCTTATTGGGAATATCTACTCAGCAGCACAGATCACCACTCCTATCCTCCAAACAAATGCTAACATGGCAAGTTTTCCTATCCTATGAATACTGCAGCAGCTGTTTCTTGCTTCTGTTCCTGACTTGTGGGTTTCACAACCCCAAAAGGTGAGCAGTTGCCGGGTCCTTCACCTGTACTTGCCTACCAGATAAGACCCTATTTTGCTTGTTGTCTCCCCCGTTTTTTTTTTCCATTTATTACATTTTGGAATTTTATCTCGTCTGAGCCGGATCTAATTCTATATCAACAATGTTTTGCACCGTTAGTTTACCCAGCAGCCAGCAAGATGGAACTATGGATGACACTCCTAGCCGGTCACATGCTGCCAGACAACTAATAGTGCCAGACTGTTTTGTGCAGAGGCACATCCCTATTTACAAGAGGGATTGTAGCACATAGTTGTCAATGTATTAATTAATATTCAGGAGGAATAACAAAGGAATGGCCCAACACAGAGTGCTAGAAATAAAATTGTTCCGGAATTATTCATGCAAATGTAAAAAATTATTTACTCTTCGGGAGCAATGACTCTTTAAAAAGAATGTGTCAGCACGAAATAACTGTTCAAACCAATCACAGTGACTCCGCGCACCTTCCCACCCACTTGTTTACCATCTATCTCTGACACTCCAGGCTTTACAAGAGGCAGAGTATAGCAATCAAGAAAGAAGGGGCAAAGATAGATGCAAAACAAGAAAGGTGCACTGCACTTGGCTATGTCAAGGGTGCTCAATATGCATGTGCTTGGTTTGAACAGTAATTTTTGCTCTGAAAATCTCCCTTTTTGGCCACATTCACACATCATTATTTGGTAAGAATATTACATCAGTATTCGTAAGCTAAAACTATTAGAGCACTAATTATAGAAAATGTATAATAGAAACACATGCACCAATTCTGCATTTTGACTCAATTCCGGATGTGGCTTACAAATACTTACGCAAAATATTGACCAAAGTACAGCTGTGTGAACATGTCCTAATTTGTATATTTTTAGGGCATATTATCAAGCGCTGAGTTTGTATTATGTTACCAACAAATCACAGAAGTCTGTGTGACCAAACTTGTCGAGATTTACCTGAAAACACCTCATGCTGAGTTATGGGTTGCTGGTCCTGATTACCACATTGGAAGTGAAGAAATAAAAAAAGAGAGAATTGTGATTTCACCTTTCTTAACAACACACACTTATTTCTCTCAGTAAACATTGTTACTTAAAACGTGTTTTTTCACAACATTTTAAATCAATTACATCTTGAGCTTGAAAAGAACACCGCAGACGCATGTGTCGAGCGAGATGTTTACTAAACTGCTGACTGTAGACGTCTGCTCAAGATTAAAGGAGGGGACGCGAAGAGTTGGAGAAGAAATATGAATAAAATAGTAGACAAAATGTTCCTGCCACTGTAATCAGGGCTGTGATAAGAACAATGACAGTGCCAGCTGCAAATCAGTATGCTGAATCGCCCAGGAGCTTGTCCGTGAGCTTACCATCGTGGCAGCCGCTAATGAGCACAGACACTGGTATGCAATATTTAGTGGCCTTGTTTAAATTAGCATGCATAATCAATGTCACATTTCTAAGTGATCCAGTCTTCGGGGTCAATAGAAAAAGCATGGCATGAAACATGGAAAACTACATGTAATTCTATGTATATATTGTATGCAATACATATATACAGTACAGACCAAAAGTTTGGACACACCTTCTCATTCAATGATTTTTCTGTATTTTCATGACTATGAAAATTGTAGAATCGCACTGAAGGCATCAAAACTATGAATTAACACATGTGGAATTATACATTACACTTTACAAAAAAGTGTGAAACAACTGAAAATATGTCTTATATTCTAGGTTCTTCAAAGTAGCCACCTTTTGCTTTGATTACTGCTTTGCACACAGAAAAGGTGAACAGATGGATTCTACATGCCTGGTTCCCATCGTGAAGCATGGAGGAGGTGGTGTGATGGTAGAATCATCCTGAAAAAGTATTGAATACAATTGCTGAAATTTAATTAATAATTTGTACAAAAGCCTTTGGTGGATGACTACTTCAAGATGCCTCCTTTATAGAGAAACTAGTCACATACATTGCTTGTCAAACTCTGCCACACAAACACCCTTGAAATCCTGAAGGTTTTGTGGTTTCTTTTTTTGAACTCTGAGCTTTAGTTTCTTTCATATTTTTTTTTATTAGATCTAGGTCAGGTGATTGGCTGGGCCATTCTAACAGCTTTATTTTCTTTCTCTGAAACCAATTGAGAGTTTCCTTGGCTGTGGGTTTAGGATCATTGTGATGCTGAATTGTCCACCCTCGTTTCATCATCATCATCATCATCATCCTGGCAGATGGCAGCAGATTTTATCAAGAATGTATCGATACATTTGTTCATTCATCCTTCCTTTAATTATATGAAGTTTGCAAGTGCAGTATTCTAAAAAACAGCCCCACACCATGATGTTCCCACCTCCAATCTTCACTGATGGTATGGTGTTTTTGGGGTGTTATGCAGTATCTTTTAGCCTCCAAACATGTTCTGTATTATGGCATCTAAAGAGTTAATTTTTGGACTCATCTTACCAGACTATATTCAGTATTTCACAGGCTTGTCTAAATGTTGTTGAGCAAACTTTAAACGTGCTTAAACATGCTTTTTGTTCAGCAATGGAGTTTTGCATGGTGGGAGTGCATACAGGCCATGGAGGTTGAGTGCATTACTTATTGTTTTATTGAAATAATTGTACCTGCTGATTCCATGTCTTTCTGTAGCTTTCCATAGGTAGTCCTTAGCTCTTGAACACTTCTCATAATTCTTTTCACTCCTCTGTCTAAAATCTCGTGGCTAGCACTGGTCGTAGCCAGTTTATGGTGAAATTATATTTTTACCACTTCTGGATTATGGTAATAACAGTGCTCACTAGAACTTTCAGTAGTTTAGAAATGTTTCTGTAACCAGTGCTATCAGTAAGTTTTGCAACAATAAGGTTGCAAAGGTCTTGAGACAGCTCACTAGTTTTACCCATCATGAGATGTTTCTTTTGTGGCACCTTGGTAATGAGACTCCTTTTTATAGGTCATCAGTTGAATCGGCTAATATTATCTTTCACTAAGTGACAGGATTGCTTTCTATTTACTTATAGATATCATCTGGTGTCACAGCTTTCCAATGGATTTTGCACTTATCTTTCTGAATGTGTTCAATACTTCCCTTGTGTGATTTCTCACTGTTACACATAACTTAGTTTATAGACATCTATGGTTTGATTTATTTGCCTGGGCGGAATGGATGTGCTATTATAGATATATAAACAGTGGGGAAAATAAGTTTTCAATACACTGCCGATTTTGCAAGTTTTCCCATTTGCAAAGAATGGAGAGGTCTGTAATTTTTATTGTAAATACACTTCAACTGTGAGAGACAAAATCTAAAAATAAAAACTAAAAAATCACATTTTATGATTTTTAAATAATTAAATTGCATTTTATTGCATGAAATAGGTGTTTGATCACTTACCAATCTGCAAGAATTATCACTCTCAAAGACCTGTTAGTTTTTCTTTCAGAAGCCTTCATACTCTGCACTCATTACCTGTATTGATTGCACCTGTTCGAACTCGTTACCTGTTTAAAAAACATCTGTTAACACACTCAATCAATCATACTCCAATCTCTCCACCTGACCAAGACCAAAGAGCTGTCTAAGGACACCAGGGACAAAATTGTAAACACGCATAAGATTGGGATGGACTACAGGACAAGCAACTTGATGTGAAAGCGACAAGTGTTGGCAAAATTATTAGAAAATGGAAGAAACACAAGATGACTGTCAATCTTCCTCGGTGTGGGGATCCATGCAAGATATCGCCTCATGGAGTAAGGATGATTTTGAGAAAGGTCAGCAATCAGCCCAGAACTACATGGGGTACCTAGTCAAAGACCCGAAGAAAGCTGGGACCACAGTCTCAGACATTACCGTTAGTAATGCACCACGCTGTCATGGATTAAAATCCTGCATGCAAGGTTCAGTTGCTCATGCAGAACATGTCCAGGCCAGTTTGAAGTTCACCAATGACCTTTTGGATGATCCAGAGGAGACATGAGAGAAGTTCATGTGGTCAGATGAGACCAACATAGAACTTTTTGGCATCAACTCCACTCGACGTGTTTGGAGGAAGAAGGATGAGTACAACCCCAAGAACACTGTCCCAACTGTAAAGCATAATGGAGGAAACATTTTATTTTGGGGGTGCTTTTCTGCAAAAGGGACAAGACAACTGCACCATATTGGGGGGAGGGTGGATGCGGTCAGGTATCATTAGATTTTGGCCAACAACCTCCTTCCATTGAAGATGGGTCATGGCTGGGTCATCCAGTGACCCGAAGCACACAGCCAGGGCAACTATGGAGTGGCCCCGTAAGAAGCATTTAAAGGTCCTCGATTGGCCTAGCCAGTCTCCAGACCAGAACCTTATGGAAAATCTTTGGAGAGTGCTGAAACTCAGGCTAAATGCACACGTTCAGGATTATTCGCGTTTTTTTCACGCCAAAAAACGCTTAAAAAACGCATGAATTAAGCATCCTATTATTTAGAATGAATTCTGCTATTTTTGTGCACATGGTGCGTTTATTTCCGCGAAAAAACGCATTGCGGAAAAAAAAGCAGCATCTTCATTAATTTTGCGGAAAACTAGCGTTTTTCCCGCTATATTATTGAGCTAAAATGTTCAGGAAAAATTTGCGGTAAAACGCGCAAAATCCGCGCTAACCGCTGAAAAAGTCCGTTTTTGCTCAGGAATTTTCAGCAAACATTCCTGAACGTGTGCACTTAGCCTCAATGTTGCTCATGGACAGTCCCAAAACCTGAACGATCTGAAGAAGATCTGTATGAAGGAGTGGAATAAAATCCCTGCTGCAGTGTGTGCAAACTTGGTCAAGCACTACAAGAAATGTCTGACCTCTGTAATTGCAAAGGTTTCTGTACCAAATATTAAGTTCTGTTTTTTTGTTGTATCAAATACTTATTTCATGCAATAAAATGCTAATTAATTATGTAACAATAATACAATGTGATTTCTGCTTTTTATGTTTAGATTCTGTCTCTCACAGTTAAAGTGTACAGTCATGGCCAAAAGTTTTGAGAATGACACAAATATTATATTTTCACATGATCTGCTGCCCTCTGGTTTTATGTGTGTTTGACAGATGTTTTTATCACAGACAGAAATATAATAATTGCAAACATATGAGTAACAAAAGCTTATATTGACAGTTAGAATGAGTTAATGCAGCAAGTCAATATTTGCAGTGTTGACCCTTCTTCTTCAGGACCTCTGCAATTCTCCCTGGCATGCTCTCAATCAAGTTCTGGACCAAATCCTGACTGATAGCAGTCCATTCTTGCACAATCAATGCTTTCATTTTGTCAGAATTTTTAGGTTTTTGTTTGTCCACCCGTCTCTTGATGATTGACCACAAGTTCTCAATGGGATTAAGATCTGGTGAGTTTCCAGGCCATGGACCCAAAATCTCTATGTTTTGTTCCCTGAGCCATTTAGTTATCACCTTTGCTTTATGGCAAGGTGCTCCATCATGCTGGAAAAGGCATTGTTGATCGCCAAACTGCTCTTGGAGGGTTGGGAGAAGTTGCTCTTGGAGGACATTCTGGTACCATTCTTTATTCATGGCTGTGTTTTTAGGCAAGACTGTGAGAGAGCCGATTCCCTTGGCTGAGAAGCAACCCCACACATGAATGGTTTCAGGATGCTTAACAGTTGGCATGAGACAAGACTGGTGGTAGCGCTCACCTTGTCTTCTCCGAATGAGGCGTTTTCCTGATGTCCCAAACAATCGAAAAGGGGATTCATCAGAGAAAATAACTTTACCCCAGTCCTCAGCAGTCCACTGCCTGTACCTTTTGCAGAATATCAGTCTGTCCATGATGTTTTTTCTGGAGAGAAGTAGCTTCTTTGCTGCCCTCCTTGAGACCAGGCCTTGCTCCAAGAGTCTCCGCCTCACAGTGCGTGCAGATGCACTCACACCTGCCTGCTGCCATTCCTGAGCAAGCTCTGCACTGCTGGTAGCCCGATCCCGCAGCTGAAACACTTTTAAGAGACGGTCCTGGCGCTTGCTGGTCTTTCTTGGGCGCCCTGAAGCCTTTTTGGCAACAATGGAACCTCTCTCCTTGAAGTTCTTGATGATGCGATAGATTGTTGACTGAGGTGCAATCTTTCTAGCTGCGATACTCTTCCCTGTTAGGCCATTTTTGTGTATTGCAATGATGACTGCACATGTTTCTTTAGAGATAACCATGGTTAACAGAAGAGAAACAATGATGCCAAGCACCAGCCTCCTTTTAAAGTGTCCAGTGGTGTCATTCTTACTTAATCATGACAGATTGATCTCCAGCCATGTCCTCATCAACACCCACACCTGTGTTAATGGAGCAATCACTGAAAAGAGGTTAGCTGGTCCTTTTAAGGCAGGGCTGCAATGATGTTGAAATGTGTTTTGGGGGATAAAGTTCATTTTCTAGCCAAATATTGACTTTGCAAGTAATTGCTGTTAAGCTGATCACTCTTTATAACATTCTGGAGTATATGCAAATTGCCATTAGAGAAAGTGAAGCAGTAGACTTTGTAAAAATTAATATTTGTGTCATTCTCAAAACTTTTGGCCATGACTGTACTTACGATAAAAATTATAGACCTCTCCATTCTCTGTAGGGTAGAAAACTTGCAAAATTGGGATGTATCAAATACTTACTTTCCTCACTTTATATATCTATATATACATATAGATGGATGGATGGAGAGATGGATAGCTAGATAGATAGATAGATAGATAGAAAGATATCTTGTGATTTTTTTTTTATTGTGTTGTATGTAATTCATTTTGCTTTTCTGGGTTTGTCCAAGTGAAATATTTTTTCCCAAGCAGGCACTTAGGCCCTGATTCATCATTTGCGTTTTTGTTTTTTTTTAAGCCACATTCCTTTTTTGTCTTGTGTATTATTTGTCATTTTTTGTGGCAATTTCATCAACATGGTGCACACAATTTATGAATTTGGCGCAAAGTAAAAAATGGGCTTTCTTCCTGTCTCAAACAGTTTTTGCGAATTTAGATGCCAAAAGTAACAAAAAAATTGGCATCAAGGACAAAAAAAGTAAAAAACATTTTTGGAGTACTCAAAAATAAACGGGGAAATTGTGTGAATTTGCTCCAAATTTTGCAACTTTTTGAAAAGTCTCAATTGATAAATCAGCTGAAAACATCTGGAATTGCTAGACTCTGCACACAAACGCAGAGTAAAAAGGCAAGCACATATAAAGTAGACTTAAAAAAGGCGCAAATAGAATAATGAATTGGGTGCAAACAAAAACAAGGTGCAAAACACAGAAAAACTAGACAAAAAACAGGCACAAAGGCAACGATGAATTAGAGCTTTAGAACCCAAAATAATATATTACACTATATTCACCAGATGGAATCCCAGTGGCTCCAGCACAGGATGCTCTGGTGCTCTCTGCCGATACCGGAAGTGGTGACATCCAAATTCCAGACTTAGGAGACTATTGGGATCTGTCATTTGCTACAACGGAAGAATAACTGGAACAAGATATGACTGTGGATTGTTGGCTTTTTGTAGAATCTAGGATCTGCTTATGTTACCTAATGAACCCACACTTTTACAGCCTTTAGCATTTAAAATATATTATCTTCCACACTTATTCAAGGTGATATCTATGCTACCAGACGATACTTAGCAATGCCCTCGCGACCAATTGTCCTTAGATCTGGCAGCTCTCCAATGTATAGTAACAATAAACATTGTTATGTATGATGAGACACAAGCAATTATATTTCAGTGCCAATTTTCATGATCGTGGTTTAATAAGTGACTTGTAAATGGTCCCCTCATTGTGATCCGCACCTATATTTAACCTAATTAAAGATCTTTATTTCCAAATCTGCCGTATATACTCATGTATAAGCCGACCCGTGTATAAGCCAACCCCCCTAATTTTGCCACAAAAAACTGGGAAAACTTATTGACTCGCGTATAAGCCTAGGGTGAAAAATGATTATGCCCCCATATGATGCTCCACAGATTATGCCCCCATATGCTGCACAGATTATGCCCAATATGCTCCACAGATTATGCCCCCATATGCTCCAGATTATGCCCAATATGCTTCAGAGATTATGCCCCCATATGCTGCAGATTATGCCCAATATGCTTGAGATTATGCCCCCATATGCTCCAGATTATGCCCCCATATATTCCACAGATTATGCCCCCATATGATCCACAGATTATGCCCTCATATGCTATAGATTATGCCCCCATATGTTCCACAGATTATGCCCCATATGCTCCCATATGCTCCAGATTATGCCCCATATGCTCCAGATTATGCCCCCATATGTTCCACAGATTATGCCCCCATATGCTCCCATATGCTCCATATTATGCCCCCATATGTTCCACAGCTTATGCCCCCATATGCTCCATATTATGCCCCATATGCTCCAGATTATGCCCCGTATGTTCCACAGCTTATGCCCCCATATGCTCCATATTATGCCCCATATGCTCCAGATTATGCCCCCATATGTTCCACAGCTTATGCCCCCATATGCTCCATATTATGCCCCATGTGCTCCAGATTATGCCCCCATATGCTCCAGATTATGCCCCATATACTGCTGCAAAAAAAAAATGACATACTCGCCTCTCGTCTCTTGGGGCCAGGTGCCGGTGTCCTGAGCAGGCGGTGACACTGGTGCGCTATGGGGGACAGGTGCCGGTGTCACCGCTCGCTCAGGACCCCGGCACCTGAGATATTTACCTGTCCTCTCTGCACCGCTGCACGCTGCGTCCTCGTCTGACTCCTCTGGCTGTGAATGATCTGGCAGGAGGCGCGACGCGCACTAACGACGTCATGGCGCCCTCTGCCTGATCATTCACAGCCAGAGGAGTCAGACGAGGACGCAGCGTGCAGCGGTGGAACGGGACAGGTAAATATCGCTATACTCACCCCTCCGCCGGCGCGGTCTCTGCAGCCTCTCCTCTTCTCCCGGCGCTCTCTGCAGCGCTTCAGTCCTACAGCAGTCACATGGTACCGCTCATTAAAGTCATGAATATATGCATAGTCATGACTTTAATGAGCGGTGCCATGTGACCGCTGTAGGAAGGAGCCAGAGATCGTGGGAGAAGCAGGGGGGCTGCAGAGACCGCGCCGGCGGAGGGGTGAATATGATCCGACACCCCGATCCCCCTCCCCCGCCGACTCCCATATATGACCCGCGTATAAGCCGAGAGGGCGACTTTCAGCCCTAAAAAATGGGCTGAAAATCTCGGCTTATACACGAGTATATACAGTAATTTAAAAAATTAAATAATATGCATTGTACATTTCCTCTTTGTTGACCAGTAAAGTATCTTTAGGTGGACTAAACACTAATGCTGGCAAGTTCGTTTTTGGTACTCAGGTTTTTTTTTTCGTTTCTACATTCATGGTGAGTGCAGCTTTTCTTCTTCATACTGTATGTGATCAGTTTTATCTTTATTCAAAATTCTTGGATTTTTGATATATTGTTTTAGTTTTCTTTCAATTCTGCCGACCTATATGGATATTAGGAATTATACTCCAATAATTAGGAAATTGAACCATTTTTTGGAGTTTATTCAGAATATTATGTTATTTTACAGAAACATACCAATATATAGTAGCTTTTCTTAAAATGACAAAGATATCCCAATGCAGAAAATTATAGCTCTACACCAAACTGTACAAATTCAGGGGCTTTTGTTGTGTTCCATCTTGATATCTTTTCTGATTGTTTTTTTTTTTTTAGAAAGGCTACATCTGTGACTTCCTAACCCTGCTCTAACTACAGATATTTCAATTATAATAATATGTGTATATTACTTTGTGCATAAAAAGTGAGATACATTTATTAAAGGGGATTTTCAAAATATTCAATTGTTTGCTTATCCATAGGAATGAGGATATGCCCGTTACTGCGGCAAGTCCCTTTCTAGTAAAATGGGCAAAACAGGCAGTTACAGTAATAAACACAGTTAAACTCCAATATGTCTACTCTTCCTTCCCCATGAGATCTGTTAACAAGTCTCATGATACATGATAAAAAAGTATGAACATTAGATACATTGCTATACAGACACATGAAGCATAAGCAATGCCCAACAGAACAACACAATTATTTTTTTCAACCGGATTATCTTCGCAGTTCAACTTGTGATGTGATGCACTCACTCCACAGCACAGGGCTATTCTGTTCTTTTCCTGGGAATCACATTATTTTTGGCCTTTCCATGAAAGTATTCTGCATTTTTTACCAGTTTTCTATTCTGCGGACTCTAAATGGATTCCTGCTCTACCTTTTCTGCACTACACAGACACAAACAACAGCAGAATGGAGGACATCATACAGCAGCACCGATCAGTGTAGCTGTGAATCCAGCGCTGAAGGGAAATAAAGGTGCAAAAATCTGCAGCAGCATCTACTTGGTCTCATACTGTGCTGATTGTTCCTCAGTCCTCCTCCCTCTCTACTCACTATAAAGTACAATAAGAAATTTAATCAGTCTGGATTCTTTTCAGAGTGGGGGTTTAGTTTGGCAGCGAGGTGGTAAGACGTGTCTGATAAGTGGAGATAGGAGCAATTTTCTCTGATAAGATACATGACAAAGTTTCTGTTATTCGCGTGTATTGATTTATGCAAAGTTCTTTCAAACTACAATATACGGTAATGACCATTTAACTTTGAAGTTTCGCCAACTCATTCAGACAAGTTGGAAAAAAATGTTGCAAGGATTTAATTTAAAATTATATTTTTCATTGCATTCTTTTTAAGAGTAGGAAACAAAACGCAAAGTATCCAATCATTACTGTGCAACAATTATGATGGACCATAATACACCCTCACACATAAGTGTAGACGGGTTGTAAGTAACCTGCATTTACTTTTCCTCCCAGTTTTACCAGTTTCTTGATTAGAGCTTCGTATGGAGACCAAGCTGTTGTTATTTGGGGGCTTCATAGACACTTGGCGGTTTTTATTACAAGGAAGAAACCATCTTACTGGCAACATGTTACTTTCCTCTTGTCCTACTGTATAATAAGTACATTAAAAGCCTGAAATTTTACCTGAAAATATAGAGTGGCATAAGATAAATGTCTATAATCAGGATAAAAATAAATGTTTACCCTAGTCAACAGGAAGCTGTTCTGGAAGTCATAACATGACACTAATGGTGATTATACGGTACCTGACTGCAAAGACAATTACTGTAGTGAAAGAAAATCTTAATACTATAATTTACATGAAAAGAGATTTTATCGCAGAATCAATCCTCAAAGTAACAAAAAAAATAGAATATAAATTTTATAAACTGTAATTGCCGTTGATGCCAAAAACCATTCAAATTAGCTCCGTACTAATGTACAGCCAAAATTGGGGCTTCCTTCAAACTATAAACTGTTATAAAACTCACCTGCCTGAGAAAAGCAAAAAATAGATCTCAGGAATAAAATGAACTAGGAAATAGTTTAAATTATATTTTTATTGAATATAAATGGTCATAAAAACATATTAAAAAGATAAATCCGAAAAATCAGGATACAAACGAAGGCTGAAAACTGTAGCTCTCAATATGGCTGCGGTGCGTTCCATATGCATTCCATCTACCGCAAACAGGAAGTCACAGTTACTAATGCCGGGCGCATCATAGAGGTATGACGCATCGGACCCTGATTGGCCTGCCCATACTTAAAACCAAGGAGTAGATGATGAATTCATGAATTAGGCAAAAACATTTGCAATCGCTAAACTCTGCTCACAAGAGGAAATAAAAAATTTGTCACATATAAAATGGACTTAAAAAAGACACAAAACTAGACAAAAAAAGGCGCAAATTCAATGATGAATCAGAACCTTAAAGTCTATAGTCACAAATGCCTGATGTTAAGTAAGCAAAATGGGTGAGCTTGAGGTGTTGGCGCTGTAGGAACACATTGATGTGGTTGTTGTTGCTGAGACATGGTGGGACTCTGCACATAATTGTAATGACACCACCAGGCAGCATGATAATAACAGAGGCTAAAGCACTAAATAGTGCCAAAAAATTCCAGAAACTGGGAAAACAAAAAGCTCCATATAAAGTGTAAAGGAGGAGAAAGAGGAACACATATGTAAAATGCAAATATTTATTAATAATATATCAAAAACGTCATAACAATCTCAATAAGGTGCAAGAGCAGACAATACATGATATACATGATACAGGAAAAGGAGGGAATGAACGGAGGAAAACACCAAATGTCTAGTGTTGAGCGAAACTGCCCGATATCCATAAGTATCGGATCGGATTGGATCGGACCGATACCCAAAAAGTATTGGGTATCGCCGATTCCGATATCGGAAACCCAATGCAAGTCAATGGGACAGAAATATCGTACTTAAAAAACCCATTTCTTTCCTTGTAAACACTAGATATCCACACATAGAAGACATATATATATATATATATATATATATATATACATGTCATTGTGACATATATATACATATATTTATAGTTCATACACTTCTACATAGTAAAATAGCCGCTGATTCAATTGCCGGTCAATGCCGGCTTTTGTGAAGTTACAGAACCACCCGACATGAAATGACACATGGTTTACATAGAGTTAACCATGTCATTTCATGTAGTTTGATATATGGTTTTCACTAACAATTACATGAGTGTATGTGTGCAAAATTTGACACATGTAGGGGTTAATTAAAGGTGTAAATTCGTCGTAAAAAAAACACATTTGTGAGCCAGTTTCTTTGTAGTGTTTGATGGTTTTTGCAACTGCACTTTCGGACTGACTCACATTCATTTCTTAAAGTAATGATGGCCACTCGTTTTTCTTTACTTATCTGCTTTTTTTCTTGCCATAATACAAATTCTAACAGTCTATTCAGTAGGACTATCAGCTGTGTATCCACCAGACTTCTGCACAACACAACTGATGGTCCGAACCCCATTTATAAGGCAAGAAATCCCACTTATTAAACCTGACAGGGCACACCTGTGAATTGAAAACCATTTCCGGTGACTACCTCTTGAAGCTCATCAAGAGAATGCCAAGAGTGTGCAAAGCAGTCATCAAAGCAAAAAGTGGCTACTTTGAAGAACCTAGAATATAAGACATATTTTCAGTTGTTTCACACTTTTTTGTAAAGTGTAATGTATAATGCCACATGTGTTAATTCATAGTTTTGATGCCTTCAGTGTGATTCTACAATTTTCATAGGTCATGAAAATACAGAAAAATCTTTAAATGAGAAGATGTGTCCAAACTTTTGGTCTGTACTGTAGGTCTATGGCAGGAGGAGAATATTGTCCAGACAACAGTTTGGCAAAGTGAAGATTATCATGATGTGCAGGCTGAGCTCACAGAAAGAATGAGATCCGGAGACTATAAGTATGTTTTTTCATTAAAGCAACGCGTTTCGGTGCCGGACCAGTGCATTTCTCAAAGTAACAAACCAAGTGTTCTTGAAATCCATGGAATCAGGGCCTTTGTACCTTCATCATACTGCTCTCAGATAGCATAGCAAAAAGCTGGTGACAGATTCCTTTAAAAACATGGTGTTAGAGCCTATACTACAACAGCATGGTGCTACTATAATAATAGGACTACGGATCTGAGAAAGAAATTTCTTTTGAAACAAAATTAAAATTCCTTTTTTTTGTACATTCAAGTTCATATTCTTTGTATCTAATTTCTGAAGAAAAACACCTGAATGCCCAAACATGTCTGCCCATAAAACTTCATTTTCTCTTTTACAGAAAGCAGCATGCAGGCAATTTTTGCCACGTCAGATAATATAGAAGCCCACTGATGAGATTGCAAAACAATAACTCTACAATAAATATTATTTCAACAGCGACAGGAGGGAAAAAGTAATTTTATTATCATCACTTGTAGACATATTGGTTGAAACGGGTAGACGCAAAAAAAATGTTGTGTTTGATGGGATTATACGGCACTCATCCTTATGAGCTGGAAGACAGAGGAGACTCGTAAAATTAAATTCGTTGTAATGGGTGTTTTGAACACAGAACAGAAACAGATGACTTGGAAAATTCATTTTTATGGCGCTATCCTTAGAAAAGGTTCATATAAACCCTTAATAAGCGGCAGAATTGTACTTTTACTTGTCTGAGGGCTGAGCGTGGAGTCGACAATATTGTGCAAACTAAATTAAGTCGTCTTTGATCTAATTTGAGTAGGCTCAACAAGATTTTGGATTGATTTTAGTAAGACCTAAAAGAGAAGAGCATGCATAGAGGATTCTCTCATAGAGCATAAAGCGGCCAGTCAGCGCATTGTACCTTATTACTCACGTTGCTGTTCTGAAAATGTAATAAAAAAAAATAATACTCCACAAATGTAATGGGTTTTCATTTTTTGGAAATGGCCTTTTATTTGAAAGGAGCTGAGTGGGCCATTATTGTTATAAGTAGGACGTACAGCTGCTAAGCCGCGCCATTATAAATGCCTGTTTACATTTATATTGTTAAGCAAGTAATAAAATTCCATCATCTTTCCCTCCAAGCAGCCACATAATACAATGGATCAGGGAGAGAAAAAACAAACAAACAACGATGCGAATTGCTTATGGCTCTTTATTCAGCTATTATAATTTACTTTCATTTACACATGTCTGTAGAAGCACTTGTTTCTTTTCATGTTAGAAGAGGGGAGCAACAATTCCATTTCCCAGCTATTAAAGGAAAATGACAGCTGAGATATACAGCGCTGTGATAGGAAAGATCATTTTGTAACATTCATAAATATATATTAAACCATTTCAGGTTTTTGCATTTTGGGATTTTTTTTATTTTTACCTATTGTTTAATGTTTACATTTCCATTTTATAGATTAATTTAAATGAAAATGGCGCTTATTTACCAGTGATTATTGTCCAATATTCATTCACTTTTTGAGATCTTTTTATTTGGTATTCTGCATTTTCTAACAATTACGGTGCAATAAATTACAGAGTTCAAATACATTTTTGAAGTTATAAAATTAAATTAAAATCCATAATAATAATCAGATTTTACCACTCTTGATTTAATTGCTAGCCTATTTTAGCAAGTGTGCATTCCCTATTAAAAATTAATTCTGTAACACTTTTTCTTTAACTCCTTAACGACCAGAGGTATTTTTGGCTTAGCATTTTCAATTTTTGCTCCCCTTCTTCCCAGAGCCATAACATTTTTATTTTTTTGGTCAAAATGGCCATGTGAGGACTTGTTTTTTGTGGGACGAGTTGTACTTTTGAGCGACACCGTTGGTTTTAACATATCATGTACTGGAAAACAGGAAAAAAATGCAGTGAAATTGCAAAAAAAATGCAATGCCACACTTTTTTTTTGCTTGGATTTTTTACTAGGTTCACTAAATGCTAAAACTGACCTGCCATTATGATTGTCCAGGTCATTACGAGTTCATAGACACCAAACATGTCTAGGTTATTTTTTATTTAAGTTTATTTTATCCACGTTTATACACATTTCTGCATTTGACTTCGGAAAGCCGAATTTATTCTTTGAACTTTATAGAATATCATTGTTCAAGGCAACACTTGTCTTGTTTACACAAAATTATCTGCTGCCGATAAGAATGTTTTTAAATCAAGCGTATAAATTATTGCACCCAACAAATTAGCATTTTGCTGGTTTGTCAGGTGATTTTTTGGACAGGTATATAGTTGGAAAAAAATCCCTCATTATCAGCTTGACTAGATAGAAGCTAAGTCCCATCGCTACAGTGTGTGAGCACCTAATAGCCTCAGTCTAGATACTGATTAAGTTGAAATTAGCCGATCACTCCACTGTCCATGGACCTGGTCAGTACTCTCTGGTCATGGATAGGGGTTGTCCGAATTTCCTGACCTTCCAAGAACCTAGACTTGACTTATGATTAGCTGTGCTGGTGTGTTGACATCTGTGTGCTGCCAGCACATAGATAACATCACAATGAGGATCCCAGAGGGTCAGGAAGTTCATGCGCTCCTGTCCGTAGCCAGGGAGGACTAACCTGGAACAAGGGCGGGGGTTGCGCCAAGCAACCTTCAATTGAAAGCTACAAAACATTTCCAAAATCAAGCCATTTTATGTTTATGTTCATTGGCCCTTTAACTAAAGCATTACAAGTAGAATATTAATTTAAAAGTTTTTTTTTGCATCCCGTTCAGCATTTGGAACAAAGTGCAAGATTTTCTCATAGCTACGCAACAGCCTGATTTTCATTGAATACATTTCTTGCAAAGTGTCAACTGTGATGAGCAATTATCACTATTCTATTGTGTAACTGGCAATATATTAATTTTCAACAATTCCAAGGGACACGAAGAAGCTTGTGAATAGCAATTAGAATTTAAGATGTAAAGAGATTCTGTTAAACATAACTAATTCCATTTTGGCAAATCGTCAGTGGCCATCTGCCTAATTGTTGTTGTTCATTTAAAATGATCTATTTCCGACAGAATTAGTAATGGCGCACATTAAGAGAAATGCAAAACAGCTATTGTTTGAAATGCTATCAGTGCCTGTCAATGTTAAGTACCACATGTTTTCTTTGTTAGCTTATTCAGGCCCATATGCATGTTGTCACTATAGGGCATGGTGTATGGAGAAATTAAATTTTCCACGAAACGGGGACATCCGAGTGCTTAGATGATTTTTTGAAGCAAAGAAAACACAGAGCCTCTCTATGTGTGAATCAACTTAAAGGGATAGAAACCTGAGCAGCTGAGGAATTGCTCACCGGAGCTAGTTGTGCTGGACAGGCACAACACTAAGAAGGGTAATGGCCATTTATTTATTGCATTGCATAGAGAATGAACTGGACAAATGTGGGAAATGGGGATGATTGAACCTCCTGTCTCCAGATATAATAAGAATCCTAGATTTTGGGGCCAGATCCTCTGGTGTTTGGATATATCCTGAGAATACACCAAAAATGAAACATAAGAAAATTAAGAATACTCCTTTACCAGATGATATGAGGGGGAAAGGTGTCATTGTGGTATCCAGTTGTGTGGCACATCTTAACTTCTAATACCAGATTTGCAATATATCTTAATGAGGAATAAAAAAAAAAATATTTTCAATATAATGTTTATTACAAAATTGATTTTTTAGAATTTTTTTTTAGAACATTTTCAGGAAAAATGTGTTTTCCATTTGGATTCACTAGTCATTATATGGATTTTTTTTCTTGATTAAAATTCATTCACAAAACCTGATAGTTGATACATTCTGCCCATTGATCTTACTTCCCAAAACGCTAATAACCTTTAGATATGGGATCAATTTGCAGGTTAATAGCATTCCTAAGCTGCCTGACTGGTGACTGAAAGCTGGAGGCTGCTGGAAGGAATAAAGTTAATTTCCTCCCGGTAGCCAGGTTTTCAGTGCAACAGCCGAGCAGCTTTGGAACACTATTAACCTACAGATTAACCCCATAACCGCAGATTAATAGCATTTTGAGACGCGACAGGTTCCCTTTAAAAGCCTCCAAGGACCAATCCGCATCGTAGACCAGTCGGACATTCAGGTCCTAGGAGGCTTTTTCTTGCCCACTGAGTGACAGGTCTCTCCCTGTCAGACACTGACAGAGGGTGGAGATAAATCGCTGGGAGTGGGGACCCACCTTTTCGACTGGTCTGCCATGTGATATGCTCCTTCAGCGGCTTAATATTGAATTGATAAAGTAACAAATTTGTGTGCTGCAGAGAAATAATGGCAACCACTGAGCAACCGAGTTGCCCCAAATTTCATTGTCTGCCTAATATATAGTGATAATGATTAGTTTTCTCTCTTATTGAAATGGTCGTTTTGTAGGGAAAACCTATTTTAAAATACCTTATTAGATAATACATAGTTGGGAGAGGGATTCAGAACCTCTTGAAGTGTCAAGATTTTCACAAAAGTGCACATTTCTCCAAAAAACACACACTGATGGTATAAAGTGATAGCATCTCATCTAGGATGTGCCATCTCTTTATGACCATGGAGGTGTAATTTCTGGGCTCCCCTCCAGTCTTGAGAAAGAAGGGTCCACTCCGCACAACTAATGTAGGAATGCTTCCTTTTCAATATATTTTTGCCTCAGACAGCCATTGATGTGAATCCCACTCATGTGCCATTTGTAGTTCGCAAAACAGTCATGTAGTCTGGTCAAAAAAAAAAGAAGGCGCAGCGCCAAATCTCCGCTAAAACCCTCACCAATCATAGTGACAGCAAATCCTATTCATATGACGTGACTTTCTAAGATAGAAAAAAGCTTTTAAAATCCTAAGAAATACAAACACAATATAGCCATAGATAAATACACAGGTTAATAACCATATAGATCAAATTTGTTACATTGAATCCATTTTTAACAAAAAAAAATAGAAATTGAGTTTTTCTTTGGTTATGGTCTTACATAGGTTAACTCAAAGCCTCCACACGAAAGGTAGAATAATAATTTGGGCAATGAGATGCATGTGAAGTACTTGATACATTTTATTGTAGTTTCATGTTCTATCTCAACAAGAGGCTCCTTTCTATTTTCTCCTGCTCATCCTCTTCCCAGCAGCTAATCCTTCATCGCGCAGACGGTTTTATCTGATTAATCAGTCAACCCTCGTCTCGTGATAGTGTGAGTGAAGGAGTTATGGCTACCAGCATCTAGCAGCTCTTCAAGCCCGAAATCATTCAGCGTCAAATAAAAATCATTGTAACGACAACGCATCTATTGACAAAAACAAAGAGCGAAACCGTATTTTAAAAAGCGTGCACGATGGGAACACCAGGAGTCATATATTTGTAGACGTCAGGAGTAATTATTTAACGAAAATCAGAGGTTAGATTACTGTCTTTTTGTTCTTAAGGCACATGTTTTCATTATATTTTTCATTTTTAAAATTGCTTTACATACGCTCTATTAAAAATATAACAAACATGTGGCTGAGCTAAAGCATTGTGAACTATTAAGGACTGCAATGGCATGTAGAGTACAGAAGAAACAGGAGAGATTAAAGTGCATTAAAGTGTGTCCGTCATCCTGAAAAATGGATTTTAAAAGAGCTATACAGTGTTGTAGTGGACTTGGCCCCTATAACAACCATGATATTACTGGTACAGTGCCTGAGAAAATAACTTTTAATTTACATGCAAATGATTAGGCTTCTGTGCACCTTTTCAGTGACCAAGAGATTGGTGCACCGTTACACCTCTTCATTTGCATATTGAGGCCTTTCCCCTACTTCTGATTGACAATTCTTGCTTCTTAGAGCAGTGCGGGTAGTTTGGAGATAGCGGGTGACCTGTGCCGCTGATGTGTATCTGATCAAGGATTCAAAATCAGTCAAAAAATATTGGTAGTGCAGTTTATTCTCGAACAAAAACAAAAAAAAGATATACATGTAAAGGATATAAGGGGTCACACTGGAAACCCAACCAAAACAGCAACAACAAAAACGGCTTAAACGTCATGTTTATTAGCAGGTTTATACTCTATGCATTTTCGAAGTATTCCAACTTCTTCTTCAAGAGGATCTCTGTGGCTGCCCTGAAGAAGAAGTTGGAATACTTCAAGATGTTTGAATAAACTGCACTACAAATACTTTTGCCTGATTTTGACTCCTAGATCGGATACACACCAGGTCACCCGCTATCTCCAAACTACCCACATTACCACTTTGGATCTGCCAACCAGTGCAGCTTCAGAAGTTTGATACCATTTTGGTTCTGTTTTGTGCCGTTTCAGTCTTGTTTCTCTCACACCAGCTAAGCAGAACAGCCACCTTAATTTGGATAACACCCTAGTGCGCTTTCCTTGTTCTTTTAGCCAATTCCTCGCCTACTAGAGCAAGCACTGCCTTATTGTTGCCGGAGTGTCTGTGGCTGAACACGCACGCAGTGGCCGCAGACATGATCCTGCCCATCTCCTTTCTTCTGATGCTGCTTTCTGCATTTCCGAAACCTCCTCATTTCCATATGAATTAAAAGTTATTTTTTAAGGAAAGTATAACAATAACAGGTACAGTGCTGATATGGATGTTATAGGGGCTAAGTCCCCTATAATGCTACGTAACCCATTTAAAATGCATTTTAGGGGTGACAGACTCCCTTTAATGTGTTTTTTTTGTGTGTAAACCAAAGAAAATATGTATGTAACAATATGTTATTAGGAGAAAAGGACTTCGTTCTCACCTTCCAGGAGTCTGCAGTCCACTTACCCTGCCTGAGGACTCATTAAAATGAGGAGAAACCTCCTCCTAGAAAAAAATCTTCCAAACTGAAATGGTAAAAATCAGACCGAAGCTATGCGTGAAAAAAAATCACAGCATTCACTAGTTTCTTCCATGTGTTGGATGAGTCTCACCGATTCAAGTCTACGGCTTTGCCAAAAAAAATCAGATTCCTTACAGATCAACCATATAACATCTGATTTTTCCAGACACATTGTTATTCTTTAACACAGGAAACTAGATTTGGTCTTGTACATTTTTAATAACTGTTGATATATAAAAACAAGCTTCATACGGATTGCATACGAATGACAAATGAGAAAAAAAGACCTATTTTACTGGATGAAGTTCGGACAATTTTTTATACGCTCATTTGAACTCCGTCTTTGTGTGATAATCATGCTGTGAGAAGGGCATGGAGTAGGAAAAATAATGTTATAGCTGTGAATGTGAGATGTCATGAGAGTAAAGCTCCCTATACAAGTTACTCATGTTGGCTGAACAACCCGCAGAAAAAGGCATAACATTTTAAAAAATATTAATAAAGTATTTTCCAACACCTTGACAAAATATTAACCCTTAAGGACCAAGCCATTTTGCAGTGACAGTTCAAAGGCATGACCTGCACAGTCCATCCTTGTGCCGGAACTGGCATCCTGCCATGACGGACTGTGCACATCAGTGGACATTAAGGGGTTAATGCACTGCATGATGCAGCCGGCGCCCATGATAAATGCTGAGGTAGCACAGCTGCAAAATACTGATGAAGTGCACAGTATCTGGCTTACAGCCTATTAGTGATGCCCATACTGTTAGATCAGGTGGGCTACCCAGCGGTATATAAGCGCACCCCACAAGGACAGACACCTGAATTTCCCAAGGCAACACTAAAGGCTTGCCTACACCTTACAAAAGTTGAATAATGTGCAACAGCAAAAATGTATAAAATACATGGGGTATTGGTCAATATTTTTGCCAAAAAAGAGCAAGCTCGCAACCCACAACAATGGTCTCCGTTGTCTTGTGAGTCTCTACTTTGAAATTCACATGCACTCACTCTACAGTGAGGAGAGTAGACATTGTCATTATGACTCAGCAGAGCCTGTTCTAACCTATCATGGGGGCGTGTTCTTCTTTCCTCAGTCCGTTGCTGCCTGCTTATGATTGGTCAGCATCAGAAAGGGAAAAAAGTACACGCCCCCAGTGAAATCTCTCTGGTACTACCCCTTAAACTAAAAAAAAATTAACTGTTTAGGTGGCAAATGCTTTGATTAATAATATCTCAGCATCTGCGAAGCAGAATAAAAAAAAGTTTAATTCTGCCCTGCAGCCTCTATTACATCAAGAGTCAAGTTGAACATTCAGTGAAAGTTATTCTTTGACCTAGCCAATGAGCAGTAAAAAAATAATAAATACAGTCAGTCTGTTCTTGAGAAGAGAGGATTTTTAATAACAAGTAAATTATAATTTTTTTTGTTTGTACAAGCACTGTGTCATTTTACATATTTGTGATGAAGAGTTAACCCATTTAAGGGAACAGGTTTTTTTTTCTTTGGACTGCATTTTCACTAATACGAGCTTTTTGAATACTTCCACTTAGTATATTTTTTATTGCTCTATGTTCAGTAAGAATTTCAGTTGAGAGACTGAAGGAAGAAAATGGTTTGCTAGCCTGCAATTCAGAACACAAGCAATGCTTTGATTATACTTATGTAGATGGATCATTATTCTTGTCATTATTTACCTTTTTTTATTGAAATATTTTTCCTGTGCATTTTTCATTCATTGTGATCCAATGGGACCTTATTTTATGCTATTCTACCTTGATGGTGCCATTCAAGTTATAATATTATGCACAAATGAAGCTCTGTAATCAGGTTAGACATTTAAAAAATAATGGAAGATCTAAGATGCGGCTTATTATGAGTTACTTTTCTTGTTATTATATCGTAAAATATATAAAAGACTGCCCTCAAAATAAATGATGTCTTTAACTTAATATTCAGTATAAATGGTTTGTGAAATCACAAACTTGCAGCTTCGTATCCTGGAGGGTAAATATAAATTATTTGTTGATATAAAATGCGTAATGACTTTTCTGGATTGTAATCATATCATATATTTCAAGAGGAGGGACTTTTCTGCTGGCGTTTCAACCACATTTTTAAAAAAAAAAAAAATCTTAAAATTCACATGAGCAATAAGCAATAATACTATATTCCTACATGAATACAAAAAGAACACAAATGTAATATAAAATTGGATTAAGACGTGTGAAATTAAAAAAAATGAAAGACACTTACCAAAGATCGCTTTACTTCTTAAATTTAAACAATGATCTTTATTAAGTAAAAACATTAAAACCAAAACAAGACAAATAAAAACATTTAAATGGGTGGTCTGAAAAACAAATTAATTTTCATCCTGAATCCCTATCTATGTAATGTAATAATCTAATCTATTTTCCAATATACTTTAATAAAAAAAAATACCTAACCTTCAATGACATCACTTGCGGGAGCAGCCCTGGTCTCTGCAAACTGAGTATTCTGACAGCACCCACTGACAGTGCGCTCTATTGCCGGCTGGCTACTGCTGATCAAAGCCAGCAAGAAAGCGCACTGTCATTATGCACATCGCACAGTGACACAGCAGGGACTAACCCAGCCCCTGAAATGAAAGTCCCTGATGACACTTAATTTCACGGAGGGTGCAGGAGCTGTGCCATGACCCCCTGCTGGCTTCTTCCTCCTGTCTTCCCTTTCTCCTATCTGCCTTAATAGAGCCACTGCCATCCGAAGTATTCCCTTTGTCCCCTGATAAAGTCCACTCCAACTTACTATCTGTGGGTGACCTCCCATAGAGCTTTTGTATCTCATCAATGCACTCTTTCCTTTCCCTGCCACTGTCCATTTAAACCACATCATCCAGATCCCTTCCACATTGTGTGATTGTCCCCTTCCTGCCACCTTGTGTTTCCATTTCTGATAGCCCCTGCCAATATTATCTCTCCCATTCCAATCCTCAACATATTGAGGGGGTAAAGCACCCAGACTACTTGTCTGCATTGGCCACAGAAGTTGCTGATGGAGGCCCTGCCTGCAACAATAATCTCAAATTAGGGTATTTCTGAAAGTAGAATAAAGAATCAAAGTAAGTCTAAGTAACACTTCTACAACATAATTCGTTTTAGTGTACTCAATATACCATGTGAGGTGACTGGTAGTATGTAGGTCTTTCAGCTAAATTTATCTTCTCTTTTATATACAATATGTAGCAAATGCGTATGTATATGACAGATGTAGACCATGTATAGGCCGTTGAGCTAATGAGAAGTACAGCTCAGACTATCGTTATCCATATCTCCAGTAAGTGTTCTCATCATAGCCATAATTCTAAAAGCAAATGGCTTTTTTTTACTAGAGGGGAAAGCTAGGTTAGGATGGCTACATGCTGCAAGCCCTTTAGACCTAGGATAGCCCTCATCATTGACTACCCTCATTGGTTTATGTAGAGTCATGCTTACTAGATAAAATAACAGTTCCTTTTCAATGTGAATAACTTGGTAAAACTGGGATTGGTTGCTACTCCCCTTTGTATAGCAAATAAGTATTTTTTACATATTCAATGAAGATATATTTTGGATTTAGTAAATATTTGACTTAGAGATTTTTTCAATGAATTATGGTGCCAAAAGTCATCAAGAATCAAATCATAAACTATAGTATAAGATGGATAATTTGCTATGGTCTCATCTTTTTATCATATGGAGGAAAAAAAAGAATTAAAAAAACAATATTCACATCTACCTACTTGTCCTTCCTATTACCCAATAGAGACACATTTTGCTAGTCTTATAAGTTAAAAGACGTTTAGGGTTCACACCAAGTGCACGATCAGCTTAGCAAAAATTGTTTAAAAAATACCTTCAAAGGATACAAACATCTTCAGGAATATTGGCAAATTTTGCTCATTGTATCTTTATGACAAATGGGAATTTTAATGAATAAAATTAATAGTTTTATGTGGATTATTTGCCTGAAATCAGAGTAACGAACACTCTGCCTGACTTAGTAAACATCACATAGCTACCAAAATTAGCATTGTCTAGAGCTTAATTCAGCTCTGTGTGTGACAATGTTACCATCATGATGTCCCATTATTCATTCCTTGACCTTACCCAATCCGTGATATAAATGGAGTGTCCTAAATTTATCTCCCCTCGTGGCGGCAGCATGCAGTTCCTCTTCTTCCTCTGCTTTCTGCTTCATTAAGTGCTTTGGACAGCAGTTTCCAGCAGCCAGTATCATTCAAATGTCTTTCCTTTGTGCCGTCTTTTCAACTAATGTCTTAATAAAAAGCTTTGAAGATATTCTGTAAATGAACATTATAAATTATGCTGATGGGGAAAACAGATTCTCTCTCTAAAGCGAAATGTCTTCACTAATTAATATTAATACTTTTTATACTGCATATCTACTATTTAAATACATACATGCAAAACATATTCAGCAGTGATCATATATTAGTTTCTTCCTTCTCTACCCTAATAGAGCTTAAAATATTATTTTTCTTTCTCGCATTTTTACACGATAGGTCAATGGTCCCCAGCCTTTCTTGTCTTGAGAGACATTCTCTATGAGAGATTTTCGAGCTACATTCAAAGGCCCCCACAGTCGTTACACCCAAAGCCCGAATTATTGGTATAATGATAGCTGAAGATTCCTCACATAAATAAAACTGAGGCCATATACTGACATCATTGCGTTCCAACATAACTGTATCACTATTGTCGGTGCCCCTGCATGATTTTTCCTTCTCCCTGCATGCAGGGAACGCTGGCTTACACAATGTCCCAGTCCTGGGTGCAGCCATGGCGTCTCCTGCTTTCTGCTCCTATGCATGCTGCACTGTGTCTCTGTGCTGTTCTTAAAGGGACAGCGCACACACTTGTTTAAGACCCCCAGCTAACTGTTGGGAGCCATTTAGTGAATGTATTCACCTGCAAGGTGTCTCCTACCAATAGCTGGGAGACATCTTGTATATGAGGTACTCTCCCCAATTGGGAGAGCAACCACTATAGTTAGCTAGTTTAGTGTGTACAACTGTATGTTGCCAGGTCCCCCGTGTCCTGTATTCTGTGTCCTGTTAGTCCAGCATAGTTAGTCCTCATTCCCGTGTCCGTGTTGAAACCTCATGGGCGGTACCTGAACTGTTTCCTGAGACCAGTGTGCCTTAACGTGTCCCTGTGGCTGTCCCATTTGCTATACGGAGACTGCACAGTCTTAACCTGTCCCCCCTCTGGCCGTAATGTCGGCATAGTCTGAACCTATCCCTGTGGTCATCCTGTCGGCATAGTCTTAACCGGTCCCTGTGGCCGTCCCGTCTACTATCGGAGATTGCACAGTATGAAGCTGTGCCTGTCGCCGTCCTGTATGCTATCCAGAGATTGCACAGTCTGAACCTGCCCCAAGTGGCCATCCTGCCTGCACAGTGTGATCTTGTCCCGGTGATGTCATGCCCTGTCCAGGAGTAAAAATGTTTAAGACCCTTGGGATCAACAGCTACTGTCTGACATCGCCCCGGAGTGACACCTGGCAGCTACCTGCCGCACAAGTCTGACCACACCACCAGAGGCTCCAGTGAACAACACGGTAGCTGCTTAGTCACGCCAACGAACCATAGGCGACACTTGCGTGCATGACACTAACCCGTTTTTGGTATCTACGCAATACTATCGCAATCAACTTTCATCCATCACATCCTCTGTCCTGCAGTATCATCTTATCTCAATCTTAGCATTGAGCAATCAAATGATGGAAGGCAGCAACCCAGTGAAAGTCCTTTGCATTATATGAATGGCTTTCACTTGGAATAAAATGATGGCGCTTGGCTGCCAGTTCAGTTGAAATACTTTTCACCCATCTCATTTATTGGCTGGCAGAAGGTGCAATTTTTTGCATGCATTTAAGTAAGAAAAGATATTGTCCCCAGAAGTGAACAATCCCTTTAAATATGTGTTCACCTTATTGGTGAACGTATATTTCATTGGGATCTATTCGGAATCCAAACGAGACAGCTCTTTTTGGATAGCAGAGAGACAAATGATCCTTATCACCAAAAAAAAAGCTGAACTGCAAAATCTGCAAAAACCCTACTCCATACACTCATCATCTCCCGCCTTGACTACTGCAACCTCCTGTTTTGTGACCTCCCTTCCAACACTCTTGCTGCCTGACTAATCCACCTGTCCCCCCCACTATTCCCAGTCCTCTCCCCTCTGTCAATCCCTTCACTGGCTCCTCATTACTCAAAGACTCCAGTTCAAAACCTTAGCCATGGCATACAAAGCCATCCACAACCTGTCTTCTCCATACATCTGTTACCTGCACTCAACCTCCGATCCTCACAAGATCTCCTTCTCTACTCCCCTTTTATCTCCTCTTCCCAAAATCGCATCCAAGATTTCTCCCGTGTATCCCCCCTACTCTGGAACTCTCTATCCCAACATATTAGACTCTCGCCTACCATGGAAACCTTCAAAAGGAACCTTTGAAAATCAATTATCGGGCATGCACAATCATGTAAGGTATCAGTAGAAAGGATTAAAAAATCTTGTGATATTCAAATTAGACAGATTCCCTGAAAATCAACAGAGAAATTCAATTTATATCAAATCTATCTGCTCATCTATAATCAGGAGCATCTAGAGCAAACCAGAAGATTCCTGGGAAAATGTTTCACCATGTACCTACTGTCCTAGTCACATTTATACCTATGGCCCAGTCAAGATTTCAAGAAGTCAACAGGGAACCAGATATCTTCTAAAATGGTTTTTAAAAAGGACTTTTTGAGGCTGGAACTTTGTCTATTATGTTTAAATTACATTTTAGAAGATATTTGCTGTCTTGGGAATCTTGACTTTGATGGACTTAATTCAATAAATAGTGGAATACTTCTCGATAAACAGTAGTAGTAGGGCTGAAGAGCCTACAAGTTCTATGGTCCTCAGATAAGACAGCTATAGCAAACAATGTTCTTTGCTGTGAATATTTTGTAAACTAATAAAATGTAAATGAAAAGTATTAGACTGATGTTTTTTAAGGATAGAGAAAGAACACAAAAGAAAGAGGAACTTATAGAAAGTAAACCATTTTACTGTGCAGTAGAGTTGAGCGATACTTTCCGATATCCTAAAGTATCGGAATCGGAATGGTATCGCCGATATCACTAAAATATCGGCGATACCCGATACCGATACCGGAAGTCCCATGTAAGTCTATGGGAACAAAATATCGCAACTAAAAAAACCTCTTTCTTTCCTTGTAAACACTAAATATACACACATAGAATACATATATATATATATACATGTCATTGTGACATATATATATACATATATGTATAGTTTATACACTTCTACATAGTAAAATATCCTCTGATTCAATTGCAGGGTAAAGCCGGCTTCAGTGAAAAGACAGAAGCACCCGACATGAAATGACACTTGGTGTACATAGGGATAACCATGTCTTTTCATGTCGTTTGCTATCTGATTTGCACAAACAATTAAATCAGTCTATGTGTGCAAAATTTCACACCTGTAGGGGTTAATTAAAGGTGTAAATTCGTTGTAAAAAAAACGGACTTTTTTTGCTACGAATTTACACCTTTAATTAACCCCTACAGGTGTGAAATTTTGCACACATAGACTGATTTAATTGTTTGTGCAAATTAGATAGCAAAGGACATGAAAAGACATGGTTAACCCTATGTACACCAAGTGTCATTTCATGTCGGGTTCTGCATTTTCACAAAAGCCGGCAATTGAATTAGCGGCTATTATACTATGTAGAAGTGTATGAACTACAAATATAAATATATATATATATATGTGTCACAAATTCAATGACATGTATATATATATGAGGTGTAAAATTGCTGAAAAAAAATGCGTGGGCTCCCGCCCTATTTTCGCAACCAGACAGACAAAGCCAGTGAGTGGGGGCAGATAATAATAGCCCAGAGAGGGACCATTATTTTTGCCCCCCCACCCGGCTACTAACATCTGCCCCCAGACACCCCAGGAAAGACAAATCTATAATTAGATTCGCCCTTTCTGGCACTTTGCCCGTCTATTCCCATTGCCCTGTAGCGGTGGCGAATGGGTTAATATGGGGTTAAAGCCACCTTGCTATTGAAAGGTGACCTTAAGCCAGGTTAATAATTGAGAGCTGTCAATTAGACAACTATCAATTATTAATCCTATTGCATGAAATAAAAATAAAACACACACACTTTAATTAAAAATCATTTTAATGAAATAAAGACACATGTTTTTGACCATCTTTTATTTTACTGCAAAAACCATTTCCTGTAATAAAAATAAAATAAAAAAGCAAAATTATTCTTACCTATCCCATGCACAGTCAGGTCCCACGGTGTAATCCTTCAGAAAGGGTTAATGTTTACTGCAGGGACCGCAGCTAATGCTGCAGCCTCACAGTAAACTCCAAATGAATGAGTTCCTCTCCTGCCTGACAGGAGAGTAAAGGCTGGGTGTCACATAACGATACACCAGCGATCCCGACAACGATATGCACTTGTCAGGATCGCTGGTGTATCGCTACATGATCGCTGCTGAGCTGCCAAACAGGCAGCTCAGGCAGCGATCTGGGACAGCGACACTGCGGGTAACATCGCTTAAGGGCCCGTCTCACATAGCGATATCGCTACCGAGATCGCTGCTGAGTCACTAGTTTTGTGACGCAGCAGCGAGCTCACCAGCGATATCGCTGTGTGTGACATTCAGCGACGATCAGCCCCCCTGCCGGGTATCGCTGATCGTCGCAGAAATGTCAGGACCTTTTTTTGATCGCTGGTTTCCCTCTGACAGGCACGCATCGCTGCGTGTGACAGGCGGGAGACCAGCGATCCGCTGGTAACCAAGGTACACAGCGGGTTTCCAGGCACCGCGCAGCGCTTGGAAACCCGCTGTGTACCTTGGATACCAGCTCCCTGCATCAGGGCGCTGGTATCCAAGGTACACAGCGGGTTTCTAGGCACAGCCCCGCGCCTGGAAACCCGCTGTGTACCTTGGTTACCAGCGGATCGCTGGTCTCCCGCCTGTCACACGCAGCGATGTGTGCCTGTCAGCGGGAAACCAGCGATCAAAAAAAGGTCCTGACATTTCAGCGACGATCAGCGATACCCGGCAGGGGGGCTGATCGTCGCTGAATGTCACACACAGCGATATCGCTGGTGAGCTCGCTGCTGCGTCACAAAACTAGTGACTCAGCAGCGATCTCGGTAGCGATATCGCTATGTGAGACGGGCCCTTAAGTGGAAAGCTTAATTGATTGCTTTCCACTTTCACTTCAGGTCAGCCAGGGACACAATCAGTGACGTCAGAGGGAACTGATTAACAAAAATAGGGGTTCCCTTCGAAAAAAAAATGGCGTGGGGTCCCCCCTATTTTTGTTAACCAGCCAGATGAAGCAGACCGCTGAGGCCTGGATTTTCAGGCTGTTAAGGAGCCAAGATCCATGGACCTTGCCAGCCTGATAATACTAGGCCACAGCAGTCTGCATATCTTGGCTGATTAACAAAAATAGGGGATCCCCTCGAAAAAAATTGGCGTGGGGTCCCCCCTATTTTTGTTAACCAGCCAGATGAAGCAGACCGCTGAGGCCTGGATTTTCAGGCTGTTAAGGAGCCAAGATCCATGGACCTTGCCAGCCTGATAATACCAGGCCACAGCAGTCTGCATATCTTGGCTGATTAACAAAAATAGGGGATCCCCTCGAAAAAAATTGGCGTGGGGTCCCCCCTATTTTTGTTAACCAGCCAGATGAAGCAGACCGCTGAGGCCTGGATTTTCAGGCTGTTAAGGAGCCAAGATCCATGGACCTTGCCAGCCTGATAATACCAGGCCACAGCAGTCTGCATATCTTGGCTGATTAACAAAAATAGGGGATCCCCTCGAAAAAAATTGGCGTGGGGTCCCCCCTATTTTTGTTAACCAGCCAGATGAAGCAGACCGCTGAGGCCTGGTTTTTCAGGCTGGTAAGGATCCAATATCCATGGACCTTGCCAGCCTGATAATACCAGGCCACAGCAGTCTGCTTAGCTTGGCTGGTTAACAAAAATAGGGGATCCCCTCGAAAAAAAAACGGCGTGGGGATCCCCCCTATTTTTGTTAACCAGCCAAGTAAAATGCAGACTGCTGCGGCCTGGTATTAAAAGACTGTCAAGGCCCATGGATTTTGGCCCTCAACAGCCTGATAATACCAGGCTACAGCAGCCCCACATTTGGCGCATCAAAAGATGTGCCAATTGTGGCACTTTACCCGGCTCTTCCCACTTGCCCTGTAGCGGTGGCAAGCGGGGTAATAAGGGGTTAATGTCACCGTTGATTGCACGGTGACAATAAGCCCGGTTAATAATGGAGAGGTGTCAATAAGACACCGATCCATTATTAATCCCAAAGTTATTAAATGTTTAAAAAAAAAAACACAGCAAGAAAAAAGTCTTTTAATGAAATAAAAGAGACAACACAGTTTTCATTAATTTTATTGTACTCTCATTCCTGCGACGCCATCGATCTCCTGTAAAAAAAGAAAAAAAACAAACCAACAGTATACCACCTGTCCGACGCAGTCCATAACGACAGTCCCACGACGATCCAGCTCTGCTACATCGCAATGACAGGCAGAGCCTGTCATCGCAACGCAGCACAGCTGATTACCTGCTTCCCCGGCGGTGACGTCATCGGACTGACTGCTTTACGGCCGGGATTACCCAGCAGTCACTGCAGTTATCACGAAAAACTGCATGTGACCGCCGGGGAGAAGAGGATGGCGGCCATGAAGCAGTCCAGGACGTGACCGCCGGAGATCTTCTGCCAGGTAAGTGCCGCTGACTCCTGACAGACCCGACCGACGGACACTGACAGTGACAGTGACAATCCCGATTCCGGTATCCGATATGACGAAAATATCGGAACTCGGAATCGGAATTCCGATACAGCCAATATCGGCCGATACCCGATATTTGCAGTATCGGAATGCTCAACCCTACTGTGCAGTAAATTTTATAGAAAGTTCAAGGTATACAGTGCATATAAATACTCAGTATTTCCACTTGAGCTCTCTACAGCAAACCTGAGTTACAATATTTTTTAAACTGTGTTTCACTGGTTTACAATCTGCATTTTCTCCAGGTTATGGGTATTTTGAAGGTTTACTTATTAAGTTATTACATATATCTAAAATTTTCTAATTTCCTTTTTTTTTGCAGAAAAAATAAGCATGCTGTCGACCTTCATCGTACCATTCAAGTTTATCGATCCCGGGGCAAGCAGCATGGATGATGAAGATAATTTAAGTAGGTACCTTATGCCTAGTTTATCGATTAATAACATGTTTTTGGGGGGATTATTTCTTCTCCATTTCAAAATGGCTGTATAATCTTTTTTGAACATTTTCTGGCTGTATATTAAAGTGATCATTTTTTATGAGTCCAGCCCTAGCTACAAAAATGTTCATTGTAATGCTCATTGTAGCAGAAAGTAAAACTTTCAAAATTTCAAAGTAAGTACATCAGCCTCATCCATTTAAGTTTTATATTGGATAATCTATGCAGCCAGTAGTGTGTAATCTGATGGCAGATCCACTTTCTGGTCTCAGCAAATTTTTTTTTGTATAACAAAAAGTTATACAGTTTTGTCATATACTTTTTGCATCAATTCTTCCAAATTTTAAAAATTTTTGCTTGTAGATTTACATAGGATAAAAACCTGTTCTAGTCACATCATGTACAGTAATCAGCAGCAACTATCTCTATCTGAATTAGCTTCATGCCAGTGGTTAGAAGTGATAGTAAAACCTGTCTTTTGTCTACCTCGTAAAAGGGTTTAAAAGTTTACTGCCCTATTAATATTAATATGGATTGTGATAAGAAATACTCTTTAGCCCCTTAACTCCTCTGCTATTTTCCATTTTTCATTTTCATTTTTTCTCCCCTTCTCCCAAAAGATCCATAACTTTTTTATTTTTCCGTCAATATCACCATATGACGGCTTGTTTTTTGCGAGATGAGTTGTACTTTTAAATGACACTATTTTTTCCACATAGTGTACTGGAAAATGGGAATAATGATTCCCCAGGTCAGTACGAATATGCAGATACCAAACATGTATAGTTTTTTTTTTATTTAAGTTGTAAAAAAAATCAGAACTTTGTATGAAAAAAAAGTTTTTGCGTTTGCCGCCATTTTCCAAGACCCGTAGCGTTTCCATTCTTCATTACATGGGGCATGTGAGGGCTAATTTTTTGAGGCTTGATCTGATGTGTTTATTGATATAATTTCTGGGGTACATACAATGCTTTGATCTCTTCTTATTGATTGTATTGCAATGCTGCGGTGGCCGAAAAAACATAATTCAGGAGTTTACATTTTTTTCTTGTTACGCCGTTTACCGATTGGCGTCCCACGATCACATTTTAGAGGCACCAATGGGCGGGATTTTTGACACACTTCTGGCTGGTGAGTGTTAAATGCCTTTGGTAGTTAGAGACACTTGATGGCTGATTAAATCAGCCATCAAGTGCGTGGAAAGAAGCGGGCTCAGCACCGGAGCCCGCATCAAAGGCATGGACATAACTGATAACATAATTATACATCAACGGTTGTGAACCTCTCATTAGTTTCATGTTGCTTAAACCACGGACATCTTGTGTCTCATTAGAGAGAGTTTAGGTTTGCATACTGTAGTTTTAAGATCTAGCCAGACATTAGAAAAAGAATCCAGCCACGGGGTGAAGTGTCCGCTGGGTGGTATCCTTCTAGCTCCTCCCCATGACGTGACTTTTTTGGATCTAGAAAAAAAACTATAAATGAAGCCATACTAAAAAAAACTATGTAAAGATTTTAAAATTGCAATGTTTCAGAGTAAAACACAGGTTCCTTTAATGAAAGACCCTGTTGGGACAACAGACGGATGAAAGGCCTCTTTTAAGTGTCTTTAAACTACACAATAATTGATTGCAGATATGTCACTACAATGAATTATATTAAGTATGGATGCTGGAGATAGTAGATCCAAGAATCAATCATGAGCCAGATTCACCTGTTATCTTGCAGATAATATATGTCTAAAGGTAAAATCAAAAGCTGGCATTTGCTTTCCTCACTTGTGGTATTTGGAATCAAATGATCCTTGGATTTACATAAAATGCCAGCTTTAAGCTTACGGAGTGAAAAGTAGATCTATGTAGAGATAAAATTCATTAAAAAAAAGAGGAAAAAGTGGTAGGTATAGCTTTTTTCATGGATTGCTCATATTAATTACTTATCTAGCACCACTACCATTTTATATATATATATACAGTACAGACCAAAAGTTTGGACACACCTTCTCATTCAATGATTTTTCTGCATTTTCATGACTGTGAAAATTGTAAATTCACACTGAAGGCATCAAAACTATGAATTAACACATGTGGAATTATACATTACACTTTACAAAAAAAGTGTGAAACAACTGAAAATATGTCTTATATTCTAGGTTCTTCAAAGTAGCTACTTTATGCTTTGATTACTGCTTTGCACGCAGAAAAGGTGAACGGATGGACTCTACATGCCTGGTTCCCACCGTGAAGCATGGAGGAGGTGGTGTGATGGTGTGGGGGTGCTTTGCTGGTGACACTGTTGGGTATTTATTCAAAATTGAAGCGGTGAGCGGTCCAGCTCACCCCAAACCATCTCGATTGGGTTCTGGTCTGGTGACTGTGGAGGCCAAGTCATCTGGCGTAGCACCCCAACACTCTCCTTCTTGGTCAAATAGCCCTTACACAGTCTGGAGGTGTGTTTGGGGTCATTGTCCTGTAGAAAAATAAATGATGGTCCAACTAAACAAACCGGATGGAATAGCATGCCGCTGCAAGATGCTGGGGTAGCCATGCTGGTTCAGTATGCCTTCAATTTTGAATAAATCCCCAACAGTGTCACCAGCATAGCACCCCACACCCATCACACCACCTCCTCCATGCTTCACGGTGGGAACCAGGCATGTAGAATCCATCCGTTCACCTTTTCTGCGTGCAAAGCAGTAATCAAAGCAAAAGGTGGCTACTTTGAAGAACCTAGAATATAAGACATATTTTCAGTTGTTTCACACTTTTTTGTAAAGTGTAATGTATAATTCCACATGTGTTAATTCATAGTTTTGATGCCTTCAGTGTGATTCTACAATTTACATAGCCATGAAACTACAGAAAAATCTTTGAATGAGAAGGTGTGTCCAAACTTTTGGTCTGTACTGTACATATATATACTATATATATATATATATATATATATATATATATATATATATATTCGGTAACTGACTTTATTTTCTATACCCTTGCCGTTCATTGGCGTTCCCAGAACAAATTTAAGAATTTACATTTTTTATCTTTTTTGTGCTGTGAAGCAGTGAGGGGATCATATGCGAGGGTCGATATGTATCCCCAAGGATGTGGACAGAGTCCTATTAGACCCGCTGGAGTGCCTTGTGTTCACAGAAGGACGCCTGTGAGCCACATGGCAAAGTAAAAGTAAGTGTGGACCTGGTCAAGCTATTTGGCCAAGGCAATGTTCAGGAAAACCCGGTAAGGGCTTTTATTTTTGCAGCAGACTACAGGATGGTAGCAGGGCAGTCCGCTTCCTCCAAGCTGGGTCTTACAAGTGGCCCATGGCCACAGATTCCAGTTAAAAACCCTGTAGTATAGGGTTTGGGTGTGTCAGTGTTTGTTGGCAAGTAGCAGAGCAGGTGGCTCTGCAGCGTCAAGCCTGTGTGAAGTAACACAGAGCCCAGAGCAGCAAATGCATGGCGCCCTGCAGAGTGATACAGTGGTGCAGTAGCCCTTGGCAACTTGTCTCATGTTCGGACTGTTGTGACGCTCCGGCTGCAATCTGGAGCATACCGTGTGCTGTGCAAAGTGTGAGTTTTTGGACATTAAACACGTTTGCTGTGAACATTCCTGTGGTCCCTGCCTATCTGTCACACTGCACCAACCCCACTGCAATACAGTGCCTAAGGAGGTCATCCATATTTCACCCTTCCCCCTACCGTTCCTAGCCAGGGTATTTAATGGCCACAATTAAAGCTACTAGTGCAATCTGAAATATATACTAATCTGTAGAGAGCAGTCCTTACCTATCGGGATACATGCTTAACTCTTACTTCTGATACTGCCTCAGGCAGATACTTTATGACAAAAGTCGAGCGTCTTTATTGTCTCTACAGCTGAAACATCCTTTATTCACTGTATTCTATTCCTGGAACTGCTTCCCGAATCATGTCTGTCAGTGTAACATAATTTCTGAGACTGGAGAGAGCTCACTGTGTTAAGAAGAGAATCTTTGACTATAGTCGATAGTATTAAGTGTAAGAATAAGAGGTTATACAATGCTTCTCTCTAATATACTCGCTATTTATTGCCCCTAACAGTCCACCATTAGACCACCTGGTGCCATGCTTTTAGCACAAAGTGCAGAGGAGAAAAGGGTTTATTTGTCAAGGACTGTGTCATTTTCTTACAAGGAGAATCTTAGAGTATAGTAATTTATTTGTGTTTTGCATTGTATACAGTACAGACCAAAAGTTTCGACACACCTTCTCATTTAAAGATGTTTCTGTATTTTGATGACTATGAAAATTGTAAATTCACACTGAAGGCATCAAAACTATGAATTAACACATGTGGAATAACTGTATATACTTAACAAAAAAATGTGAGACTACTAAAAATATTTCTTATATTCTAGGTTCTTCAAAGTAGCCACCTTTTTCTTTGATGACTGCTTTGCACACTCTTGGCATTCTCTTGATGAGCTTCAAGAGGTAGTCAGCCGGAAATGGTGTTCACTTCCGGTGACTACCTCTTGAAGCTCATCAAGAGAATGCCATTTTCCCAAACATGAGGAAGTATGGTGGAAGAGGCCACGGACGTGGGCGGTGGGGCCAGCTGGTACTGATGGTGGTGGTGGTGCATCTGCTGGTAGTGCCAAAAGCACAATAGCACCTAAGGCAGGAGGTGTTGAGCCTGCGTCATCGTCTGGCTCCAGGAGGCCTGGAAGGCTCCCTTTTCTGGGAGTAGGTAAACCGCTTTTAAAGCCGGAGCATCAGGAACAGGTTTTGGCTTACATTGCCGAAACAGCCTCAAGCTCTATCGCCTCCTCTTCTGAAGTTTCAAAACTGCAAGCACTGAGATGTCAGTGCAGGCTCCTGGTAAGGAATGACACCTTTCCTTGTGTCCTTCACCCCCAACAAAAGTGAAGGATGCGGCAGGCCACACTTCAGATTACTCCCTGGAGCTCTTTACACTTACCATGCCTGTGTTATCAATTGAAATCCTGAATTCCCCAGTCCAAGATGAATATGACATGGAGTGCACTGATGCACAGCCACTGCTATTTGATTCTGCTGGTACATTCACCCAGAGCACTGCATTGGCCTCGCAGTCTACTGAGCCAGATTCTGACCCTGATGAAAATCCAGTGCCCCTTCCCGCATACTCTACCACCTTACACAGTGACACAGAGGAAGGTGCAGATGAAATTGAAGAGGAGGTGATGGATGACCGAGTTGTTGACCCGGATTGGCATCCATTGGGGGAAGAGGGTGCCACTGGCAATAGCTCAGAAGAGGAGGATCCGCAGCAGGCATCGACATTGCAGCTGTGGTTATCTGGCAGCCCCGTAGCAGTCCAAAAACGTGTTAAAAAAACAAAAGGAGTTGCAGGACAGCTTGGCCAGACGGTCAAATTAGCACAGCGTGCAAGCCCTGAAAATTTATCCCATAGTAGGAAGAATGCAGTGTGGCACTTTTTTGAGCAAAATTCTATTGATGAGGCAAAGGTTATCTGTAAGAAGTGCGGAAGGACCTTTAGCCGAGGGAAAAATCTCAGAAATTTGAATACCAGTTGCATGCTTAGACATTTAAACACCATGCACTTGGTAGCCAATAACACTACATCGCTTCCCCCACTGTAAGCCCACCGGTTAGCACACCACCAGCAAGAAATGTTGAGGTGTCGTCGCAAGGCCAAAGCAGTCAGGGAATCACAATGTTTATCCAACGAAAGACTGAATCTAGGTCATCACCACCACCACCACCACCATCACCATCACCAACCCCCTCTCACTCTGCCATGTCCACCGCTAGTTCCCCCATATGCAGCTCTCAAGTCCAACTCACCCTAGCAGAGACTGAGTAGGACAAGAAAGTACTCATCCTATCATCCGCGTACACTGGCTTTTAATGCCTACATTGCCAAACTGATCTCATTAGAGATGATGCCCTTCCATTTAGTTGAAAGCGCAGCATTCCGAGAGCTCATGGCCTGCGCTGTCCCACGCTATGACCTACCCAGTTGGCACTTCTTTTCTAGAAAAGCCATCCCTGCCCTCCACCTGCATGTGAAAGACCGCATTCTCCATGCACTCAAACAATCAGTGAGTGGAAAGGTGCACCTCACAACAGATGCATGGGTCAATAGGCATGGCCAGGGCCGTTACGTGTCCATCACTGCGCACTGGATTAATGTGGTGGATGCAGGGTCCACAGGGGACAGCGGCGGTGGGACAGTACTGCCTAGCCCACGGTATAGGCAACAGTTGGCTGTAGGCATTCGACCCTTGCTTGCCCTGCTGGTAGTGTGCTATCAGAAAGAGTCTTCAGTGCTGCTGGATCAATCCTGATGGAAAGGAGAACCCGGCTGTCGACCCAAAATGTTGGTGATCTCACCTTCATTAAAATGAACCATGCCTGGGTTTCAAAGGATTTTGTACCACCTTCCCCTGATAATACATAGGTTGCCAGCAAAATGGCTCGCTTTGTCCTCCTCTTCCTCCGACTTCTCCAATTCCTCCATATGCAGCTGCTGAACGTCCAGCCTACACCTCAACATATGCCAGTTTTTCCACCTCCCTAACTGGGCTGTACCCCCAGGGCCGGCGTCAGCACCTGGCGCACCCTGGCAAGTGGGGGGCAGACTCGCCGTCAGAGACACCTGCGTACTATGAGGGGCCCTGTGCCAGTGCCGACGCCCACTAGTGGGCCCCCTGCTTGCTCAGGGCCCCAGCACTTGCAATACTTACCTCTCCCTGCTCCACCGCTGTGACGTCTTCCGCGTTTCCTGACAGTGACATTCAGGTCAGAGAGCGTGGTGACGTCACGTCTGTGCGCCCTCTGCCTGAACAGTCACAGTGCACAGAGCTGGAAGATGGCGACTCTGAGGAGTCCAGAGTAGAGCAGTGCCCAGCCAGGAGAGGTATTTCATATTTTTAATGTTTGGAGCAATATATGAGGAGCATTATACACTGGAGAATTATATATGGGGCCCATTAGACACTTGAGCATCATAGATAGGGCCCATTATAAACTGGAGCATTATACAGTACAGACCAAAAGTTTGGACACACCTTCTCATTTAAAGATGTTTCTGTATTTTGACGACTATGAAAATTGTAAATTCACACTGAAGGCATCAAAACTATGAATTAACACATGTGAGATTACTGTATATTAGTGTTGAGCGATATTGCTCGATATCTAAAAATATCGTATCGAAATTGTATCGCCGATAGCACTAAATATCGTCGATATCCGATTTCGATAGCGGAAGTCCCATGTAAGTCTATGGGAACAAAATATCGAAATTAAAAAAAACCTTTATTTCCTTGTAAACACTAAATATACACACATAGAATACATATATATATATATACATGTCATTGTGACATATATATATACATATATTTATAGTTTATACACTTCTACATAGTAAAATCGACTCTAATTCAATTGCCGGGTAGAGACGTGACATACCTCATAGAAGTCGACGGGCTCGGTGCCGAGTACCCCAAAAACCTCTGGCTCTGTGCGACTCAACTTGGGCGTCACGAACAGGATTCTGTAGCTCGCTATAAGCGAGTCCTGTGTGCCTGAATTGAACTGGTTTTGTGCTTGAGAATTGCTAAAATCATCAGAGAATGTATTTGCCATTTTTCCGCCATATCTGCGTCACGACGAGGCACTGGTGAAGAAGAAGGGCGTGCTCTTCGTGGGTGTCACTCACTCAGTGGCGTGAAAACGATGGCCGCCCACTGTAAATGGTACTGCAATGTAAGATCGTGCCCCACAGCTCTTCAGTTCCGCCTCCTCATCCTCCTCAGTGTGCGGAAACTAACACGAAGGTCCCGCCTCACTACAAAAGAGGGGCCCTCTCCAGATGCTAATGACACATGTGACTTGGCAGAGATGGCTAATGGACACGATGAGCAGAAGTGGGAAGGGATGGAGCAGTCAGAGCTCTCCCCCCACGGAAGCGACCCGATCGCCACAGAATCACCGTTGGGCACCCGGCCTGTAAACCCTCCTACGCTGCAAGAAGCGGAGGATACCCTAAGAGGCCTGGCCCGGCACCGGGAGGAGGTCGCCAGGATGGAAGCGAGCTGGCGTGCCCTAAAAATAAACTTGGAGCGGCGCCAATCCCTCTTACCTGAAGTGTCTGTACCGGAAGGTGAGGCACCCGTTCTAGTAGAGGAGTCCTTGCAATGTGATCCGGTTGACGTTGTCGCAGTGGAGGCACCCGTTCCTGCAAAAACCGCAGCACCGTCAGCAGCACCCCAGATCCCGCTGTCTGCCCCCGTCGCTGAGACAGAAGAAGCGACACCCGTCCTCATGGAGGAGGCCGCGCAGGCACCAGAGCACTACCTGCCTGTACCGGAGCCCCGACTGTCATCTGATTTAGAGCCGTCTGCTTCCTCCGCAGGGGAGCGCCGCCAGGACTGGGGGGCGACAGGAGAGCTGCCGCAAACCGGACACTGTAAGCTGCAGTGGAGTGGTGGAGACATGGAGATGCTGGTGGAGGAGAATTTCAACCGGCGTCAGGAGGAAGAGTGGAGACGTTGGGAGAGAGAAGCAGAGCGACAAAGGGAGCAGCGAGAATCCCTAAAACTTCGCCAACGTCACCTGGAGAAGGACCGGGCAGATAAGGACCGGATGAGAAAGGATAAAGGAACCCTGAGTGAGCCGCGGCGTAAGGGTGCAGTACGGAACTTTAAATTGAAAGCTGGTTGGGGCTTCATCAAGGAGCCTGGACTTTATTTAGAAGTCTTTGTGACCCGGCGGGACGTGGAGGCTCACCTCCCAGAAGGACACCCGGGGAGGGACCTGTTCCAAGGAGACTTGGTGACTTACACCCGACACTGGGGTTACAATGGGTGGTACGCCCTAAATGTTACCAGGTGCGACCCCTACTCCCCAGTGTGTGAGGAACCTGTGAGACCCTCGAAGCCTTCAGCCTCCCACATCCAGGCCTCTGCAAAAGTGCCCACCCCACGCCGTAAATCTCCCCAGCCTCCCTCAGTGGTCTCCTCAGCAGACCCACCCATGGACATGATATCGATACGTGGCCCGTACCCGGCGCCTGTTAGGCCCCTGGGGTTCGTACAGTCCGGGACATAGGGTTCCAGACCCGGAGGGAGATGAAAGAGGTGGCCACACAGACCCAGATAGCGGGTCACGACGTCACTGTACAGGCCACACGACGTCATCAGGTCCTGGTGGTCCTTGGTGCCTCGGATGTTTGGCAATCTCAAGAAGAGTACCAGGTGGTACCTGGAAGAGGCCAGCCAAAGAAGTCTAAATAACCCGGACAGGGTCCCTGTATGTAAATAGTTAAATTGTTTATGTACCCGGACGGGTGAATGTTCCTAAAAAAGTTTTTTAATTTAATAAAAAAAAAAAAAAACACAGTTTTCATTTCTTTTATTACTGTCTCATCCTGCGACGCCATCGATCTCCTGTAAAAAAATGAAAAAAAAAAAAAAAGTATACCACCTGACCGACGCAGTCCATAGTAACGAGTGTCCCACGACGATCCAGCTCTGCTACATCAGAATGACAGGCAGAGCCTGTCATCCCGGCGCAGCACAGCTGATTACCTGCTTCCCCGGCGGTGACGTCATCGGACTGACTGCTTTAGGGCCGGGATTACCCTGCAGTCACTGCAGTTATCGCGAAAAAACTGCATGTGACCGCTAGGGAGAAGATAATGGCGGCCATCAAGCAGTCCAGGACGTGACCGCCGGAGATCTTCTGCCAGGTAAGTGCCGCTGACTCCTGACAGACCCGACCGACGGACACTCACAGTGACAGTGACAAATCCGATTCCGGTATTCGATAAGACGAAAATATCGAAACAAATTATCGAAAGGCCGATAGAGCTAATATCGGCCGATAGCCGATATTTGCATTATCGTATCGCTCAACACTACTGTATATACTTAACAAAAAAAGTGAAGCTACTGAAAATATTTCTTATATTCTAGGTTCTTCAAAGTAGCCACCTTTTTTTTTGATGACTGCTTTGCACACTCTTGGCATTCTCTTCATGAGCTTCAAGAGGTAGTCACCGGAAGTGAACACCATTTCCGGTGACTACCTCTTGAAGCTCATCAAGAGAATGCCAAGAGTGTGCAAAGCAGTCATCAAAGAAAAAGGTGGCTACTTTGAAGAACCTAGAATATAAGAAATATTTTTAGTAGTTTCACATTTTTTTGTTGAGTATATACAGTTATTCCACATGTGTTAATTCATAGTTTTGATGCCTTCAGTGTGAATTTACAATTTTCATAGTCGTCAAAATACAGAAACATCTTTAAATGAGAAGGTGTGTCCAAACTTTTGGTCTGTACTGTATATGGGGCCCATCATACACTGGAGCATTATAAATGGGGCCCATCATACACTAGAGCATCATATACGGGCCCATTGTACACTGGAGCATCATATGGGGCCCATTATAAATGGAGCATTATATAGGCCCATCATACACTGGAGCATCATCCATGGGGCCCATCATACACTGGAGTATTATAAATGGGGCCCATCATACACTGGAGCACCATATACGGGGCCCATTATACACTGGAGCATTATATGGGGCCCATTATAAATGGAGCATTATATAGGCCCATCATACACTGGAGCATTATCCATGGGGCCCATCATACACTGGAGTATTATAAATAGGGCCCATCATACACTGGAGTATCATATACGGGGCCCATTATACACTGGAGCTTCATATGGGGCCGATTATATATGGAGCATTATATAGGCCCATCATACACTGGAGCATCATCCATGGGGCCCATCATACACTGGAGCATTATAAATGGGGCCCATGATACACTGGAGCATCATATACAGGGCCCATTATACACTGGAGCAAGATATGGGGCCCATTATATATGGAGCATTATATAGGCCCATCATACACTGGAGCATCCTCTATGGGGCCCATCATATACTGGAGCATCATATGGGGCCCATTATATATGGAGCATTATATAGGCCCATCATACACTGGAACATCATCCATGGGGCCCATCATATACTGGAGCATCATATGGGGTCCATTATATATGGAGCATTATATAGGCCCATCATACACTGGAGCATCATCCATGGGGCCCATCATATACTGGAGCATCATATGGGGCCCATTATATATGGAGCATTATATAGGCCCATCATACACTAGAGCATCATATACGGGCCCATTATACACTGGAGCATCATATGGGGCCCATTATAAATGGAGCATTATATAGGCCCATCATACACTGGAGCATCATCCATGGGGCCCATCATACACTGGAGTATTATAAATGGGGCCCATCATACACTGGAGCACCATATACGGGGCCCATTATACACTGGAGCATTATATGGGGCCCATTATAAATGGAGCATTATATAGGCCCATCATACACTGGAGCATTATCCATGGGGCCCATCATACACTGGAGTATTATAAATAGGGCCCATCATTCACTGGAGCATCATATACGGGGCCCATTATACACTGGAGCTTCATATGGGGCCTATTATATATGGAGCATTATATAGGCCCATCATACACTGGAGCATTATCCATGGGGCCCATCATACACTGGAGCATTATAAATGGGGCCCATGATACACTGGAGCATCATATACGGGGCCCATTATACACTGGAGCATCATATGGGGCCCATTATATATGGAGCATTATATAGGCCCATCATACACTGGAGCATCCTCTATGGGGCCCATCATATACTGGAGCATCATATGGGGCCCATTATATATGGAGTATTATATAGGCCCATCATACACTGGAACATCATCCATGGGGCCCATCATATACTGGAGCATCATATGGGACCCATTATATATCGAGCATTATATAGGCCCATCATACACTGGAGCATCATCCATGGGGCCCATCATATACTGGAGCATCATATGGGGCCCATTATATATGGAGCATTATATAGGCCCATCATACACTGGAGCATCATCCATGGGGCCCATCATATATAAGAGCATCATATGGGGCCCATTATTTATGGGGCATCATATAGGGTATGGAGCATCATATGGAGCACATATGGGGCCTATTTTGTATGGAGCATTTTATGGAGCCCATTCTGTATGGAGCAATATATGGGGCCCATCATATACTGTATGGAGCTTTGTATGCGACTCATTATACTGTATGGAGCATTATGTGGGGCTAATTATACTCTATGGGGACCGTCCTATACTGTATGGCATATTATATGGGGACCATCATATACTGGAGCATTATGCGGAGCTCATCATATACTGTATGGAACATTATATGGGACCAATTATGTATGGAGCAATATATGGGGCTCATTATTCTGTATGGAGCACTATGTGGTGGCCATAATACTGTATGGAGGAATATACTGTCCGGTTTTTGAGCTATTGTAGAATTTAAAATAGATATCACTCATGGAATGTAAGAAGTGAAGTATTTGGCATTGTACTATACCTATATTTCTCTGCCGTATCGGAGCATCATGAATTGTGGTATGTGTTAAAGGGGCCCACTGAGACTCTTTCGCTTGGGGCACACGAAAACCTGGAGCCAGCCCTGCCCCCCCACAACTTTAGCCAAATAACCCCCAGTTTTCAATGCGTTACTATTATTATAAAGTAAATTAAGGTTGACAAGCTTAAGTAATAAGAATTTATGTCGTTGGCATTGAAATGGGCACTGTAGGTGTGTTTACTGTTCTCCACTCCCTGCCGACTTTTATTCCCCATTGACTTGCATTGGGTTTCGTGTTTCAGTCGGACCTTCGACTTTTTCTGATAGTCGGCCGATTTCGTTCGACTCGACTTTTGGGAAAGTCAGGTGGTCCGAAACCCGACTCGACCCTCCCGGAGGCAAAGTCACTCATCTCTACTATAGGAAAGATGTGTATCTTCGTACCGTGTTAGCCAGTAGATAGAAAAATATTTAGACTTGAGAGTCCTCAGTGGTTGATACCTTTTAATGGCTAACTGAAAAGATGGTAACAAATTGCAAGCTTTCGAGACTACTCAGGTCTCTTCATCAGGCATAGACTAATACAACATCTGAAGAATCACATATTTATACACAAAATAGCACAGAAAAAATGCATTTTTTCTGTGCTATTTTGTGTATAAATATGTGATTCTTCAGATGTTGTATTAGTCTATGCCTGATGAAGAGACCTGAGTAGTCTCGAAAGCTTGCAATTTGTTACCATCTTTTCAGTTAGCCATTAAAAGGTATCATCTCTACTAAAAAGTGATCTCTACAGAACAGGGTGTATCAAGCTATTTGAGGCTCTGTGGGCAAACTGAAAAATTTCAGATGTTTAAAAAATATATAAATAATGACAGAAAATGTTAAAAAAAAAAGCTTGAACATATGTTGAATATAAAAACTAAATGAGAAGTAATTTATTGAAAAAATACATTCTTCATAACAGATAATAGCCTTCCCTAAAGATGTACATACGCACATGTCCAGCAACTAGGGAGTTTTCGATAAAAATTCAGCTTTATTCTAAGATGATTAAAGGGAATCTGTCAGCAAGATCAATTATCCTAAGCCGTCTATATGGGCATGTAGGTCATAGAAAGTTGAATAAAATGATACCTTGAAATCTGTGATCTGATGTCTTATTCCAGAGAAATCCACATGTTCTTAATATGTAAATGAGCTGTTAAGATCTATGGGCCGGACATAGATCTCTCTGAGAATCTGCCTTCAGAGCTTATTTTAAATGAAAGGAGGCGTTACCAGTGTGAGACATGTAATGACTGACAATCCACTCTCCTGATCTACATGTCTCACACTGATAATGCCCCTTTCATTTAAAATTATTTCTGGAGACAGATTCTCAGGGAGATCTATGTCTGGCCCATAGATCTTAACAGCTCATTTACATATAAGAAAAAAGTGGATTACTCTGGAATAGTGTTGAGCGATACGATACCGCAAGTATCGGGTATCGGCCGATATTAGCTCTATCGGACTTTCGATACTAAGTTCCGATATTTTCGTCTTATCGGATACCGGAATCGGATTTGTCACTGTCACTGTCAGTGTCCGTCGGTCGGGTCTGTCAGGAGTCAGCGGCACTTACCTGGCAGAAGATCTCCGGCGGTCACGGGCTGGACTGCTTGATGGCCGCCATCATCTTTCCCCGGCGGTCACATGCAGTTTCTCGCGATAACTGCAGTGAATGCTGGGTAATCCCGGCCGTAAAGCAGTCAGTCCGATGACGTCACCGCCAGGGAAGCAGGTAATCAGCTGTGCTGCGTCGAGATGACAGGCTCTGCCTGTCATTGCGATGTAGCAGAGCTGGATCGTCGTGGGACCCTCGTTACTATGGACTGCGTCGGACAGGTGGTATACTGTTGGTTTGTTTTTTTTTTCTTTTTTTACAGGAGATCGATGGCGTCGCAGGAATGAGAGTATAATAAAAGAAATGAAAACTGTGTTGTCTCTTTTATTTCATTAAAATACTTTTTTCTTGCTGTGTCTTTTTTTTATACATTTAAAAACTTTGGGATTAATAATGGATCTGTGTCTTATTGACACCTCTCCATTATTAACCGGGCTTATTCTCACCGTGCAATCAACGGTGACATTAACCCCTTATTACCCGCTTGCCACCGCTACAGGGCAGTGGGAAGAGCCGGGTAAAGTGCCACAATTGGCACATCTTTTGATGCGCCAAATGTGGGGCTGCTGTAGCCTGGTATTATCAGGCTGTTGAGGCCCAAAATCCATGGGCCTTGACAGTCTTTTAATACCAGGCCGCAGCAGTCTGCATTTTACTTGGCTGGTTAACAAAAATAGGGGGACCCCTACGCCGTTTTTTTTTCGAGGGGATCCCCTATTTTGTTAACCAGCCAAGCTAAGCAGACTGCTGTGGCCTGGTATTATCAGGCTGGCAAGGTCCATGGATATTGGATCCTTACCAGCCTGAAAAACCAGGCCTCAGCAGTCTGCTTCATCTGGCTGGTTAACAAAAATAGGGGGGACCCCACGCCAAATTTTTTTCGAGGGGATCCCCTATTTTTGTTAACCAGCCAAGATATGCAGACTGCTGTGGCCTGGTATTATCAGGCTGGCAAGCAGGGTCGGACTGAGGCACCGGGACACCGGAGAAACCTACGGTGGGCCCCAGCTCCTGCGTGGTGGGCCCTGATTTGAAAGGATAGGTCGCGGGGCAGAGGGGGGTGGTGGCCCGGGGCCCGCGCTCTGAGGGGGCCCACCCGGAGCTACGATACAGTTACATTCTGCGGCAGAGCAGGGAGAATCGCTCTCCCTGCTCTGCTGCCCGGAAGCTATGGGGCCTGAACAGGCGTTGGGGGGCCTGGTGCCAGCAGTGGGCCCCCCACCCGTCATCGGAGGGTCAGCTGTATCGGCATCCAGCCGATAAAGCTGACCGCATGGAGAGAGAAGGAGCGAGCGCTCCTACTCTCCCATAATCCCCCTCTCAGCGTATGACAGCGGGCGCAATAACATCACCTGCCGGCGCCCGCTGTCAGACGCTGAGAGGGAGATCAGTGAGCAGCACAGGAGCCGGGAGGTGAGTTTTTTTTTTATTTTTTTTTTAATGGGGTGCAGTCGAGTCCTGGCTGGAGAAGTCGTCATGTCGGTGTGGGCCAGATGGAAAAGACATGAAAAGTGAACAATTCCATTAGAAAGAACATCAGCGGTAAGTCATTATCTGTACCTGTGCTGTAATCTATTATATGTTCTGTAGGACTGGTATTATTTAACACAGACCATATGGCGGGAATATCAATATTGGTCTTTTTATATATAGATTATTTTTGGCCAACAGCGCGGTCATTTGCTGAGGTTCTCTGATGATGGGCCCACTCAGAAGTTTTGCCCCCACTAAACCAAAACCCTAGCTACGCCTATGGCTCTCTCTCTAGTCTTTCTTTCTCGCTCTCTGTTCTTTCCTTCTCGCTCTCTGTTCTTTTTCTCTCTGTTCTTTCTTTCTCTCTTTTCTTTCTTTCCTCTCTTTCTTTCTCTGTTTGTTCTTTCTCTCTCGCTGCTCTTTCTTTCTTTTCCTCAGTACCAGCCACTGTGCCCTCATTACCAGTCAGTGTGATCAGCAGTGCTAAATGGTTACGCTTGGGGCAAGGATATGGGTGTGATTAGCTGTGAAATGGGTGTTGTCGGGGCGTGGCCTAAAAAATTTTCAGCGGCGCGCAACACGCGCCGCAGCCTTTAATCCTCTTTCCTGTCTTCCAAATTTGGGAGGTATGCTGTATGACCTCCCTACAACTTCTGGCCATGCTCCTGATGAGCGCGACGGATGGTCTCGTGAGGGATCTCCTCCCACACCTGGACTAAAGCATCCACCAACTCCTGGACAGTCTGTGGTGCAACGTGGCATGGCCTAAAATTTTCTGCAGCAGGCACAGCGTGCCACAGCCTTTGTCCCTCTTTCCCTTATTCAAAGGTTGGGAAGTATGATGTTGGGCCGCAAGAATATATTTTCTCTGGTGGGCCCAAGGTACTCCAGTCCGACGCTGCTGGCAAGGTCCATGTATGTTGGCTCCTTAACAGCCTTAAATACCATGCCTCAGCAGCAGGGGCGTACATATAAATCATGGGGCCCCATAGCAAAAGTCTGAATGTTCCCCACCCCCCCAAAAAAAAAACCCAGAGGCATTGTAAATGTAAAGTGCCAGCACAGTGAGGGAAGTTGAGTCGCACAGAGACAGGGGTTTTGGGGGTACTCGGCACCGATCACGTCGACTTCTATGGGGGATGTCACGAGTAGCACAGCTCGGTCCGTGACCTGGGCGATCACTGGAATGTGGGATATTTCCAGGGGATGATAGAATGTTCGTGTAGTTTGTCGTGACGCCACCTGTAGTACCTGGTCAGGGTGTCCAGCGCTGCTGTGCAGGTCCTCTGGAAGGGATGGTGTAGTGCAGGTAGGTGAAAAGTGTCATGTGTGCATTGCACGAAGATCGTCGCGGTTGCACATTCTGACTTCTCATAGCTGAGTTGCTGTTTCTTTGTGTTTGGCAGTTAGGGAGTTAATTCTGTCTGTGCTCAGTTTGGGACTGGGTGCAGTTTCTCCCGGCTGCAATTAATTATTTGTTGATTGGTTTCCTTTAAATCTCTGGTTGTCTGTGTTGGGAGTTGCCAGTGAAATTCTTCATGCAGACCACAGATGGATTGTATCTGTATAGACTTAAGTTAAAGAGCTCCTTAGTTGTTTTAAGCTCACCTTGCTTAGAGTTTAATATCCCAGATCATTTATGTTCCTTCTGTGTTTGAGTGTGTATGCAAGTCTGTGTTTCTCCAGTCTGTCTAATATGTCTAATCTGTGTATTTAGCAGAGATCAGCCCATATTCCTTTGGTGGTAATCAGTATCCTTCTTAGGACTGATTACAGGGTTCAGGGACTGATAGGAGACAGGGTTAGGCTGGAGACTTGGACCTCTGAACCATTATCAGTACCTCCAAGGTGAGGGATTAGTTAGGACCCAGTTTAGGGTCAGGTTAGACCCCCGGTCCTCCTCTTTCCTGTGACAGTGTATCAAGTCCTCAAGATTAACCCTGAGTTCAACGGATATCGTGTCAGGTAAATCTATTCTATATTTACATGCTGATGTTGCTAATCTATATGTTGTATAGAGTGTTGTTCTTTTAAGAATAGTTTACTGACATCGTACACATATCATAAGACCGCGTGACATTTTCACTGGCCTATAAAATTATTCCCAGTTGCCATGGATCCAGTAGCCCAGCTGGCTCTGCAGTTGCAGGGATTATCCATGGAGCTGACGGACATTAAGTCCAAAGTTTTGTCTCCCTCGGAGCAAACCAGATTTGAACCTAAATTAGCTCTCCCGGACAGGTTCACTGGTGGGCGAGACAAATTTTTTACCTTCAGGGAAGCATGTAAATTGTATTTTCGGCTTCGGCCTCGATCATCAGGGAGTGAAGAGCAGAGAGTGGGAATTGTTATCTCGCTCCTACAAGGGGACCCTCAATCCTGGGCCTTCTCCCTTCCTCCGGGATCCCCGGCTCTACAGTCAGTAGATCGATTTTTTACTGCCCTGGGTTTGGTATATGATGACCCAGATCGGGTCTCTCTTGCTGAGACAAAATTACGTAAGATACAGCAGGGAGATCGTCCGGCGGAGGAATTTGCTTCTGAGTTCCGTAGATGGGCCACAGATACTCAGTGGAATGACCCAGCTCTTAGAAGCCAGTTTTGTCATGGGCTTTCTGACAAATTAAAGGACGTTTTGGCTCAGTATGATTCTCCTCCATCACTGGAGGCTGCTATGGCCCTAGCTATCCGTACTGATAGACGGCTCCGGGAGAGGTGCGAGGTAACTCCGCCCCTGTTGTTACTCCACCTACTACTAAAGTCCCTTATGTTGAGGTTCCCCTTGTCTGTTCGGAGGAGCCTATGCAGTTGGGAGGGACATCATTTCGTAGGAGGGGATTGGCGGTACGCCGCAGGACTAGAAGGTGTTTCTCTGCGGGAAAGAGGGACATTTTGTTGGGGGATGTCCATCCCGTGCCTTGTTGAGCAAAAAGTCGCCGAAAACTGTTAATCCCAGGTTGTGTGGTGGACGACAACCTGGGAGTATGTATTTCGTCCGCTAGTTCTTCTCAGTTCCTTGTACCAGTGGAGGTGGTGGTTGGTACGAGAGTGGAGAGATTTTCTGTTCTTCTTGATAGTGGGTCCGGGGCTAATCTGGTTGACGCTCAGTTTGCTCAGGCTCAAGGTATGCATCTGAGTGTATTGGTCAAACCGATCCCTATATTCTCCATTGACGCCAGGCCTCTCGGCCAAGGTAGCTTTGTTCTGAAGTTCATAACATTGACCTTCGGGTAGGGGCAATACATAGGGAACTATTATCTTGTTATGTGTTGGAGGGTCTACCTACTCCTATTGTGTTGGGACTTCCTTGGTTGGTTAAACATAACCCTGTGATTAATTGGCAGTCCAGAGATATAAGCCAATGGGGGAGTTTTGCAAAAGTAACTGCATGAACACAGTCATCAGTGCGGTCGTGCCTAGTACTTTGCCTCCTTTTTTGGAGGACTTTGGGGATGTGTTCTCTGAGGAGGGGTGTCAGGAGTTGCCTCCTCATCGCGTGTATGACTGCTCTATTAATTTACTTCCTGATGCTAAGTTACCTAAAGCTAGGTTATATAACCTTTCTGGTCCTGAGAGGCAGGCTATGAAAGATTATATTTCGGAGAGTCTGGCCAAAGGGCATATTAGACCTTCATCTTCCCCAGTGGCCGCGGGGTTCTTCTTTGTGAAGAAAAAAGATGGAGGCCTACGCCCTTGCTTGGATTTCCGCAAACTTAATCGGATTACTGTTCGAGATCCGTATCCACTCCCTCTGATTCCTGATCTCTTCAATCAAATTGTTGGCGCCAAATGGTTCTCTAAATTGGATCTCAGGGGGGCGTATAATCTGATTAGGATAAAAGAGGGGGATGAGTGGAAAACGGCGTTTAACACGCCGGAGGGACATTATGAGAACCTTGTCATGCCTTTTGGTCTGACTACTGCACCAGCAGTGTTCCAACATTTGTTAATGACATTTTTCGTCATCTGGTGGGCTGTTTGTGGTCGTATATTTGGATGACATTTTAATTTACTCACCAGATCTTGGGTCTCACCAGGAGCATGTGAGACAGGTGTTGCAGATCTTGCGAGACAATAAACTATACGCCAAACTGGAAAAGTGTGTATTCGCCGTACAGGAACTTCAGTTTTTGGGTTTCTTGGTGTCAGCCTCCGGTTTCCGTATGGACCCTGAAAAGGTGAGAGCAGTGCTTGAATGGGATCAGCCAGAGGATCTTAAGGCTCTGCAGCGTTTTCTGGGGTTTGCTAACTACTACCGGAAATTTATTTGTAATTTCTCATCTGTTGTCAAACCTCTCACTGACATGACAAGAAAAGGACGGATTTTTCTAAATGGTCGGACAAAGCTTGCCAAGCTTTTTCCTCTTTGAAAAAATGTTTTGCTTCGGCACCCGTTCTCATCCAACCAGATGCATCACAGCCGTTCGTTGTGGAGGTGGACGCGTCTGACGTAGGGGTGGTGCAATATTGTCCCAGGGTCCGTCCCCTGGTAAATGGCATCCGTGCGCTTTCTTTTCTAAAAAATTGTCGTCCGCCGAAAGGAATTATGATATCGGCAATAGGGAACTTTTGGCCATTAAGTTGGCTTTTGAAGAATGGCGTCACTTTTTGGAGGGGCAGTCCACCCGGTCACCGTCATTACTGATCACAAGAACCTGCTGTATTTGGAATCTGCTAAGCGTCTGAATTCCAGACAAGCTCGATGGTCGTTGTTTTTTACCAGGTTTAATTTTGTTGTCACTTATCGCCCTGGATCTAAGAATGTTAAGGCGGATGCCTTGTCTCGCAGTTTCCCAGGGGCGGGAAAATGGATGACCCGATTCCTATCCTTCAGGAGGGGGTGTAGTGTCGGCTGTATGTTCTGAGCTTGAGGAGGAGGTGTTAGAGGCTCAGGGGACGCCCCTGCAGGACCTCCAGGGAGACTGTTTGTCCCAAATCAGTTGAGACAAAAGGTTATTGAGGCACATCATAATTCTGCTTTAGCAGGACATCCAGGGAGTAAGGCTACTTTAGATCTCCTTTCTCGCCGGTTTTGGTGGCCTAACGTTAATAAAGATGTTTTAACTTTTGTCGCGTCCTGTGGGGTTTGTGCTCGCTCTAAGACCCCTCATACCCGTCCGTCTGGGACCCTCTTACCCTTGAAACTTCCGGAGCGTCCATGGACTCATTTGTCTATGGACTTCATCACGGACCTTCCTCAGTCGTCAGGGAAGACTGTCATACTGGTGGTTGTTGACAGGTTCAGTAAGATGGCACATTTCATTGCTCTTCCTGCCCTCCCTAATGCTAAAACTCTGGCGCAGGTGTTCATTGGGGAGATTGTGAGACTTCATGGGTTGCCTTCTGATGTGGTGTCAGATAGGGGGTCTCAGTTTGTGTCCAAGTTTTGGAGGGCATTTTGTTTACGTCGGGGGATGCAATTGTCATTTTCCTCGGCTTTTCATCCGCAGACCAATGGTCAGACAGAGCGTCTGAATCAAAGCCTAGAGACTTATCTTCGGTGTTTTGTCTCAGAGAACCAGGAGGACTGGTCTTCTTTCCTGCCTCTGGCAGAGTTCGCTCTTAACAACAGGCGGAGCGAGTCCACTGGTAAGTCCCCGTTTTTTGGGGCATATGGTTTTCATCCCCAGTTTTGTACATTCAATGGGGGGGTCCCTTCTGGGGTTCCTGAGGAGGAGCGTTTCTCGTCGTCACTTGCTTCAGTGTGGAGAGGTGTATTGAATAATCTGAGTGCTATGGGGAACCGTTATAAACGTATGGCTGATAGGAGGGAGTTTCTGGTCCAGATCTTAATGTGAACGATCTGGTATGGTTGTCTACCAGGAATATAAAACTTAAAGTTCCCTCCTGGAAGCTGGGCCCCAGATTCATCGGGCCGTACAGGATCAGTTCCATAATTAATCCTGTGGCATTTCGTCTGGACCTCCCTCCTACGTTTAAAATCCACAATGTGTTCCACAAGTCATTACTTAAGAGGTACGTGGCACCAGTCATACCATCACCTCTACCTCCTCCTCCAGTGGTGGTCAATGGTAACTTGGAGTTTCAAGTGTCAAAGATCATTGACTCACGTCTGAATCGCCGGTCCCTTCAGTACTTGGTGCATTGGAAGGGGTATGGTCCAGAGGAGAGGACGTGGGTTCCTGCGTCTGACATTAACGCAGATCGTTTGGTGCGGACCTTCCACAGAACTCACCCGGGCAAACCTGGCCCTGAGGGTCCGGAGGCCCCTCGTAGAAGGGGGGTACTGTCATGTGTGCATTGCCACGAAGATCGTCGCGGTTGCACATTCTGACTTCTCATAGCTGAGTTGCTGTTTCTTTGTGTTTGGCAGTTAGGGAGTTAATTCTGTCTGTGCTCAGTTCTGGGACTGGGTGCAGTTTCTCCCGGCTGCAATTAATTATTTGTTGATTGGTTTCCTTTAAATCTCTGGTTGTCTGTGTTGGGAGTTGCCAGTGAAATTCTTCATGCAGACCACAGATAGGATTGTATCTGTATAGACTTAAGTTAAAGAGCTCCTTAGTTGTTTTAAGCTCACCTTGCTTAGAGTTTAATATCCCAGATCATTTATGTTCCTTCTGTGTTTGAGTGTGTATGCAAGTCTGTGTTTTCTCCAGTCTGTCTAATATGTCTAATCTGTGTATTTAGCAGAGATCAGCCCATATTCCTTTGGTGGTAATCAGTATCCTTCTTAGGACTGATTACAGGGTTCAGGGACTGATAGGAGACAGGGTTAGGCTGGAGACTTGGACCTCTGAACCATTATCAGTACCTCCAAGGTGAGGGATTAGTTAGGACCCCAGTTTAGGGTCAGGTTAGACCCCCGGTCCTCCTCTTTCCTGTGACAGTGTATCAAGTCCTCAAGATTAACCCTGAGTTCAACGGATATCGTGTCAGGTAAATCTATTCTATATTTACATGCTGATGTTGCTAATCTATATGTTGTATAGAGTGTTGTTCTTTTAAGAATAGTTTACTGACATCGTACACATATCATAAGACCGCGTGACAAAAAGTCTTCTACAGGTAACACGCTATCCTTCCAGGGCAGATAGATGTGAGATAGAGCAATGGTGCAAAGTGATGTAGCAGAGTGGACTATGCGACGTAGTAAGAAAGCAGGAAATACTTCAAGTTAAACGTTGCATAATAAAATTTTTAATAATAACATTACAAAAGTGCAAATGGCTTATATTATGTGACATGTTTTGTTACTGTTCATACCCTTGATATGTGTTATACATGTGTGTTAATACATATTCAACAAAAGTGCAAATAGCATTAATGCCGAAGTTCGTGGAGACTTCTTAGGACTACAACCCCACCGGGGTAACTTCACAGTGTCCTTTACTTGTGCTTGTGGAGGACCCGCTCCAAACCTCCAACTGTGGTCTTGGGTGGGCTGCAAGACTTTCCTTGAGCAGACCTCACTTTCGGCCACAGCAAACGGGTTTTTAGTTTCTGAGGTAGTTGAAAATAGTGCACAGTAAAGTTTTTTGTAAAACCAAGATGGAGCACCGAAGTGCCAACTATTTACAGAAAAGTTTGTGAGCCAGTACAGTTCATGGCTTCAAAGTTCAACATTTTCATTACAGTGAAACACCATTACCCAACCTGGGTATATTAAGGCAACAATAAACTTGTTCTTCTGAACATTCACCTGTCCGGGTACATCAAACCATTACCCAACCTGGGTATATTAAGGCAATAAACTTCTTTTTATGAACATTCACCCGTCCGGGTACATCAATAATTTAACTATTTACATACAGAGACCCTGTCCGGGTTATTTAGACTTCTTTGGCTGGCCTCTTCCAGGTACCACCTGGTACTCTTCTGGAGCTTGCCAAACATCCGTGACAGGAGGGTCCACCCAGACCTGATGACGTCGTGTGGCCAGTACAGTGACGTCGTGACCCGCTATATGGGTCTGTGTGGCCACCTCTTTCATCTCCCTCCGGGTCTGGACCCCTATGTCCCGGACTGAACGAACCCCAGGGGGCCTAACAGGCGCCGGGTACGGGCCAGCTATCATTATCATGTCCATAGCTGGGGCTGCTGAGGAGACCACTGAGGGAGGCTGGGGAGATTTACGGCGTGGGGTGGGCACTTGTGCAGAGGCCTGGTTGGGGGAGGCTGAAGGCTCGTAGGGTCTGTCAGTTTCCTGACACTCTGGGGAGTAGGGGTCGCACCTAGTAACATTTAGGGCGTACCATCCATTGTAACCCCAGTGTCGGGTGTAAGTCACCAAGTCTCCTGGCAACAGGTCCCTCCCCGGGTGTCCTTCTGGGAGGTGAGCCTCCACGTCCCGCCGGGTTACAAAAACTTCTAAATAAAGTCCAGGCTCCTGGATGAAGCCCCAACCACCTTTTAACTTAAAGTTCCGTACTGCACCCTTACGCCGCGGCTCCCTCACCGTACTTTTATCCTTTCTCATACGTGCCTTCTCTGCCAGGTCCTTCTCCAGGTGACGTTGCCGAAGCTTTTGGGATTCTCGCTGCTCCCTTTGTCGCTCTGCTTCCCGCTCCCGACGTCTCCACTCTTCCTCCTGACGCCGGTTGTAATTCTCCTCCACCAGCATCTCCATGTCTCCACCATCAAACGCCAGCTTACGATGTACGGTTTGCGGCAGCTCTCCTGGCGCCCGCCAGTCCTGGCGGCGCTCACCTGCGGCGGAAGCAGCCGGCTCTGGAACAGATGACGGTCGGGGCTCCGGTACAGGCAGGTAGAGCTCTGGTGCCTGCGCGGCCTCCTCCATGAGGACAGGTGTCGCTTCTTCTGCCTCAGCGACGGGGGCAGACAGCGGGATCTGGGGTGCTGGTGCGGCGTTTTCTGCAGGAACGGGTGCCTCCACTGTGATACTGGCAACCGGTTCAGATTGCAAGGGCTGGGATGCCCTCACGGCCTCCTGTACTGGAACGGGTGCCTCCACTGAGATACTGGCAACCGGTTCAGATTGCAAGGGCTGGGATGCCCGCCCGGCCTCCTGTACTGGAACGGGTGCCTCCACTGAGATACTGGCAACCGGTTCAGATTGCAAGGGCTGGGATGCCCGCACGGCCTCCTCTACTGGAACGGGTGCCTCACCTTCCGGTACAGACACTTCAGGGGGTAAGAGGGATTGGCGCAGCTCCAATTGTAGTTTTAGGGCCCGCCAGCTCGCTTCCATCCTGGCGACCTCCTCCCGGTGCCGGGCCAGGTCTCTCAGGGTATCCTCCGCTTCTTCCAGCGTAGGAGGGTTTCCAGGCCGGGTGCCAAACGGTGTCTCCGTGGCGATCGGGTCGCTTCCGTGGGGGGAGAGCTCTGACTCCTCCATCCCTTCCCACTTCTGCTCACGTCCATTCGCCATCTCAGCAAAGTCACATGTGTCATTAGCATCAGGAGAGGCGACATCTTTTGTAGGGAGGCGGGACCTTCGCGTTCGTTTACGCCCACTGAGGAGGATGAGGAGGCGGAACTCCAGAGCTGTGGGGCACGATCTTACATTGCAGTAACATTTAGAGTGTGCGGACATCGTTTTCGCGCCACGGAGTGAGTGTACGCCCACGAGAGCACCCCCTTATTCTTCACCTGTGCCTCGTGGCGCAGATATGACGGAAAAATGGCAAATACAGTCTATGATGATTTTTGCAATTCTCAAGCAAAAAAACAGTTCAATTAAGGCACACAGGACTCGCTTATAGCGAGCTTCTGAATCCTGTTCGCTGGGTGCGATGCAACATCTCTGTGGCGACTGGACCCTCGGGTGCTTCTGTCTTTTCACAAATGCCGGCTTTACCCGGCAATTGAATCAGAGGCTATTTTACTATGTAGAAGTGAATAAACTATAAATATATGTATATATATATGTCACAATGACATGTATATATATATATATATATATATATATATATATATATGTATTCTAAGTGTGTATATTTTGTGTTTACAAGGAAAGAAAGTGTTTTTTAGTTGCGATATTTTGTTCCCATAGACTTACATGGGACTTCCGGTATCGGAATCGGATATCGCCGATAGTTAGTGATATCGGCGATACCATTCCGATCCGATATTTTTAGATATCGAGCAGTATCGCTCAACACTACTCTGGAATAAGACATCAGATCGCAGATATCAAGGTATAATTTTATTGAGCTTCCGATTAACTGTGTGCCTATATAGACAGCTTAGGAGGGTTGATCCTACTGCCAAAATCCCTTTAATGTAGTCCAACAGGGCCCCAGTAATCATTCAGGCTAAGTTCACACGTTGCGGAATTGCCGCGGAAATTTCCGCGGCAATCCCGCACTTCTCCCGCAGGAAATACGCACGTTTTTTGTATGCTGATTCCCGCCAGAATAATAGCGTTTTGCAAGCGTAATTAGCTTGCAGAATGCTAGCGTTTTCCTAGCGATCTGTAGCATCGCTTGGAAAACTGATTGACAGGTTGGTCACACGAGTCACACATAGTGTTTGACACGTGTGACCAACTTTTTACTATTGATGCCGCCTATGCCGCATCAATAGTAAAAAGATCTAATGTAAAAATAATAAAAAAAATAATAAATAATGATATTCTCACCTTCCGGCGGCCCCCGCAGCCTTCCCGCCTCTCAGTGACGCTCCCGGCAACTCCGGTCCCAGGAGTGCTTTGCGACAAATCACACCGATGACGTACATCTCGCGAGACCGCTATGCCATCTGGGTGATTCTCGCAAAGCACTCCTGGGACCGGAAGTTGCCGGGAGCATCGCTGAAGGCGGGAAGGCTGCGGGGGCCGCGGGAAGGCTGCGGGGGCCGCCGGAAGGTGAGAATATCATTATTTTTTATTTTAATTATTGTTTTACCAGGGATATGGTACCCAGGGCCTGGAGGAGAGTCTCCTCTCCTCCAGACCCTGGGTACCACCGCACATGAACCGCTTACATTCCGCAAAATTAATGAACATGTTGCTATTTTTTCCGCAAAGCGTTTTTTTCGCGGAAAAAAAACGCAACATGTGGCCAAAACATGCGGAATCAATTAACATGTATAGGATGCTTAATGCTTGCGTTTTTATCGCGTTTTTACCGCGGAAAACCGCGGAAAAAACCGCGAAAAAAACGCAATTATTCCTGATCGTGTGCACTTAGCCTCAATGTATTTCGGACCTTACATCAGTCCTTAGTCTTGCACCAGCCTGTGGAACTAGAAGAGCTAGATAATATGATAAAACCCACATAAGCTGCAACCACAGTTTACATTTACTTTTTGCTCTGGCTAATAGATAGAAGTTGAAGTCCCTTTAAGGCCTTGAGTTGTCAAGTTATTAGTTTCATTGCTTATTTCTATAAACTGGATTTACTGTATACAGGCGTGTTGTACAAATCCTGCTTTAAAGAAGACTTATCTTTAAGTCAAAAGGGGCCAGTTTTCACTCTTATTTTTCCCACTTTTCTGTTTAGTATTTTACTTTTCAAATCCATTATATGGTTCCAGAGATATGGTCCTTTTATTTAGTGTGTCCAATATAATTGTTTTTATGTTTTTTACTAAGTCTGCATGGTTCACAGTTTTTTCTGGGGAGCATGTTGTTTCTTCGTGCTCCTATACATTATTAGCCTATGAGCCATGCCTCATTGTTAAAGACCATAAAAATTTGCATATTTTAGCAAAATAAAAAAAACATATCTCTGGAACTCTATGTTAGCTTTCCAAAAAGAAAAAAGAAACACAAATTATTCAGTGAAGCAGCAGGAATAAAATATAAGCAAAAAATGGAGACTTTGGCATTTAATGTATTTCGGACCTTACATTAGTCCTTAGTCTTGCACCAGCCTGTGGAACTAGAAGAGCTAGATAATATGATAAAGCCCACAAAAGCTGCGACCACAGTTTACAGTTACTCTTTGCTCTGGATAATAGATAGAAGTTGAAAAACACAAATTATTCAGTGAAGCAGCAGGAATAAAATATGAGCAAAAACTGGAGACTTTAGTACCATGACAGGTCTTCTCTTGTGAGATTTGCAGTTGGAAAGCTCTGAGTATCAATTTTTGTTGTAAGTCACAGATACAAAAAATGGCCCAAAAACGTTAACGTGAAAGTGAGAAGGTAAGACTTGTAAGGTTTCACTCACTCGGCTGCTTCAGAGGTAAATCAGGAGACTCGATCTTATGCAAAAAGTCCTTAGGTTTATTACATCATAAACCATATGGTAACATATAATACAGCTCTTCAATGCTTCAGCTCCTGCCTGGAGCCTCGCTCTTCAGTCACAGAGACCTCTCTGTAATGTCCTGCCTTGGACACATGGAAGCCTGTCCACACTGGCAGACTCCCACACACTCTCTCACAGGTGCAAAACAAACTCCATTACATAGGTGTAACCCCACCCATAGGTGAGGTCAGGATCACATGGTTAGGTCACCTGATCATGACCTCATCACAGGTCCTTTTGATACACATAACATAGGTGAGATCAGGATCACATGGTTAGGTCACCTGATCATGACCTCATCACAGGTCCTTCACCACAACACAAACCATGCTTCCATGCATACCTCGAGGAGCATATACAGTGCCCCCTAGCTGCATCAGGTGTAACTACACCACATACCTCCCCCCTCTGTTCAAACTTGTGGGGTTGAACACTTATTACCCGACCAGAGATCCTTCTCGGTCGTCTCTGCCAGTCAAACCGTCTGGCTAAGTCGGGCCCTCTGTCAGACCACCCGCCTCCCCAGCGGTCAGTACGGCGTCGCAATTCACTTGCACCCATACGTCCTGTCTGGTCTGCGTCCTTTTCATTTTTCCACTATAGGTTCTCCTGCTTAAGTCACTCATCACTGAGCTAACTGAGGCATCACTACTTCTATCTCTTCTCCTCTCAATACCACGGGTTGAAGGTGGAGGCCATCTTCTTTCTATTTTCTGCAGGTTCCTGCTGACCTGGTCCCTCTCAAGTCGTAGTTGCTCTACTTCTCTCAGGTAGGACACACGATACTCCAGGAGCATCCGGATATTCCCAAGGCTCTCCCTGGATCCGACAACGAGGAACGGAACCATCCCGTCTTCACCCACGACCTGGACTTCGTCATCAGCCGGACCCTGACTCTCGTCACACCGGACTTATTCACCATCTCCTGCATCATTTTCCCAAGTCTTCCGATGACTTTCTTCACCAGACCTCTGGGCACTTGAATGATGTCCTCCATTAATCCAAGCTGACTTTGAGCCTTTCTTGCTTGCTCCAAACGTCGAGTGGCTTCGTGATTTCTCAACAGGATCAGTTGCTTTGTGCGGAGACAATGTAGGTGCATGTCTCTCAGGACAGCCACTCGCTTCAGTGTGACTTCCTTAGTCGACAGTATGACTAACTGTTTCATCTCTGGCACCCAGTTCACACTACATGCTTCTACCGCTTTTCTAAAGGCCTCATGTACATCCTCACTGGCACAAGCTTCTTGCATGTCTTCGGGTACCTCTATCATACACTTGAAAAGCGATGTCTCCTTTTCCTGAACATGCTGTTGGACCTCCTCCTCCTGAGCATCAGCGCAGTTCTCCAAGACCTCAGCATTTCTTGTGTGGCCATCTGTGTGGCACTTTGCTTGCTGTACTTCATCTCCCGTGGATTTCTGGAGCTGGGCATTAGTCTCTTTCACCATCTTGAGCTTACGAAGAACTTTATCTCGCTCCTCTGCCAAGCCGCGACACTCATCCTCCCTCCGGAGAAGTTCCTGCTGATGCTTCTCCTGGGCCTCTCTGAGCACCTCCATATCTTTCCATAGGGCCTTGTTCATACTATGACACGCTGACAGATGATCTCTGAGCTTAGAGACTTCCTTCTCCAGCTCCTCCATTCTGTGCTCAATTATTCGTCTCAGGACCCCTTCTTGCTCAACTGCCTCTTTTACTGTTTCTTTCAACAGCTCTACCTCCGGTACCCTGGAGCCTTCATCATACTGAGCCATTTCACCCTTTCCGGGCATTGCAGATGTGGATCTACTACAGGTCTGTTCTACCTCCAGCCCTACCTCTGTGCTGGGATTTGTCAGAGATAACGTGGCCTCTTTATCAAGGAGAGTAACCTGACCGGTACCTGACCCTGACTCTTCCTCATCATTTCTCTTCTTAGAGGCTGTAGCCTGTCCCGTCTTTCCGCGGCCCCTGCGGCGAGAGGAAGATCTACCATTTTTACTTGGCTCCACCTTACTGCACTCGCTTTCCCTTGCGGTCGAGTCACAGTCTGCACAGGAGTCACTCCCACTCCCCCTGTCATCCTGGAACAGCACGTCCCCACCTAGACAGGTGTCAGACCCCTGCGCTAGAGCTAAACCGTTTCCCACGGTCACACGTCTCGTCACCTCCAAGTCCCCGAGTTGGTCTGACCCACACTTTCTTCTGGTCACCTGGGGCTCGGGACTATCGCTATTAGGGTTTACCTCCTTTTCACACTTCACACGGCAAGGAACCACTACAGCCGCCTGCTGTGATGGGGCTCCCTCCTCTAAACAACAACACACTTTATCAAGTTCCCATGCATTTTCAAAAAATACTAAGTCCTGAGCCCTCTCATAGGGGTACAATACGTTCGGTGGTATACCGCCATCTTGATCCTCGACACTTGTGGACATCTCAAGCGTCACCCTGTCTACCAAATAGTCCACAACGAGCCCGTGGATGCAGCACACCTGGACCTTTTTCTCGATCAGACAGAGAACTAGCGGAGTTCCTTTCAGAGTCACCTGACTCTTTGAGTCCAACTGTCCAGAGACTCCTTCCCTATGTAACATTACCGTACACACCTGTGGGCTGTTATCAAACGGGAAGTCTATGCCACATGCGGAATACGTATAACACCCACACCGCTGTTCCTCAGATATGTCCACTGAGGAAACCGGTGCCACCCCCTTTTGGGACTCCGCCCCCTTTCGGGCCACTTTACTGATTTGGGCTACCACCCCCTTTTGAGACTCCACCCCCTTTCTGGCCACAATCCCAATTTGGGTTACCGCCCCCTTTTGGGACTCCGCCCCCTTTTGGGTAACCATCCATGTTTTGGGTTGCCGCCTCCCTTTTGGGACACCACCCATCACTGGGGTACACACCACGGCTCCCACAGGCCCCAGTCCACACAGTACCCTCAGACAGTGTCTTCCACCCAGGGCGTGTACCGCCCTTTAAGAGTCCGTGTGCCTTGGTTCACACTGTCCTCTTTACCACACCAGCTCCTGGTGGTACTGCTACCGCTTCCGTTGCAGCCACCAACAACCAGCACCTCCAGATGCTACTCCCAAGCTGCTGTGGCTGCCACTGCAGCTCCGGCTGCTGCAGAACCTCTTGCTGCAACAGTCACTGTAGCTCCTGCCACCACAAGTCTCTGCATGCTGCGCCGTCTTGCCGCTTGTCACCTTCGTGACCCCACGAGTCACAGCCAGCCGCTTGTCACCTTCATGACTCCACGAGCCACAGCAAACACCTCACACGTGTCCCAGAAAAAAAAACAGTTTCTCACTGACCCGTCAGCACAACACAGACTCCTGTCTTGGCCACAGAGATTTCCGGACACCTCCTCTGAGGTATCATCTCAGCATGCTTTTTTTTTTTTTGCTTACTTCAATTTTCAATGACCCCGGTCAACATAACACAGACTCCTGTCTGTCACCACTCTCAACAGTTTCTTCAGATACCTCTTATCTTCAGAGGCACCACATATAAACATCAATGCACAGTTTATTCGTGACCACTGGTCACACTCACGGTTTTCACAGACCGTCCGTTCCTCCTCTGGCTCCTGATTCCCAGTCCTGGAACATGTGCTCCTTGGGTCGCTGCCAGCATTCCATCCACCAATTGTAAGGTTTCACTCACTCGGCTGCTTCAGAGGTAAATCAGGAGACTCGATCTTATGCAAAAAGTCCTTAGGTTTATTACATCATAAACCATATGGTAACATATAATACAGCTCTTCAATGCTTCAGCTCCTGCCTGGAGCCTCGCTCTTCAGTCACAGAGACCTCTCTGTAATGTCCTGCCTTGGACACATGGAAGCCTGTCCACACTGGTAGACTCCCACACACTCTCTCACAGGTGCAAAACAAACTCCATTACATAGGTGTAACCCCACCCATAGGTGAGGTCAGGATCACATGGTTAGGTCACCTGATCATGACCTCATCACAGGTCCTTTTGATACACATAACATAGGTGAGGTCAGGATCACATGGTTAGGTCACCTGATCATGACCTCATCACAGGTCCTTCACCACAACACAAACCATGCTTCCATGCATACCTCGAGGAGCATACACAGTGCCCCCTAGCTGCATCAGGTGTCACTACACCACAGACTGTTTAAAATTTTTTGACTGACCGGGGGTTAGATTGGGAAGTAAAAGTCCTGGTGTCCAAATGAAGTGATGCACTATTACTGCCTGGCATAAGTAAAATTAATGTACAGGTGAGGGTCTTAGGGTGCATTGTGGGTCAAATTGTGTGAGCCCATGTGCCGCGACAAGGCAACTTCATCAGATGGAGCCCTAAACTACATAGACAAAAGGCCCCCATACACATTACATATCTGTTGGCCCAATGATCATTTGGCAGACAGCTATCTCTTCCGACCATGCACATGAATGTTCTGCTCGGCCGGGCACTTCTGGGTTCTCTGTGAGAGAATCGCTGCCAAACTCCATTGCTGGTGGCTTATCTCCTGGGGAACAAAAGTATTGGCCACTGAAATTCAGCAGATCGGAACCTTCTCTTCACCGACGTAACCTGTCTCGATAGAATCAGGAGGCCACTATCAGGGGCAAACATATCATTGGGGCAACCAGTGCAGCCGATCAGTGGCCCAGGAGGAGTTTTTGGAATAGATAAGAACCATATATTGTTCTTGTAACATATATTGTTCTTGCACAGAGGCCCTCTTCTGTCTGTGTCCGCTAGTGACCACTATACACATCAGATTGTCACGAGTCCTGCCAATAATGGAGGATTCTGCTGACTTTAGTCTAATGTGTATTGGAGCCGTTACCCTTCACTTGGGATTAAAGGCAGTCGCATTCCTAAGGGTATGTGCACACGTTGCGGATTGGGCTCAGGAATTTCCTGAGCAGATTCTGCATCTCTTGGCAGAATCCGCGGGTAAAAATCCGCGCCTTTTTTGTGCGGATTTTATGCGGATTTTAAGCGGATTGTCATGCGTTTTTTGGCCTGCGGTGTTCTATAATCAAATGGGTATAGAAATGCTGCGGAATCCACACAAAGAATTGACATGCTGCAGAAACTAAACTGCTGCAAATTCCGTGCGGAATTTTCCGCAGTATGCGCACAGCAATTTTTTTTTACATTGCTTAACATTGTATGGTCAAACACTTGCGGATCTGCAGCGATTCCGCGCGGAAAATCCGATGCGGATCCGCAACAAATCCGCAACGTGTGCACACAGCCTGAATGTGAGATACAAAAAGAGAGGAAAATAAGGTGCTAATTTTTTTGTTTTTGTTTTTGCATTCTACGCCGCTCTACTAAATAACATTGATAAAAAAAAATCACTTTGATATATCTCTATGAAGCACTATTTCATTTATTCTAAATCCTGTAAAAAGAATAAAGTCGCTCTGTAAATGCTGATAGATTTCCATAGCCGGGTTTTACAGTCAGTTTGAAGTGATTTATTAGAGCTGTCAAATAATTTCCTATTTTATGAAATCTCTTTATATTATTTTACTGAAATGCGACAGTAAGACTCTGAATTGAGATCCCAGCAAGCATTTCATATCAGGCCCCAGACAGTAGAACATTGGTCTGGTAATCCCTTTCCCTGATCTGGTTGGTGTAGTATGCTATTAATGGTCTAGAACCGGAGGCTGCTGCAATCTCTTCAGCGGCTTAGTTTAGATTTTATTTTTTATTATTATTTTTAATATTTTTTTTTATTAAGTGAATGATTCCATGCTGCAGTAATGACAGGCACATCAGGCATTCCAAATGACATCTTCTGTCAAGTCTAAGCTGATACAATACCTAATGCAGCTTAAGATGTGTCATTTCATTCCAGGTAGAACATTCACATAAAATACATGTGAACGAGTTTATTTGAAAATGCAATCAGACTGAATTGTTCTGTTATGTATTTTACCATGTTATTATGTTATAGGTGCTATATTAGCCGAGTGATAATGAAAGGACTGCAGACACTGAAATTTTAAAGAGAGCGCTACATTAAAGAACTGTCCTATGAGTCATGAGAAGCTACCGTAAAGACATTTTTGCCAAAACTTCTTGCAACCTTGACACGGCAATAATGGTAACAGTGAAAGTGGTGTAGAAAAAATCACATGACAGTTGCCTGTGATTCCATCATTTCCATGTTTTCCAAGCGTGTTAAGACAAGTCTATGCCATAGTATTTGTAGCCTCCAACACAAGATTCCCAACCTTCCAGAAAATCCCGGACGGTCCGTAAGAATAGGGCTATTTTTTGCCCTGTCGAGAAATTTTTTTTATGGTCTCCCTGTTTTTTTTTGAAGCTGAAGAAACTTACACAGATTAGTTGATGTTTAGATTTTATTTTGATTATATCTGATGTCTTCATATCGGAATTATGGGCTGTAGATCTGTATCACATATAAGGTTAATGATTTATTATGGTTTTCCGTCTGTTCGTGGCTTTTGATAAATTGTCTGGAAGAAACGAAAAGTCAATTTGAGAACCCTGCTCTAACAGTTCTAGTATACTGTATAATCACAATCTGCGGGTATAAAGTGTATCCAAAAACATACAAAAGTAGCAATTTGGTGACTGTAATTATTCATTTCCAGATGCATTATTTAAATTCCCAGAGGAGCATAACATGGCTTATAAGTCTCTTTACGTCGACTTTACACTCTAATACAAGGAGAAATATTACCCCTTAGAAGTCCCTCTCAAAGGCTTCTCTCCCAGCCAAGCCACTTCTGCTATCACTGATGAGTGGCAAACACCTCAAAAGCAAGTTTCTGCAAATTGAGTTTCTGGTTGATCTTCTTATTCTAAGTCACGTGGCAAGTTTCTTTAATGGGGTCGATATTGACTTTTAGAATTGCTGCTTGCAGTAGTTGTTACTTTCCAGTCCTTTTCTCTCTGCAGAGGCTATTCTCATGTGTAATGATACAATAACGTTGACATTTTAAGTTATTATGTCTAAGTGGAGACTATAGGTCAGTGAGGCTATCCTAAAATATTGTTGACATCTTATATAAGGTCCAAGCACTGCGCATCAACCTTAGCCAAGGTTAAGTCAAGGTCAACACTGGGTCAAGATACCAGTGTCCTAAAAGAAAGGAAGAAACAGCTCTTTGACTCACTAGGATTTGGTAAAACACTCAACATCTGTATCCTAGACCCTAGACAAAGTAGTCACTTTATATAATTTTTCCTGAGTGCCACACACCAGGCACATGAGGTTTAGTTGGAAATTACTGGTCTGTGTATATTTTTGACTTTTTTCTTCAGTCAAAATGTATTTCAAGTGTTAGGAAAGCCCAATCTTAGCAAAAAATGTAAGAAATGTTGTTATGTCTTGGTATGACCGACTTCTTTTTTTTATTTTTTTTATTTTTTTCATTTTGAGGGGTTGAGGTTCCTGTACACATTGTCACCTTCTACTGAGTAATGCACTCTATGTAGGGGAAATGAAGTTGACAACTGCTGATTCAACGACGTTTCGGCCATTCAGTGGCCTTTTTCAAGTGTAAATAGACAGACACAGGCGGCCTTTAAATAGTGTGGAGAAGCCAATCACTTTCAAAGAACACGCCTCCATGTTAATAAATACATACATGTATATAGACTATAGACAAAATACATTGCAAAACAACGATCAGACATCAAAAATATACATAATCCCATAGAACCAACTATCTAATACAATCAGCAACCAACACATCTAAGTGATAACAAACATAAACAATGTTAAAAAATTAACCCACCAATCATAATTTAGCTATACGGTATCCATGGAGATCTTTAGACTAATCAGACGGGCCAAAACATTCACATAGTTTGCACCAATCGCATGTGGTCATCTACCTTTGGTGATGTGGAGTCACTATTTGCCTTTCATGAGTACCTCAATGGAGTACCTCAATGGAGTCTATACAGAATTGAAATTTACAATCACCTATTCAAAAGAAAAGATTCAATTTCTAGACACGATGGTATATAAAAAAGATGGAGTATTGAAAACTGATCTATTTACAAAAGAGACAGACAGAAATAGCCTTTTACTCTTTGATAGTAATCACCCTCGTAGGATGGTAGAGTCTCTCCCATGGAGTCAAATGTTGCGGGTAAGGCGCATTGTTAAGGAGGGTGATAGACTTGATCTGAGACTCAATGAAATGTGTAACAAATTTGTCAGTGGAGGTTACCCAGTGAGAAGTGTACATCGTTACAAACAGGACGCCATGGCTCTGACACCGGATAGTGTCAATCATGTATGAAAAAATACTTCTAGACGTGTTCCTTTTGTTTCCACGTTTTGTCCTGCTAGTGGTAAAATAGGTGGTATCCTTAATAAACATTGGAATCTATTACGGCTAGGACTTCCACATGTTGCGGAATTTAGGACAGACCATTACTTTCTTACAGGCGTGGGCGTAATCTCAAGGACATATTGGTTAAATCTGACATTGGCACAAATAAACATCTGAGACAATCCACACTCTGCCCACCCAGGGTGGGTAATTTTCCCTGCCTGGGTTGTGCCTGTTGTGGTAACATGTTGGGAGGTGACAGTTTCAATCATCCCCAAACAGGGAAGAGATTTTCTATCAAAGAACGCTATACGTGCTCTTCTAGCTTTGTGGTGTATGTTCTCACCTGCCCATGTGGGTTGATGTACGTGGGTGAGACCACGATGGAGGTGAGAGCGCGCATCAGCAAACATAAGAGCACCATCAGGACCAAATTACTTGATTTACCTGTTTCGAAACATTTTGTAGATTGCAGACACTCAGTGAATCAGCTTAGATTCAGGGTAATTGATGGTGTCCCTATTTTGAGACGGGTGGGGATAGGTCTAGGTTATTAAAGAAAAAGGAACTTCGGTGGATTTCAATTCTTGAAACGTTACAACCAAAGGGCCTTAACCTGGACTATAATTTAAACATTTGTATGTAATTAAGCCCCTCATAAGTTTGAGCTTCTTTCTCTGTATATTGCTTTTATAATGTTTTTATATTATCTGCTTTTCTTTCTTTTATTAGGTTAGTGACCATTTAATTATAACACTGGTTATATTTTTTTGTTTTCCTTATCCCTCTATGTATTCTTTGGTAAATTTTCGGTGTCCTGTAAATGATGTTCATCATGATTTAACCTAGATGATTGTGTTTTCTTTTATCTAAGATCACGCCATGAAAAATCGCGATATTATGTATTTAGTATCATGGATACAAGACCTGGATGTCTGTCTTGCGAGATTTTACCTCAGTTATGTTCTGCGCATGCGCAGACTTGTGACGCAATGGATCATGTGACTTCAGTTCACGTGACAAGGAATATGGGACATTGCCGAGTCTGATTGGACAGTCCCTCGGCGCAGTCTCATACGTCACTTTGCGGCGCGGCTGCAGCGTCAGTATACAATGTTTTGTGATGAGGAATCTTATCCGACCGCTGATGGGTTCACTGGGATGGCGGCAAAGGTAGATGACCACATGCGATTGGTGCAAACTATGTGAATGTTTTGGCCCGTCTGATTAGTCTAAAGATCTCCATGGATACCGTATAGCTAAATTATGATTGGTGGGTTAATTTTTTAACATTGTTTATGTTTGTGATCACTTAGATGTGTTGGTTGCTGATTGTATTAGATAGTTGGTTCTATGGGATTATGTATATTTTTGATGTCTGATCGTTGTTTTGCAATGTATTTTGTCTATATACATGTATGTATTTATTAACATGGAGGCGTGTTCTTTGAAAGTGATTGGCTTCTCCACACTATTTAAAGGCCGCCTGTGTCTGTCTATTTACACTTGAAAAAGGCCACTGAATGGCCGAAACATCGTTGTTTCTTATGGCAGAATAAAGCTTTTCTATTTTTCTTCACCTGGATGGATGCTGTTCCTTTTTTATATTGTGGACATTGTTGGCCCATTGGGATCCATGGACCTGAGCGTGCATCCCTAATGCAATGAGTGCTGTCTGCTAACTGTTGTTTGGAACTGCTGATTCAAGTCGAAAAATCCCTTGTTTAATCTCTCCAACCACGATTTTCTGACAAACTGCTGAATTTCTGCAAAGAATCAACACTAATTACTATAATTTTGAACTTTTCGCAAAAGAAAATGTTAATATCTAACTAAAAGTGCCTAAAAGACTACAATAGGTGACATCAAAACTTTTGTTTTGTGGGAAACTACCTTGAAATCAGTATGGCTAATCTATATGCTTTAGAAAGTATTTCAAAACAGTAAAATTAATATGCTATAATTAGGCTTCTAAATATGTAGCATATTAGAAGAACTACCAAAAGGGCACTGCTGTAATACGTAAAGCACATAGAAAACCATCTCTGCGCCATTCCTTGTCCATGGGACTGCTGTCGATAGCTAAGCACTGTGCTCAGTTCTCTCCTGCAGTCCCATAGACATTCAATGGAGTGGAGTTCAAGCATATAGTCCTCCCCTTCATCCAAGACAAGTAGAGGCCAGTTTCTTGGTTCCAAAGCTCCAATCTCGGTATTGCTGGAATTGGATCCCCATCGATCAGTAAGTTATTTTCTGTCCAATAGGTAGTGGATAACGTACAATCTTGGGAACAACCATTTAAATACAATATTGCAGTAAGTTGACCCTATATGAATATCACCTAGCAGATGTTAATGCTGATGTGGCACAGATATACAGTACAGTGCGCATGCGCCGGAAGTACTATGTCCCGAAAGTATTTAGCTGTATACCGGAAAAGAGTTCACCGGTGCATGCACACTAATGCTTTTCGGCTTTTGCGCACGCGTGGGAGGCAATTTGAATGTGCACGCGCGAGACCTGTACGCGAACAACTCTATTCACAGAACGGAATGCATACAGCACGCCGATTTGGGGTGGAGAGAGGGACCAGAAACAACGTCCATCAGACCGGACCGAGGATATTTACATACAGCGTGGGAGCAATATAAAAGGTTTTTATGGGGGATTCATGGGGAGTCAGGGGTTTCACAAGTAGTTGGGGACTGTATAGCTCACACTCTATTAGATGATATTTTTAGTTGATAGGCCAAAAAACTGGTGACAGATTCCCTTTAAGTTGTGTTGATAATTCCAAATTTTGAGAGCAGGATACTGTAAAGTTACTGTACAGTTATAGTACAGATGCTTTGAAGATTATGCTGGGATCCAAGGGTTAACGTTTCTCCTTGCGGAGAGTGACATGTTAAGCATGCCGAGATGAGGAGACTTTTCAGCCGCAATGCTCCTCTGGGAAATATACAAATTGTCTCTTCAGAGAGAAAGAGAACTAGAAATCTGGTGCTACCTGTAGGTACATCCAAAGTCATCGTTGGATCGGCTTGCAAAGTTATTTTCCTGTGCCAGTGTTCTCATATTTCTGGTCTTCGTAGATGATCATCCAATAAGTATAATCCTGAAGAAGGTGACAGTACGCACAAATAAAACTCCTACCGTGTTGAACAAAAGAACTTGAGTCATAATAAGAGTGAATTTCATAAATAAATTACAGATTTCATTTTAATACAAATAAAATATAAAAAATGAACAATGTTTATTACCAAGTAAATCACTATAAACTGCAACTGAGATTGATCGCTAAATTCTATATTCAGCTTAAACAGAAGAAAAAAAAATAAAATAAAATATAAATATATATATATTTTTTTTATTTTATTTACATTATTTTTTTTCTGTTAAAGCTGAATATAGAATTTAACGATCAATCTCAGTTCCAGTTTATAGTGACATACATGGTAATAAACATTGTTAGTTTTTTTATTTTATATATTTATCTCTACAGATGCTAAATACTTTTTAATTCGACCATGGTTATAAACTAAGTATTTTTTTGATGTTCCAAAAAAATAAAGTTTCAAATGTTTGAAAATAGAATAACCTTCAGGAAAAACAATATTATCTCTTCAAATGTAGCATGGAGATTCGGATGACTGGTTTTTCTGAGCCCTTTCGACCTAGAGACACAGGCATTGTCATTATTAGTGATGCATTATCGTTCGGAGGACGGAGCGCATGATGATCACACAAGCCCATTTAACTCTTCCGTGCATGATAACGCATCACCATACTGTAGAAAATGAGATATGCTCTAAGAGTTTGAAAGATAATGAAAACTGGAATATATTGCAGGCGCTAGGTATGTAAAGTACACTTAGAAACTGATGCTTCGTGCATAAAGAGGCTTCTAATAGAAAATGCATGTTTCAGAGATGTATTACCTTTTATATTTTCACTAATCCCATAATAATAATAACATGCAGTGTTAGGAAGTATAGAATTAAGGATATTGACCTCAAAGATAGAAGCTACTTAGCTTTTGCTGGAGATGGTGATAATGGGATTTTTTGTAAGAAATAGGGCTACACAGTGTAGTTCGATGATGGGAGTCAGGTATGAAAAAAACAACAACTTGTGAGCGTCATTTTTATAGTCTTACACAATGTCCCAAAATCATCTCGGTATGTGCCAGTGTAGAAGAAAACTGCTGCATGAGGCCATTTATGACACTTATTTTTTGAATATTTGTTTTCTATGTCAATATAATTTTGTCAGCACATCCTAAAAATTGTCTCCATCTGCTCATACACGGCAGAAGTTTGTATTCAGTTTCTTTATGACTTAGGACATTTATAATGACAACATTTTTTACATAAAGCAGCATTATTCCAGTATTATTTGCACTTATCCTGCACTTATTTTAACTTAAAGGAGTAGGATCTGCTTTAACAATAAGCTGATGACAACTTTAATCTGTGGGAAAACCTGCCAAGGTTATGGTTTTTCAATTTATCTATAGTGCCCCCGCAGGATAACTTAAGTATTACACAACACCCTTTTTCAAACCAGTAAGGCTGGGGCTACACCTGACGTGTAGCCAAAGTTCTCTAGGTGTTACTGCTACATCGTAGTGCAGTACAAGTGAATGGGGTCGCACTGCGCCCCAAGGGTACCGCGACCAAAACAACCAAGTGAAGTCCAACTACATTGGATTGTTTGCAATTTGCTTGTCACTACAGTCCCCTTTTGGAAGCACAATGCAACCTCATTTACTATTATTGCACTGTGATGTATCAGTGACACTTAGCAAACTATGGTTGAACAACAGATGCCGTGACGAAGGTCACCATGTAGTCCAAGGCTTAATCGGACAAGTCCACTGAAGTTAGAAACTTTTTGTAACTTCTCTTCACTTTAGTCAAGAGATAAGGATCCTTAACAGGAGACCACCTCTATTAACTTTTCAGATAGGATGTATGTAAATGTATGTAAATTTCTTATTCCAGCTTGACAACTCGTTTTTGCAGAGGTCAACACACAGCTCAGCCTTTAGCATGGAGTCTGTACATCAGAAAACGGAGGCTGAAGAGCTCCTAAGTGCAATGGTATATGTTGTCTCTGCACAGTCATACAGGTATCAGGAACCATTTGTACAACATTTTTCCTATCGAAGCAATTCAATTAGTTCTGAATATGAAAAATTATTTCTATACAGAAATACATTCTCATAGCATGATATTACATAATACAGCTATATGTATATACGCCCTATAGCAACTCCAAGAAACGTTTTATATTAATTTGTGTTAAATTTACATTTTTATATATTGTTTTCTAAGTTTAAAATTAAAGTATAAGCTTTTTCGTTGTCACATAAAATCTGTTCCTTTAATAGAATTCAGTTTATCAAAAAGAAATCCTATTTTCTATACTAATTTTTACTTCTCTGCTTTCAATTAATATGACATATGTACATGTGATAACTCTTCTAGTCCTCCTAAAATCAAGACATTCTTGTTCCAAGGAGATCCTGTTTAATCAACCCACATCCCTCTTATAATCAACTCTCACTTCCCTCTTCTCGACTTGTTACATCGTAGAAAAGATTAATGGGCATATAATGGTTTAATAACACACTACTATGGGTTCCTAATCACCAGCCCCAAAGGCGCACACTTCTCCTTCATTCTGTAACTTGCAGGAATACTCTAGGAAATAAGAGCTTCTCAAGGCCAAGCATTGCTCATTTGTGAATGGTGCTCTATGGAGTTAACAAGTAAAACTGTTTGTCCTTTGGGTCACCTGCTCTGCATATTTTATATAGATTAATGGCTATTCCTCCTCTGGAGGAGCTCCATGGTCCACCTGGTGTGCTAGAATAGCATATGTATGCAGAGCTGGAACATACAGTCGAGGACAGACAAATTATATTACTGTGTTTATTCTGATTTCGATGATATATTGATGAAGTTAAAAAGGTAAAGTTTTATTTTAACCCTCTAATTGTAATTGCAACAGCACAAGATTTTTTCCACATATTGTGCAATTGACAGTGCATATTATAATCATGATATTATGATTAATAAAAATGGCCTGGGCAAAAATGATGATATCCTTAACTTAATATTTTGTTGCACAACCTTTTGAGGTAAGCACTGAAAACTCTCAATGAGACTTCTGACCTGTCCAAAGATATTTTGGCCCACTTGTCGAGAGCAAACTGCTCCTTGTGTCTCAGGTGTGAAGGTGCCTTCTTCAAAATGCATGTTTCAGATACTTACATAAATGTTTAATAGAAGTTAGGTCAGGATTTATAGAAGCCACTTCAGAAGAGTCTAATGCTATTCTCTTCATCATTCTTGGATATTTGTAGCTGTGTTTCCAAGCATTCTGACAATGGCTGCACATTTTGCCCTAAATTGGCTTTATAATGTTAAGATTTCATTGTAACCTGCCACAGTTTCAAAACCCCTGTGACAGATGCAGCAAAGTAGCCCCAAAATAGAACCAAGCTTCTTCCATGTTTCACAGTACAGTCATGGCCAAAAGTTTTGAGAATGACACAAATATTATATAATAATAATAATAATAATCTTTATTTATATAGCGCCATCATATTCCGCAGCGCTTTACAGTTTAACAATTTCAAAACACAAGTCATAGGTAACAACGTTAACAATACAATAATTAAAGCAAAATAAGCCGACCCTGCTCGTGAGAGCTTACAATCTACAATGAGGTGGGGGAGATACAAAGTACAGGTGTATATATACAATGGTGCATTTACAATGATGATCCAGCCATCTTGAGGGAGTGAGGGATGGATGGAGATAGTGAATGGGCTACACACACACACTTACACATAGAATGACTTTGGTTAGTGAATGTGATAGGCCGCTCTGAACAAATGTGTTTTGAGGGAGCGCCTGAAACCATGCAAATTGTGGATAGTCCTAATTTCTTGGGGTAGAGCATTCCAGAGGATTGGCGCAGCACGGGAGAAGTCTTGGAGTCGGGAGTGGGAGGTACGGATTAGTGCAGAGGTTAGTCGAACGTCGTTTGCAGAGCGCAGCAGTCGGTTGGGCCGATAGATAGAAATGAGGGAGGAGATGTAGGGGGGTGCTGCACTGTGGAGAGATTTGTGGGTGAGAACCAGTACTTTGAATTGGATCCTATAATGAATGGGCAGCCAGTGTAAGGACTGGCGAAGAGCGGACGCGTCCGAGTACCGATTAGCCAGATGGATGACCCTGGCTGCTGCATTAAGGATGGACTGGAGAGGGGATAGTCGAGTGATGGGGAGGCCAAGTAATAGTGCGTTGCAGTAGTCCAGGCGGAGTGGATCAATGCTACAGTGAGGGTTTTTGTTGTTTCCATTGTGAGGAAAGGGCGGATTCTAGAGATGTTCTTTAGGTGTAGGCGGCAAGAGCGGGCAAGAGATTGTATATGGGAGGTGAAGGAGAGATTGGTGTCAAACATAACACCCAGACAGCGAGCCTGCTGCCGGGGTGTTATTATGGTGCCGCCCACAGAGAGGGAAATGTCAGATTTAGGGAGGTTATTAGATGGCGGGAGCAGAAGCAGTTCAGTCTTGGAAAGGTTAAGTTTCAGATAGAGAGCGGACATGATGTTGGAGACTGCGGACAGACAGTCGGTGGTGTTCTGTAGAACAGCGGGGGTAAGGTCGGGGGATGACATGTATAGTTGTGTGTCATCGGCATAAAGATGGTACTGAAAGCCAAATCTGCTGATGGTCTGTCCAATTGGGGCCGTGTAGAGAGAGAAGAGAAGGGGGCCAAGGACTGAGCCCTGGGGTACACCGACAGTGAGAGGAAGAGGAGATGACGTGGAGCCAGAGAACGAGACACTGAAGGAGCGGTCAGAAAGATAGGAGGAGAACCAGGAGAGAACAGTGTCCTTAATACCTAGTGATTGGAGCCTAGACAGTAGGAGACGGTGGTCAACCGTGTCAAAAGCTGCAGAAAGGTCGAGTAGAATGAGCAGAGAGTGGTCACCGTTACGTTTTGCTGTAAGAAGGTCATTGGTCACTTTGATGAGTGCAGTTTCAGTCGAATGTAGGGGTCGGAAGTCGGACTGTGAAGGGTGTAGGAGGGAGTGAGTGGAGAGGTAACGGGTGAGGCGGGAGTATACTAGGCGCTCCAAAAGTTTAGAGATGAAGGGGAGATTGGAGACCGTTCTGTAGTTGTTTGTGCAGGAAGGGTCAAGAGTGGGTTTCTTTAGTAGTGGAGTAACGATGGAGTGTTTGAAGGAGGATGGGAAAATGCCAGAGGAGAGGGAGAGATTAAAGATTGTAGTTAGGTGAGTTGTGACAACTGGAGAGAGAGACTGGAGGAGATGTGAGGGGATGGGGTCGGTAGTGCATGTAGTCGGACGAGAGGAAGAGAGGAGTCTGGAGACTTCTTCTTCTGTGATGGTATCAAATGTGGAAAGTGAGCCAGGGGAAATGCAGGGTGGGATGGGGGTCACAGCACTTGGTGGTTGAGAGCAGATTTCCTGACGGATAGTATCTATTTTTTCTATAAAGTGGGAGGCCAGGTCGTCAGCACAAATGTCTGTGATAGGGGCTTGTGCTTTTGGCCTGAGGAGGGAGTGAAAAGTGTCAAAGAGTTTCTTGGGGTTGTTGGCTAGTGAGGAGATCAGTGTGGTGAAGTAGGTCTGTTTGGCGAGGTGAAGGGCAGCATTATAAGTTCTTAACATGAATTTAAGTGGATGAATCATTTCAATGGTGATCATTTTCACATGATCTGCTGCCCTCTGGTTTTTATGTGTGTTTGACAGATGTTTTTATCACAGACAGAAATATAATAATTGCAAACATATGAGTAACAAAAGCTTATATTGACAGTTAGAATGAGTTAATGCAGCAAGTCAATATTTGCAGTGTTGACCCTTCTTCTTCAGGACCTCTGAAATTCTCCCTGGCATGCTCTCAATCAACTTCTGGACCAAATCCTGACTGATAGCAGTCCATTCTTGCACAATCAATGCTTTCATTTTGTCAGAATTTTTAGGTTTTTGTTTGTCCACCCGTCTCTTGATGATTGACCACAAGTTCTCAATGGGATTAAGATCTGGGGAGTTTCCAGGCCATGGACCCAAAATCTCTATGTTTTGTTCCCTGAGCCATTTAGTTATCACCTTTGCTTTATGGCAAGGTGCTCCATCATGCTGGAAAAGGCATTGTTGATTGCCAAACTGCTCTTGGAGGGTTGGGAGAAGTTGCTCTTGGAGGACATTCTGGTACCATTCTTTATTCATGGCTGTGTTTTTAGGCAAGACTGTGAGAGAGACGATTCCCTTGGCTGAGAAGCAACCACACACATGAATGGTTTCAGGATGCTTAACAGTTGGCATGAGACAAGACTGGTGGTAGCGCTCACCTTGTCTTCTCCGAATGAGGCGTTTTCCTGATGTCCCAAACAATCGAAAAGGGGATTTATCAGAGAAAATAACTTTACCCCAGTCCTCAGCAGTCCACTGCCTGTACCTATTGCAGAATATCAGTCTGTCAATTATGTTTTTTCTGGAGAGAAGTGGCTTCTTTGCTGCCCTCCTTGAGACCAGGCCTTGCTCCAAGAGTCTCCGCCTCTCAGTGCGTGCAGATGCACTCACACCTGCCTGCTGCCATTCCTGAGCAAGCTCTGCACTGCTGGTAGCCCGATCCCGCAGCTGAAACACTTTTAAGAGACGGTCCTGGCGCTTTCTGGTCTTTCTTGGGCACCCTAAAGCCTTTTTGGCAACAATGGAACCTCTCTCCTTGAAGTTCTTGATGATGCGATAGATTGTTGACTGAGGTGCAATCTTTCTAGCTGCGATACTCTTCCCTGTTAGGCCATTTTTGTGCATTGCAATGATGACTGCACGTGTTTCTTTAGAGATAACCATGGTTAACAGAAGAGAAACAATGATGCCAAGCACCAGCCTCCTTTTAAAGTGTCCAGTGGTCTCATTCTTACTTAATCATGACAGATTGATCTCCAGCCATGTCCTCATCAACACCCACACCTGTGTTAATGGAGCAATCACTAAAAAGAGGTTAGCTGGTCCTTTTAAGGCAGGGCTGCAATGATGTTGAAATGTGTTTTGGGGGATAAAGTTCATTTTCTAGCCAAATATTGACTTTGCAAGTAATTGCTGTTAAGCTGATCACTCTTTATAACATTCTGGAGTATATGCAAATTACCATTAGAAAAAGTGAAGCAGTAGACTTTGTAAAAGTTAATATTTGTGTCATTCTCAAAACTTTTGGCCATGACTGTAGGTACAATGTTCTTTTCTTTGTATGCTTCATTTTTGTGTATGTGAAAATAGAGATGATGTGACTTGTCAAAAGCTTCCTTTTTTAAAAAGCTTTGTGGTTTGTTAATGTGCATTGTGGCAAATTTGAGTCTCATTTTCTTATAATTTGCTTTCATTAGTGGTCCTCTCCTTCTTGGTCATCTTCCATGAGGTCCACTTTGTCCAAGACAGGGATGGATGGTGTGATTTCACACTGATGTACATTGACCTTGGAGTTCACTTCTAATCTCTTTGGAAGTTGTTCTGGGCTCTCTGGTTACCGTTCGTATTATCCATCTCTTCAATTTTTCATCGCTATTCCTCTTGTGGCCACATCCATGGAGGTTGGCTACAGTTTCATAGACCTTAAACTTTTGAATAAAATGCGCAACTATAGGAACAAGAACACCAAGCTGTTTGGAGATGGTCTTATAGCCTTTACCTTTAACATATTTGTCTATCATTTCCTTTCTAATCAGCTGAAACAACTGTCTCCTTAGCTTTCTTTGGTCTGTGTTCAGTGTGGCACACACCATGATATCAAACAGTACAGGAACTATTTTTCATCCTACATTAGGTAGACTGACTGATCATAAGTTTGTAGACTCCTGTGATTCTAATTACAGAACACACATTACTTTAACATGTCCCTACAGTGAAATTATTTTCAATCTTTTCTAGGGGTACAATATTGTTTGTCCAGGCCATTTTCATTAGTTATTTTTACTTGTCTGTTGAACTAGAATTCTAAAGCAATGTATGATTTTCATTAGTTGATGATATTCAGTAAATTTAAATTGAAAATTACTTTTGTCAGTTTCAAATTATTTCAGTGACCATTGTAGGTTTATCTTACGTTAGCAGAAGTGTACCAACAATTTTATCCATGTCTGTAAATAGTAAACTATATTGTAATAAACCTTATATCAATATAACTACCTTCCAAACCTATAGAAGTAATGCAGAAAGATACTCCTCGATTAAAACAGCATTATATACTCGTGTATCTAAAGTGGTTCTTATGTAGAGATGTAGCAGAGTAGCAGGACTAAATGTGTACCTTACCTGTATCCAAGTGAGGAGGTTGAGCTAGATTTCAAGGAATATTTGTCAGCAAACTGATAATGATATAGGTGATTTTTTTAAATTACACAAATATATTTATTTAATTGGTTGTAATTACACCTAGAGAAGCTAATGACCCTCCTGTTGGCAACAGGGCAGTACAGCTGAGCTGACTGCAGGAGAGGAGAGGTGCAGCTGAAAATGTGTTTGTAATGAGACAAAGGTCAGCTCTGCTGTACTGTGTGATCGCGGGTCACCATGGGTTGTCATGACAGCAGGGGGTCAACTGATGACTTCCTTGCCTGTTATTAAGGAGCTCCTTTGAAAATCCCTGCCTATGACCGGGCTTCAAAGGAGACTGTGATTTCTGCTGCATGCAGCATTGCTATCGCATCACTGTGTGTAGCACAAGCGATCGCACATTCACATCTTCAAGTCCCCTAAGGAATGAAAAGTTAAAAAAAAAGTTTTAAGAAATATGAAAAAAACAAAAATAACTTAAAAGTTCAAATCACCGCCATTTTCCCACATTGAAAATAAAGATATTTAAAAAAAATACACATATGTGGTATCACTGTTTAGAAAAGTCAGATCTATCAAAATATAAAAACAATTAGCTTAATTAGTGAACTCCGTAAATCAAAATAATTCAAGAAAGCCAAAGTTATGTTTTTTGGTCACCGCAATTCCACATAAAAGACTGTAACAAGCGATCAAAAGTCACTTCTATCCCAAATAGTACTAATAAAAACTTCTCCCCCCACAAAAAATAAGCCATCACACGGCTCGAACCGCCGAAAAATAAACGTTTCAGGTCTCGAAAAATGGTGACACAACCCAAAAAAAAGTTTTTTGAAAAATTCAGATTTTTTTTCACCACTAAAATAATTTAAAAAACTGGACGTGTCATTTTTACCACAAAATGTACACTGTAAAAAAATTCCCAAAAAACAATGCCAGAATTACGTTTTTTTCACAATTCCACCGCACTTGGAATTTTGTTCCCATTTTCCAGTACAGTATGTAGCAAAACGAATGGTGTCATTCAAAAGTATAATTTGTCCTGCAAAATAACAAGCCCTTATATGTCTATGTAGCATAGTAACATAGTAACATAGTTATTAAGGTTGAAGGAAGACTTTAAGTCCATCTAGTTCAACCCATATCCTATCCTAACCTGCCCTAACATGTTGATCCAGAGGAAGGCAAAAAAAAACCCAAGTGGCAAACAGTAAGCTTCACATTGGGGAAAAAAATTCCTTCCCGACTCCACATACGGCAATCAGACTAGCTCCCTGGATCAACGCAGTATCTAGGAAACTAGTGAATATAGCCTGTAATATTATACTTTTCAAGAAAGGCATCCAGTCCCTTCTTAAATTTTAGTAGGGAATCACTCATTACAACATTAGACGGCAGAGAGTTCCATAGTCTCACTGCTCTTACAGTAAAGAATCTGCGTCTGTGATTATGGCTAAACCTTCTTTCCTCCAGACGTAGAGGATGCCCCCTTGTCCCGTCACAGGTCTAAGAGTAAAAAGATCATTAGAAAGGTCTTTGTACTGTCCCCTCATATATTTATACATTGTAATAAGATCACCCCTAAGCCTTCGTTTCTCCAAACTAAATAACCCCAAGTGTAATAACCTGTCCTGGTATTGCAGACCCCCTTGTTCTCTAATAACCTTGGTCGCTCTTCTCTGCACCCGCTCCAGTTCAGCTATGTCTTTCTTATACACAGGAGACCAGAACTGTACACAGTATTCTAAGTGTGGTCGCACCAGTGACTTGTATAGAGGTAAAATTATGTTCTCCTCATGAGCATCTATGCCTCTTTTAATGCATCCCATTATTTTATTTGCATTGGCAGCAGCTGCCTGACATTGGCCACTAAATGTGAGTTTGTCGTCCACCCATACACCCAGGTCTTTTTCAGTGACAGTTTTGCCAAGTGTTTTACAATTAAGCACATAATTATACATCTTGTTTGTTCTACCCAAGTGCATGACCTTACATTTATCCCCATTAAAGCTCATTTGCCATTTATCAGCCCAAGCTTCTAGTTTACATAAATCCTCCTGTAATATAAAATTGTCCTCCTCTATATTGATTACCCTGCAGAGTTTAGTGTCATCTGCAAATATTGAAATACTACTCTGTATGCCCCTACAAGGTCATTAATAAATATGTTAAAGAGAAGCGGCCCCAATACTGACCCCTGTGGTACCCCACTGCTAACCGTGACCCAGTCCGAGTGTGCTCCATTAATAACCACCCTTTGTTTCCTATCCATGAGCCAGTTCTTAACCCACTTACACATATTTTCCCCTATCCCCATTGTTCTCATTTTTTGTATCAACCTTTTGTGTGGCACCGTATCAAAAGCTTTTGAGAAGTTCATGTACACCATGTCCACTGCATTCCCCTGGTCCAGTCCGGAACTCACCCCTTCATAAAAGCTTATCAGATTAGTCTGACAAGAACGGTCCCTCGTAAACCCATGCTGATACTGTGTCATGAGGTTATTCAGCCTCAGATACTCCAATATAGTATCCCTTAAAAAACCCTCCAGGATTTTACCCACAGTAGATGTTAAGCTCACTGGCCTATAATTTTCAGGTTCAGTTTTTGCCCCCTTTTTGAATTTTGGCACCACATTTGCTATACGCCAGTCCTGTGGTACAGACCCCGTTATTATGGAATCTTTAAAGATTAAAAATAATGGTCTATCTATGACTGTACTTAATTCCTGCAGTACTCGGGGGTGTATCCCATCCGGGCCCGGGGATTTGTCAACTTTAGTGATTTTTAGACGCCGCCGTACTTCCTGCTGGGTTAAGCAGGTGACATTTAATGGAGAAATTTTTTTATCACTGATCATGTTATCTGTCATGGGATTTTCTTGTGTAAATACAGTTGAAAAAAAGTCATTTAGCATATTGGCTTTTTCCTTATCCTCATCCACCATTTCACCCAGACTATTTTTAAGGGGACCAACACTATCATTTTTTAGTTTCTTGCTATTTATGTAGTTAAAGAATATTTTGGGATTATTTTTACTTTCTCTGGCAATGAGTCTCTCTGCCTCAATCTTTGCTGTCTTGATTTGCTTTTTACATAATTTATTCAATCTTCTGTATTTATTTAATGCCTCATCACTACCTACTTGCTTTAATTCCCTAAACGCTTTCTTTTTGTCCCTTATTGCGCCCCTTACAGCTCTATTTAGCCATAGTGGTTTCCTCCTATTTCTAGCATGTTTATTCCCATAGGGTATATACTGTGCACAGGTCCTATTCAGGATACTAATAAACGTCTCCCATTTTCTTTCTGTATTTTTATGTCTCAGGATATCGTCCCAGTTTGTTGCACTAAGATCATCTCTCATCCGTTGGAAATTTGCCTTCCTGAAGTTTAGTGTCCTTGTAACCCCTCGACTACACATCTTATTAAAGGATACATGAAAGCTTATTATTTTGTGATTACTATTACCCAAGTGACCCCCAACCCTTATATTTGACATGCGGTCTGGCCTGTTGGTTAATATTAGGTCTAGCAGTGCCCCCCCTCTTGTTGGGTCCTGAACTAGTTGTGAAAGGTAATTGTCTCTCATAGTTGCCAAAAACCTATTACCTTTGCTGGAACTACAGGTTTCTGTTCCCCAATGTATTTCAGGGTAGTTGAAGTCCCCCATAATAATGACTTCTCCTTGAGTCGCTGCTTCATCTATTTGCTTTACGAGGATATTCTCTGTTGCTTCCATTATTTTAGGATACTTATAACAAACCCCTATCAGTAATTTATTATTTTTCTCCCCTCCCCTAATCTCCACCCACAGAGACTCTACATCTTCATTAGATTCACAGATATCACGCAGGATGGGTTTTAAGGATGATTTTATATATAAACACACACCCCCACCTTGCTTATTTTTACGGTCATTTCTAAACAGACTATAGCCCTGTAAATTAACCGCCCAGTCGTGGCTCTCATCCAGCCAAGTCTCAGATATCCCCACCATGTCATAATTATGTTCCAACAAAATTAATTCTAATCCCACCATTTTGTTGGTGAGGCTTCTGACATTAGTATCAATGTGGACAGAAAAATAAAAAATATAATGGCTCTGAGAAGAACGGGAGAACAAAACGTCAATGCAAAAACAGAAATTGGCTGCGGCATGAAAGGGTAAAATAAATTGTTAATATGCAGGGTTGGGTAGAGGGGAGGCGTTATTTGGATGCCTGGTCTCTTAGATACAGGAAAGAAAGAAATCTTTGTACCGTGTTAGCCAGTAGATAGAAAAATATTAAGAGTTGAGAGTCCTCAGTCGTTCATACATTTTAATGGCTAACTGAAAAGATGGTAACAAATTGCAAGCTTTCCAGACTACTCTGGTCTCTTCATCAGGCATAGAATAGTACAAACTCTGAAGAGTCCCATATTTATGCACAAGACACAGGAATAATGCAATAGATCAGACAAGTGACGTGAAGCAGAACAATCAGTATGGGAAGGGTAGAAACAGTTGTGGTTGTAAATATTGGAACATGATAAACAATGGGAGACGGGAAGGGAGAGTCAGCTCATCATCACCTGTTGCAGCAAAGTCCTGCTGTACAAACACAGAAGAGCCCAGGATCCAGCAGGAGAAATGCACAAGAAGAAGAAATCCAGTGTGTTCACAGGTAAGTAATAAACAAATAACAACCATGGTTAAGGATCTGTTGAGCTGAAACGCGTAGGTTGTTCACACCATGGCCAAAGCCGCATGTCAATATGTTTTTTAAGAATTGATTTTTCAATAAATCAGTATTGGACTGGACTTTTATTACTTGCCTTTGAACACGCTGGATTTCATCTTTTTGTAAATATTGGAACAGTTCATAGAAAAGGAGTGTAAAAGTTTTATTGTCCTGTGATTGAGGTCTGGTCCAGGATTGTGATGCCCCCAAATGGTCTGAAGAGCACATTCCTTAGTTGATGTTCTCTAAGATGCATTTTCTCAAACTTGTCCTGTCAGGAGAATGTTATAGATCAGGAGATGCTGAACAGATTAACATTTGATTCTGTGAGATTAATTTATGTATTGAAATCCCTGCTCTGTATAGGCTTAGAGGTCCAGTGGTCATTCTGACTGACAGCTATCTCTGCATGCTTCTACAAGATAGGCTGTCAGTCACTGATAATACGGCCCACTGGACCTCTATGTCAAGAAAGAACTGGAATTTTAAGGGAAAAATACAAGTTATTCTGATTTTTTTCAAACGTTTTTTAAGACTATTTGTTGGGTCCATGTTGTGAGTTTTATATTATCTACATGATGTCCATGTTTCAGAATGGCCTGTACTTTGATAGGTTCACTTTTAATAACAGAGAGGGTTTCAGATTACTTTGGCAGAAGTGCATTAAATAGCGCAATAATTAACATAACACAAACGCTACCTTGTTAGTACTTATTATAGTATACCATATTGCGTGTTAATCTTTGAAATTGGATATCGCATTCTATTACTGCTTCTGTTATTAGTATAAAAAGGGAAATAAAATATAAATAAAAATAATTAACAATTAATATGTGAACGCTAATCAGTTTGCTGACGCATTTTTGCCCCAGTGAATTGTCTTCTATTAGCTGAAATCGAGCTTTTTATATTTCATATTAAAAAAAAAAATAAGATAATCAGTGTTAAACATAATTATATAGTAGAACAGGAAAAGAATTGCAATTAATAGAAAATTCATAGAAAAAAATGTAAACACACAACAAATGAACGTAATCAGTTTTTTTATACAGATCTTGAAATTCTATTCCTAGTCTCTGGGACGCCTGAAACCATTTCACGGAGTAAATCAATTTACAGTGGAGAACCAGAACTAAATGTATAATTGTCTGGAGTAAGGTGCATATTTATTCAGACCGGCAGATTATTATTCTTGGGGGGAAAAAAACAAGCTCGAAATATCAGGATCGTTACAGAAAGTGGGAAGAAGACGGCTGTTGGAACGTCGCTTGTTTTGTTCATATATTTACTTATTTGCGTATTGTCGCTCCATTGATCCTCCGTTCTGTTCTGCATCGGTGTCATTTTCCTGTCCAGGTTTATAGAATCAGGGATCATGGAAAAAAAAGAAAATAGGATAATTTTATTCTTCTATAAGGAAGATACATTCCTACGACATATTTAAAATGCAGACACAGTATATAAAGTCCTGCATCTCCAAATGTTAGACTGGTTTCACCAAAGAGGTTGGTACGAAGGTGGAACAGAAGAGACAGATTGTCACAAATCTGATTATAAACTTTAAAAATATTTCTTCTTTTAACAGTTGAGTCCTTTCTTGTCTATTTAAAGGGGTAGGACTCAACAGTTGATGACTTTTCCATGGGAAAGGTCATCAATATGAGATTATTGGGAGTCCGACAACAAACACCCCACCAATCAGCTGATATCTGCTTTGGCAGTGGTCAAAAGAAAGCAATAAATGGGCAGAACACATGAATACTAGATAAACATTAGCACTAAACTAAACAAAATGAACAGGTGCCTCTACCTTATACCTGACTACTTGCTTTTACCCAGCCACTGCTGGAACAGATTTCAGTTGATCGGTGGGATTCATTGCACCCATATTGATGACCCATTCTAAAGATAGTTGTTTAGTCTTGGGCAACACCATTAATGTGATATTGAGTTAAGACAGCAAATAAAATGAAAATTAAGCAATATATTTAATTTTGGCATGAACTTCATCCATAGGCAGTATACATGTGGCATCACCTTGTCTTGGCTGGTGAGGACCCTGCAAGACAAGTGTAAGAAATCCTTGTTTAAACCCTGAGCACATTGCTTTCATGTCAGATTAATTCTGATCAACATAAAATTGTAATTTCCAGGTGTCTGATAAAAGTATGTCCTTTTCTCATATGGTGGGACACTAAATTTTATTTTGTTAAAGGGGTTTTTATGACTATAATATTGATGACCTATCCATTGGATAGGGCAACGATATCGGATCGGAGAATGGACCAACACTTGGTCCCCCACATTCAGATGTAAACACGTACCAATGAGTGCACATTATGAAGTCAGACCACCACAGCTCCGTACAATGTGTAGTGGGTGCCCTCTGGGTCTGCAGTTGAGCTACTGTTTAAGTAGACCCACAAATTGCTTAAAAGAATAACATAACAGAAAAAGTTGGGACTACATTATCACAAAAGACACATTTTTGCATCATGTCTCCAACAGGCAAGAAATACATGAAACAAGGTGATATGGAATCTAGAAATCTAGATATGTATTTAGTAGTATTTTAATGTTTAGAGTGGTTCTCTTCAATAAACCAACATTTGTAATCTCAATCAATGGCTAAGGCTCTAAAAGGGCATAAGATGACCTGTCAGTCATAGTAGCAACACGTAATTGTTAAAATACTTGCCACACCTCAATGTGGAGAAGTCATGAACCATGTCACAATTTTAGAAATCATTGCAAGTCATCTATGATTTCTCTCTCTCAGGAAATCACTGTGGTCACACACACGAGTGGGGGAAATGCGGAAATTTTACCACAACCTGCGATTGGCCAAATATTGTCACTGCTGCACCAAGACTGACAAAGCCCAGCAACTGATGCCAAAAAGGATACACAAAACTATATTTTATAATATTTTGAACTTCACCATTTGTATGTGGGTTGTAACTGAGGTTATTTATCATAGACTCCATTTCACAAGGTGAATTTGGACCTTGATACTGTGAAAATCTTTTGAATCCTGAATCAACTGAACCGTGCAGGCTGCTTTCACTCATTTCTACTCCAATTTTCTGCTTCTCTTTCAAAGCCAGAAAAAACGTTCTAATTTATAGCTCCACATTTTCCATTCAGGTTTACATGAGAAGAATACTGCAAGATGAAGTAGGAAGTTTTAGTAGTTTAGAAAAAAAAGCAAAATATGACCCTTTGGATATTTACTATTTTTGTTAATTTGTGTTGAAAATTTTACTTTTGCTAAATAACCTAATGAAATCCTAGTTCTGACTTATATCATTAATGAGTGAGATCAGGGCCGGCTCCAGGTTTTTATGGGCCCCGGGCGAAAGAGTCTCAGTGGGCCCCCTTAACACAGACCACGATTCATGATGCACAGATACTGCAGAGAAATATGGGTATAGTACAACGCCAAACACTTCTCTTCTTCCATTACATGACTGATATCTATTGTAAATTGTACAATAGCTCAAAAACCGCCAAATCCTCACAGCGCACAGTACAGACTGGACAGTACAGTCCTCCATACAATATTATGGGCACCACAGTCTCCCCCTCATCACCCATATAATACCCATGCAGGATGTCACCCCACCATCCCCCATATAATGCTCCATACAGAATACTGGACCCAATATAATGCTCCATACAGAATACTGGACAACATATAATGCTCCATACAAAATATGGAGCTCTCCTCTACACTGTGCTGCGTTCTGCACTGTTACGGCTCAGGAAAGGGCGCTGTGGAAAGACTTCCCATTATCATCATCATTGCCTGCTCATCATCATCATCATTGCCTCCCCAATATCATCATTGCCTCCCCATTAATATCATCATCATCATTGCCTTCCCATTATCATTGCCTCCCCATCATCATCATTATTATTGCCTCCCCATTAATATCATCATCATCATTGCCTTGCCATTATCATTGCCTCCCCATCATCATCATTATCATTGCCTCCCCATTAATATCATCATCATTGCCTTCCCATTATCATTGCCTCCCCATTAATATCATCATCATTGCCTTCCCATTATCATTGCCTCCCCATCATCATCATTATCATTGCCTCCCCATTAATATCATCATCATCATTATTGCCTTCCCATTATCATTGCCTCCCCATCATCATCATTATCATTGCCTCCCCATTAATATCATCATCATCATTATTGCCTTCCCATTATCATTGCCTCCCCATCATCATCATTATCATTGCCTCCACATTAATATCATCATCATCGCCTTCCCATTATCATTGCCTCCCCATCATCATCATTATCATTGCCTCCCCATCATCATCATCGCCTCCTCACTACCATCACTGCCTGCCTCCCCCCACCACCATCACACATACAGCACCACAGGCAGCACTCTCTCACATACACACAGGCACACACACACACACAGGCACACACACATACACACACGCAGGCACACACACCGATTTCACCTGTCCGGCGTCCGCGTGCTCTCTGCCACAGCCAGCCGCTGAATGATGACGTCATTCAGCGGCGCTGCTGTGAGAGAGGAAGCGCCCCCTGGAGCTCGGAGCTGCGGCAGCGGAGGCACGGGGAGAGGTGAGTATTGCGCCGGCTCCTGCCGGGGCCCTGAGCAAGCGGGGGGGCCCAGTTGCGGCACTGCACCGCTAACAGGCGCCGGGGTGCCCGACGGCGAGTGGGCCCCCCCGCCTGCTCAGGGCCCCGGCACTTGCCCGGGTGTGCCGGGTGCTGACGCCGGCCCTGAGTGAGATATACATCTCTTAGGAAATGGTAATCTAATGTTATCCATTTTTTATAATGCTGCTTTTGAAGGCATGGACTTCTCAATAATGTTTTTTTTTTTTAAAAATATGGTCAAATCTAAAGGGTAACAAGGTAGCCAGTGAGCAAAAATTTTGCCCCACCACAATGTAGAAGACAATTCACCAACCATACCACAATTTTAAAGAGGACTTTTCACCAAATTTTTCATGTTGAACTGGACACGCAATGTAATACTGGCTGCAGAGCGGAATAAGCTTTTTGTTTGTTTTTTATTCTTCCTCTCCGCTGCAGTGATATTAGCAATCAATGTATTTGGCACCTAATGAGTTAATTTTAATAGAGTCCAAATGTGCATTATCACAAGTTTGGGAACTTGCAGAAGAGACCTGCAATCAGAGCTCAGTCGACATGTTTGAATCTGATTGAGAGCATCCCCAGAAGGATTCAGATAGTGTTAAAAACCAAAGGGGGATTTACAAAATATTTAAAAAAAAATAACATTTACCTATACCCATAGTCGCCATTGAATCCGCACCCTTGAGACAGGGGTATTTTACTCAAGCCATCCAGGGGTTACATCTACAGGTAGGGGCCATGCACTCAGAAGGTATTGACTGTTATGTGCTAGAGGGTCTGCCCTCTCCTGTGGTTTTTAGACTATGTTGGCTCACTCTGCACAACCCTGTGGTAGATTGGCAGACTCGGAGGTGGTAAAGTGGAGTATTTTCAAGGACACTGCTTGAGCACCCAGTTTTCAAGGGTGTATACCCAGTCTGTGCCTAAATAGCTGTCTGACTTTGAGGATGTGTTCTCAGAGCAGGGGTGCCAATAACTTCCTCCCCATTGTCCTTATGACTGTGTCATAAATTTTGTCCATGGGGCCAAGCTGTCAAATAGCAGACTATATAATATCTATGATATCAATTATCAAAAGACTAACCGTATCAGTATCCGCTCCCTCTTATCCGGACCTCTTTAATCAGATTGTAAATGCAAAATGGTTTTCTAATCTTTATCTCAGGGGGGCATATAATCTCATTCGTATTAAAGAGGGGGATGAGTGGAAAACAGCTTTCAATACACCTGAGGGACACTATGAGAACCTTGTGATGCCATTTGGGTTGGGGAATGCTCCGCCGTCTTTCAGCACTTTGTAAATGACAACTTCATCCACCTGGTAGATAGATTTGTTGTAATCTATCTGGATGACAAATTAATTTATTTACCTGACCTTGAGTCAAAAAACTTTTCGTTAGTGGACAAACCTCTGTCGGATATGACCAGGAAAAGGACAGACTTTTCCATGTGGTCCAGTCTGGCCAGGGAGGCATTCGATACCTTAAAGGAATGTTTTGCATCTACATCGATTCTCATATAGCCTGACGTCACTCAGCCTTTTATTGTAGAAGTGGACGCGTCTTAAGTGGGAGTGGGACTGTATTGTCGAAGGCTGTGTCTCCTGGTAAATGGCGTCCATGTGTGTACTTTTATAAACTGTCATCTGCGGAGAGAAATTATGATGACATTGGTAACAGGGATCTCTTGGCAATCAAGTGGGCCTTTGAAGAGTGGTGTCATTTACTGGAGGGGGTAGTTCATCCAGTTATGGTAGTCACGGATCATAAGAATCTTGTATAGCTAGAGCCTGTGAAAGGTCTAACACCTCGACTGGCAAGATGGGCATTGTTTCACCAGTTTTAACTTTTTTGTTACATGTAAGCGGGGGATCAATAACATTAAGGCGGATGCCTTATCTTGTTTTCTTGTGGGTGAAGATAATTGTGAACCAGTTCCTATTCTACAAAAAGGGGTGGTTATGGCGTCTATATGCTCTAATCTTGAAAAAGAGGTTGTTTGACACTCAGGGGGACGCCCCTGTTGCCTGTCTGTTAGGTAAACTGTTTGTACCTGTGAATCTCCGTCTGAGAGTTCTTAGTGAACATCATGATTCGGTCTTGGGCCGACATCCCAGCAATAAAGCCACTACAGATCTTCTTACTCTGTGTTTTTGGTGGTCAAGGATACATCTGAATGTCTGGGAGAATGTGTCCACCTGTAGTTTCTGTGCACGTTCTAAAACCTCCCATACTCATCCATCTGGGTCTCTCCAACCATAGGCGATTCGCAGTAGACCTTGGACTCATTTATCAGGCAATTTTATCACTGATCTACCAGTGTCGGCAGGTAATACTGAAAAATATTTAGAGTTGAGAGTCCTCAGTGGTTGAGGCAAAAAGGCAGGTAATACTGTCATTTTGGTGGTGGTGGACAGATTCAGTAAATGTCACATTTCATTGAGCTATCCTCTTTACCTAACGCCAAGACCTTGGTGCAAATTTTCATCAGTGAGATAGTAAAATTACATGGGATCTCTACCGATATTGTGTCTGATCAGGGGGTGCAGTTTATTTCTAAATTTTGGATGGCATTTTACACTCGTCTGGGGTTCCACCTGTCGCTCTCTTCAGCATTTCACCCGCACTCTAATGGGCAAACTGAACATGTTAACCAGAATCTTAGACTTAGGTGTTTTGTGTCTAAGAATCAGGAGGATTGGGTTACCTACTTACCTTTAGCTGAATTTGTGGTAAATAATCGTTGTCATAAGTCTACTGGTAAGTCCCCATTTTATGAGGTATACAAGTTTCATCCTCTGTTCAGCTTATTTAATAGGACTTATTCTTCTGGATAACCTGAAGAAGAAGAGTCCTGGATGACCTGAAGAAGAACGATTTTCATCATCAATTATGTCTGTGTGGCAAGGGGTTATTGATAATTTGAGGAAGATGTTGTCCAAATATAAGAGTGTGGCTAATCGGAGACGTTTGGTGGGTCCAGACTTATGTGTTGGTGACTTGGTGTGGTTGTCTTCAAGCAACATTAAGTTGAAGGTTTCCTCTTGGAAATTGGGTCCCAGGTTCATCGGTCCTTTTAGGACTGTGACCGTCATCAATCCTGTAGCTTTCCACTTTGCCGCCCACTTTTACAATCCATAATGTGTTTCATCAATCTCTACTGAAAAAAATACATTGCATCCTCTGTACCATCACCCCTACTGCCATCTGCAGTCATTGTGGATGAAAATTTGGCATTTCAAATAGCCAAGATCATTGATTCTCGCTTAGTTCAGTATCTGGTACACTGAAAGAGATACGGTCCTGAAGAGAAGATGTAGATACCAGCATCTGACGTCCATGCGGCCAGGCTGATCCGGTCTTTTCACGTGGCACACCCTGATAAACCTGATTCTCAGGTTCTGGAGGTCCTTTGCAGAAGGGGGGTACTGTCATGGATTTACCGCGACAGAGAAGAGCCTTCTCCTACTCCTGCACTGATTAGAAGCACTTCACCTTCTTATTAAACAGTGTAAATTTCAGTGCAGGGGTTAAACTGCTCTGTTGAGAACTGGACTCTCAGCTGTGCACTGTTAGCCACTCCCATCTCCTATATAAACTGGGTCCTTGCTAGCACTCATTGTCAAAGGTAGCTTATGCTGCATGGCTGGAGGTTGTTGCTGGTGATTATTGGAGAAAGGTGTTTGGTGGATTTATCTGTGACTGTTGCTAGGTTTTGAGTTTGTGATAATTCCCTTTCTTCTCCTACTTTGATTTAACCCCATCCTCCACTTCCCAGTGCATTCCTCTGTTGTATGTAAGACTATATTTGTATGTTTGGTACTTTTCGTTACCCTTATTACCTTGTTAGTCTGGTTGGTGTATTAAAGTACACTACTACTCCCCTTTTCCCTGGGTGGGGGAAGGGTACAGACTGAGGGCGGATTCAAGAGCTAAGGAAAGGTACGTGGCCCTGGCGTCTTCAGCTTCAGAAGTAACCCGGGGAACAGGGCTAGCTAGGGCACCTCTAGTGTTAGAGACAGGGAAGGAACAACTTGGTTACAGGACACCTGACAACAGTCAATTATTACCTCAGTCTGCCTGGGTAAACAAGGCATTAAATGACTGCCAATCAGTAAATATTTACTAATTGATGGTCGTATCGCGCCATCGGCTGGTCTGGGTAAACAGACCTATAGTCTCCATCTTTGTACCAGAGGTGTGACCTTACTTTGTCGTACTGCCCTCTGATGCTTTTCAAATTACCATGGACCCCAACTAGTGTATTCAGCAGAGAGACTCACACTTTCTGATTTTTACAAAAGACTTTTCAGAAGTCTCATTATCATGACAGACAGGATTACAAGAAACATTTATAGCGTAGATAACACAGGCTTCAATATGCAGAGTAGATGAAGTCACATATCACCTCCCTCCTCATTCTTTACTATGAATTTTGCCCAGATTAGAGTATGCTCAAATTAGAAGCTCCAATGTATCTTGTACAAAACATAGTCTGAGTCAATCCATGTGCTCAGCAAGAAGTAGAAATCTAACATTAGACTTAGATACCAGAAGGAAAATTGCAAGATTTTTTTCTAGAGATCATATATGAAAAACATAAACATTTTCAAAAATTATTAAAAAATATATTAATCATAAAAATCTTATTTAAGTAATAGTCTTGTCAGTCATTGCCTGATGACACATAGCCTTTAATGAAAATGCATTCACTTTAAATATTTGTGTCACCGTTGATCATCAATAAGGTTGTGAACGGTGAATATGTAGATGAAGTCTAACTGATGACACATCATATATATAAATTATGTATTATAATGACAGCAAGTTGTTTTTTCCTTTTTACACTTAGGTACAAGCAGTGCAGAGGTAAAGGAAAATCGAAATGTTAGAAATCGAGAGGACCTAGCTTTATCCATAGAAAGACCGAAGGTTGGACCAACCAGTCTTAAACGAAAGAGACCACTGGAGGAAGGAAATGGTGGTCATTTCTGCAAACTACAGATAATACTAAAGAAACTGTCATGGTCAGTAACACCCAAAAATGCCCTTGTCCAACTTCACGAACTAAAGCCTGATCTGCAATATAAAATAGTTTCCCAAACTGGCCCTGTGCACGCTCCTGTGTTCTCTGTAGCCGTGGAAGTTAATGGACTCACTTTTGAGGGCACTGGACCTACAAAGAAGAAAGCAAAAATGAGGGCAGCCGAGATGGCACTGAAATCATTTGTTCAGTTTCCAAATGCTTGTCAAGCACACTTTGCAATGGGAAACTGCATCAACCCATCGACTGACTTCACATCTGACCAGGCAGACTTCCCAGACACTCTGTTCAAGGAGTTTGAACCATCAACACACAGCGAGCACTTCCCAGTTAATAATGAATTGCTTTCCAGTGCATATCGACATGGGAGATTAGTCTATCACACGTTGGATTTAATGGGCCATACTAAACAAAGCAAGCACAAGATGGCATCCCCAGCTGAGAATGAGAAGAACCCAGTGGTGATGCTAAATGAGCTGAGACCTGGGCTGAGGTATGTTTGCCTTTCAGAAACTGTGGAGAAGCAGCATATGAAACGTTTTGTAATGGCAATGAGAGTTGATGGGAGGACATTTGAAGGTTCAGGACGTAGCAAGAAGTTGGCCAAAGCCCAGGCCGCACAGGCTGCGCTACAGGCGCTCTATAATATTCAGCTGACCAGCCACATACCCAACAGGAGTAAATGTAACCACTTATCACAGGTAAGAGATCATGGCCTAGACTTAGGTTAAAAAACAACATGTGATTCAATACATTTCTCCAATACGTTTCTTTAGTGATGCTGTTCCTTGTCTTACATGTTAAATGTTGGTGCTCGAAAACAGAGAATCATTACAGAACACCAAAATGACGATAATAATCCCAGCTGACTTATGTATATGATTTACTGTGTTGGTCATATTTTCTCTATTCCACATATGTTACTATGCAGGTTAAGTAAATTTGTGTAATGACTGTGGCCTCTCAAGTTGTCAAAAAACATCAGATTACTCATCAAGGTCATGAACTCCACAAGACTTCTGAGGGTGATCTGTGCTCTCTTTCACTAACATGTTAGTAGCAAATTCTTTCTTGTCACCAGTTCATATGTGGCCAGTTTTTGCACTTATTTTATTTCCATCGGTCCCCTGAGTAATACGTTTGTTTTTTTTAATCCGCCATATGGTTCCAGAGATATGGGACTTTTTATTTGGTGCTAATTTTTATGGTATTTACTAGGGGGCATGGCTCACAGGGTAAATATGCAGAGCAGCCTAAAGACAAACCCCAGAGCATCCTGTGAGATATTCCCCCTGTTAAAGATCCTAAAAATTTATGCTCAGATTTCTGGAACCGTGTGATGAATTTTGAAAAATAAAAAATGTCAAACTCAGAGGAGTAGCAATAAAAAATAAGAACAAAAATTGGTTACTTTTGACCCTGTGACAGGTCACCTATAAATTAGAGTTGAGCAAATTTGTTCGGATTCAGTTGCGAATCTGATCAGAATCAAATATTGTTTTTGCAATATTCGTCGAACACAGCCGAACGTCATTAAAGTCAATGGGAGTAGAAATTACCCAATATGTTTGGAACCGATCATAACACATACATTCGGCACAAATAGTGTTCGAATATGGCCCGAGTATGTCAAAATCAGATTCGAGGACAAAATTCAAACAAATTCGCTCATCTCTACTATAAATCCCATAAATTGTGATGGGGCTTCCATGGATCGACCTTGTTTTTCCAAGTCATCCCACAGATGATCAAACTGAGATCTGTCTAATTTTTTGGCCACATCAACGGCTTGAATTTTTTTCATGTTCCTCAAGCCAATAATTCTGAGTTAAAGCTGTATTCGCGCCATCACTGCGTTGGTAATTCTTCAGTTTCAGTATGAAAATTTCACACAATTCTTTTCTGGTTCAGTGTCTGTATAAATCTTGGTTCATTGATTTGCATTCTGAAGAGAGTGATCTTTATACTATACAGTGTTTGGTAATCTAATGTAGAGTAATATATGTGCTCATCTGAGAGTTTCCAGTAGCAACCTGCAAAATTGTTAATTCAGCTCTGGAGTATAATACAGGACAGGATTCCTATGTGTTTGAACCAGTTTTAACAGTAATGAATATTGACTTTTCAGATAGATATTTTTATTATGTTTCTGTAGTTATTATTATGTCATTTTATTATGTTTTTCATTTTTATAATATAACATCTACAGGACATGATTCATGACCTGTACAATTTAAATTATATACCGTATATACTCGAGTATAAGCCAAGATTTCATCAATTTTTTAGGGCTGAAAGTGCCCCTCTCAGCTTATACTCGAGTCATAAACCATGGGGTCGGCGGGGGAGGGGGAGCACGGCTGTCACATATACTCACCCCTCCTGGCACAGTCTGCTGCCCCCCTGCTTCTCCCATGGTCTCCGGCGCCTGTGTTCAGCGGTCACGTGGTACCGCTCATTAAAGTCATGAGTATGCCCATATTCATGACTTTAATGAGCGGTACCATGTGACCGCTGAAGGAATGAAGAGCTGTGGTGCCGGAGACCATGGAAGAAGCAGGGGCTGCAGAGACACGCCAGGAGGGGGTGAGTATGACGGGAAGGACGGGGGAGCCATGCTATATTCACCTGTCCCCGTTCCACCGCCGCGCACCGTTCTGTCCTCCGCATGCTGCTCTGTCCTCCCCGTCCTCTGGCTGTGATGTTCAGGTCAGAGGGCGCGATGATGTGGTTAGTGCGCGCGCGGCAGTGGAACGGGGACAGGTAAATATCGCTAGTGCCGGGGGCCTGAGCCAGCGGTGACACCGGCACCTGGCCCCCATAGCGCTCCAGTGTCCCTGCCTGCTCAGGACACCAGCACCTGGCCCCCAGCGATGAGAGGTGAGTGTGTCATTTTTTTTTATTCACAGCAGCAGCAGCATATGGGGCATATTCTATGGAGCATCTTATGGGGCCATTATTAACCTTTGTGCAGCATTATATGGGAGGTATTTTGTATGGAGCATCTTATGGGGCCATCATGAACTGTACAGAGCATTATATGGGGCTCCTGATTAAATATAGATATTCAAAAACATTTAACCTACTGATGTCTCAATTAATTTTACTTTTATTGGTATCTATTTTTATGTTTAAATTTACCAGTAGCTCCTGCATTTCCCACCCTAGGCTTATACTCGAGTCAATAAGTTTTCCCAGTTTTTTGTGTCAAAATTAGGGGGTCGGCTTATACTCAGGTCGGCTTATACTCGAGTATTTACGGTACTTCTAAAATACTAAATGGTAACAGGATCCCTCAGAAATTGACGAGGTCTCTGATATTTAATCACACATATACAGGCAACTTGGGAAATATGTTCTGATATTGGCACCTATTTTGTTAAAATTGTTACTACATTTATACCACAAAAACTGCCCGAGTCTTAAATTAATTTACACCTATCTGACAAGGTGTAAATGACTGGGAATTTGTGCTCTCTTTTTCTTGTCTTGTCTGAGCTGCTCAGCTAATGGAACCATCTTAATTAATTTCAAAGAGTTACAAGCAATTGTACAGAAAGAACCCATGTGAGCAGGTAAACATCTCCATTAATGCAGGTGGCATCTAGCACTAGAGAAAGCAAGACTGATAGAAAGTGATCAGCACGGCTGGTAGATACAGATGCAGGACAGCAGGAGCAAAATATCCCGCCAAGCAACTGATACAGGTGCCCAGAGGCCAGGTCATGATGCTGATCTGTGAAATTCTGAATGGTTTTTGCTGATATTAATGTTCTTTTCTTAGTTTCATACACAGGATGCTGCAGTGTTTGTCACCTCTTGAGTAGGTTCTCCACTAGTGTTGAGCATTCCGATACCGCAAGTATCGGGTATCGGCCGATATTCGCGTTATCGGAATTCCGATACTTTTTCAATATCGTATACCGGAATCGGAAGTTCCCATAATTCTTTGAGAGGCAATGTGATGTTAGTCAGCCAATGATGAATCTTATGAAGTGTGGGCACATCCTGTAATGCTGCGGTCATGTTAACTAATGGCATGGCTGTGATTGGCTGCTGAAATGATGTCAGAATGCACTATAAAAGGCGCCGCAGCCATTTTAGCGTCACTGTGCTGTGAACTCAGTTAGGGACAGAACGCTACTCTGCTCACTCTGAGGGACAGTTAGATATTGCGATTTTGTGTACTACTGTGCTTGAGGCAGGCTAGTTTACCAACAGGTCCTGCCCACATCCTTCTTCCTAGTGAGGATTCAACATCATCAGCCGGCGTTCCTGATCTGGCCACGGAGGCCAGAGATCACCGGCTTTCATCAACGGATGTAAGTTTCGTCTGCGGGCCATAGGAGGCTGAAGTCGGACTTTCTACTGCAAGTGACCCATCGGGGTTGTCAGCAGGCCAGAGGAGGCTGAAATTGGACTTTCTATTGCAAGTGACCCATCGGGGTTGTCAGCAGGCCAGAGGAGGCTGAAATTGGACTTTCTATTGCAAGTGACCCATCGGGGTTGTCAGGTAAAACCAGTGCAAACAGGACTATTTTCTCCACAGTGCACCACTAATACTCATTCATCTGAGCTGTCACCGGCCGGGACAGTGTCAATTTCTTCTGACCTTTCTGCATAAAAGGTTTTTTAGGATTTCTGCAGCGTTTTTCTGCTCCATCGTTAAAAGAGGACCTCTTTTACTTTTTCAGGGTTTGTCCATATTAATACCCATATGAATAAATACCTTATGCGTATTATGACTATTTAGTCCTTTGGTTTAGGGTTTACTACATAATAGACTACAGGCTTTTCTCATCACCTTTTTCTCACGGGTCTTAGTGCAATATTTATTTATTACTGTATTATTACATCTGCATCTCAAACTGTTCTACAGAGTGCGTCTGAATTTATGTATTGTTTTCCATTTGACACATGCATATTCCTATTTTTCTACAGATCCTTTTGTGTCTTGTAGTTTTTATGTGCGCAAACTATTTTTATTTTCAATTATAGAGGGCCATGTTATTGACTTTGCATTGACGTGTAAAAGATTTATGTTGTGCCACTGGCTATATGTATTCTAAAGGTGTACCCAGTCTCAACAGATCATTAGTCTGATTGTTCTTTGATTCTCCTAAATGTGAATTTGTCTGATTTGGTGTCAAACTTGACTTTGTCCCTATTTTTGTTTTGCCATGTGACCCAATGATTATACAAATCTATATAGGGTTTGGCATCATCAAAAGTAACAGAATATTAACATGCATGCATATTTAGGATATAAAAGAGAAGTATCTTGTTGTGCCAGAGTGTTCCTAACTCCTGAATGGATATAAAACAATATGGTCTACGGATCAGGTAAAATCGAGGGTCCGCATGTCTATATTTTATACAATTTGAGTGGGCAAGGGTGGGATTTAGAGATTAGCCCATTCATGAAAGTTTTGGGAGCTGAGAACCTTCAGGAGTTGTTAACCATGCTTTGAGGTCGATTGAATGCCATGTCACTCAGGCAGCCAATCACTGCTGTCAAGCGCAATGGAAAGCAACACACGGTTGGTCCTGTGGCCAGCAGCACAGGAGGGGTAAGGGTAAAACATGAATATATTAGATTATGTTTTACTATTTGGAGCAAGTTTGAAGTTTTCTTTAAGGATTGGAAAACCACCTTCAGTTAGGAATCGGATCAATCAAACAGGGCACAATATGGAATAATGTGCGTTGTTATACACAGTAACTTACAAACGTGGTTCTCTCTGGCATCTATGTACATGGGCAAGTATTACTCTAATTTGGGTCTAATGTGTAGTTTATTGGGTGCAATATAGGCTCATTGTAGGACTGCAAACACACAATTTGGTTCTTTGCAGGTAGAATATGGTACTTTATGCAAAGTATATGGCTGTGTGCAGGCACAGAATCGCACTGTCCTATGAAAACAAACTATGGGACTATTGTGGCATGGTATGGCGGTCTCTGGCCACTGTTTAGCATAATATAGTACTATATGGACATTGGACAACAACAACTTTTTAATGTGCTGGTATTGTTGTGGTTACAATTAAAGAAATATTCTCAATTTGTCTCTGGAGCAGGTCAGAGCTATGTTGCTCTTTACTTCTTTGTTTCTGATAGGATAGGCTGAGTTATAGTATTAGTAGAACTATAAAGTTCTGCTGTAACACATTCAGCTATTAGTGATTTGTTTTATAATGTACACTGCTATCACTGTATTTACGGTACATATAGAGATAATGGCACTTGAACAAGCACATAGCTCAGGATAGTCAGAGCTGTGATTAGGAGAACTGCTCTTGGAGAAGCTAGTGCTATAGATTGGTGATTTTGCAAGTAGAGATGGGCGAACCCGAACAGTAAAGTTCGGCATCCAGACCGAACACCTATGACCTATGACCCGACATGAAATGACACTTGGTGTACATAGGGTTAACCATGTCTTTTCATGTCCTTTGCTATCTAATTTGCACAAACAATTAAATCAGACTATGTGTGCAAAATTTCACACCTGTAGGGGTTAATTAAAGGTGTAAATTCGTAGCAAAAAAGTCCGGTTTTTTTACAACGAATTTACACCTTTAATTACCCCCTACAGGTGTGAAATTTTGCACACATAGACTGATTTAATTGTTTGTGCAAATCAGATAGCAAACGACATGAAAAGACATGGTTAACCCTATGTACACCAAGTGTCATTTCATGTCGGGTGCTTCTGTCTTTTCACTGAAGCCGGCTTTACCCGGCAATTGAATCAGAGGATATTTTACTATGTAGAAGTGTATAAACTATACATATATGTATATATATATGTCACAATGACATGTATATATATATATATGTATTCTATGTGTGTATATTTAGTGTTTACAAGGAAAGAATGGGGTTTTTTTAGTTGCGATATTTTGTTCCCATAGACTTACATGGGAGATTCTTTCATGCATTCAATTAATTGTCAACTTATTCTTATAGCTTTCATAGTGTTTTAGGCTAAAGGTAGACTTAAAAGGTTATTCCCATCTCCAAGATCTAATCCCAATATGTAGTAGGTGTAATAATAATAATAATATTAGCAAATACCTCCAATTAGAAATGTAGTATAGTTTTTCTGATTCGCTATGTCTCTTTCCTCATTTGCAGGCATTGCAGGACCTTAGGTATCCATGGTTATGACTACTAGCAACTAGCTTACTGTCACTATATCAGTGGTCGTAACCATGGATACCTAAGGTCCTGCAATGTCTGCAAATGAGGAAAGAGACATAGCGAATCAGAAAAACTATGCTACATTTCCATTATGTATATGTGTGTGTGTATACACCAATATGTGATGAAACGGTGCACACACACGACGGCTGCTGCCGTCCGACCCAGTAAACTGCAGGGATTTATAATTATCCCACTTCCACTTAGGAACTTGCAGCTCTCTGGCGCCCCCCTTACCCTCAGGTCAGTCAGGGAACTGCACCTAGGATAATTAGTCGCCAGACGGGTCACTTGGATGTGTGCTGGCTATTGGGCATGCTGCAGTGAGGGAATTATAATTACTCCGAGCCGCAGCCGGGTAATACACTTATAAAACCCGCTCCGTCACCGCCAACGCCACCCCATAGGTCAACACTTTACACCCCTTCTTTATAGCTGCCACCAGCCACGGTTTACTTGGAACAATTTATCAAGAGGGTCCGTAGCAACCCCAAAACAGTAGCGTAGTACTTCAGGCGCGTGCAAATTCGTTTATAGAGCAGGAGAAACAAACTAATAAATTTATAGGTTTATTCCTTAACCCCTTCACCCCAAGGGTGGTTTGCACGTTAATGACCGGGCCAATTTTTACAATTCTGACCACTGTCTCTTTATGAGGTTATAACTCTGGAACGCTTCAACGGATCTTCGCGATTCTGAGATTGTTTTCTCGTGACATATTGTACTTCACGTTAGAAGTAAAATTTCTTCGATATACCTTGCGTTTATTTTTTGAAAAAAACGCAAATATGGTGAAAATTTTGAAAATTTTGCAATTTTCAACCTTTGAATTTTTTTTCCCTTAAAACAGAGAGATATGTCACACAAAATAGTTAATAAATAACATTTCCCACATGTCTACTTTACATCAGCACAATTTTGGAACCAAAATTTTTTTTTGTTAGGAAATTATAAGGGTTAAAAGTTGACCAGTGATTTCTCATTTTTACAACAAAATTTACAAAGCCATTTTTTTAGGGACCACCTCACATTTGAGGGGTCTATATGGCAGAAAATACCCAAAAGTGACACCATTCTAAAAACTGCACCCCTCAAGGTACTCAAAACCACATTCAAGAAGTTTAATAACCCTTCAGGTACTTCACAGGAGCTGAAGCAATGTGGAAGGAAAAAATTAATATTTAACTTCTTAGCCACAAAAATGATCTTTTACAAACGTTTTTTTTATTTTCACAAGGGTAAAAGGAGAAAATGGGCAGATAAAGTTGTTGTGCAATTTCTCCTGAGTACGCCAATACCCCATATGTGGGGGAAAACCACTGTTTGGGCACACGGCAGAGCTCATAAGGGAAGGAGCGCCGTTTGACTTTTTCAAACTAAAATTGGCTGGAATTGAGATTGGACGCCATGTCGTGTTTGGAGAGCCCCTGATATGCCTAAACAGTGGAAACCCCCATAAGTGACACCATTTTGGAAACTAGACCCCCTAAGGAACTTATCTAGATCTGTTGTGAGCACTTTGAACCCCAAAGTGTTTCACAAAAGTTTATAATGCCTGGGTGTGAAAAAAAAAAAAAACAATTTTCCACAAAAATGATTTTTTAGTCCCAAATTTTTGATTTTTCCCAAGGAAATTGGACCCCAAAAGTTGTTTTCCAATTTGTCCTGAGTACGCTGATACCCCATATGTGGGGGGGGGAAACTGTTTGGGCGCACGGCAGGGCTTGGAAAGGAAGTAGTAACGTTTTGGAATGCAAACATTGATGGGGGTCATGTTCCATTTGTAGTGCCCCAGATGAGCCTAAACAGTGGAAACCCCCCACAAGTGACCCCATTTTGGAAGCTAGACCCCCTAAGGAACTTATCTAGATCTTTGGTGAGCACTTTGAACCCCCAAGTGCTTCACACAAGTTTATAATGCCCGAGCATGAAAATAAAAAATCCTATTTTTTTCCCACAAAAATTATCTCTTAGTCACTAATTTTTTATTTTCCCAAGGGTAACAGGAGAAATTGGACCACAAAATTTGTTGTCCAATTTGTCCTGAGTACGCTGATACCCCATATGTGGGGGGGAACCACTGTTTGGGCGCATGGCAGAGCTCGGAATGGAAGGAGCACCATTTGACTTTTTCCAACCAAAATTGGCTGGAATTGAGATTGGACGCCATGTTGCATTTGGAGAGCCCCTGCTGTGCAAAACAGTGGAAACCCCCCACAAGTGCCCCCATTTGGGAAACTAGACCCCCTAAGGAACTTATCTAGATCTTTGGTGAGCAATTTGAACCCCCAAGTGCTTCACACAAGTTTATAACGTAGAGCCGTAAAATTAAAAAATCATATTTTTTCCACAAAATTGATTTTTTCACCCCAATTTTTATTTTCCCAAGGGTAACAAGACTCCAAAAGTTATTGTGCAATTTGTCCTGAGTGCGCTGATACCCCATATGTGGGAGTAAACCACTGTTTGGGTGCATGGCAGAGTTTGGAAGGGAAGGAGCGCCGTTTGACTTTTTCAACGCAGAATTGGCTGGATGCCATGTCGTGTTTGGAGAGCTCCTGGTATGCCTAAACAGTGGAAACCCCCCACAAGTGACACCATTTTGGAAACTAGACCCCTCAAGGAACTTATCTAGATGTGTGGTGAGCACTTTGAACCCCAAAGTGCTTCACAGAAGTTTATAACGTACAGCTGTAAAATAAAAAATCCTTTTTTTTTTTTTTACAAAAATGATTTTTTCGCCCTCAATATTTTATTTTCACAAGGGTAACAGGAGAAATTGGACCCCAAAAGTTGTTGTCCAATTTGTTCTGAGTATGCTGATACCCAATATGTGGGAGTAAACTACTGTATGGGCCACGTCGGGGCTCGGAAGGGAAGTAGTGAAGTTTTGGATTGCAGACTTTGATGGAATGGTCTGGGGGAGTCATGTCGCATTTGGAGACCCCTGATGCGTCTAAACAGTGGAAACCCCCCACAAGTGACCCCATTTTGGAAAATAGACCCCACAAGGAACTTATTGTAATGTATGTAGTACAGTTCATATAGCGTCTTGTGCTTGGGTGCGATGAAAACACAGGAGTCACAGGTTTGATATAGAAAAGTCCTGTATTACTTCATACAAGTTGGCAGAAATAGTCACACAGTTTGCAGACACAGAAACAGGAGACACAGCAGGCCAGAGTAACCCAAGCTCAGCAATCACTCTCCAATACAGATTCAGGATCTTCTTCTCTGTTACCGTAAGTCCATGCAAACGTGGGTCTTTCAAAGAGCAGGGTTCAGAGTCCACAAGTGCTTCAGAGTCCCTCAGTAGGAATAGCTGGAGTACAAGGTCCAAGGCTTACAGGAGTCAAGTCACAGGTTCACTGCAGGCTAGATTCTGAAGCACTGATTGCTCAGCTGTGGCTGCTTAAGAAGCAAAGGAGAGAATCAGGGCGGGAACATGCAAGCTGGAAACTCCATTTTGACTGAGGGCAAGATAGCTGCAGCAAGACAGAAAGTAAAATGGCTGACGAACAAACTGAGTTTCAGGAATATATACATAGAACCTTACATTACTCCCCCCTTAAGGACAACCTCCGGATGACCTCAGACCAGGCTTGTGTGGGTACCTCTGATGAAACTGACGGAGCAAGCGAGGAGCATTAACGTTATTGACCGGTTCCCATGAGTTGTCCTCCACTGGGTAGCCCTGCCATTTAATCAGATATTGTAACTGATTTCTATACAACCTGGAATCTAAAATCCTTTCAACCACAAATTCTTCCTGACCATCGACTAGCACTGGGTCAGGGCAAGGAGAGGAACGTCCAGGAAACGTATTGGGTGTCGCAGCCTTTAATAGGGATACATGAAAGACAGGGTGGATTCTCATAGTTCTGGGCAGTTGAAGACGACAAGCAACGGCACTTATAATTTTACTGATTTTATAGGGTCCAATGTACTTATGTCCCAACTTAGACGATGGAATCCTTAACTTAAGATTTCTGGTTGACAGCCAGACCAAGTCTCCTACCTTGAAAGCTGGTGCAGGTTTACGAAATTTATCTGCTGCTTTCTTGTACCTTTCTTGAGCCGATTCCAGATTTTCCTTTAGAAGATCCATATTCTTCTGTAAAGACGTGATTCTTTCAGCCACTGCTGGTAAAGGCGTTTCTATGGGAAATCGTGGTAGAATGTTAGGATGATAACCTAGATTAGAGTAAAAGGAGACTGTTTAGTGGAGGCACTCTGAGATTTGTTATACGAGAACTCAGCTAATGGAAGTAGATCCACCCAATCATCCTGTAGGTGGCAGATAAAGCAGCGGAGATACTGCTCCAGGGTTTGATTGGTTCGTTCGGTCTGTCCATTAGTCTGGGGATGAAAAGCAGAAGAAAGGTTTACTTTAATGTCCAATGCTGCACAGAAATTTTGCCAAAACCTAGAAGTGAATTGCACCCCTCGATCCGAAATAACCTCATCCGGTACTCCATGTAAGCGAAACACATCTTTAATCATCAAATCTGATGTCTGTTTTGCAGTGGGTAAGCCGACACAAGGGATAAAATGAGCTGCCTTTGTTAGACGGTCAACCACCACTAGAATGGTGTTCTTCCCCTGAGAGGTTGGTAACTCCACAATGAAGTCCATAGAAATGGATCCCCACGGGCGGGACGGGGTGGGAAGAGGCTGTAACAGACCAGTTGGTGAGGAGCGAGGTGTTTTGCATCTTGCACAGACCTCACATGAAGTGACATAATTCAAAACATCCTTCCTGCAAGTGGGCCACCAAAAGAAACGAGAAAGAAATTCCTGTGTCTTTAGAATTCCTCTATGCCCAGCTATCTTGGAATCGTGAATGAGTTGCAATACTCTTAATCTGACTGTTTCAGGAATATACAGACGTTGTCCCTGAATCCACACACCATTCTTAAAGACAAGACTTACGTCCCTTGGGGGTTGTGCCAAAAAGGAATCCGCATGGTATGCTTCCTTGATGTCCTTAAGTAGGTCTTGATTATGAATTACTCCTAGGAATCTAGAGTCAGGAAGAATAGTCTTAGGAGGAGTAATTGGACGTGTCTCTGCTGAGTAAATCCTAGAGAGTGCATTAGCCTTTCCATTGCGCGATCCTGGTCAATAAGAGATGATAAAATTAAATTGGTTTAAGAAAAGATTCCAGCGAGCCTGGCGAGGAGTCAGGCACTTAGCCGACCTGATAAACTCAAGGTTACGATGGTCTGTCTGGACGACTATTTGCTGTGCAGCTCCCTGAAGAAGGTGTCTCCATTCTTTGAAGGCGGCAATAATGGCCAACAACTCTCTATTGCCCACATCGTAGTTCCTCTCAGCCGAAGACAACTGCTGGGAAAAGAAGGCACAGGGATGCAAGACATTCTTCTCACCTGTTCTCTGAGAGAGTATAGCTCCAACGGCACAGTCTGAAGCATCCACCTCTATTATGAAGGCAAGCTCGGGGTTGGGATGTACTAGGATAGGTGCAGTGGTAAATTTATCTTTTAGACGGGAAAATGCTTCCTGGGCTTGGGGAGTCCAGAAAAACCTAGACTCTTTCCGGGTAAGTTGAGTGATAGGTGACACTACCTCAGAGAAATTTCTAATGAAACGTCTATAGAAGTTGGCAAACCCGATGAAGCGCTGTACCTCCTTCACATTTCTAGGACTTGGCCAATCCTTGATGGCTTGGGTTTTGCTTCCATCCATACTAATTCCTTGTGTAGACAGTACATACCCCAGAAATTGAATTTCGGTCCTATGGAATTCACACTTTTCAAGTTTGATGTAAAGATGATTTTGTCTTAGACGTTCCAAGACCATTCTCACATGTCCATGATGTTCCTCTGTGGAGTTAGAAAAAATTAGAATATCATCCAAATAAATTACCACGAATGTATCTAGGAGATCCCTGAAGATGTCATTCACCAAGTGTTGGAAAGTGGCTGGGGCGGTACTCAGACCAAAAGGCATAACTAGATATTCAAAGTGTCAATAGCGTGACCTGAATGCAGTCTTCCATTCATCCCCAGGTCTAATACGGACTAAGTTATAGGCCCCACGAAGATCTAGTTTAGAAAAAATTTTGGCATGTCGCACTCTCTCCAATAACTCAGGGATTAAAGGCAATGGATAACGGTTTCTAATAGTAACCTTATTGAGTTCCCTATAGTCTACGCATGGTCTCAGAGATCCATCTTTCTTCTTTACAAAGAAGATGGGTGCACCTGCAGGAGATGAAGAGGGGCGTATGAAGCCCTTGGCTAGATTTTCATCTATGTAATCCTTTAAAGCCTTTAGCTCGGGCCCCGCCAGGGGTAGATCTTACCAAAAGGTATCTCTGCTCCAGGCAATAATTCAATTGGACAATCATATGGACGGTGAGGAGGAAGCTGGTCAGCGTTCTTCTTGTCACATGAATCCACATAGTCCTGGTATACAGCTGGTAGTTCAGGGACTGACATGATTCCTTTAGGAACAGAGCAAGCTGAAACTTTTGGACTCATCTGTTTCTCTGGAAAGTGTAATTCCTTGGTCTCCCAGTTAATGGTAGGATTCTGAGCCTGCAGCCATGGTAGCCCTAGAATAATGGGAAAGTGGGGAGAAGAGATAAGCATAAAGGACAGTTTCTCTTGATGATCTTTACCCATAAGAACCCTCAAAGGCTCTGTTTCCTGATCCACTGGTCCAGAGGTCAGCAGGGAGCCATTCACAGTTTCCATCTGTACTGGAGTAGCCTTCTTCACTGAACGTATTCCCTGTTTCAGAGCAAAGGAGACATCCATAAAATTTCCACTTGCCCCTGAGTCGATCATAGCAGAGCTAGACACCCAAGCTGAGTCAACCCAGAGTTTGATGGAAAGAAAGCAATGAGAATTGTTTTTCTTACAACTCAACTGGGACACCGCTGAGGAAACTTGAAAAATGGCAGCGTTTACACAGTCAACGTCCTCAGAGGTAACGGAGTTTAAGTCCGAGAAATCAAGATCTGTTGCTGCAGATCTCTCTGGAGCCTGAGGCTCGGACCTGACAGATCCCCTCTCGCAACACTCACAATGAATGAGTGCTGCAGTAGTCTTACGAGAACGGCTGGGGCAGTTTATAATGAAGTGCCCTGACTTACCACAATAGAAACATAGATTCTCCTTAAAACGATGTTCCCTGCGTGCATCACTAACCCGTCGTTGTAAAGAGTCTACCTGCATGGGTTCAGGTTCAGGTACCCGTGTAATCCTACTCAAAGGTTCCTTAGCTGGAGAGGAAGGTAGGAAATACTACTGTATGGGCGCACGTCGGGGCTCGGAAGGGAAGTAGTGACGTTTTGGATTGCAGACTTTGATGGAATGGTCTGGGGCGTCATGTCGCATTTGGAGAGCCCCTGATGCGCCTAAACAGTGGAAACCCCCCACAAGTGACCCCATTTTGGAAAATAGACCCCACAAGGAACTTATCTAGAAGTGTGGTGAGCGCTATGAAGCTCCAAGTGCTTCACAGAAGTTTTATAACATACAGCCGTAAAAACAAAAAAATCATTTTTTTTTTTTACAAAAATGATTTTGTCGCCCCCAGTTTTTTATTTTCCCAAGGGTAACAGAAGAAATAGGACAAATTGCACAATAACTCTTGTGGTCCAGAGTACGCTGATACCCCATATGCGGGAGTAAACTACTGTTTGGGCGCATGGCAGAGCTCAGAAGTGAAGGAGCACCGTTTGACTTTTTCAACGCAGAATTGGCTGGAATTGAGATCAGACGCCATGTCACATTTGGAGAGCCCCTGATGTGCCTGAACAGCGGAAACCCCCCAATTCTAACTCCAACCCTAACCCCAACACACCCCTAACTCTAGTCCCAACCCTAACCACAAACCTAACCCTAACACACCCCTAACCGTAATCCCAACCCTAATCCTAATCCTAACGTTAGCGCCAACCCTAACCCTAACTTTAGCCGCAACCCTAACCCTAACGGGAAAATGGAAATAAATACATTTTTTTAATTTTATTATTTTTCCCTAACTAAGGGGGTGATAAAGGGGGGTTTGATTTACTATTTATAGCGGGTTTTTATGATTGGCAGCTGTCACGCTAAAAGACGCTTTTTATTGCAAAAAATAGTTTTTTGCATCACCACATTTTGAGAGCTATAATTTTTGCATATTTTGGCCCACAGAGTCATGTGAGGTCTTATTTTTTGCAGGACGAGGTGACGTTTTTTATTGGTACCATTTTTGAGCACGTGACATTTTTTGATCGCTTTTTATTTCGATTTTTGGGAGGTTAGAATGAACAAAAATCAGCAATTCATGAATTTCTTTTGGGGAGGCGTTTGTACTGTTCAGCGTGTGGTAAAATTGATAAAGCAGTTTTATTCTTCGGGTCAGTACGATTACGGCGATACCTTATTTATATCATTTTTTTATGTTTTGGTGCTTTTATAGCATGAAAACAATTTTATATATAAAAATTATTATTTTGCATCGCTTTATTCTGCGAGCTATAACTTTTTTATTTTTTCGCTGATGATGCTGTATGATGGCTCCTTTTTTGCGGGACAAGATGTCGTTTTCAGCGGTACCATGGTTATTTATCTCGGTCTTTTTGATCACGTGTTATTCCACTTTTTGTTCAGCGGTATGATGATAAAGCATTGATTTTTTGCTTCGTTTTCTTTTTTTTTTTTTTAAGGGGTTCATTAAAGGGGTTAACTAGTGGACAGTTTTATAGGGGGGGTCGTTACGGACGCGGCGATACTAAATATGTGTACTTTTATTGTTTTGGTTTTTTTATTTACAGGAAAGAATGAATTTATTGGGGAATATTTTTTTTTTTTTATGATTTTTTTTTTACCACTTTTTATTTTTATTTTTTTTACTTTTATACTTTGTCCCAGGGTGGGACATCACTGTATTTTATCAGATCGCTGGTGTGACAGTGTGCACAGCACTCTGTCACACCAGCGATCGCTCTGGCACTGCTGCAGGCTTCCCCAGCGCCTGCTCTCAGCAGGCACTGAGGAAGCCGCCTCCCTGCAGGACCCCGGCGCCATCTTGGATCCGGGGACCTGGAGGGAGGACGGACCCTCGGAACAGCGCGACACATCGCGCTGCTCTGAGGGTCTCAGGGGAGCGCGCAGGGAGCCCCCTGCCTGCGCGATCCTCCCCTGTGCCCCGGGTACACCGCGATCATGTTTGATGTCGGTGTGCCAGGGGTTAATGTGCCGGGAGCGGTCCGTGACCGCTCCTGACACACAGTCACGGGTGTCAGCTGTGATAATCAGCTGACACCCGGCGGCGATCAGCTGCGCTCCCCCCGGGAGCGCAGCTGATCGCCCATGACGTACTATTCCGTCCATGGGAATAAGGTCCAGGGTCACATGGACGGAATAGTACGTCTGATGGCAGAGAGGGGTTAAAAAGACAGGCAGTGCTTATACAATATAAAAAGATGTAACAAGCTGAGGCAATATAGTTATGTACAATACAGTTACAAAATAAACGGGATTAAGAATGAAAGACTCACATGATAGTTAGATCATATACAGGCAAGCCAGGCTGGGGAAGGAGCCACACTTCATAGTTCATTTGCAGATCTCTTAGTCAAGACGTCACAGCAAGGACTGTCCCGAGGAGTGCCGGGGCTTTGCCCCTAGATAGCTGGATAGATAGATAGATAGATAGATAGATAGATAGATAGATAGATAGATATGAGATAGATAGATAGATAGATATGAGATAGATAGATAGATAGATAGATGATAGATAGATAGATATAGGATTGATAGATAGATAGATAGATAGATAGATAGATAGATAGATAGATAGATATGAGATAGATAGATAGATAGATAGATAGATGATAGATAGATAGATATAGATTGATAGATAGATAGATAGATAGATAGATAGATAGATATGGGATAGATAGATAGATAGATAGATAGATAGATAGATAGATAGATAGATAGATGATAGATAGATAGATATGGGATAGATAGATAGATAGATAGATAGATAGATAGATAGTATAGGATGATAGATAGATAGATAGATAGATAGATAGATATGGGATAATAGATAGATAGATAGATAGATATATGGGATCGATAGATAGATATGAGATAGATAGATAGATAGATAGATAGATAGATAGATAGATAGATAGATAGATAGATGTAATCCATTATCTGCAGGATGATGGTTGACTCTGCAGGTCCAAAGAATTTTTTCTCTTCCGCTCAACTTCCCATTTTGTCCCTAAGCACAATTGTCCACATCCAAACGATTAGTTAGGATGTGATCACTTATGTAACGCACTGGTATTTCCCCCTTAAAACAGTCACATCATAATGTAATTGTAATTGCAGACAATGATCCTACACATTTCGAGGTCTCGGCACCAACAATCTCACGCTGTGTGCACACAGTCCTCCTTCTACAAACACCACATTTGCAGAGATTAGTGGCGTGTCAGTCTTTGTCCTAGGGCGGCATATTTCCATCTCTTTAATGCCATATTTAAAGTTCATAAAAATCACTCATAAGAAATCATCACTGTACTAAGTATTTACTGGCGTGTCAGTGTAAATGTGAGCTTGCTAAATGCTAATGAAAGTTGATGAGTTAAAAGAGGGCATAAGATCTCATTTCATCAGATGATAATATGCAGACGTGATTTAGAGTTTGATTTACAAGCAGTTTTTAATTAAGAAAGTGAGTGTAAAAGATGGCGGAGGAGCCCACTGTGCCAGAGGAGCCGGCTTGGATTTGAAATTTAGATTTAACTATTACAGTGTCGGGCCGAGTGTGCACAGATTCTGAGAAGAGATGGAGAGGATGTACGGCAGACTTCGGAACGTCATGGCCTTGGGCTTAGGTCGTGGTTGTCATATTTTTTTATGCAGAGAGGTTTTCTTTCCTATAATTAATGTTCTCATAAATTTACAAGAGACAAAAAACTTAAACATTAGCGATCTGCGTATGTGCTCTGATAAGGTGTTATCTGAGCATGCTCAGGTGCTAACCAAGTGACTTTGATGTGCTTGAAAAATATGTTTGAGTCCCCGCAGCTGCATATCTCTAGACTTTTGGATAGAAATATATATTTAATTTCACTAACAAATGTAAAAAAAAAAGTAGTATTTCATGTGCCCTGACATGTCTAGTCTAGTAAATATTTGTATTCCCAATTCTAGAGCCTCTTTAGTTAAAATTCTGTGCTGTGCCAATCCTCCTGGAAATGTATGAATAAAGTGACAAGTGATACTATTCCTCTTGTCAATAGGGGACGTCACTATACAGATTCACAATGGCAGCAATCATTGGACTATTGACATTTGTTAGATTTAGCCATTTCTATATTAACTCCCCCTTCACACCTAAATGTTTTGTGAATTTGTATAAAGGGTCATAATGTCATTTTTAAGTTCAAAATTGTGTGCTGAATAATTTGATAATATATTTATTTTTTAGATTCTTAGCTCCATTTTTTTCTACATAGACTTATCAGTAATCTGCAGGTTAATAGCATTATGAAGGTGCCCGGCTTCCTCATCAAAAGTGTGGCACCCAGGAGAAACTGAACTTTATTCCTCCCAGGAGCCGTTGGCTTTCAGTCATACAGGCGTGACAGCACAGCTTCAGCCATTGGTCACAACACTGAGGGTGGCGGCTGTAAGCATGCCCCGGCACTGACTGACAGCCAGCTCGGCAGTGCATTAGTGTAGAGGCAGCTGTCAGTCAAAGTACCTGGGTGTGGTTACGTCCGCCCCTCGATGTATACTCAGCAGTAACTGACGCCACATCAGCACACCTGGATGACTAAAACACTAGCTCCTAGGAGAAATAAAGTACATTTTTGCCTGGGTGCAGCACTTTCAGTACAGCTGCCAGGCACCTTCATAACCCCCTGTCTGCTGGTTAATAGTGTTATTCGACCAGACAGGTTACCTTTAACTGATAAAATTATAGTTCCATGCAGTCACCACTAGGTGGAGCTTGTAGGCTGACTGCATACTGTTATGCTCCCTCTACTGGTTGCGGAGTGAATGTCTCAGACTTCTGAAGCCGAGTGTACATCAGGTAGTCTGCGAAGTGTTGTGGACGTTCTGTGACAACACAAGAGAGTGAGGCCCTAAAAGGATGAATTTATGGCAGAGGAGGACACTAGGTAATTTTATTCTATATACTACATAAACATTGTACCTAGGGCCAGAGTTTCCCTTCTACACGGGCATCTAGCCCCAATTAAACAGCACGAATGTCATGGGACTCATGCACAATCGCCACTAATGTATGACCATAATTAGTATTTGGAAAGTTTTAGAGGAAGTAAAGTCTTATTAAATTGTAATTTTCTCTGCATTTACAGCGCGCTATATCCTTTATAGTGACAGTAAATACAAGCATAAGGATTCATTAGCTTTAGATTAAATGATGAACTATAGACTCTCAGCCCACTATATCTTTTTGATGAGAGCCAGCTTTTGATTTTTATAGGCAAATTCTCCAAAATGCCGCTGCCCGAGTCTAAAAGTGACGTTTTTCCTCTCAGCGAGGAGAGAGCTTGTTAAATACGCTTTTATCACTCTCATTAAATAGGAAAGGCAGCAATGATTAGGCAAACAGAACATCAAAGAGAAGGGGATAGTCATTCTTACTGATTGTACAGCTGTTTGCTAGAAAAAAGCTTCTCATACCCTACTCAAGCGGAGGTGTTCCTGCAGGTTACAGCAAGTATCAGCTGCTGGGACCGGGGTCCTTGTATGGCCGGAGTCACACTAGCGATGAATATGGACGCATAGCACATGGACCAGTATTAATCTATGGGGCAGCTCCCATCAAAGTTTTTTTTCTCTGCCGTATTCTACGTGCGGGTGAAATTGCAGCATGCTGCGATTGTCGCCGACACTCGGCCAAGTCTTGGTGCATAAGTCTATGAGTGCGAGTGACACAGTGCACATCACTCGGATACCATCCGAGTGCTGTGCGATATACGCTGACCCCAGCAATGGAGGAGATAGAGAAATTAGTTTCTCCACCTCCTCCGCAGCTGTGCTCCGATCCGCTCTGTGCGAGAGGCTCGGAGCACAGTACATGACACTCGGCTCCCGCACGCAGTAGAACAGGTGCTGAGGGTCATTAGCATATCGCATCCGATGCTCTCGCATGGGATGCCATACGCTCAGGGCCGGCTCCAGGTTTTTATGGGCCCCGGGCGAAAGAGTCTCAGTGGGCCCCTTTAACACAGACCACGATTCATGATGCTCCGATACTGCAGAGAAATATAGGTACAGTACAATGCCAAAGATTTCACTTCTTACATTACACGAGTGATATCTATTGTAAATTCTACAATAGCTCAAAAACCGCCGAATCCTCACAACATACAGTACACCGGACAGTACAGTCCTAGATGCAATATTATGGGCCAAATATAATGCTACATAAAGAATATTGGACCCCAAATAATGCTCCATAAAGAATATTGGACCCCAAATAATGCTCCATACAGAATACTGGACCACATAAATTGCTCCATACAGGATACTGGTCCCCATATGCGTCATACAAAATTGTTGGCGCTGTGGTTTCCTTGCGGTGCAGCCTGTTTTTTCTTTTTGTAACTTTTAAATAAAGCTGCTTTGCTTTTCATACTTCCTGGTATTTGGCTTTGACAAAACTTTATTGATATAGTCATATGAAGAGCTCACCAATTTTTAAAGCATTTCCAACATGGAAAGGCACTGAAAATTTATTTTTCTGTATTTAATGCAAGTCTATGGAAAAGTCTATACATAAAGCTCAGCGTACCCGCAAAATTAAATGACATGAGGCTAATTTCAAATGCACTACAGGTCAATTTATGCTGGGGATAGAAGAAAGCACAGAGGGCATGAGATTTCTATAACTACCATCCAATTTGCTGGAACCGTAAGACGCTGCTTTGTTGACCTAGAGAAAAAATGCAGCATCAAAAAATCACCTAAAACTCATCATGGGCACGCAGCCTTGATATTTCATATTATACCTAGCAATTAGAGTTGAGCGATACTTTCCGATATCCAAAAATATCGGATCGGAATGGTATCGCCGATATCACTAAAATATCGGCGATACCCGATACCGATACCGGAAGTCCCATGTAAGTCTATGGGAACAAAATATCGCAACTAAAAAAAACCTTTCTTTCGTTGTAAACACAAAATATACACACATAGAATACATATATATATATATACATATATATATACATGTCATTGTGACATATATATATACATATATGTATAGTTTATACACTTCTACATAGTAAAATAGCCTCTGATTCAATTGCCGGGTAAAGCCGGCTTCTGTGAAAAGACAGAAGCACCCGACATGAAATGACACTTGGTGTACATAGGGTTAACCATGTCTTTTCATGTCTTTTGCTATCTGATTTGCACAAACAATTACATCAGTCTATGTGTGCAAAATTTCACACCTGTAGGGGTTAATTAAAGTTGTAAATTCGTTGTAAAGAAAACGGACTTTTTTGCTACGAATTTACACCTTTAATTAACCCCTACAGGTGTGAAATTTTGCACACATAGACTGATGTAATTGTTTGTGCAAATCAGATAGCAAAGGACATGAAAAGACATGGTTAACCCTATGTACACCAAGTGTCATTTCATGTCGGGTTCTGCATTTTCACAAAAGCCAGCAATTGAATTAGCGGCTATTATACTATGTAGAAGTGTATGAACTATAAATATAAATATATATATATGTGTCACAAATTCAATGACATGTATATATATATATATGAGGTGTAAAATTGTTTAAAAAAAATGCGTGGGCTCCCTCCCTATTTTCGCAACCAGACAGACAAAGCCAGCGAATGGGGCAGATAATAATAGCCCAGAGAGGAACCATTATTTTTGGCCCCCCCTGGCTACTAACATCTGCCCCCAGACACCCCAGAAAAGACAAATCTATAATTAGATTCGCCCTTTCTGGCACTTTGCCCGTCTATTCCCATTGCCCTGTAGCGGTGGCGAATGGGTTAATATGGGGTTAAAGCCACCTTGCAATTGAAAGGTGACCTTAAGCCAGGTTAATAATTGAGAGCTGTCAATTAGACAACTATCAATTATTAATCCTATTGCATGAAATAAAAATAAAACACACACACTTTAATTAAAAATCATTTTAATGAAATAAAGACACATGTTTTTGACCATCTTTTATTTGACTGCAAAAACCATTTCCTGTAATAAAAATAAAATAAAAAAGCAAAATTATTCTTACCTATCCCATGCACAGTCAGGTCCCACGGTGTAATCCTTCAGAAAGGGTTAATGTTTACTGCAGGGACCGCAGCTAATGCTGCAGCCTCACAGTAAACCCCCAAATGAATGAGTTCCTCTCCTGGCTGACAGGAGAGGAAGTGGAAAGCTTAATTGATTGCTTTCCACTTTCACTTCAGGTCAGCCAGGGACACAATCAGTGACGTCAGAGGGAACTGATTAACAAAAATAGGGGTTCCCTTCGAAAAAAAAATGCCGTCGGGTCCCCCCTATTTTTGTTAACCAGCCTGATGAAGCAGACTGCTGAGCAGTGGCGTACCGTGAATGAAGCAGACCATGCAGCTGCTATGGGGCCCGGACAGGTGAGGGGGCCCTCGACGGTCGGGTAGCTGTGCTGACACAGTACTACCAGGGGGTCGGCGGGGGAGGGGGAGCGCAGCTCTTCTATATACTCACCCATCCTGGTGCGGTCTCTGCAGCCCCTGCTCTTCTCCCACGGTCTCCGACGCCTGTGTTCAGCGGTCAGGTGGTACCGCTCATTACAGTCATGAATACGCACATATTCATGACTTTAATGAGCTGTCCCGCGTGACCGCTGAACACTGGCGGCGGAGACCGTGGGAGAAGAGCAGGGGCTGCACAGACCGCGCCGGCGGAAGGGTGAGTATAAGGGATATTTACCTGTCCCGTTCCACCGTTGCTCGCGTCCTCTTGCTGCAATGTTCAGGTCAGAGGGCGCGATGACGTCGTTAGTGCGCGCCGCGCCCTCTGCCTCATCATTCACTGCTGGAGGACCCCAAAGACAGCGGCACTCAGCAGTGGAGAGAGGACAGGTAAATATCTCAGGTGCCGGGGCCCTGAGCGAGCGGTGACATCGGCACCTGGTGTCACCCCCTGCTCAGGACACCGGCACCTGGCCCCCAGCGACGAAAGGGAGTATGTCTTTTTTTTTTTTTTTGGTTGCAGCAGCTGCGGCAGCATAAGGGCCTATACTATATAGCATCTATGGGGCACAATCTATGGGGGCATAATACATTTTTTTGTTTAATGTGTCCCCTCACTGTGCTGGCACTTTACATTTACAATGGCTCTGGGTTTTTTTTTTTGGGGGGGGCCCATTCAGACTTTTGCTATGGGGCCCCATGATTTCTATGTACGCCCCTGCTGCTGAGGCATGGTATTTAAGGCTGTTAAGGAGCCAATATCCATGGACCTTGCCAGCAGCGTCGGACTGGAGTACCTTGGGCCCACCAGAGAAAAAATATTCTTGGGGCCCACCATCATACTTCCCAACCTTTGAAGAAGGGAAAGCGGGACAAAGGCTGTGGCACGCTGTGCCTGCTGCAGCAAATTTTAAGCTATGCCACGTTGCACCACAGACTGTCCAGGAGTTGGTGGATGCTTTAGTCCAGGTGTGGGAGGAGATCCCTCAGGAGACCATCCGTCGCGCTCATCAGGAGCATGGCCAGAAGTTGTAGTGAGGTCATACAGCATACCTCCCAAATTTTGAAGACAGGAAAGAGGGTTAAAGGCTGCGGCGCGCGTAGGGCGTCGCTGCAAATTTTTAGGCCACGCCCCGACCACACCCATTTAACAGCTAATCACACCCATATCCTCGCCCCAAGCGTACCCATTTAGCACTGCTGATCACACTGACTGGTAATGAGGGCACAGTGGCTGGTACTGAGGAAAAGAAAGAAAGAGCAGCGAGAGAGAAAGAACAAACAGAGAAAGAAAGAAAGAAAGGAAAGAAAGAAAAGAGAGAGAGAAAGAAAGAACAGAGAGAAAAAAGAACAGAGAGCGAGAAAGAAAGAACAGAGAGCGAGAAAGACTAGAGAGAGAAAGAAAGACTAGAGAGAGAGCCAGAGGCGTAGCTAGGGTTTTGGTTTAGTGGGGGCGAAACTTCTGAGTGGGCCCCTAATCAGAGAACCTCAGCAAATGACCGCGCTGTTGCCAAAAATAATCTATATATAAAAAGACCAATATTGATATTACCGCCATATGGTGTGTGGTAAATAATACCAGTCCTACAGAACATATAATAGATTACAGCACAGGTACAGATAATGACTTACCGCTGATGTTCTTTCTAATGGAATTGTTCACTTTTCATTTCTTTTCCATCTGGCCCAGACCGACATGACGACTTCTCCAGCCAGGACTCGACTGCAGAGATTACAACAAAGACACATTTCACTTCTCATATTTTTAGCACTGTCTTGGTCACCAATTGGACTATTCTCAACCTGCACAAACTCCTCATCCTGCTGATACCCCAATACTGAGCTGCTGCTGCCATATGTGTCCCTATTTCTGCACCTGATACCCCAATACTGAGCCGCTGCTGCCATATGTGTCCCTATTACTGCACCTGATACCCCAATACTGAGCCGCTGCTGCCGTATGTGTCCCTATTACTGCACCTGATACCCCAATACTGAGCCGCTGCTGCCGTATGTGTCCCTATTACTGCACGTGATACCCCAATACTGAGCTGCTGCTGCTGCCGTATGTGTCCCTATTACTGCACCTGCTGTGTGGTTCTGTGTGACCTCTAAATTTTAAAGCACCCCTCTAGAATATAGTAATGCCGGGTGCAAGTGCCCTAGAAAACAGTGACCACATTTTGTCCCCTAGACTGTAATAATGCCCTGTGTGCCCCTTTGAGGCTCAGTGCACACGTTTGCAGAATGTTTGCAGAATATTCCTGAGCAAAACCGGACTTTTTTCGCGGCAAAAACGCGCGTTTTTTTGCGCGGATTTTGCGCATTTTTGGTGCGTTTTTTGCGCGGTTTTGACGCGTTTTTACCGCGATTTTTTCCTGAACTTTCTAGGTCAATAATAAAGCGGGAAAAACGCTAGAAATCCGCAAAATTAATGGACATACTGCTAGATTTTCCGCGATGCGTTTTTTTTGCGGAAAAAAACGCACCATGTGCACAAAATTTGCGGAATTCATTCTAAATGATAGGATGCTTAATACATGCGTTTTTGACGCGTTTTTTCCCGCGAAAAAACGCGAAAAAAACGCAAATATTCCTGAACGTGTGCACTTAGCCTGACAGTCACAGTAACCCGAGTTCTCCTATAACAATAAGGCTAAGTGCACACGTTTGCAGAATGTTTGCAGAATATTCCTGAGCAAAACCGGACTTTTTTGCGCGGCAAAAACGCGCGTTTTTTTGCGCGGATTTTGCGCGTTTTTGGTGCGTTTTTTGCGCGGTTTTGACGCGTTTTTACCGCGATTTTTTCCTGAACTTTCTAGGTCAATAATAAAGAGGGAAAAACGCTAGAAATCCGCAAAATTAATGGACAAACTGCTAGATTTTCCGCGATGCGTTTTTTTTGCGGAAAAAAACGCACCATGTGCACAAAATTTGCAGAATTCATTCTAAATGATAGGATGCTTAATGCATGCGTTTTTGACGCGTTTTTTCCCGCGAAAAAACGCGAAAAAAACGCAAATATTCCTGAACGTGTGCACTTAGCCTAAGTGTCCACTTTACATTTAATAATGTCCCAAGTCTCCCCTGTACATCTCCCCTATACACAGAATAATGCCCCTCACTGGATATATACTGACCCCTTAATGTCCCCAAACTATTTAATGGGTCCAACACTGTATGATGGCCCCTAGATAGCATCCATACAGCATAATACACCAGATAGTCCTCAATATAGTATAATGCACCCACATAGGCAGCCTCTATATTATAATAAACCCCCATAGGCAGAGTCTATAATATAATGCACCACCATAGGCAGCCACTATATTATAATGCACCCCCATAGGCAGCCTCTGTAGTATAATGCATCCCCATAGGGAGTCTCTGTAGTATAATGCACCCCAATATGGAGCCTCTGTAGTATAATGCAGCCCCCATATACAGTCTCTGTAGTATAATGCACCCCCCATATACAGCCTCTGTAGTATAATGCACCCCCATTAAAAAAAAAAAAAAAAACAATACTCACCTCCAAGCTCCTGTGCTGCTCACTGTTCTTCCTCTCAGCGTCTGACAGTGGGCGCCGGCAGGTGATGTCATCGCGCCCGCTGTCAGATGCTGAGAGGGGGATTATGGGAGAGAAGGAGCGCTCGCTCCTTCTCTCTCTATGCGGTCAGCTGTATCGGCTGGATGCCGATACAGCTGACCCTCCGATGACGGGTGGGGGGCCCACTGCTGGCACCGGGCCCCCCCAACGCCTGTTCAGGCCCCATAGCTTCTGGGCGGCAGAGCAGGAAGATCGATTCTCCCTGCTCTGCCGCAGAATGTAACTGTATCGGCGTGCTGTGCACGCCGATACAGTTACTGTAGCGTAGCTCCGGGTGGGCCCCTTCAGAGCGCGGGGCCTGGGGCCACCGCCCCCTCTGCCCCGCGACCTATCCTTTCAAATCAGGGCCCACCACGCAGGAGCTGGGGCCCACCGGAGGTTTCTCCGGTGGCTCAGTCCGACCCTGCTTGCCAGCCTGATAATACCAGGCCACAGCAGTCTGCTTATCTTTGCTGGTTAACAAAAATAGGGGATCCCGTCGAAAAAATTTGGCGTGGGGTCCCCCCTATTTTTGTTAACCAGCCAGATGAAGCAGACTGCTGAGGCCTGGTTTTTCAGGCTGGTAAGGAGCCAAGATCCATGGACCTTGCCAGCCTGATAATACCAGGCCACAGCAGTCTGCATATCTTGGCTGGTTAACAAAATAGGGGATCCCCTCGAAAAAAATTTGGCGTGGGGTCCCCCCTATTTTTGTTAACCAGCCAGATGAAGCAGACTGCTGAGGCCTGGTTTTTCAGGCTGGTAAGGATCCAATATCCATGGACCTTGCCAGCCTGATAATACCAGGCCACAGCAGTCTGCTTAGCTTGGCTGGTTAACAAAAATAGGGGATCCCCTCGAAAAAAAAAGGGCGTAGGGGTCCCCCTATTTTTGTTAACCAGCCAAGTAAAATGCAGACTGCTGCGGCCTGGTATTAAAAGACTGTCAAGGCCCATGGATTTTGGCCCTCAACAGCCTGATAATACCAGGCTACAGCAGCCCCACATTTGGCGCATCAAAAGATGTGCCAATTGTGGCACTTTACCCGGCGGTGGCAAGTGGGGTAATAAGGGGTTAATGTCACCGTTGATTGCACGGTGACAATAAGCCCGGTTAATAATGGAGAGGCGTCAATAAGACACCGATCCATTATTAATCCCAAAGTTTTTAAATGTATAAAAAAAGACACAGCAAGAAAAAAGTCTTTTAATGAAATAAAAGAGACAACACAGTTTTCATTTCTTTTATTATACTCTCATTCCTGCGACGCCATCGATCTCCTGTAAAAAAAGGAAAAAAACAAACCAACAGTATACCACCTGTCCGACGCAGTCCATAGTAACGAATGTCCCACGACGATCCAGCTCTGCTACATCGGAATGCCAGGCAGAGCCTGTCATCGCGACGCAGCACAGCTGATTACCTGCTTCCCCGGCGGTGACGTCATCGGACTGACTGCTTTACGGCCGGGATTACCCAGCAGTCACTGCAGTTATCGCGAGAAACTGCATGTGACCGCCGGGGAAAGATGATGGCGGCCATCAAGCAGTCCAGGCCGTGACCGCCGGAGATCTTCTGCCAGGTAAGTGCCGCTGACTCCTGACAGACCCGACCGACGGACACTCACAGTGACAGTGACAATTCCGATTCCGGTATCCGATAAGACGACAATATCGGAACTCGGAATCGAAAGTCCGATACAGCTAATATCGGCCGATACCCGATATTTGCAGTATCGTATCGCTCAACACTACTAGCAATGCTTGAATTTAAAAAAAAATAGTTGTGGCTTTGATTTGTCTGAATGTGTCCAAAAATTTGATCCAGATTGAATCGATTCCTGGTGAATCAAAATACATTTATTATAATTCTGAGGTCTCTCCAGACACCTCAAAACATAATAAACAGAGAGGGAAAGGGTTATAAATGAGTAATAGATATGCCTGCCCCTCACCTGTCCTGCCACCACAGATCTTCATCCGCTCATTTAGTCTTTGCTTCAGATCTTCCGGCCTTCCGTCTGTGGGTTGATAATGTGCCTGAGGTCTAGTCAGCAGCAGAACACCTGAAGATCCAAAGACTGGAGGAGTGGGTGGGGAACTTTGGTGGCAGGACAGGTGAGGTACAGTCCTGGGACAGGTGAGAGACAGTCCTAGGAGAGGAGAGACACAGTTCTGGACAGGCGGGGAAAAGTCCTGGGAGAGAAGAGGGACAGTCTTGGGACAGGTGAGAGACAGTCCTGGGAGAGGTGAGGGACAGTCCTGGAACAGGTGAAGGATAGTCTTTGCAAAGGACAGGAGTGGGACAGTCCTGGGACAAGTTAGGGACAGTTCTGCGACAGGTTAGGGGTAGTCCTGTGAGAGGAGAGGGACAGTCCAGGGACAGGTGAGGGACAGTCCTAGGAGAGAAGAGGAACAGTTTTGGGACAGGTGAGGGACAGTCCTGGGAAAGGACAGGAGAGGGGCAGTTCTGGGGCAAGTGAGGTACAGTCCTGGAAGAGGAGAGGGACAGTCCTGGGAGAGGAGAGAGACAGTCCAGGGAGAGGGACAGTCCGGACAGGTGAGTATAATCTTTACTTTTATTTAACCCCTTCCCCATGCCGGCTGACCAGAATTTTGTTGAAATCATCAAACTGGATCATGAAAATCTAGGATTCGCCATAAATTTGTGACAAATTCAGTTTAATACCAAATGATTTGCTCAACTCTAATTATATTATCATATGGCTGCATTACATTTATACTAATACTTTACATCCAAAAATGGCGCACATCTTTATTAAATGTGACATGTTTTCAACCCTCTTAACCATTGCCACATTGAGTTTGCTGCAGGAAGTGTTTAAGGCTAAGGGTTTCCACTGTCACATGGAAGTAGCTGTAAAATCAAAGCATTCCTATGACTTTCACTTTTTTATGTTACCCTATGGTAAAAATCCAGTAGTTTTGCAATCATTGCAAAGCCAATAAAGCTGGATCGTTGTGGTCAAAGCTTTTATTTCCATTGAGAAATATTGGCAGTATAATGTATAACAGATTTTGCAAATGCCATGTACTACATGTTTTGGCACAATACGTGACAGAATTCTGCATATTTTGCTTTGTACAGTCGACGTTTGTCACTTCTTCTACAAATGTGAACTCAAAAATTGTAAAAAGAATCTAGGTTGTCATTGTCTAAATTACGATGTATAATTCTACAAATAGTTTTTTTTTCTGGAGCTATTATATTGGTGGCTATTAATATTATAATTTAAGAAAACCCAATTAATTTGGAACTGGATGGTAATTTTCTAGACAGGTATGGCGTGTGTGATGGCTCACTTCCCTGTTGCCATTATTTTCCTAGACAAAAGAAGACAAGTGTCCATCTAACATCGCCCACTATATTAGATCAGTCGTGATCACTTGGTCAGTTATTGGGTTGCATCCCTCTTGTACCTGTTGTGCAGTCCCAGGGAAAGCAAAACTTGTATGACTTGAGATCATCTTCAGATGGCCTTCTCTTCAGATAGCTGTCAGCCAAGTGCCCTTTTAGGTGGCAGATATTCCTTTTATTTCCCGGTAAGCATGTGCGCTTGGCTCAACCAATTCTACATGTGTTCTGAATGGAGATAACTCTAGCAGAGGCTTCTCTCCCTGTGAACTAATGGATGGGCATGTAGAAATAAAGCCCTTTCCTTCTTTCCGCTAATATCCGCCTATTGATGCTTTAGCTCCTTCTCCGAGAGTTTTGGGGCTTTGTCGTATGCATTTGGTCTATGTTACCTTTATTTGTATTTGTATATGTAGTTTGTAGTAATTCTTACTGTTAAAGGATTATTCTGATGATCATCATTGGTCAAAATTGTAAAAACAAGTAAGTTTTGAAATGTAATTGTTATCAAAAATCCACTCCATTATTAAGGGATTTTTAAATTTATTGTTTACTGCGTTTTGCCTAGGTTACTGGCCAACGCTGCAGTCTGTCAGAGGTGGCCTGTCTCCTAGGCTAGGAAAACAGTGCATCAGAGCTTGTCCATAGAGCTTGCTAGCGCTGCGCTTGATCCGGCAAGATCCCACGCTCCTTCAATGCTGCAGAGGTAAAACTATCTCTGCTTACCTCCTGGGAGAGCGCACCTTTCAGGCCAGTGGCGCAGTGATACTGCCGAACTGAGAGCAGCGGCTGTAAGCACGCCCCAGCACTTTGACTAACAGCCAGCCCGGCAGTGTAGGGGTGTGCTTACACCTGTCACTCTCAGTGCTGTGAGCGGTGACTGTAGCAACTGTGGGCACTTCTGCATGACTGAAAGCCAGCGGCTCCTGGGAGAAATAAAGTTCATTTTCTCCCAGGTGCCACACATTCAATAATGCAGCCGAACACCTTCATAACTCTGGTAAGCCTATATCAGCAGGTTAATAGCATTATCGGATATGGCGGGTTCCCTTTAAGCAGGACTTATCCAGTAGAGGACAACCCATTTAAAGGGTCAGACAGTGGCTTACAATGTAGCTACCTCCACAAAGTAGCACCAGAAACAGTTTCCTTCCAGGAGAGAACCAGTTTGCATGTTTCCCCCATAGAGCATTGCCAAAAGACTCTATACTCAGCTGGTCTTTTTAGGAAGAGCCAGTCCACAACCAAGGCTGCATTTAATAACTGACAAATCTGAGAAAACACTTGAGAGAAATTAATATTTCAGAAGCGATGTCGGAAATCCTACATGCACTGAACTGACTGCTTTTGTATTGACTGCAGTAAACATTTTACCTTGTTTTCCCCATAAGAAAGTCAGAGCTTCACAATGGGACAAAACAATGAAATGTCATGAGACCGTGATGTCTGGATGCATTAATTTTAAAGCTGGTAAGCACTGGCTTCCATTAATTTATTCCCTCCTTAGGTTGTTTCCTGAATATTTAGAAGTTCAGCTAATCCCTTGAAATTCCGATAATCTTGTTTTCCAATATTAAAAACCGTGAGCAATTAATACAATTTTTGTGATTTCGAAAAAAGGCTAAAGAAAAATATAAATGTGAAAAGTATAGCACTTTTACCAGAAATACCTACCATAGTATTTAGTGATCTATACGTTGTAGGAAGTGGAATCTTCCATAAGACATATTAGACTTCTTGTCTAGGGTTTTTCTTTTTACTTACCTAAAAGGAGGGAATGAGATGAAGTAACAGAATAACTATTACACCCTTGGAAAAAAGAGATGCAAATTATTTCTCCTCCAGGAGGAAGAAAATGGTAAGTGGCCACAAAAGAGCCTCGAAACATTAGATGGTGGTAGTAGAACCAGACGTGTTTCTGGACTTTTGCTTCTCATTAGTGCAGAGACGGGTACTGGTTGTTTAGATGAAATGCCTTTAATACAGTTCTTGGTTTTACAGGTTTTCAGAACAGTTTTTTTCACAATGCTTTGCCATTTTTCATGCAGCACTCACTCAGTAACGGCCTATGGAAGCTAAAAGCGGAGGTCACTATACTTTCAGACAATGATCTTATATGATATTTAATGTGTTAAATAATCAATTTTATAATAACTTTTTTCTGTAAATTATGTTGTCTTACCCCAAAAAGTCTCTTTGAAGTTCTAGCCACTACGTAGCGTATATTCCTTCCGGCTATCTGTTATCTACTTCCCGTTGTACATGTCTCGTTCAGATGAGTGTACTCAGTCCATGTGTTGTATATATGCAAACATGTATCATGCGGACAGCATGCTGAACAAAGCATGTCAATGCAGTAGTTCAAATGAACGTATTTACACCGGTGCGGTGGGTCTGTATGTAATAAATTGCAGCATACGCTACTTTGATCCATATTTCGGATCAGACTTTTCCACTTAAAGTCAATGGGTGCCTTAAATACAAATCATAAACAGGTTACCATGTATAAGTCATGCTTTTTTCATGGGTCCATTACAATTATTAACATAGAATTCTACATTCTGCCTTTTATTATTTATTAAATTGTTTATGTTAAACTGGATATCAAATGGATGTACAGAACAGACATAGGGATGGCATACAGATGTAAAATTGTGTGTTTTATTCTGAAAGAAAAATGGGCAATTTTGTATACACCCATGTGATCTTGGCTTAAAGGGAATCTGTCACCAGGTTTTTGCTACCTCATCTGAGAGCAGCAAAATGTAGGAAAAGAGACCCTGATTCCAGCTAAGTATCACTTACCTTACTGGGTGCAGCAGTTTTGACACAATCAGAGTCCTTAGATGTAACATGTAGCTGAGCTCAGAAATCTGTCCCCTCCCAAACCAGGCTCTCTATGTACATTATCTATCGACAGTGAGCTGGTTATCACAGGAGGGGCGTGGTCAAACCAGTGCTCACGTGCACTGTGCTCAGGGCAATGATAGTCTTGCAGTGATAAAACTAAGTAAACAACAGCACAGAGCCTATTAAGTGACACATCACTGAGTTCAGTGTTTTAACCTCTACCTCATGCCGTCCTCAGATTACATTGCAAAACCTGCTGACCGATTCCCTTTAAGTGTAATCTGTCTTTTGCAGCAGAGATGCCAAAGCAGATTAGATTAAATGGGGTCAGCCTTTGTCCCAATTCTCCTACTTTACATCTATTCAGACTGTACATAGGTATAACAGTGATTCGGCCTTTCAGATCCAGTGGTTGGACAGTAATAGAAGCAATGCATGCTCAGAAGTGAGAGAAAGGAAGTTCCAAATCCTATAATACTGGCAGAATGCTGATTAAAGTGAAATCATCTACTGAAAAACAGTAAATGGCAAGTCGCAGATCATGAGATTCGTGACAGTCCCTATACAAACTCGATTGATACGTGCCCCGAAAGCAGTTTTAACTTTATGTAGAGGATCATGTCATCAAGAACCGTGACTTTCTACAGGTTACGTGTCTGTTTTATTGATGTTCTTATTTAAATGACTTTTTTGTCATGACAGAGTCTCTTTAAGCCTTTGTAGACCTGAATTTTCAGTTTTTGATGGCCTCAGATTGATCTAGTCCTCCTGACTGTCATGGCCATAGTAGCAGCAAGCCTTGCATTTGATAAATAGGTATAAAATGGCATTTGGGAAGGAAGGATCTTTCTGATGTGTAAATGAGGTCATCTTTACATTTTTACTGTATTTCAATTAAAAAGTGATGGGATCTAATTAAGATGAATGGGATAAATGATTTACTTTGTAGAGGAAAGTTCCATAAACTCTCACACGTTCTCCATTCTTTCATGTAAATTCTGCTTGCATTATAATTTTTCTCTTTCAGCCTCCACGGCAGTCACATTGAATACCCTCTACGGTACGTGTCCCCGATAGAGCGGATTACGGCCTCCTGCATCCTGATTCTGGACTTGTAGTTCACGATTGTTCTGTTACGAGGTGGAATCGATGAAGTATCCCTCTTCCCTGCACAATCTCAGGTGGCCAGGGCCAGCACAGAAGTGTGCCGCTAGCCAGCTGGCTAAGGAAAATCTTTACAGTCGGTCGCTGCACTTGATAAATAAGACCCAACGCTCGTTATTATCCCTCAATGAAGAATATTGATATCATTCTGACGGGCAGTTTTTCATTTCGGTAACATGAAGGTGACCTTCGCTGGCTTTGACCAGCTTACAGATTGTTTCTCTAATCTCCTTCTAATATTAATCCATCTCACTCATCACAAACAGAATTTCAATGGCTGCAGTGAGAAAGCGTTAATTAATGCTCCCGGGCAAAACAGAAATAGAAAGAAACTCCCAAGTTTAAAAAAAATGGTCACAAACTACAACAAAACTAACTAGGTGTAGACCATCTCTCTGATATACTCATCATTTAAGGGTCCATTTACACCGCAACATAATTCAGCAACCTGTTTACACAGGCAGACTGCGTTTCCAATGCGCACTGTATGATCAGTAATAGATCGTTCTGTGCACGTAGGCTGCATTGTTCTCTCCAGAACTTTTACTTTTTTTCACTTGACAATGTACTACCGAGAATGCTGATCCAAAAGATCACTTCACCTGGCTAACAAGCTTCTAACTTGTGCGTCGGCTGATGGGCAGCTCGTGTACACTGCATGATTGTCATAAAATGAGTGTTCCTAGGAATTCTTGTTAAAAAAGCATTCCCAACTAATTTTTATCACTTAATATAAAGCAGTCATCATAATATATAGCACCATGTACTTACAATTGCTCATTTTGCCCTTCTACACTGTTAATTCTTCTCTTTTCCTTTAGGTCTATGACATAATAACTAGTTGAATCCTTCTAAGCTCTATGGAGAAACAGGAGGTCAATTCTCCCTGCAAGAGTGCAGTGATTTAGAATTGTAGTTCTAATAATGCCTCATGAAGGGTAAAGAGACCTCCTGTTTCTACACAGAGCTTTGATCGATTCAGCTACTCAATTACAATTATGTGATGTCATAGGCATAATGGAAAGGGAAGAATTATCTGGGTAGAAAGGTAAAATGAGCAATTGTAAGTACACAGTGCCATATAATATGAGGATTGCAATATATTCAGAGGATAAAAACTTTGAGAGGAGGAGTGCTTCTTTAACTATAATCTTGCAATGTAAATTAATCTTAAGGTGTTTAATGGGAGAAACCAATGCAGTTTTTGCTACTAAAGGCAATCAAAAGCAAATGAAATAAACAATGGTAATGGGCAGAGCAATCTCAATATAAAAAAAACTGTAACAAGGGACCTCATTTAGCTCTTTGAAGAAAATGATCACGTCACAATGCAGTTTTGTAGACAACTAGCTGCAAGAGACCTGCAAGGGACTGCTGGAGAGGGAGGAGAATTAGAAAGTAAGTATTGTTCAAGAATGTATAATATTAAATATTTTATCTCTATATGAAGTTTGGTGTTAAGATTTTGTAGCAACTCACACGGGAGGGAAATAGGTAAACCACTAGAAATTGCAACTGATCAAGCCGGCTCCTGGTCAGACTAGAGATTTTGGTCCCGCAGTCAATAGCAGATCCTTCTTGGGCTGGAATAGCCCTAACAGACTAAATGATAGCAGTTTAGACTTTTGCTGTCCAACAGTCCGTTGAGTGCTTCATGTTCCTACTAAGGAACCGGAGGGCAGAGCAGAGTGCAATTTACCTACAGAAGGGAAGGAGTGCTGAGTTAGAAAGAGATCCCAGAGTGAGTTAAAACAAACCACGAAATACAAAATGAGAAGATAAGGTACGCACTGCTAGAGAGTATGCCGCCTACTTCCTAAACAAGAAACAGGTTAGGTGTAAGGTGAAAAGCATAATCGGCAGATAAACCTTAGCTGGTATTTCACTGACTGGCATAAACAACAGCAGTATGGCTGGGCATCCAAATGAGAATATCACCAGCAGGAAACACCTGCAGAGGAAAAGTATATTTAGTCGCACCAAAAGGTGATAGGGCAGACAAATGAAAACACCTGTTAACCTAAAAAGACAAAGAAAGGATGTCAGACAATAAACACCCTTAAAAAAGGTGTAACTGCCGTGGCACAGCAGATGGAGATGCCAACCACAAAGCACAGTCTCAAGGGTTTCAAACCCAGATGCATGACATTTATTGGTAACAGTATAATGCTTAATTGCACCTATAGGGGTGCTGGAAGGAAATTTGTCAGCAGAATTTCTTCCCCAAACTACTTATATCCACATTTAGCTCTTTCAAAAACAAGTTTAGCAAAAACCTTTACATGTCCAGTTCATTCCTGCCTTACTGAGAAATTTGAGTTTGACTTGATATGCAAATGAGGCCGAAGAGCTGTAGTAGATCTGAAGACTGTGTCACTCCAGCTCTATTCTCCATCTAGCAATCCTCCTCCAACTTGACTGACAGTCTCTATGCTGTGTAATTTCAGGCAATGGAGTCATCAGTCAAGCAGGAGGAGGCGACTCTGGATGGGGAATGGATCTGGAGAGACAGAAGTGTTCAGATCTACCAAAGTCCTTCAGCCTCATTTTCATATAAATTCTAACATTGATTTCTCAATAATAGAGGAACAGACTGGCCATGTAAAGCTATTGCTGGACTTTTCTTTGAGTGAGCTTCATGTCCATATAATTAGTTTGGGGTATGATATCATGCTGACAGATTCCCTTTAAATACTTGCTTTTCAGTATAAAATATTTGTATTTGCTTCAAATCATGGTTATATCATAGGATCGTATTGATAGAGATGGGAAAATTTCTCAAAATTCATTTTGGGAGGATTCAATCAATTCAGATTGCAGATTGAATATCGGATGTGCCCAGATGCTCTGGGGTCTCTCCGGACCCTAAAACATAATAAACTGAGAGTAGGAGTTAAAAATAAAGCAAATTATCCTCAGCTATCCTTATCTGTCCGCACCGCTGCTGTCCTCCTCTCCAGACAACTCCTTCAGTATTTGGTTCTTCCATAACTGAAGACAGTGATTGGCATCACGCGATCACATGAGGAGAGACGCACACATCAATGCTGCGCGTCGACCTCCATTTTTATCATGTGAGGTCAGTCACTGGCCTCAGCGTGGGAAGATCTGAACACGAGGAAGAGCAGCAGTGGAAATAGCCTAAGGAGAGGTGAGGACTTAGGACAAGGGTGTATAATGTGTTTTATTATTTTAACCCCTTCCTGGCCGTCAAAAGAATCCAGCAAATTGGTGGCTGTTACTTTGCTGGATTCGTGTAAAATCGAACTCCAAAAACTGTTGGGTTTGCAGAATCTAAAACATTTAGGACATTCATTAGGATTCAGTTTGTTATGGATTATTTACACTTATTGACCATGAGTGCCAAAATCAGTATGACCAGGAAAGACATCCATGAGATGTTTTCTGGTCTTTGCTTTTTACAGATTAGTACAGATTAATTCCTGGTGTTTTCTGTTTGGCTTCAATGAAAATAATTAGACATCATAGCTGGAAAGAACCAAGATCACCGAAGTGATGGGCATTTACTTGAGTGTCCCCTATATATTCACAATCTCCATCATTGTTGGTGTTAGCTGGTGACCACCATAAATCTTGACTCATATTATATTAGGCAGTAAAGCCTTCTTTAGCTGGGGTTGTCTCTCTTGAATTACATTGTAACATCACATAATGGTGCAATTAATTATTCTGTACAATTGTATGACTGTAACAGATGCATATACAACACATGGCCAACGAAGCGTTCACAATCTGATTATTCCTTTCTGAATGGGCTGCTGGTGGCCTGATAGTTAAGGATTTGCCCAATTGGTAGTCTGAGTGCTATCATGGAGTCCTGTGTTGCGTGTGCAGCTTCTGATTGCTACTTGTGAGATATTTTCATTCAGTGTACACAAGTTTTTGTCCTACCTTTAAGAATATGCCACCACAATTGCAGCTCTATTGGGGAGAATGAGAAGGTCAGTGGTTAACAGATCTGGATCATTTTGGGCAGTTTTGCTTAGATAAACAGATATTGAGTCATGTAATGACATATTGTGTCACATTGTCAAGATGCAATGTCCCTGTCTAGTGTGGGCACAGTACAAAGTACGGAATAAAGAAACCACCATCTCTTCTCTGCTTTACTATCCTAAAATGCCGCCTGATTTTGATTCTTTAAATATCAAATAGATTGATGTCATATGGATAGATAGATAGATAGATAGATAGATAGATAGATAGATAGATACATAGATCGATCGATCGATAGATACAGGTGCTTCTCACAAAATTAGAATATCATCAAAAAGTTTATTTATTTCAGTTCGTCAATACAAAAAGTGAAACTCATCTATTATATAGAGTCATTACACACAGAGTGATCTATTTCACGTGTTTATTTCTGTTAATGTTGATGATTATGGCTTACAGCCAATGAAAACCCAAAAGTCATTATCTCAGTAAATTAGAATACTTTATAACTCCAGCTTGAAAAATTATTTTTAAATCTGAAATGTTGTCCTACTGAAATGTATGTTCAGTAAATGCACTCAATACTTGATCGGGCTTCTTTTGCATCAATTACTGCATCAATGCGGCGTGGCATGGAGGTGATCAGCCTGTGGCACTGCTGAGGTGTTATGGAAACCCAGGTTGCTTTGATAGCAGCCTTCAGCTTGTCTGCATTGTTGGGTCTGGTGTCTCTCATCTTCCTCTTGACAATACCCCATATTCTTGAATGGCCTTTTCTTAACAATCCTTTCAAGGCTGTCGTTATCCCAGTTGCTTGTGCACGTTTTTCTACCACACTTTTTCCTTTGACTTAACTTTCCATTAATATGTTTGGATACAGCACTCTGTGAACAGCCAGCTTCTTTAGCAATGACCTTTTGTGGCTTACCCTCCTTGTGGAGTGTATCAGTGACTGCCTTCCGGACATCTGTCAAGTCAGCAGTCTTCCCCATGATTGTGGAGCTACTGAAACAGACCAAGGGACCCTTTTAAACGCCTATGAAGCTTTTGAAGGTTTTTTTTGTTAATTATTCTAATTTACAGAGATAATGACTTTTGGGTTTTCATTGGCTGTAAGCCATAATCATCAACATTAACAGAAATAAACACATGAAATAGATCACTCTGTGTGTAATGACTCTATATAATATAGGAGTTTCACTTTTTGCGTTGAAGAACTGAAATAAATTAACTTTTTTGATGATATTCTAATTTTGTGAGAAGCACCTATAGAAGATAAAAAATGGAGGCAGCAGACCAGTTCAAAATGGAAAAGAGTGGTATTTAATAGCCCAAAAATGTCGATGTTTCGGCTCAAAGCTGTGAGCGTTTTTCAACCCTTTTTGGTATTTTTTTTACCATAGATAGATAGATAGATAGATAGATAGATAGATAGATAGATAGACAGATAGATTTTTTAGATAGATATGAGATAGATAGATAGATAGATAATAGATGTAGACAGATGTAAAATGTCACACAAATCCTTTGTAGACTGTCCCTCCTGTATGTGCCGTACGTTCACCTGATTTAATACTGTATGTAGGAAGGTGCTATTTACAGACAGGTACAGGTTGGTATTCAGGAACATAACGTGTGACTGCTATTACGAGCCGCAGATGTCAGATCTCAGACTTGGTCAGACGGGAGCTCGTGCTCTTTCCCGCACTTCTGTTGTGTTATTACACTGAATGATGTCTTATAATTATCTGCTTAACACTACATATAATAATCCTGCTCTGCTGAGTACAGAGGGCAAGAGAGAGACGAATCAAGAGTCTGCCGGTAGTTATCAGTGGATGTGTTACAGAAACGAGGTCTCCTGTATATTTGCCTTTCTGTGAACCCTTTCATAGATCTCTACTTGAAACATACTGTGCAAATTCACCAGAGCTGCATTTCTTCATTCGTTACCAGCGTTCGGCTCCTTATGAAGCCAGTAATTATTTAAATGGCCTTTCTGCTCCAACACCGAGATGCTCTTTGAAATCTAAGAATGTACATGTGTAACCAACGGCGCCCCCTAGTGGGCATGGAAGGCACAACATTGGCTGAGAACATTGTTTCACATTTCCTTTTAAGTTAAAATTAGACTTGAAACTTTCCACGTATTAAAGGGACTTAATCAGGCTTCAAAAATGTTAGAATTTGCTGTGCAGGCATTAAAAAAACCAGAACAATTAATCCAAGCAAGATGATTTTAGATCATTCTGGATCCATAAACTTTATCCCCGCTTCATCATACTTTTTTTTTTTTTTTTTAGTAAAGGTTTGGTTTTATTCCTTTTTATTTTTGTAACAAATTCATTATGGCTCTTGTGCCATTTTTAAGCAAGTGTTTTAAGTCTTTGTAGTTTTTTTTTACAATATTGGTGTGGTTTTCATTACCCAGAAGTTTTAATCTAATTTATCATTTGAGACTTTTCAAAATTTTGCATAATTTTTGTGCAATTTTATTACAGTGCAAAATGTCTTTTTTTTTGTGCATTTGAAGACTTAACACGCAAAATATTAAAACTTATTGAAAGGGTCATGTCATCTTTTCCTCTAAAAAGGAGCAAATAAAGAGCAAAAATATTGCATCTTGAAATTCAAACCAAATTTATCAAACATCGGGTGACATTTTTGATACATTTTGGTCAAAATCCGCAGTGTAAACACCAAATGCAAATGATGAATCAGGGCCTATGAGTATTGTCTCTAAATTATATACAGTACTTGTGGGCACAAAGCCCCATTTGGAAATCAGTGAGGGTCTCAGAGGTTCCTAGTGGTTGGACCCTATCAATCTAGCGGTTATTTCTTATTCTGTAGAATACTGGAATATCCCTATAAACCAAAGCAAGAAAAATGAGGATAACTAATTTTCCCTAAATTAGACATACAAAATTAATACCTCTAACAGCCAGTGGTGGAGTGAAGCTTTGCCCTCAGCTTTTACTCTGTTTAACCCCTCTGTCAATCATTGACACCGCGATTTAAGACATGCGGCAGGTGCGTGCGTCATTCCATTCTCCCATTGGCGCTTCCTTAACTTGATCGTGGGGTGCTGATGGATTGTCATGACAGCCGAGGGTCTGTTTAAGACATCTGTGCCTGACATTACGATCCTCCTGTGAAATCCAGCCCATGGCTGGAGTTCATAGGAGATTGTGATTTTCACTAAAAATAATGTATAGCAGAAGTGATTGGATGATCACAGCTTCAAGTCCCCTAAACGAACTATTAAATTAAGCAAAAAGTGAAACAAAAAAAGGTTTTAAAAGTATGAAAAAAACACAAAAGTTCTAATCACCCCCTTTTTGTCCCATTAAAAAATAAAACATTTAAAAAAATACACATATTTGGTATCACTGCATTCATAAAAGTCAGATCTATCAAAATCTAAAATAAATTAATCCGATTGGTAAATGGGATAACAAAAAAATTCAAAACGCCAGAATTAGAGTTTTTGGCAGCCGGAACAATGTAATAAACTGCAATAAGAGGCGATCAAAACATTGTATCTTCTCCCAAATGATATCATTAAAAACGTCATTTCAAGGCACAAAAAATAAGCCCTCACCCAGCCAAAGATCCCGAAAAATGGAAACGTTATGGGTCTCGGAAAATGGCGACAAAAGCAAAAACTTTTTTCCTTACAAATTCCCAAACTTTTTTTCACAACCTAAATTTTAAAAAAAAGCTTCACGTTTTGTATCAGCATAATCGTACTGACCCGGAAAACCTTATTATTTCCAGGTCAGATTTTCTGTACAGTGAACATGGTAAACACATTTTTTTTCAATTTCACTTGGAATTTTTGTTTCCCTTTTTCCAGTACACTATGTGGTAGAATGAATGGTGTCATTCAAAAGTACAACTCGTCCCGCTAAAAAACGAACTCTTATACGGCTAAGTGGACAGAAAAATAAAAAAAAGTTGTGGCTCTTGGAAAAAGGGGAGGACAAAAACGAAAGTGAAAAATTGCAAAATGACCGCGGTGTGAAGGGGTTAATTATGCAACACTGTAAAAAGCGAAATGTATCTATGGACCCAAAATGCCCTGGCCAATAAAGGGTTACAGTAATCTCTACAAGCATCACTACAATGAACACCTCTGGCATTGCTTATAACAAGGGAAACCTGTCATGTTTTTTCTCTGTGAATGTGACACCAGAGATATTTTGCATTGTTTTTTTCCCAAGATTCAAAGAATTTTTTTTTTCTATTTCCCAATTTGATGTTAAACTTCTCTACTAATTTGATAGCAGATTTCACACCATGACCTTGGCTTCTGAACTCAAGTAATTTAATCCTCAAGGCCCCAGGAGTCCTCACAAGGCCTCAGAGCAATAAAAAAAATAAGCTACGACCTTGTGCCATTTGATCCATAGTCGACCTCTTGCCTAAAGAGCCAGGAAATATATGTTGTGACCTTGACTTTTATTTGGTTCACAAATCTTTTCCTACATTCTAGACTTTTATTCAGTAAGGTACTGCCACACTAACAATCCCGCTAGCGATCACGATAACGACGCATACTAATGCGATCGCTAGCGGGATTGTTTCTATATCGCTAAATGCGGCCACATTTAGCGATATAGTTAACGACGCTATCGCCGTTAGCGATCTTCTTAACGACTTTAGCGGTACAAAAGTACCGCTAAATCGCTAAGAAAAGGTGCCACACTAGCGATATATACTTACCCAGCGGGAGCGCCGACGAGAAAATAGGGTCCGGAACGATTCCAGCGACGAGCGAGATCACAGCAGGAAGCTCGTCGCTGGCAGATGCCGCACTGAACAACATCGCTAACGGGATCGCTAAATAGTGACGTTTTTTAGCGATCCCGTTAGCGATATTGTTTAGTGTGGCATACCCTTTAGTTTTATGATACAAATCTCATCCTTGTTCCAAAGTGTTTTTTACACTTTTTTTTACACTCTTCATGGTTGAAATGTATTGTATTGTTTAAATGAATGTTGCTAAATTTTTATTTTAATGCACTGAGAAAAAACCCTGAATCGGTTTTCCCAGGGGACCGAACCCCGTCTGATTAAAAAGTGGTTGAATATATTAACTGTAAAGCGCTGCGGAATATGATGGCGCTATATAAATAAAGATTATTATTATTATTTATTATTATTAACAATAAGACATTGCTTTATAAGATGTAAATTTCCCTTTTCCTCATTTGATACTTTCATGTCTGTAGGTTTTATTTCTTTCTTATATTTATTTATCTGAATGCTATTAATTGTAATATTTTATACCAAACTCGGTTAATATGATCAGTAGTGCTATAGAGTTGTGCACCAGAAAATTATTATTATTGTTATATTAATAATTGTAAAGTGCTGCATAATGTGATAGCACTATATAAACAAGAATTATTATTGTATTATGTTTTTTTTTACCGCACAATTAATTCCATGATGCTGTATATATGAAACAGGGTTACATAAAAAATATATATAAATTACAGTCGAGACTGTCAAACATGTTGGGAAATTGAATTCAATGGATGGGGATTCTAAAGAAAAATCATGGAGGCGATTGAGTGAGAAACGTGCGAGATCGGAAGAAAAGAGGAGGTCTTGTTTAGATTGGAGATTACATGTGGGGAGGTATTGAGAGATTATTTCATAAATATATGTAAGAGACGTTTTACGGACAGCTTTGTAGCTCAGTGTTAGAAGTTTAAATTGGAGTCTGGCTCAAAAGGACTGGATTTTTCTTTTCTTTTTATTTTTCAAAAGAAAATATAGTGCATACAAAAGAAAATTTTCATGGTTCACATGACCCAGTCGACGTGTTTCGACTGCGCTAAGCAGTCTTACTCATGAGTAACATAAGAAACCCTTTTAAAGGGATTCTCTTCCTAGATGTATTTATTTTTTAACCTCATTAAGAGCTGAACTCATAACCTACATTGGGGAAAGTAACTTGGCATTTGGCAAACTACTTATATTGCTCGATATTAAAAGAATTGTCCTCTACTAGGACTACCCCTTCTTAAACTAAATATTCAAAACCGATAAAATAAATAAACCTATACTCACCTCTCGTGCTGGTGCCGTTCCTGCAGTGTCAGCACTTGCTGTTCCGGAACTAGGATGCGGTGGAATGACAAGTGATGGCATCACTGTCTCCATCTCGTATGAACTGAACATGAACCGGAAGTCCGAGCTGCAGTTGATCCCTGGCTTCCTCTTCATGTTTGTTTTAACAGTAGGTGGAGACAGTGACACCAGTGCCGAATAGGCGCCAGGCATCACGGGACTGCGAGTGTGGACACCGCGGGAACGCAGCTGTCACAGTAGGTGAGTATAGGCTTTATTATTTTATCGGACCAAACATTTAGTTTAAGAAGGGGTTGTCCTAGTAGTGGACACTTTTAATATCGAGAAATATAGGTAGTTTGCCAAATGCCAAGTTCCTTTCCCCAGAGTAGGTTATGAGTTCAGCTCTCACACAGCTGTGAACTTATAACTTATAATTATATTCTTTTATATGGTGTCAGAAAGCGCATCCCAAACAATGATAGTGTCTCAAGTTAGTTAAATCTTCAGCTAAAGGTAGAATTGGAACTGAGCTTGGTACCGAATAGTGCCAAGAAGCTTGACATTACTTTTCTCTGTTCTCTGTCTCTTGTTCTTATTATTATCAGATTTTTGTAAGAAACAATTTAAAGACATGTATTAAATAAAAAAATCAAGTAAACATTTTCTTCTAATATTTTGTGCATTTGTTTCAGAAAGTCACATTGGAAATGTCTATGAGACAATAGCGCAGTATAGACCAAGAAATCTAGCTTGACGCTGCTCATAATTTTCAATTACTAGAACCCAAGGGCTTACATATCAAAAAGGCGTGCAAAAAACAGCTATGGGACTCATAAAGGAAACAGACCCAAATCTGGTTGCTTCATCCTTTTTATGGCAAGTAAAGGAAGAAAACACAAGTGATGGGTAAGAGGATCAACAAGGACCAGGCAGTGGCGTAGCGTGGGAGGGTGGGGGGGGCGGTCCGCCCCAGGCGGCACGTGTGTGTGGGGGCGGCGCAGCAGCAATTCCATATGCACCCCTTCATTGCCCTCCCAACTTCGCACAGCCAGCATTTACCATTGCTGTGCTTTGTAAAGGTGGTAGCAGGACCTGTGATGAGGTCACAGAGGGGAGGAGTTAAGTGTCACATGATCTTCAGGCCCCTGTGTGCAGGAAACTGCTGTTTTGGTCGTCATGGTGCTGGATGATGGTAAGTTTATATGTGGGATCATAAGGGGTTTACAGTGTGGATGTAGCTGAGCCGTGTGTACGAGGTGTACGGAGCGGAGCCGTGTGTACGAGGTGTACGGAGCGGAGCCGTGTGTACGAGGTGTACGGAGCGGAGCCGTGTGTGTGTACGAGGTGTACGGAGCGGAGGTGTACGGAGCGGAGCCGTGTGTGTACGAGGTGTATGGAGCGGAGCCATGTGTGTACGAGGTGTACGGAGCGGAGCCATGTGTGTACGAGGTGTACGGAGCGGAGGTGTACGGAGCGGAGCCGTGTGTGTACGAGGTGTACGGAGCAAAGCAGTGTGTGTACGAGGTGTACGGAGCGAAACCGTGTGTGTACGAGGTGTACGGAGCAAAGCCGTGTGTGTACGAGGTGTACGGAGCGAAGCCGTGTGTGTACGAGGTGTACGGAGCGGAGCCGTGTGTGTACGAGGTGTACGGAGCGAAGCCGTGTGTGTACGAGGTGTACGGAGCGGAGCCTTGTGCGTGTGAGGTGTGTGGAGCGGACCCGTGTGTGTACAGGGCCACAAAGAGCGGAGCCGGGCATGTACAAGGGTCCTGTTACTTGCGGGATCTGTGTGCTTGGGGGCTGCAGGGGGGAAGGAGGGGTGCCATTATGTGCATGGGTCTGCGTGGGGACGGAGCGAATGCTGTTATCTGTGTAGGGCTGGGTCCCTGTCCCGCTGTCCTGGCCGGGAGGTTTACTTTCCCGCATTAGAATCGTACATGCGGAAACCCGGGGACCTCCCACACGTTCTGGCAGCCACATGTCACGTTCCACCGGAGGTGACGTGCTGTAAGTCAGCTGAACGCTGGAAATGACCGTTGACCTCATTTCTGGCAGTCAGCTTACAGCAGCAGGTACTGTAACTCGTTCTCGGGAGAGTCTTCAGAACGGCGACGCATCAAGCCGCTGGATCTGTTGGAGTGAGAGCCGGGTATTGTACGGACCGCTGCATACAATACCCGACTCTCACTGAGCGAGACAAGCAGCATGTGGGGATCTCAACATGGGATCTGTTCAACAGATGAAGAGATCCCCAGATCCTGCCTGTCTCGCTCAGTGAGAGCCGGGTATTGAATGGAGCGCCTCATAGCTGGTGAGATCCCCACATCCTGGGGAAATGAGGTCAGCGATGGAACGTGACTGTGGCTGCCAGAATGTGTGGGAGGTCCCCGGGGTTTCCGTATGTACGATTCTAATGCGGAAAGTAAACCGCCTGGCCGGACAGCGGACAGGGTCCCGAAATCGGGACTGTCCCGCTGAAACCGGGACGGTTGAGAGGTATGTGTTTATAATTATTGTTTATGAAACAGTGTGATCAGCAGTGCTAAGTGGGTGTGGTCAGGGCGTGGATATGGGTGTGACCAGTGAAATGGGTGTGGCTAGGGGTGTGGTCTAAAATTTGCCGCCCCGGGCGCCACAAACAGTTGCTACGCCACTGGGACCAGGCTGTCAGACTGTCAAATAAGTGGGAAATGGTAGTGTGAGCAGGTTGCTGGATGCAGTGATGGACAGGAGGCAGATCAAGGGTTAACAGGTTTTAATAAAACAGGTAGTAACTCCACGCAGGGAGATAGATAAATGTGAGGTAAATAACAGGGAGCACAGGGAATACAGGAGTTTGGTTGAGGGAAATCAACGTAGGAATAACGAGTGAAACTGTTCTCAAAGTAGTCACTTATCAATCAGATGTTTTCCTGTCAGAATAGGTCCCGGAGCAGATGACGGCACCAACAGCTGTCGGCACAACGTAGATCTGGTGAGGTCCTGAAGAAGGCGATGATACGTTCCCGGCTGGCAACGTTGAGTCTTTGAAGCATCCTATGGAGTCCTTAGTAAGGAGACTCCGGTGGCCGGCAAAGTATAGGCCACAGTGCTGCCAAAATTAAGCGACGCTCGACGAATATTCCCCCCTGGGGATTCAGGAAGCAGTACCCGGTCAACGTCTCAGTCCCTGTCAGGCGGCACAAGCGCAGCACTGACTGTTACAGAGCGATTATATAGAAGAAAAAGGCATGCACTCTGTAGTAACGAATAGGTGCAGGCTGAACCTGGAACTAGGCCAGATAATCATGAAATTGGAAAAACAGCCGCACTCAAACAATCTTTCAATGCAAGTGAAAAAAGTTTTATTTGAAAACACCACAGCATAAAAAACGTGTAGAGGTAACGTTTCGACCCTGCAATGGGTCTTTCTCAAACCTTAAGGAAGATAATGGAAAAGGAACAGAGGAGGCCACTGTGGGATATGAAAACTTGAAAAGGCTCAAGGCCATATATACGGAAATCCGACAGGGCAGGGACCAACTGGAGGTCCTGGTAGGATGAAGGTTCAAGTGCCGTCTGTGGTGGTGTGTCACACCACCACAGACGGCACCTGAACCTTCATCCTACCAGGACCTCCAGTTGGTTTGAGAAAGACCCATTGCAGGGTCGAAACGTTACCTCTACACGTTTTTTATGCTGTGGTGTTTTCAAATAAAACTTTTTTCACTTGCATTGAAAGATTGTTTGAGTGCGGCTGTTTTTCCAATTTCATGTTACAGAGCGATTGGCACCTCGATGTCTGGGAGCCAACCTTTACATGGCGGGCTTCTTGTCAGAGTTCCTGCGGTCAGTCTCGCTCACGGCCGGGCGCTCATCTCCTCTCCTAACGGTCCCCGAAGCAGGAGGTCTTTCTCTCCTCAGCTGCGTGCTGCACCTTCCCGCCAACTCTGTTTCCGCGCACTGTGCTGCCCCTGGTAACGCTTAGCCACGCCCCCTAGGTCCAGAGGAAGGTCCTGCCGGCTAAAGCTTCCCCCTTGGAACAGGGGACGCAGCCTCATCAGTTCCGGCCCTGGCACGCAGGTACCCACGGTGCAGTCATCCCCCTTACACTAGCATGACATAGAAGGGGATTGCACATTGCTCTTGATATAAAGCTCACTCTTCTTGATATAAAGCCCACACTCTTCTTACTATAAAGTCCACTCTCAGTAAAGAATTTTGATGCAACATTTTAAGCAAAGCCCCTTCGTTTTGTAATGTAGAATTGTGAACCCAACATGTGGACAGTTTCCAGTTTTGGAAACCATCCAGAGTCCCATGGATATTATTTTGGCACGTCTTTTGATAAAACTGTTAGTGTCCAAGTTGGCACCTTAGATGAGGACAATGCAGGGTTCTTACAATCACCAATCAGATGTTTATTAATTTTCTAGATTGCGCTCCAGCAATGATACCTACAAGATACACGGATACTATGGTAACATCACAGTTTTCTGTCCATTATTTGCTATAAATGCTTCCATTTGAAGGAAAAGAGGAAGAGATTTTACCAACTCAGACTAACTGCTGTGCGAGACACAATAACCGCTCACAGGCAATGATTCCAAATCAATACAGCCAAGTAAAAATGTAATCCTGCTATTTTCAGTGCTGTGAAATATCTTTGTCTGGCCCAGCACCTGCGTTATAGTGGAGATTGTAACATCTGGGAGTTACATTGTTATCAACATATCGACAGATTATGCTTAAAAATATACATTGTGATTTACTGCAGCCAATCTGTCCCTTGTGTGTTATATTCTGCTGGAATTGTAACACAAAGACAGACTAGGCAGAAATGTTAATGTCATAGTTAGCGTAATAAAGAACCAAAAGAAGTGCTAAAGATCCCTAAAAAATTACTTTTATTAATATATTAAAAAACAATAGTTATTCACAATACAAAAAACAGGGGCTGAGAGCAAACAAGGACCAATCAGAGGTATATTAATCAAATGTAGAGAAAAATGGGGGCTACTGTCTCCCTATAAGCCCTGAGAGTCGCCTACCTACCAATGGAGGTTGGCACCTTAGTTGACGTGATGGCGCCGCTGCTCAACGTCGGTAGCCCTGTAGACCCTATAACACCCTAAACATACCAAAAATAGAAAAACAGAGAAAAAACACACACACATAGAAAAACAGTATAAATACCCTTAATGGGGAGACTAAAATAGTCTCATGGGAACTAAGTCTGTAGACTAAGATATCTCGGAGTGCTAAAGTTGCTAAGTGCTGTATGTTACTATTGTAGGGTAGAGCCAGAGTCCACACTAACATTAGAGGAATCCTATTTCTTGTCCTTTTTGATGTAACTAAAATAACGGACTATTGACCAGATATATAGATGGTTAAATGGTCAAAGTATATTGTGGACACACCCCACAAATCCCTGCTCCTAGAAGTTTAGATAAATATCTAAGTGAATAAAACAACTAGGAACCTAGGGAGGCACATATATTAGCAATAAACATTCACCGAATCTCCGTACAGTGATCCCATACAGATCAGGCACCTAATAGCCTTTAGTAGTTCCCTCTAGTTCCCATCAGAAATCATGCGGGTCTAATGATAGACACGAAGTCATAGACCTAATGGAAAAGAGAAGAATTAACTGGGTAGAAAGGCAAAATGAGCAATTGTAAGTACACAGCGCTATATAATATGATGACTGCAATATATTAAGAGGATAAAAACTTTGATAGGAGTGATTCTTTAATGGAACAGCTGTGGCTTCATGTGTTATTAACTATAATTGAATCAAGGAATTACATTTTTACGCCAGGTGCTGAAATTTTATCAACTTTTTTTTGCATAAGTTGCCAGTTGTCCTCCTGCTCTTTTATGGTACTTTATAACATCATATAAGTTGCTTTATTGTTCAATATTTTGAATTTGTGGTTTATGCATATAGGTTGTCTCCATGTGGAGAATGCACACCCCTTAATTAACTGCGACCAGATTTGAAAAAGGATAAAGTGGGGGTGCGATATAATCTGTTTCATGGTGATGGTAAGATGTATTGAACAGTTATGATTAATAAATTTAATTACGAAAAGTGTAAGAAGATGTTCTGATGCGTATTTTTTAAACGTTGTCTATGCACATGATTTTTTTGAATAAAGAAAAGAGTTCATCCTGAAGTTACGGAGTGACAACTTTTTCTTCTGTGACAATAGAGAAAACCCACGTTCATAAACAATCTCATACTTTGATTCAAGCCATTAATGTGCCATTATTTTATCTCATGGTCTATATTTCATTGGCAGTAATCAGTGCCACCTATGGCGTAGGGAGTTTACTACAATATAAGCAAAAAACCATCCCAGGCACCGCAGGGTTCATCCAGTATATGCTCATTTGTAAATATTTGGGCTAAGTAAGGAGTTAAATAGCACTTCTGTGCCTCTCCGCACAGCGTTTACCGGTGAGGAGCAATGGCCTGTGCTCTGTGCTCTCCGAGAGCAATCTGTGGCCGTCACAAAACACTTATTTTTGATTTGGTTGAAAGATCACTAACAGTAAACAGCAGTGAGGTGTTACATGAAGTCTTATCACACAAATAGGACCTAAGCCAATGTATTCCCAAACCGCTTCTTCTGATTGTAATGTCCTGCAGCTCTGACTTCATAATGGAAATATTAAATCACCTGATGAATCACATAAAGGGGACAATTTTTACCTTTAGGGTTTTTACTTTTTTCTAAAATTCCAAATGTCGGTGATATTGGATAGTATGTTTAATTATGAGCAATTTCGATATGTTTATTTTATTATTTACATTACCATAAACAGTATTTTACTTTTATGTGAAACTTAGAGTAGCCGTCGTAAATTTATTTTTTTACATAAATCAATAGTACACATGAAAAAAAAGAAACTGTGTAATATATCTTATAAGATCAAAATAATCATTTATTCACAAAATTCTCAATACATGGGTAAAATCTGTCTTCAATGAATATAGACTTTCTTATTCATCAGATTAGGAGATGACTGTTTGTGCTCAAAGTTTTAAGAAGTTTTAGCAGAATGTCAATATCTGCCTCTAACTTCTTCTTCCTCCTCTACCACAAGCTTCCCCTTCTTCCTCCACCTCTGGCTCCTACTTCCTCCTCCATCTGTAATTCCTCCTTCCTACTTTACCTCAAGCTCCTTCCTCCTCCTCTATCTTATCCTTCCTCCTTTAACTCTAGTTCTTCCTTCATCTTCAACCTCTAACTCCTTCTTCTTCCTCCACCTGTAGCTTTTACTTCAATTCTAAGTTCTTCCACCTTCACCTCTGGCTCTTCTTTCCTCCTCCACCTTTAGCTCCTCCTTCCTCCTCCACCTCTAACTCCTTCTCCATCCTCCACCTGTAGTTCCTCATTCACTTCTAATTTCTCCTTCCTCCTCTACCTCTAGCTCCTCCTTCCTCCTTCATCTCTAGCTCATCCTTCCTCTTTCATCTCTAGCTCCTCCCTCCTCTTTGACCTTTACCTTCTTCCTCCTTCACCTCTAGCTCCTCTTTCACCTCTGGCTCCTCTTTCCCCCTTCACCTATAGCCCCTCTTTCCTCCTCCAACCTTAGCTCCTTCTTCCTCCTCCACCTCTCCTTTCCATAGAATTTTAAAAGCACCAACTTCTATCTCCTTTCTCAATACCGAGAAAATCTGTCTTAACTGAATAAAGATTTTACAAATTTTCTAATTTAGAATCTCATGAATGAAGAATGACTGATTCGGCTCCTGATCCTCCTCACTGTGGCCGAAATTGAGTAGAGCATCATGGACATGCATTACTACTGCCCCTATATTCAGCATTTACCGTAATTATCTCTGTAAGTCCCATAACACAGGGAAGAAACCATCGGGGATAGCCTCCTGGACTAGTCACCTGAGTTGTATAGTCCCCAGTCTTTTTTAAAAAAAATATGTTTTTCTGTTTTTCTTGAAACTCCATAGTGCTTCAGAGTAAAACATACCCGTTTGAAAAAACTGAGACAGATTCTGATTCATGCTGTCCGTGGCTCATGAGCATGAATCCTACATCAGGTTCCTTTTAAAAGGTGCAGAATACCGTAATTCTTAATTTTTCCTATGTTGGAGTTGTAATAGAATTGAACACTCTCCAACACATTACGTCCCTGCCGTGTAAACCTCTGTGATAAGATTATTCCAAGACATGCATATTTAGTATTATTTAATGAAACCAACTTTTGCCTTTTTTCAAAAATAGACATTTTTGTTTTACGATAATTTTTCAGTTTTAACTGTAAGAAGGAATAAATATTTTAGCTTACAGTACCCTGTAACTTGCATATGCCCTTCTTTCCCATCTATTTTTATTGCTTATGTCATTGTTTTGATAGTATCTATATTTATTTTGTGACTTACATTCCCTCTATATGTGCATACTATACTTTCGCTGAGATCTAGGCAGTGACTTTATTGCAGCCAAAGCCAAAGGATTTTCATAATATGTATGATAAGCTTCATGAATTTAGAAAGCAATTCCATTAGTCGCTGAAATTAAATAAGGCAGGCATTCAAAGCCTGTTTATTTATGTAATATTCTCATAAACTCTTCATAGGATCTGATAGAAATGACTTTGGTGTTTGAACTTGAAATTTAAAATCACTGTTACTTTAAAACAACCTCGTTACACAATTACAGTTCAATATAGTGATCAATACAATCCGGAAAAGTTCTGAAATAATAATGCTATATAGTGGCAACATAAGCGTGCAATATACTAATATAGGTTATCCGCTAATGGACAACCACCTTACTAATGGGAGCAGGGATTTAAATAAAAATACAAAAATTGATATGATTAGCAGTCATTGATTGGCTGCCACGCTCACTTGATGTCCCCACCGGTTGTTGATAACAGAAGACAGTTGGGAAAGAAAAAGGCTGAGTACAGAGGGGCTACGCTGGTTAAGGAGGGGATCATGATTTTTTTTTCACTTCCCTGGCCTCAATAATAAAGGGATATCTAATAATACACAAATAGAAGTCATTCCAACACAGTGCCCAAGTATTCGTAAAATAATGTCATGTAGTATCCACATAAATGTGAATACTGAGTTATTATCAAGGTTGTTTATTAAAAGTAATTTCGCTGATCGTTCCAGGTACAGCTCTTGTCATCGTTGATTTTTCCAGGGCAAACTATGGACAGCCAACAGCATCAAATGAAGTGTCATACTGTAGACATTCAGATGAAAAGCTGTTCATGTAGTTCAACAATGACTAGAGTCCACCAGAACGGGAGCCACTCATCCAATGCCGCTCTCAGTTTTGGCTAAAAGAGGTGAGTTTTCAGTAAGAGACCACCCTATATGATGTCCATAAGCCATAATAGAGCATAGAGACAAGGATTGTCATCATGAGACATCTTTAAAGGGATATTCCCACTTTGTTCATTGATGGTATATCCACTGGACATGCCATAAATGTGTAGTAGATGCAGTCCCGCCAATAACCCATTCATCTGCTTCATGAATGGGGCCCTGTGCTACTTTCAGTGGAGAGGTTATGGGACCACTCCTACAAATGGAAATTCCAACCACCTCTCCATTGACAGTGGCACATGGCGGGTCCCTGTTCTCAAGATGAATGCAGGTCTCACATGTAGGCCATATCTCTTTAATATGCCCTAAATGTATGAGAAGGAAGATCCCTTTAAAGATAGTAGCTCCCAGTATAATAATAATTTGTATTTCTTTAGCACCAATATATTCCATAGATTTTAGAGGGGACTTGTATAAATAATAAAGACATTGCAGTATAATAATAATCACATAAATCAACAGATATCAAGAGGAATGAGGGCCCTGCTCGCAAGCTTACAATCTATGAGGAAATAAGGGAAATACACTTTTCACTCCCTCCTCAGGCCAAAAGCACAAGCCCCTATCACAGACATTTGTGCTGACGACCTGGCCTCCCACTTTATAGAAAAAATAGATACTATCCGTCAGGAAATCTGCTCTCAACCACCAAATGCTGTGACTCCCATCCCACCCTGCATTTCCCTGGCTCACTTTCCACATTTGATCCCATCACAGAAGAAGAAGTCTCCAGACTCCTCTCTTCCTCCGTCCGACTACATGCACTACCGACCCCATTCCCTCACATCTCCTCCATTCTCTCTCTCCAGTTGTCACAATTCACCTAACTACACTCTTTAATCTCTCACTCTCCTTTGGCATTTTCCCATCTTCCTTCAAACACTCCATCATTACTCCACTACTAAAGAAACCCACTCTCGACCCTTCCTGCACAAACAACTACAGACCGGTCTCCAATCTGCCCTTCATCTCTAAACTTTTGGAGCGCCTAGTCTACTCCCGCCTCACCCGTTACCTCTCCACTTACTCCCTTCTAGACCCTTCACAGTCCAGCTTCCGCACCCTACATTCAACTGAAACTGCACTCATCAAAGTGACCAATGACCTTCTGACAGCAAAACGTAACGGCGACCACTCTCTGCTCATTCTTCTCGACCTTTCTGCAGCTTTCGACACAGTTGACCACTGTCTCCTACTGTCTAGGCTCCAGTCACTAGGTATTAAGGACACTGTTCACTCCTGGTTCTCCTCCTATCTTTCTGACCACTCCTTCAGTGTTTCATTCTCTGGCTCCACGTCATCTCCTTTTCCTCTCACTGTCGGTGTATCCCAGGGCTCAGTCCTTGGCCCCCTTCTCTTCTCTCTCTACACGGCCCCAATTGGACAGACCATCAGCAGATTTGGCTTTCAGTACCATCTTTATGCTGATGACACACAACTATACACGTCATCCCCCGACCTTCCCCCGCTGTTCTACAGAACGCCACCGACTGTCCGCAGTCTCCAACATCATGTCCGCTCTCTATCTGAAACTTAACCTCTCCAAAACTGAACTCCTTCTGCTCCCGCTGTCTACTAACCTCCCTAAATCTGACATTTCCCTCTCCGTGGGCGGCACCATAATAACAACCCGGCAGCAGGCTCGCTGTCTGGGTGTTATGTTTGACACCAATCTCCTTCACCTCCCATATACAATCTCTTGCCCGCTCTTGCCGCCTACACCTAAAGAACATCTCTAGAATCCGCCCTTTTCTCACCATGGAAAGAACAAAACCCTCACTGTAGCATTGATCCACTCCCGCCTGGACTACTGCAACGCTCTATTACTTGGCCTCCCCATTACTCGACTATCCCCTCTCCAGTCCATTCTTAATGCCGCAGCCAGGGTCATCCATCTGGCTAATCGGTACTCGGACGCGTCCGCTCTTCGCCAGTCCTTACACTGGTTGCCCATTCATTATAGGATCCAATTCAAAGTACTGATTCTCACCCACAAAGCTCTCTACAGTGCAGAACCCCCCTACATCTCCTCCCTCATTTCTACCTATCGGCCTAACAGACTGCTGTGCTCTGCAAACGACTTTCGTCTAACCTCTGCACTAATCCGTACCTCCCACTCCCAACTCCAAGACTTCTCCCGCGCTGCGCCAATCCTCTGGATTGCCAATAGATGCTAATTCACAGGCGCTGCCAGCGCCATCTTGGTGGAGACAAATTTTTTTTCTCTAGCAAAATGGCACTGGCGGCGCCTGCATAGTGGCATCTACTGCGCAGTCACGGCCGGCGCCATTTTGAGACAGAAATGTTTTTTTCAATTTAAATGTATATCACTAAATAAAATAATGTATTCCATATTATAGATGCGATCATGCTGCAGCGCAGACACCGCCTGCTGAATGTGTTTTTTTTTTTCAATACATAGTATATTCAGTAGGTAAAATATTGGTGCAGATCACTTTTTTAGACCACTATTAATACTATGGGTATTGGGAATTAATCAAATTGTCCTTTGTAATGCATTCCAAAGAAGTGGTGCAGCTCACGAGAAGTCTTGGAGACAGGAGTGGGATGTACGACTTATTCAGGATGTTAGTCTTTAGCAGAATGGAGGGTATGGGTAGGGTGGCAGACTGAGATAAGGGAGGAGATGTTGGGTGGTGTTGAACCGTGAAGAGCTTTTTGGGTGGAAGTGATAAGTTTAAATTGAACTCTATAGCGGATGGGCAACCAGTGCAATGACTGGCACAGGGTAGAGGCATCGGTGTAACAGCTGGAATGAAATATGATCCTGGCTGCAGCATTCAGGACAGATTGAAGAGGGCTTACTAAAAGGAAGACCGATCAGTAGATCTTACATTTATGGCATGACCATAGGGTCCCATGTTATCCCAACTAAGAATAGCTAAAGTCAATTTAAGATCATGCATTGTGAACACTATTATACATTTTTCATATTCTTAGATCGTCCAGCCAGAGCTAACTGCATTTTCAAACGTTTATTGCACATTCATTAATTATTAAGCTTCACAGTTACAGCAGTGAGATTGTGGCATGCCGGACCACAAAAGGTAGTAATGGCAGATTGGCATTTAAAAAAGAGCTAGATACTTTTCTTACAGGAAATGACATGGTGGGTTAAAATCTGTCGATATAGAATATATAACTATTGGAGAAAGACTCAACTTAAGGGATTTATGTTTTCTTTCAACCCATATAACTATGTAACTTTAAAAGAAATACCAAAAATAAAAATATACAAATAATTCTCAAAATCGTGATTGTTCATGTTAGCCCTAAAATTTAATCTTACCAGAGGGCAATATTTAATCATAATTATGTTTTATTGCTGAAATGGATGTTAACAAGAGAATTGAATTTCCATTAATATAACATAAACTAGTGTCATTTGTGCTTAGAAAAGGTTTAAAAACAATGAAAATTATTTTTTTACTGTAATGCTGTGAAACTGATATGATATCTTAGTGTATTAAAAACAGCTGCGGATGTAAAAGAGATTTAGTCAGATAGATTGATAGAGTGTATTGCAGGGAGTTCACGACAAATCATTTTTGCATAATGCATTGCTCAAAGGACATCTTAGCCGTCATTATAAAATGAATACTTAGTGCTGACAGATTAATGACCAGTCCCGGATTAAATTGTTCAACCTCTTTGTTGCATTTGCACTGAAGCCAAAATATATATTGCAAATTGAGTATCCAGGCGGTGTGCAAGGGTTTAGGTTACTTTATTCTCTTTATTTAAAGGGTTAATTAATTGCTAAAAAAAAAAGACTATTTGAGACTTATATGTGACAAATAGTCACATATAAGATTAAATTGCTGCATAAGAAGTCTGTTATTAAAGGGGTTGTCTGGTGAAAAATAGTTACCCCTATACACCGGATAGGTGATAACATGTTGCTCAGTGGCGGTCCGACCACTGGAAGAGCGGGCGCTTTCATTCCTGCTAGAATGGAGCAGCAATGTGCATGCCCGACCGCCACGACATTCATTCTCTAGGGAGCTACTAGAAAAAGCGCAACATTTGGAAGCCCCGATACAGAATACATGGAGTAGCCTTTGGGCATACACATTGCTGCTCCATTCTAAGAGGGATAAAAATGCCCCGTTCTGCCGATCTGTGTCCGAGCGATCCGAACTCCATCAATTAATAATTTAGCACCTATTCTAATCCAGCTAGTAAAAGAAAAAGTTTTGAAAAAGGATGAACACCCTAAAAAAACAGCAGACCCATTGATAGTGCATGGTGATATTTGCCCCGATTGTGCCATACAGTTACCACCATTTGTGCATTCACTCAGTAATAATAATTCTTTATGCCCTCAAAGTAATGACTCCCCATTGTAATAGTGCTTTCAAAGATTAACAATTTGCACTTACGTTCCTGCAGGGCAGGTCTCATTTACCCACATTAAACCAGGTATAATCGGGGTATCATTTCAAACAACAGCATCAAATAAAGAAATTACACGTCTTGTGACCTGCAGCTGCTTTGCATTTTGCTTAAGAGCTATATACAAAAAAATTCGTATTTTTATTCAAGGTAAACTGAAAAAAATTTGTGGCATGTGGATGAGATCTGGGGCGAAACTATGGGGGGGGAACAAAAGTTCCATTTGGCTTATTTGAGAAGATCAATACTATTAAAGACCCCAGTTAGTCCTGCTAGAGATTTTGCACTGATGTTCTTGAGCTTCAAGTCACTGCTTGAATTATATTCTATAGAATTGGTATGTACCAGAATTCTCTTTTATTGCCTTCATGTGGAACTCTACTCGAAATCCAATATAGCTGGAGTTACCTCTATAAAACCCTTTTGCCCATATCACAACCTCTGTAGTTGTTGAATACTGGGGTATAGGAGGCCTGAAATGCTGATATTTGCTAGGACTAAACATCCCCCGTTAATACTATGGGTTATGTTTTTTTTTCATTGTCGCAGCATCTATTATTTTATCGTGAACATTGCTTAGGAGTCTTCCTGGCCTAAAAATGGTTCACATCCCTTAAAATATAACTCATGACCGATGTTTGTCTAACAAATCATGGTGTCAATTCATCATTATTTTTGCACCTTTTTGCTCTAAAAAATATGATTTCAATAGTGACTTTATTACTTGCATCTTATTCATTATTCATTTTGCATAATTCTTAAGTTGACTTTACTTAGTTTGGATTTAAGGACATAGATTCGGTTATCCAGAATGTTTTACCCTAAATTCATCATCTGTAACTTATCAAAATGTTTGTGCAATTGTACGCCAGAAGTCTAGTGGAGTCCAAAATATGTCTGATTTTTGGGAGAGGAGGTGGGAGTGTTAATAAAAGACTAACGTGAGACATTTTTTAAAAGAAAGAAAAAGAGCAAAAATGCAAAATAGTAAAAAAGCAAAGCATTTTTAAATGCACCAAATTTTCAAATACTGGGCTGGCAACTTGTATTTGGCACAAGATATAACATTGCAAAAAGAAAGATAAGACAAAAAAAGGCATCAATATGATTCCTCAGTCAAATAACTCCTTATGTCTGAGCTTAGTCATTCTTGCATGTATGTTATAGTGTTGGGTGGATTTTGAGCTTAGCTGTAAACTTTTAGGGTCAGTGATAAAAGGTTTCTCTGTTATATTAAGCCCAACAATACTGCTATGTGCTATTATCATTGCTTAGAAAACTAAACAGACATCCCCTACCATCAGTGTCGGACTTGGTTGGCAAAGGCCCACCAGTAACATTGATTCTTTGGGCCCACTGTTCAGCTATGTGCAAAAATAACCTGACCCTAGTAGACAATTTACTTTTGCTATTATTTAAAATTAATTTGGCTATCTTGTTTAATTAAAGATTACAATATACTTTTGTCAGCAAATTGTGAATCCATTGTAATAGCACTACTCATTAGCACTTCCTGACAGGGGCCTAATGGACGATTCTCTTGTTTCTGAGAGGAACATAAAATGTGCTTTTATGATTTTTTTTAAGATTCTATCTGTTACAGTTGAAGTTTACCTAAAAATTACAGGCCTCTCCATTCTTTGTATGTTGGAAAACTTGCAAAATATGCAGTGTATTAAATGCTTATTTTCCCCACTGTAGAGGTGTGCAAATTTAAATTTAATGTAGCATATAATGCCTATTGTGCTGTACCCTCTTTCCATGTTAATACACAGTGGGAAACTTTTTACTTGTCTGTCAAAAATAGCTGCTGTCTTTTTATCTCCATACATACCTTTGATCATTGTGGCCAAAGATTTCTATTGTAACCTCATCGGTCCACAGGACTTGTTTCCAGAATGCATCAGGTTTGTTTAGATGTTCTTTTGCATGCATCTAATGCTGAATTTTAAGGTGAGGATGCAGGAGAGGTTTTCTTCTGATGACTCTTCCATGAAGGCCATATTTCTGCAGGTGTCTCTGAACAATAGAACAATATACCGCAACTCCAGAGTCTGCTAAATCTTTCTGAAGGTCTTTGGAAGTCAAGCCGGGGCTTTGATTTGCCTCTCTAGCCATCCTATGAGCAGCTCCCACTGAAATTTTGCTTGGTCTTCCAGACCTTTCTTGACCTCCACTGTTCCTGTTAACTGCCATTTCTTAATTACATTTTGAACTGAGGAAAGAAAAACTTAAAAATGCTTTGCTATCTTCTTATACCCTTTTCCTTTGTGAGCCTCCATCATTTTCATTTTCAGAGTGCTAGGCAGAAGTGCTAGGCTTAGAAGTACCCATGGCTGCCATTTTTTGGCACAAGGTTAGAGGAGGCTGAGTTTTTATAAAGCTGGGAAATTTGCATCACCTGGCCTTTCCTACCGATGATAGTGAACAAGCCATAATCCTAATAGGCTAATTAAGTTTTTTGAGCACACAAATTTCCAAGGGCGCCCAAACTTTTGCTTCAGACCATTTTCCTTTTTTTTTGCCGTTTTTAAAATGTAAAAAATTAAAATGTATATATTTATTTTGTCTTTGCCCAAAATGCAAAGCAAATGTGTGCAGATTAATACTCAGGAAAAAGATTTGGTGTAATTTGTAATTTTCTCATTTACATTTTTGCTCATTTTGGGCTTATTCTGAGCTTTGCAGTCCAGTGAGCAGTTCTACTCCCTGATTGGTAGATGTTATCTCTTTGTCCACACTAACTGTAAACAAGGAAGGCCGATTAGGACCTCCGTCTTGACTCCTAAGCCCAGAATAGATAGGAATTTAAACTAATGAAATACAATAAATTCTGAATCGAAATACCAATTTACGAGTCGTATGAAACACCATTACTAGTTTGACTTGGATCCTGAATGTTTTCTAATAAATGTTGTTTTTCTCCAAAAATAGCTAAACTTTGTGAAATGACATAGGATTATAGAATATCTAATCATAGCAACATGTTGCATAAGAATGAACATTTTAATGTACTTTATATGTCACTTGCCTTTACCACTAAGCCAAAGAGAATAATTTGACAAAGCTGCATTCCCTTCTTTTCCCTGCTGTGCTCTGGCAATGATTTCTTTCAAGTGGTAATTCAAAAACAACCTTTCTGGGAATATCTGACACAGGAAAGAAAAAGTAGCCAAGTCTCTGTCCCAAGGTGCCGCAGCGCAGATGAAAACTGTGAAATCCGCTTGTAATTATTTTGACAAGTGAAGAAGCATCTAAACAATCTGCTAGTGACCCCGGCAAAACAAAAATTCTCCTGGGCCAGTGTTAGCTTGGAAAAATCTAAAACCAAACCGAGCCTTACATGAGTCAGTAATACATATTTCACATACAGGTCAAGTCTTCTCGTGTAATGTCAGTGACTCTGATGCTCAGGTTAGACCTCTGTGTACCTGGAAATGAAAACAAAATGACGGCCATTGTCTAAGGGATTTCATGTGGAGAGCAGAACGACAGAATGTGGAAGAACGTTATGAGACAATTATATAAAAACATAACTGGGAGAACAAACTAACCAAGATCAGCCTCCATTGTCTTAAGAAAGTGAGAAAGTGAGACATCAGTAGAAGAACATATTTCATCTGTTTACATGTAGCACTTTTTTTGCTTGACACCCAATGATTTAATTGTACCAGGATGCAAAAGAGTGCAGAAAACTGTAACTTGTGACTTAACGCATTTATTGAACATGTCAACTCAGTTGTTGCTTTACCGTCTTCTGCAGCCAAATGTTTTTGCTGCATGGCGTTATATGGGTCAGTTTTTCTAAGCAGTTCGAAATGTAATTAACAAATGACAGTTAACAGGAACAGTGAAGGTCAAGATAAGGTCTGGAAGGCCAAGCAAAATTTCAGTGAGAGCTGTTCATAGGATTGCTAAAGAGGCAAATCTGAACCCCCTTCTTGGCTGCAATAGACCTTCAGAAAGATTTAGCAGACTCTGGAGTTGTGGTACATTGTGCTACTGTTCAGAGACACCTGCACAAATATGGCCTTCATGTTAGAGTTATCAGAAGAAAACCTCTCCTGCGTCCTCACCATAGCCAGAAGTATGAAAATGAACATCTAAACAAGCATGATCCATTTTGGAAACAAGTCCTGTGGACCGATGAGGTTAAAATAGAACTCTTTGGACACAGTGATCAAAATTAAGTGGAGGAAAATGGGCACAGAATTTAAGGAAAAGAACATCTCATCAATTATGAAGTACTGTATAGGGGTGGTTCAATCATACTTTGGGGTTGTGGTGCAGAAAATGGCACAGGGAAAATTTCATGAGTAAAGGGAAGAATGGATTCAATGAAATTTCAACAAATTCTTGATGCAAACAAAACACCATCTGTGAAAAATCTGAAGTTGAAAAGAGGATGGCTTCTACAAATGAATAATGATCCTCAAAAGGCACATGATTAAGGTTTTACAATGGACGTCACAATTGAGTTTTCCATGTTTAGCAAAGAACAAAGCAATAAGCAGCAGTGTTACATCTTGTGTTGTAATGTCATAATAAGTGGTATATATTAGTTATCAACATATCAATAATCACAATTTCTGCAAAAGGTATTCCATGTGCCAGGGTGGTACGAAGCTTGACTTTGCACGCCTGTCAAATTCATAAATAGTGCTGGCATTTCTGATGCTAGAGATGTTATTCCAGTCATTGACTGGTGTGACATTTCTGGCGTGATGCACGGAGGAAACATGCCACTTATAAGATGCTATGAATTTGTTAAATAGTGTGTGCCTCTTAACGAATTCGGAGCACTCCTTTGTACTGGCGTATGAAACCCCAGTCTTAATGAATCAAGAGTTTATATGATTGTTTTTTTTTACTTTTTGACTGTAAAAGTGTGTTCTGGTTTAATGCATGGGGCTGAATGTGAATATATCATTCTTAGTCGTAAATGTTCCTGCAGCCGGTACACCACATTTCCCCATGTATAGATTCCCTGTCTATTTGCTGTGTGTAAAACTAAGAGAGGCAAAACAGAAGGGAGATACATAAGGGAGATACATAGTCAGAAGACTATGGTAATCCACCTGATGCTGGGAGACTCCGTTCTCCACCGGCTTCACCAGGAGACAATGCTCTCCTCTTGCTGGCCTAAATGACAAAGGATTCTTGGCAACTCGTTCTCCATCACAATGTACCAAATCCTCTTCCACAGCGCATTTCTGCTCCATGTGAGGAGCTCTCTTGCAGTAAGGGCTCATTCAGATGTCAGTTTCTACGTACATTAAAAATCACTGACGTGTGAATGAGTCCTTAAGGAATGTTCCCATACAATTTTTTTTACATTGAATTCGAGAAGGTTCGGCTTCTAAATCCACATTAAAGAGTATTTGAAGTTGCAGTTTTTGAAGGTCTATGTGAACATACCCTACAGGGGATCACATTACAGTCTTGGCAGGAAGATGTCCAACTGCAGCCTGTGCTGACTATCTACAACCTCTTTTACAGAGGCACATGTCATTGAACAACATGTTGGGGTCAGGGTCGGACATAATGTCGGTGTAACTTATTCAATTGCACATGGACCCAAGAGGTAAGGAGGCTCATTTCCACCTGCAAAGCAGCTTCTGTTACGGACACATAAAGGGAGGCTTTACTATGAGTTATTACACTGCAAAGGTCCCTTACACTGTTCTTAGCCAGGGTCCCTCTTCTGTCTGTGTACACCCTTCTCTATGGTGCTGATCTATGTATCACAACATCATGTCGCAACACACTTCTCCTGCAATATGGCGTTATGGTTGACTTTCCCATCATCATGAGTATTACAACTACCGCAAGTTAAAAAAGAAAGCCTCACCTGGTCAACACAATGTGAAAGTACCAATGTGCACCACTGTAGAACGCACAATATATGACAATAAAGATGCAATAATATAAAATGATAACCCCCCAGGGTTATTGGAAATTGGAATTGGGAAATTGGGAAAAAATTGCACATTCTTACAAGGTCTTGATACTATTATAACTTTGATTTGTTGCACATGATTATTATTTGCCAATTTTACTAGTTGGTCGCAAAAAATCATGTTGTAAAAAGACTTAAATTCTTAAATTTCTGAAAATAATATTTCTGGCATGCACTTCACATCATTAGTATTTTTTTTTCAAACATGAGTACTTTCTACTGGATCTAATTCAGTATTAGCCCCATCTGATTAGCAATGGACTGTTCATGGAGTTTTATGAAATATTATTGATCACAATGCAGATCCGAGCGTTAACACGTGTAATAGTTGAGCCCTCCCATTAACATCTGGAACCTGTAATCGAAACATAATTGTGTTTAAGTGATATATTACACTGGGGTATATTATAGTCATTTACTCATTAAGATCTTCTTTACTGTTTCCTATCCCTGTGTATGTCCCAACATAACATAAATCATTTTCGATAATTTTTACAGAAAAATCCTCAGCGAGATCCAGTATAAAACGTCCCTTTGACCTGATGAGCTGCACTGCTCAGCTGGAACAGACAGTATTATTAGATAGCGAGGAAAAGCTTGATGTGCACTGCATTAAATTGAAAACCAAATCTCAGTCTGAAAATGCTGATCTCATTGAATTTCATCATCTCAACCAATCGTATGGAAATGGCTGATTTCGCACAGGTTGGACACGCAAAACATACTTAAGGAACGACAATGAGATGTAAATCCGGGCAATAATGGATTTGAATCACTGCAGTAAGAAGTCTGCTTTTTCAGAACTTTATGGATTTAACCCCATATTTCTCTACTAGCATTGGGACACGTATATGTATTTACTCGTATTTCTATATTTGTTTGCATACCAACTGGCTGGGGAGACCTACTGGGTCATATGTATTGTCCTTTCTCAGGCAAGTGGTGGTGGTTCTGTGAGTGAAGCGGTGGATGGGGATCCCTCCGGCTGTCGCTTCTTCCACTGAAACAACATTACCTGCCTGACGAATTGCAATACATACGCCATAATTATCTGTACATGGCGTGATGATAGGAAACTTCTGATTTGCATAATGAGTGCTGTCCCATCATTCTCGAATAAGATCATAGGCAGAGTGGTCAATAAATGGGAACGGTACTTTCAACAGACTTTGCATAAATCAATAGTACAGATGAACAGAAGAAAGTTTGTAAAATATCTTTGCAGATAAATCTGTTTTCTTCCCCACTTATAAGATATTTTATCACATCCCCTCATCTGCTGAACGCACCATCCACCCTGAGGAAATAACTCCACACTGTCTGACTACCAGCTCACTGTGGTGTCATGTGACACAACCTGTTATATTCTTTGGAGAAGGGAAAGGGAGGAGGAGTGAGGAGCAGAGTAAGGAAAGAGGAAAAGGGAAGCGCAGTAACATGCTTCTGAGCTTTCTAACACTTGTTAGAATACTTATTTTACCTCACTCCAGAGCTGGATTCACATCTAGACAGCTCAGTACTGCAGCATAATGTCTTCCATGCTGCTGCTGCTGCTGATGTCTGTGCGCTAAAATAGGAAAGAAGAACAGGAGAATACCTCTATGCACAGAATGCAACATTTCACCCTCATGTAGGTGTTTATCAGGCTTGGTAAACACCTGCATAAGGTCGAAACACTGCATTCTGTGTATGGCGTATTAAGCTTTTGTTTCATCTTCTACACCCACCTTGGACACTGTTGATTTATCTATGACTGAAGAATGCTGAAGTCCATTCCTTGAATATTGGAGATCTACTAGGTACCTAAAATGGGTCTATGACTAATCATGCCTACAAACATGACCAACAAATTAAAGCTGCACTCTAAAATATATATATATATATATATATATATATATATTATTAATGTTGAATATTTGAAATTAGAGCTACATTACAGCTGTAAAAAAACATGTTAAAAAATGAAGGTGCTTAGTGCACAAATTGACCAATTTGTGTGAGCCCAACAGTCAGCTACAAGGCGTACCCCTTTGTTGGGACCTTAAGCCTAACATGATGCCTCTCCCAGGCTAAAAGTCTACAATTATATGGGTAGGTAGGGTCAAGGTCTATTTAAAAAGGCCTTAGGGTGATAGGAGGAGTGCAGAGTCAGTAAGCGTGTACTACAAATATCAAAAAAGCTGACCGGAACTTCCAAATAGAAAAAGACAAGTGTGAACAGGTGCAAGTTAAAAGAGCCAGTCTATATAACTAATACATTTTTAGATTTTTTATATTTATAAACATGACCAAGCTGTTCACAAAATCACAAACAGGAAGTCTTCATCGAACTACAAGGTCACAAATGTATCCATAAATGTAACAGTGCCCCCAGAGGAAAATACTGGTACTGCAAGGCCATGTGCATTGTAGATAAGCAATTAATTGGTGCATGTTGGATGTTGTGCAGGGGACTCACTCACTACTTTACCCGGAAAAATTGCTGTAACTTTTAAAAATGACGGTCAATCGTGCTGAAATGTGGACTGTACATAATTTGGTTCATGAGAAGTGAGAGTGCAATGAACATTAGTGATAAGAAACATCCTCGTGCCGAGTGGTCTCACCGACTTGTTGCCCCGCCGGTCATCTCCACTACGAGATAGACTTGCTGCACACTTTTCAGAGTGTCAGTAGTTTAAGAGTAGTTCCTGCATTTCACTCCTGCTGAATTCTTTCTTCATGTGTTAACAATCTACAGACAGTTTTTAAGTGTTTTCATTTTGAAAACTTATTTCTAAAGAAGTTTGGAGGTCAAATTTGGAGGTTTGGAGGTCAAAATCTGCCATCCAAACCGTATTGAAGCCATCTTTGATGACAAAGGGACTGTGGCCTCCAAGATTGCCTGATTTAACGACTATTACAGGGACTCTGAGAAAGCATACAGTGAGAAATTCAGTCTACGACCCAAGACGTCCTATGGAATACATTCAACAGTACAGAACGACGCGTGCAGGCATGCTTGGATGCGAACGGTGGACATTTTCAACGCTTGCTTTAAAACATCAGTTTCTCATGAACCAGATCTTATCTCTTCGAAGATGTAGCAAATTTTCCAGGTAAAGTAGTGAGTGAATCACCCTGTATTATTTCCATAGAAGTATTGCTTCTAGGGGGAAATACCTCCATAATATAGTAATGTGCTCTGACACCCTATGGTGACATATGGAGTGTCTACGATTCCACGGTATATACCATACTCGCTCATAGGATTTTAGAAGAAATTGCTAATATTGTGTTGGCAAAAAAAGTGAATTAATTACAGGAAATATGTCAAAATTTGTATATGAATTCCTCCTATGTGTTTGCACAGTCGTATTATGTTCATAGAGAATTATTCCTAAATACTAAAGAAAATAAACATTCTGAAATCTGATGAATTGGGGAAACAAGTCAGAGAGACATTATCTGATAAAACCGGCGCCCAAGTCCATCTCTGCATTGGAACATGCGGAAAATCAATTATATCACTTCATGAATATTACTTTACACTTTTCCAGTCATGCTGACAGAACTCATGTTGTGATGGCTGATGAGATCCAAGTACGAAGGGTTCATTTAATCAAATTAGGCACAGTGTAGCTCTTAATATATTTCTGGTCCCCCGATCGTTAAAAACCATCTCTATATGGAAAATTATGAAGATATCTTCTCCATGTATGTAACTAATTATTTCCGGGTTGATGCACACTCCCTGTACAGTAAGGGATGGCTGATGGTATTCTGTCATTGACAACATACCTAAATACAATTGGTCAAAAATCAGAACAAAATCAAACCTACAACCCCTTGTACCGTCTGCTCTGATCTGGGCATCCACAATTTTTATATTTTTTTATTTTACTTATACAGCTCCATCATATTCCACAGCACTTTACAGACATCATCATCACTGTCTTCATTGGGGCTCACAATCTAAATCCCCTATTAGTATGTCGATAGATAAATCTGTTTTTTTAAGGCAAATTTGACTCATTGGAAACTTTATCCTTCAACAACATTTTGATTTTTTTTATATTATTTGTTGACTACAAATTTCTATTTGCCACAAGATATGGATTCAATAAATGTTTGAAAAGGGAATTGATATAAAACATACAAGAATTCAAACCATTGAAAAGGTTGTTCACTACTTTAACATTGATGTCATAGCTTTAGGATAGGTCATCAGTGTCTGATCGGTGAGGGTGCGACACCCGGCACCCTCCGCTGATCAGCTGTTCTTGGTGTCGTCGGCAGCTGGAACTGCTCAGTTGCAAAGCTGCACAGTACAGCTCTGTCTGTTGTGTAGTGTTTGCGTCCAGTTACTTCAGATCTGCCCTCTATTGATTTAAATAGGGGGTGGATGTGCAGTACCTGGCCGCGACCACTATACAATAAATGGAGCTGTGCTGTGCAGCTCCGTAACTGACCAGTTCCGACCACCGCTTACACCAAGTACAGATCAGCGGAGGTGCCCGATGTTGCATCACTACCAATCAAACATTGATGACTTATCCTAAGTATAGGTCATCAATGTTAAAGTAGTTTACAACCTCTTTAATGTACTACACTTCATTACTCTAAAACCTTTCTCTGAAAGTGACCTTTGGTCAGCACTTTAATCCAAATTTTTAAGCCTCTTGACAGTAGGGCCCTGCTGGGACCCTACAAAGTGGAAGATAGAATGCCTTCCGGTCCATATTACAGTCATAAGCACTCAGCATAGACCAAAAAGGGCCCTTGCGCAACAACAATTTATGGGCCCTTTACAGTTCAATATCTCATCTTTATGCACAGTTCCTCCTGCTTTGGGGGTAAGTTGGCCCTCCTACCTCTTGGGTCCCTGGTAGCATCAATGATATTTTTAGAGGTTGTTTCCCTAACAAAGTTCACTTTAATCAATAGAATAGTTATAAATTCCACAATTAGATGTTTAAAAATTATTTTCCTGCGCTGAGATTTTCTGTGCTGGATTTTCGCATTTCATATAATATTTGGCCCCAGGTGCAGCTTGTTAAAACCAACAAACCCTTATATACTCACCTTCCCTGGATCCTCTGGTGAGTCTCCGCCGATGCTCCGGGTGACGGGCATTGGCTGCAGTGCTGATGTCACTTCGTCAGCGCAGCAGCAGCCAATCGATGAGCTCATTTGCACTGAATGGGGGCGCTCCTTCTACATGGGCAGAGTGGCTGAGCTCAATGATTTGCTGCCATGATGTCAATGTGATGTCAGCACTGCAGCCAATGCCAGGCACAGGAAGCAGAGGCGACGATGACTCACCAGTGGACCCGGAAAAGGAGAACACAGTGCAGTTTCAGAATATTGTCTGAAAAGGAACATACTCTTGAAATCATTCCATGGGATACTATTTGATGGATGTCATCTTCTAATAAACTAGTTAAACTCTATTCAGGTAAAAGGATGGTGACTGAATAGTGGTCATTATGTGCTGTCAATATAATATCTGCTTTTCTGATTTTGCATAGAAATCTTCCAAGGCCTGGAAACCCTTTCTTCTTAATTGCTCGGTAATATTTTTTTTTTTACTCTTGGTACCAAAAAATCATAACATAAAAAGCTTTAATTTCTATGCAAAATAGATTTGATGATTGAGGTATAATTAAAATGGTAATTATAGCCTTAATGCTCCATATTTGACTTTAAAAAAAAATATGTTATGTTGGGAGAAAAGCTATTTAAGGAAACTGTTTGAAATGAATGTATTCAAGGCATATTAAATCCTTTCAGAATCCAGTTATTGATTTTTACATGCTTTCATGTGTAGTCTAAAACATTTTCTTCATTTATTTCAGTCGATGGGAATAATTCAAAATCATTGGGACGTGAAAAGTCCAAATGAATGCAATATTCTGGATGGTGATATTTAATGCGATAAATATTTGTAATGTCGGTAGAAATCGTTATGAGATGACTAATTATGAGGCCCTCTGAGCTCCGGAAGATTGCAGAATGTCGGGTTTGGTTGGCACACGGATGATATTTTGGGAATATGTCACCACCTCACTCTGCAAGTGTAAAAATGACATTTTGCTTTTGATCCTTCACTGACTGTTTAGACTCGGAAAGAAAAAAAAAGAATCACCTACAGCCATACATCAAATGTCATGTGCAGCAGTGTAGTGGAACCATATCAATATTTCATGATGTATGGCTTGCTCGGAGGTTTTAGAAACAGTGACCGTGCCAAAAATGACACCAAGTATGCTTTGCGCTTACTCAACCATGATGTCAGCCTAGAGCAGCAGAAAATGGATGAGGATATTGTGTACATTTGCAAAAGTATTATTAGTAGACCGCTGAGACTGCATTGTGATGGCGCCTCCGTTGCTAGAATGTAATTTTCCGTGGCTGCTTGGTTCATTTAGATTTTTTTCTCCAAAATCGACCTTTTGATTGCACATTATAGTAGGAAAATGGTTAAGATATTACATGTCGCCACCAGCATTTTACCCAAGTACGAGCAGAGTCGCCATCAAGGCTGCAGTCAGTGGCCGGAGCTATTGGATAATTTTTGGACATGGGTGGCTCACCTATTTTCAACTCTCTTACAGATTGTTCCACCCCCTGGACTCCAGCACTGAAGGGTAACCAGCCATGTCTATACAGGCACAGTGCCAAACATACGGGTACGGAGGTGTCCAGTACTGCAACTCAGCCCTGTTCATCTAAATAGATCACCAGATTGAAATCCTAAAATACATTTTTAAAAGGAACTCTGTCACCAGTTTTTTGCCACTTATTCTTGGAGCAGCATGATGTAGAGACAGAGCCCCCTCTTCCCTGTATGTAAATCTTTTTTTGTTAGCCAACTGGGTGTGGTCAACAAAAAGACTCCCAACAGAGTTGAAGAGTTGATAGTCATATCCTCATGACTATCAAAACTAGATTTACATACAGAGAAAAGGGGGCAGTATTTCAGGAATGGAAAAGCACAGGAACCAAAGGAATGGTTATTTCTAAATAGAATCCCTCACCAGATTTTTGGTAACCCATCTGAGAGCACCATGATGTAGGGGCAGAGACACTGATGCCAGCGATGTTTCACTTACGGGGCTGCTTGCTGTAGTTTTGATTAAATCACTGTTTTATCAGCAGGAGATTATCACTTGAGGACTAGTAAACTTACTGCCAGGTAGTCCTCAATATTCATGAGTTCTGTTTAACCCCACCCCCACCACTGATTGGTAGCTTTATGTCTTTGCATAGTGTACACAGAAAGCTGCCAATCAATGATGTGGGCGGGGTTATACAGAGCTCAGCATTTAGAGAAATGCAGGATCAGAAGCAGATAAAACAGGGATTTTATCAAACATGCAGCAGAGTACCCAATAAGTGATACATCGCTATAATCAGAGTCTCTGCCTCTACATTATGCTAATCTCAGATGGGGTAGCAAAAATTTGGTGACAAATTCTCTTTAAAAGAATCGGTCCTTTGGTCCCTGTGCTTTTCCATTCCTGGAATACGGTCCCATCTTTTCTGTATGTATATTTAGTTTTGTTAGCCATGTGGGTATGGTCATCAATTCTTCTCTGTTGGTGTCTATTGGAAGACCATGCCCAGAAATGTAAAGACATATGAACAAAAGGAACAAAATGCTAGATTCAGGAAAACAGCAGCGTTTCCACATGGTTAAAAAAAAATCCCTATTTATGGGAAGTGACAGGTCATCTTTACGTATGGACAGCACTGAATGCTTCTCTCCTGCTGCTTAGAACATAAAGCTACAAGAGGTATTTTGATGGCGCAGAAAGGATTTCTAGACTACCGATTTTTTTTCTTAAGTCAGGATAAGAATGGATTCTTGATCGCATACATAAATGTCTTGTCTGGCAATTCTGCAGAGCGCAGCCACTTAGCATGTGACAATCTTAAAATAATGTCGAAACTTTTTCAGATCTGTCCTTAATGCCATACACCGAAACTCTAAAAGTCCTGTATTTGCAAGAAGTCTCCGTTAATGCTTCTTACGCTGTGAACAGCATCAGACCAACAGGTATAATTTGCTTTTTCTTGAGTGTTTGCTCCTGAGGTCTTTTAATGTGAGCCATTTCCAGCGCCACTTTCTTTGTGCATTTACCACAACTGAGAAACAAAGATACCCTGTCACTTCTAAAGGCTTCAGTGGGTAAAGTCTGTTATACGGGCGGTAAAGCCATCTGGACTTATTGCTGAAAAGGTTGGACGTGGTTACAGGCAAGATTTTATCGCATCTGAGAAAAAAAAAATAAAACTTTGCACACGGTTTTTATCTTCCAAGCCTGATGGCAGGATTAGTATTTTTTTTAACTTTCTGTTTTGCTCTTGCAAAAAAAAAAAAGACAAGTGATGGAAAAGCTGCAAGAAGCGAGATATATATCTGAGGTGAAGGCTCACGCGGTAATAGCAAAACACAAAATAAATGACTTATGGTTTCATAAGAAACAAGTGGACGGACCTGCGTCCTGGATAGGTCATACAATAGTGCATCATCGCTGTATAATGGGGGTGATGTACTATTATGTTCAGTAGTATTATTATTATTATTATTTATTGTCATGAATACCAACGAATATAATTATAATATATAATATAATATATAATAATATTGTATAATAATATAATAATATTAGGAATATTATAATATAATGGATATAATTGGGAATGATAACTCCATTGTTATTCCAGAGATGATAGTGGAGCGCCCCCTAGGGCCGTGGGGTACCCGCTACCGGGTAGGGCAGTTCTTAAAGGGGAAGTCACGGCAGCAATGGCCCTGAGCGTCCAATAAAATGAAAAGAAAAGTAAAAAGGGGATAGTTTAAAGGGGATTAGTTCGTGACGCCACCCGTGGTGTTCAGCAAATAATATGGCCGACGCTGCGATTCAGATCCACTGAGGCAGTTAATGACGCAGCAGAGATGTTACAGCTCTCCATGGGTAGAGCTAAGCCCCAGAGCAGTTAAAGAGTTAAAGATGTTGGTAATGGTTGTAGTGCAGGGCAGATGACGCAGTAAATGAGTCTGAGGACACAGCAGGGTGCAGTCTTTTCACTATACTCACAGTTCTTAGGTTACAATACCCAGCCGGGGTGCTGTTTTTTCCAGGTCGGTGGTCCAGCCAGCTCTCAGGTAGTTTGGGGTGCACTTTGCCAGAAATCCCTTCTTATGTTCCTTTCTCTGGCTGTCTCTCTGCGCTGGCTCACTCCCTCCTACCCTGCACCTCACACACAGTGTCCCAAGCCAGCAGCCTCAGATCCTGTCAGGCTATGTCCTCCTGGTCCCCTTGATCCTATGTGGCTGCCTTTTCAGCGAATGTGTGTGGATGTGCCTCTAGCACATACAGTTACCACAGCCTTCGGTTTGCTACATGAGTCTTACAGATTCTCTACTAGTCTGGGGCTGGTCCCCTACTGCGAAATGGTCCCTCCACCCGACTCCGGTCAGCGTGGATTTGGATGCCCAGGGTGGATTCCTCACTTCCCTGGCACCTAGGACCCCTTCTTCCTTCTAGAAGCTTCTCTCCTCTACACTGCTCCTGTCAGGAGCTCCTCTCTCTTCCCTCTCCTCAGAGCTTCTCCCTCCAACTCCCACACTGCCTTCCTGCTCTAACTGGGGCTCCTCCACCTAAGCCTGAAGTCATGTGATGTTGGATGCAAATACCCAAGTCCTGGGTAGTGCCCCCTCCTTACCCGAGAGCTAAGCACCACACCTCTGGCTTAGGTGCAGTACTTCTGTGGCGACTGGACCATCAGGGCCGCCACAATAAAGAAGGAGCCCCAAGATCACAATGCCCCATGTGCAGAGCATTGCAGTAGCTTAGGTATTCATGGTTATGACCACTCATATAGTGACAGTTTAGCTTTTTAGTGGTCATCACCATGGATACCTAAGTTACTGCTATGCCCTACACATGGGAAAGAGATATAGTGAATCAGAAGAACTATACTACATTTCTAACTAGAGGTATTTGCTACTATTATTATTATTGTGCCTAGACATATTGGGATAGGATCTTGGAGATGGGAATACTCCTTTAAGGTGATGTGAACAGACCTTTGTTGTAGGAGCTCAAATTTATATGTACAGTACAGACCAAAAGTTTGGACACACCTTCTCATTCAAAGATTCTTCTGTATTTTCATGACTATGAAAATTGTAGAATCACACTGAAGGCATCAAAACTATGAATTAACACATGTGGAATTATACATTACACTTTACAAAAAAGTGTGAAACAACTGAAAATATGTCTTATATTCTAGGTTTCTTCAAAGTAGTCACCTTTTGCTTTGATTACTGCTTTGCACCCAGAAAAAGTGAACGGATGGACTCTACATGCCTGGTTCCCACCGTGAAGCATGGAGGAGGTGGTGTGATGGTGTGGGGGTTCTTTGCTGGTGACACTGTTGGGTATTTATTCAAAATTGAAGGCATAGTGAAGCAGCATGGCTACCACAGCATCTTGCAGCGGCATGCTATTCCATCCAGTTTGCCAGGGGCGGACACAGACTGTAGTGGGCCCCTGTGCAAGAAATTTTTCAGGCCCCCCACCCCCCCGCACTTTATAGGGCAACAAAGTTATGTAATCATATAGATTGTAATATTTATTTAGAACGCAACTATCAAATCTAAATAGTAAAGTTGTTTAATATGATCATAAAAACTAATAGGGAGATAGATGATACCTACCTGCCCGTTCTACCTACCACTTGCATAGGTCAGTCACAAACCTCTCCAGCCAGTGATTCTGCTGCTTCATGTCAATAGACAGCTCTTTATCTTCTAGGCTGCTCTGTTGAAGGGGAGTGACTGCCAACATCATGCTGTTTAAAGCTGTCTCCACACAGTTATGTAGTGGGCACCTGTCTGTTAATCAGCATGACATCAGCAGTCACGCAACATCAACAAAGCAGAGCGGAAAAGAAGCTGCTGTAATGTTGATGTGATGTCAGAGAAAGCCACAGGAGCAGTCATTGACCACTCTGAGCAGAGATCTAGATCTGGGCAGAACTGGCAGGCAGTTAGAAACTACCTGTCTGTTAGTTGTTAGGCCTGTATTATCCTCCAGAGCTGCACTCACTATTCTGCTGGTGCAGTCACTGTGTACATACATTACATTACTGATCCTGAGTTACATCCTGTATTATACTCCAGAGCTGCACTCACTATTCTGCTTTCATCTGTTTACGATCCTGTTAATTTACCCGAGCTGCACTCACTATCGTGGTGCATATAGCACGGCACAACAGTATATAGGCAGCCATACAGTATATGCGCGGCACACACAGTATATTGCACGGCACACACAGTATATTGCACGGCCACACACAGTATATAGGCGGCCCACAAAGTATATAGTGCGGCCCACAAAGTATATAGTGCGGCCCACAGTATATAGCGCGGCCCTACAGTATATTGCGCGGCACACACAGTAATTGCGCGCCCAATAGACATGCGCGCCCATATAGTACATAGCGCGGCCCATATAGTACATAGCGCGGCCCACATAGTATATTGCATGGCCCACATAATACATAGCACGGCCCACATAGTATATTGTACGGCCCACATAGTATATTGCACGCAGCACGGCCCACATAGTATATTGCACGCAGCACGGCCCACATAGTATATTGCACGCAGCACGGCCCACATAGTATATTGCACGCAGCAGGCCCACATAGTATATTGCACGCAGCACGGCCCACATAGTATATTGCACGCAGCACGGCCCACATAGTATATTGCACGCAGCAGGCCCACATAGTATATTGCACGCAGCACGGCCCACATAGTATATTGCAGCACGGCCTGCAGCACGGCCCACATAGTATATTGCACGCAGCACTTCCAAAATATTATATTGCACGCAGCATGGCCCACATAGTATATTGCAGCAGCACGTCCCACATAGTATATTGTACGGCCCATATAACACAGCCCTCATCGCCCCACAGCCGCAGTCCAGTACTCAGACATTTAAAAAAAAAAAAAACACTCCTCACCTCTCCTTGTGCCCGCGCTGCTCCCAGCTCCTGTCTCCTGCTCTGCCTGGTACACAGTGAGTGCGCGATGACGTCATCGCGCACGCGCTGTGTCAGAGGCAGAGCAGGGAATGATGGGAGAGGGAGCGTCAGCTGACGCTCTCTCCTCCATCATTGCTTTGAACTGTACCGGCGGATGCCAGTATAGTTCAAAGCAGCGGCGGGGGGAGTCGGCGCTGGGGGCAGGCAGGCCCCCCCGCCTCACAGGGGCCCCCAGAGGGCTGCGTGATGTGCCGCTAGCTGGGGGCCCCTTGTAGAGCGGGGGGCCCTTCAGTGAGCGGGGGCCCCTTGGGGAGCTGTCGGCCCTACCCACCACGTAACATACACACATTCACATACCGCATGCTGCTCTGCTCGGCGGAATGAGGAAGTGGAGCAGAGCAACGTGTGACATTATGTGAGGGCGGCGCTGGCTGGTGCATCAGGGGGGGAGGTCCGGGGCGGTGAGGGGGCCCGGCAGGCTGGGTTATGAAAGCACTGGCGAAGCCGGAACATTGAACAAAATGTAGGGGGGCCCGAGCGCCGCGCGGACCGGGCTGCCAGCGTGCTCGGGCCCCCCTGATCACCGGGCCCCATAAGCTGTAACGGCTGTAATGCCCTGATGACGGCCCTGGGTGCTGGAGGCTGGAGGGGCCGCACGGGCGGTAGGTCCGCCCCTGCAGTTTGCAATAGTTGGACCAACATTTATTTTTCAATAGTACAATGACCCCAAACACACCTCCAGGCTGTGTAAGGGCTATTTGACCAAGAAGGAGAGTGTTGGGGTGCTACGCCAGATGACCTGGCCTCCACAGTCACCAGACCTGAACCCAATCGAGATGGTTTGGGGTGAGCTGGACCGCTCTCCTCTTCAATTTTGAATAAATCCCCAACAGTGTCACTAGCAAAGCACCCCCACACCATCACAACACCTCCTCCATGCTTCACGGTGGGAACCAGCCATGTAGAGTCCATCCGTTCACCTTTTCTGCGTGAAAAGCAGTAATCAAAGCAAAAGGTGGCTACTTTGAAGAACCTAGAATATAAGACATATTTTCAGTTGTTTCACACTTTTTTGTAAAGTGTAATGTATAATTCCACATGTGTTAATTCATAGTTTTGATGCCTTCAGTGTGATTCTACAATTTTCATAGTCATGAAAATACAGAAAAATCTTTGAATGAGAAGGTGTGTCCAAACTTTGGGTCTGTACTGTATATTTAATAGGAAACCTCTGGAAATGACCTTTCTGAGAAGACAAGCTCCTTATTTAGCCCAGTTTTTGTATGACATATTTTGGGCACACTGGTTGCCTTCTTTTGTCTGATCACCCACTATAAGACCATTCTTTAACTCAATTTTTAGTGATCATCTCAAAGAGATTTCACTGTATTTATAAATGTATGACATATGTAAATTGCCAAATTGATATAAAGAGAGAAGAAAATGTTGGAAAATTATTTTCTTAGTTTAACAGATGGTTTGGGACATTTCCTGTATGGATTGTGTTGGACTATTGTAAGAAATGGTGTGAGACTGCTGCAGCAATACATTGATAACTGTTGAGCTTCTCTTCCATAATTTTTAAAACAATGTGAGCTGAAAAACAGGGTAAATTAGATGTCGACACTGGTCATACTCCAGCAAAAAATTTCAGCATATTTTGTTTTGATTTTATTTTATGTTATTTTTGAAAGGCGATCTGTCAAGTCACTATGATATGCTGTTCTTTATAGGAAGCGTATTAAGTCCAGGTGGTTTGAGAGAAAAATATGGAGGCCTTGAGATCACCATCTCTCTATCATAGCTGGGTGCATAGAGTTTTCCTAATAATTTTATTTTTTGCTGTTGGTACTGTGGATTAATATGTCCTGGCAACAATCCCAGGCTTGGTTATCTTATAATATCGATGCTCTTGGCTTGGATATACTATTGTTTGTATGCAGTAAATTCATGTTGCATCTGATATCATGATGCAGTAAGCACATCTATGCAATTATGAGGGGCTACGGCTTAGGGCAGCACCCCACTCCTTCAGTATAACTGCAGACAGTCCCTTATTTGTTTTCTTGTATCAGGTCCCAGCAAAGAGTATTGTATTTCTATAAACTTGCCCAAAAAAGGGTAGTCCCAGGAGAGTAAGGGTATTTTCCAGAAGGAAGAAGTGGGAGCCAACATTTTCCTTATCTCCTATCATGATCCTGTCAGCGCCGTTGAACTGCCACGGTTGAGCAGGGTGACTCACCCACACTGCGGGAGGGCCCGGGGTCAGATGCTGCAGAGGAAGCTCAGGCAGACGGGACCTGAGCAGCGTGGCGAGAGGAGACTCTGAAGGTAACGGAAAGCAAAAGGACATATGATCATGTGACCACGGGGCGGGCTTAGCATCCTGCTGATGCAGATGAGTGCAGGATGCTACAGGGACCCTCGAGTAATGGAGAAAGGAACTCAGGTCAGACAAACGGGGGTCATACACGGAGAGGACAGCACGTACAGGAGGGGCAAACAGAGAATAGTCAGAACATAGGCAAGGAGTCATACACGGAGATAGCAGCGCAGTACAGGAGGGTAAGCAGAGAATAGTCAGAATGTAGGCAATGAGTCATACACGGAGATAGCAACACAGTACAGGAGGGACAGGCAGAACTCGTAACGGGAACAGAACCAAATCAGAACCAAGCAAGCATAAAGTAGCACAAGCACAAAGCACAGGTCACAAAAGCACAGGGTCACACACACTCGGCCAAGGGTCAAAGTATAAGCGACGAAGAATGACCACACAATGAGGCTATAAAAAGCCTCCCAGATCCCTGAGTGAGGCCGTCCAGAATAACCTCTGAACTACCTAATCCCACAAACTAAGCAGATCATGACATCTCCCCAACACTAATGTTGGTAAGCCTATAAGGCATACCCTAACTAATAGCTATGTTAAAGTGAACTTGTCAGCAGGATTTTGCTAAGTAAACTACAGGCATTGTCAGGTTGGCAGTTTTAAACTGATTAAAATGATACCTGGGGTGCGGAAATCCGAAGTGGTTCTTGTGTAATTGGTGTTAGAAGTTTTCAGCTAATGAGATGCTCGTGCTTTAGGACAGGACTGTAGGCAGAGTCTTAAGGTACTGCCACACTACACGATCCCGCTAACGATCTCGTTAGCGTCGCATACTAATGAGATCGCTAGCGGGATCGTTTACAATATCGCTAGTGTCGGCCACATTTAGCGATGTCGTTAAGGACGCTATTGCGGTTAGCGATCTCCTTAACGACTTTAGCGGTACAAAAGTACCGCTAAATCGCTAAGAAAAGGTGCCACACTCAGCGATAATACTTACCCAGCGGGAGCGCCGACGATAAAATAGGGTCCGGAACGATTCCAGCGACGAGCGAGATCACAGCAGGATCTCAGCAGGGAGCTCGTCGCTGACAGATGCCGCACACAACAACATCTCTAACGGGATCGCTAAATAGTGACGTTTTTTAGCGATCCCGTTAGCGATGTTGTTTAGTGTGGCATACCCTTTAGATTCCTGCTCTAAGCCAGAGAAACAAGGAAAGACCTGCGCACAGACTGATCCGAAGCACAAACATGTTGCTTATCAAATAGACAGCGAGAAAGACTGTTTGTGCTTCGGGCGTCCTTTGGGCAGGTCTTTCCTTGCATCCTTCCCTGCACATGACAGCTTATCTGATCAGCTGTCATCTACATGTAATAGCCGTGGGTGGATTCGCGATCCACCCGCAGCTGTTATCAAGTTAAATGTCTCGTCAATCTCTGACAGCAGCATTTAACATGCACTGTCCGGATACATGTCACAAAACCCACCCATCGGTGCCCCAGTCATGTGATCGTGGAGCACTGATGAGTGAGTTCTCATTACTGCCGGGGGTCTGCGTTCATAGGAGATCATGATTCATGCTAGCTGAAGCCCTGCTATGTGTAGCACAGATGATCAAAAGATCACTGGTTCAAGGGGACTGCTGAACCCAGTAAAAAGTAAATCATAAAGATGTTTTAAAATATAACAAAAATAAAAAAAAAAGAAAAGTTCAAATCACCCCCCTTTTGCCCCATTCAAAACACAACAATGAAAAAAAAAAAAAATACACATATTTGCTATCACTCCTTTCAAAAATGTCCGATCTTTCGAAATATAAAGTTAATCAATCCGATTGATAAACGGTGTCAAGAGAAAAAAAATCTAAAAGCCATAATTACCTTTTTTGGCCACTGCAACATTGCAATAAAATGCAATAACAGGCGATCAAAACATCGTATCTAACCCAAAATGGTATCAATAAAACATCAGCTCAGGATGCAAAAACTAACCCATCACCCAACCTCTGACGGTGAAAAATGGAGACGCTACGGATCTCAGAAAATGGTGACTTTTTTTTTCCTTACAAACTTTGGATTTTTTTTCCACCACTTATACATGTTTGGTATGTACATAGTCACACTGACCTGGAGAATCATATTACCAGGTCCGTTTTAGCAGTTAGTGAACATGATAAATAAAAAAATCCAAAAAGCAATTATGGAATTGCACTTTTTTGCAATTACAACCGCAGTTTGAAATTTTTCCCATTTTTCAGTACACTATATGGCAAAACCAATGCAGTCATTCAAAAGTGCAACTTGTCCGGCAAAAAAAAAAAAATCGTTATACGGCCATATTGACAAAAAAAAAATTTAAAAAGTTATGACTGTGGAAAGAAGGGGAGCGAAAAATGAAAAACGAAAATCACCCGGAGGTGAAGGGTTTAATATGTACCATGCTCCTCAGAGTCAATAATGTTTTCGGATATCTGCAGAAGTTAGAACTACTGTTACTTCATCTGGGTTTTGTTTCTCTGATGTGTCTTCTAGTTCTTCGGAGTTGCAGGCTTCCTAAATTGGCTGGCGATGATGACCTTGTAATGTAATCTTTGCTCATCCAGAATTATTAGTACAGATAGATGGCTTTTCTGCAGCTTTCCAAATAACTGACCCCTCCTCATCAGTTATCATCGCTCTTCCTCAGCACACTCATAAATCCTCATTGGTTCGGTTGATTGCTTAGAGGAAATGCTATAGTTTTTGTCTATCGGCCAAGAGAAGGAAGGGCTATAATAATTCACTCTTTACCAAGAGGCTTTACTTTTATTTTTCACAATGATTTTTTTTATTATATTCTCTCTTATTAAGATGAAGTATACGACGCCATTGTTTGTAATGCCGAGCACCTAACTACTGCCGATATCCAAAAAGGAGATTACTTGCAAAGTGGTACAGAGGATTTTGCGGTCACCTTCTCTATCCCAGTATTGGCCTTCCAAGTTTTAGCTATAACACATTGCAGACAGTGCTTGGACTCAAAATTTTAAAGGGTGGCACTGCTGGAAATGCCACGTTATTGCCGTGTAAATCTGGCCAACATTCGTTCAGCAGACTTCTATCTCTCCTGACTTCACCATACACTTGAGCACTCGACTCCGCAAAGCATTCATAAAATCCTAGAATGTTAAATTAAGTAAAAAAATACAATAAAAATGCTGCATCAAATCCACACAAAAAATGCAACAAAAATGCAATAATCCTAATGGATTGCAGAAAAGTCACAGAGGGAAAAAAAATGCAGGAATTTCATTTATGGCCTTATACAGTCTAGGCTATTATATTGGATACATTTGTAAGGCTGAAAATTGACTGAAAAAAAGATTTATCCAATTCAGCCTAATAAATTGTCATTTTGATTCAGAGAAAGCCAATATGCCTCATGAGGCAGAAGCAAATTGTCCTCATGTTAGGGGAAAAAAATCCACATTCCAAGTATAGCAATCAGAAAAAATTCTCCAAATCAACAACAAATCTCCAGTAGCCTATAATAAATATTTTATGATGTTATTATACCCAAGGAAGAGCTAGAGTCTTACCGAACTAATTTAGTGAATTCCTTGTTATGATAACTTTCTCAAGCAGGGAGTTCCGCAGAATCATTGCTCTTACAGTAAAGAATCCTTTCTATATTGTTGTAAAAAAATATATTTTTTACCCTCTTGTGCCTTATGGATATATTTTATAAGTAATATATATAATATAAAATAGATATAATATTATAAGTTTAGATAGAAATGAAACAGCACACATCTATACATTTGCTTTGACTATACTCTTACTGAACCTGAAAATAAAGTTACGGTAACGCATCGTTGTATCAAAACACAGCAAATTTCCTAAAAACAATGGATTAATTGCTTGTTTTATTTTTTTCTTCTCCGTTATATGATTTTTTTTTATTAGTCAGTACATTAAATAGTGGCATTACAAAAAACTCGTCTTGCAAAGAAAAAAAGTTTGGAAGAAATGAAAATTAATTTTGGCTCTTGGAAGACCGTGATTGAATTTTTTTTTTTTTTTTTACATTTCAGTAATGGGAAGCGGTGAAACAGCTACTATGAGTTTTTTATTACATTTGTATGAAAATAATATAAAAATTAACCCTATTAAATATATAAAATAGAAATATCTTATTGTTTTGGTTGGAGAAACAGAAATGGCAATTGTTTCCTTTAGCCAAAAAGAAGTTTACTCTGAAGTTCTCCTCTTCTCCATCTTTACAAAGTCTTGGCAGATAATTTAAAGCCTAAGAAGAGACCCAACACTTGAATAGTATGAAAAGCAGATTGCCATATGCCCCTAAAAATCAAGTATGAGACCATTAGCATTGTTACAGCGGGAAATCCACCACTATTAGGCTAAAAGACAGCGTGAACCTTGACAGGAATACAAATGGAAATTCAAGATGTTTGTAATGACTACTTAAATCGTGTCCTCACCATAGAAATGACACTGCGCTGTATAATTCCTCCTGGAGATTATAAACAGCCCTTAGACATTTTGCTCAATCAAACAAAGAGTTAATATGCAATTTTTCAATCGGATATATGTTCATAGAATACAAGCTAATTTGGGGATAGTTCTTTAAGTTTGGACAGAGTTTATTCAAATCTACATCACCATCATAAATGATAAATTCATGCATGCTGAATAGAGATGAGCGAATTTGTTAGGATTTTGGCCCCGAATCTGATTTTGACATATTCGGGCCATATTTGAACATCATTCGTGCCGAATGTTTATCTTATGATCGGTTCCGAACATATTCGGTAATTTCTACTCCCATTGACTCTAATGAAGTCCGGCTGTGTTCAACGACTATTGTAAAAACAATATTTGATTCCGATCGTCTTCCGTAATCCGAACAAATTCGCTCATCTCTAGTGCTGAATAATAAGATGGTCTCTTAGATTATGTAGATTATTTGCCATATTGGCAGTTTTGGCCTCAGTGGTGGTCGGTTTAGTTCATCACTGGTTGCAAAGCCTCCATTTTGGCCATTATGACATATATCTGGTAGTAAATCCCTAGGAAATAACAATTCTTAAAACTCTACCCATACAACTTCATTAGAGGAGACACACTGCATGTTCATCCATCCTTATATGATAAAAACGTAATGATAGTTAAGGTTGGAACAATTGTTAAAGGGAATCTGTCAGCAGGTTTTGCTATGTAAACAGCAGGAAATAGAGGCTGAGACACAGAATTCAGGGATGTATCACTTGTCAAAGTACGTGCTGTTGTTTACTAACTGTGAAGGATTTATCACTAAGAGATTAACCTTGCCGGGTTGGTCTGGAACCTAAGCACCCCACTGTCTATGCACATTGCATATACAGAGCTTGGTGTGGGCGGGGTTAGCTTTCTCAGCTTTGCTTCATTCTAAACCTAAAAGCTCTGATTGTGTCAGAACGGCTGCACTTAGTAATCTAAGTGATACATCGTTAGATTCAGGGTCTCTTTGCCTACACCATGCTGCTCTCAGATGAGGTAGAAAAAACCTGCTGACATATTCCCTTTAACTGTGACATAAGTTTGGAAATGCATTGCATTGTTTGCTTTATACTCATCTTGAATTACAATTTGTGTTATAGACCCAAACTACATTCACAAATCTGCAGGCTTCAGAGCAGAAATCTAGCTTCCTGCACTGGCTCAGTATCTGTACAAAGCTTGCAATGGATATTTTTATTCTGAAAAGTATAGACTGCTTCCAAAAAACAAACAAAAATAGCAGAATTGTGAATGCAGCTCTGAGCTATGCAATATTTGTGTTGTGGAAAAGGAATGAAGGTGTGCTGTGCTGCTGGGGAAGAATTATCAGGATTTAGATGTATAAAGATCAATTGAATGTTATTCTCAGTGTGTTTCCAGGTCTAACTGACCTCTTCTTCAGGATCACCACAATAGAAAGGTATTTACTGTATATTATGGTTCCAGCGGGAAAGAGGTGGGTTCGAACTGAAAACGAGTTGTGAATAACCTTCAATTGATCCTTATACATCTGAGTCCAGATAATTGTTCCACAGCAGCGCAGCACACCTGTATTTCTTTTCTGAAGTATTTCAATGTTGGATTTTTCCAACCAGCAGAGCATCAGCAGCTGGATCATTGTTGTTTGAGCTGAGCGCAAAGAAACACCTAAAAATCACATTATCTGGTTAATTCCCTACATTCACTTTCGTTCAATTTTAGTGCATTAATACAATATATAAAAACCTCTTCCACTTAAGCTGTTCACACTCCAAAAAACGAGCTCTTATATGGCTATGGCTTTGGAAAAATGAAAAATCTTTGACTCTTGAAAAATTTGGGGGAAAATACACGAAAACACATACATGAAAAAATGGCTGCGGCATGAAGTTGTTAGAGTGGTATATCAGTCTAAGCAAGTCCTCTGATAAACATGATTTTTGTCCCATAGGGTAGGATTTCAGAACGACATCAAATTATGTATGCTGTCAGGATGGGATAAAGGAGTGGCCATCATGACTTATTGGCGCAGTGTCTCCACCTCCTTGACTATTTGTCCAAAAAAAGGCGTGCACTCTGTAGGTAGAAAGCAGGTGCAGGCTGAACCTGGAGCTAGTCCAGAAAAATCATAAAAGTAATGAAAGAACAGCCGCACTCAAAATTTTTTTGTTTATCCAATGCAAGTGTTGAGGTAACATTTCGACCCCGTGTCTGGTCTTTCTCAAACCTTACTTAAGGCAAACCACAGAGTATTGCGCATTGTGCTTCATCCTGTCAGCATACCCCAGGACTCCCACCTGACCCTTTGCCCTGTCGGATTTCTTCATACATGGCCTCCAGCCTTTCAAGTACATTCCACTCCCTTGTCTCTACTCCGTTGTTTGCCTTAAGTAAGGTATGAGAAAGACCCGACACAGGGTCGAAACGTTACCTCAACACATTATTAACTCTGTGGTGACTTCAATAAATTTTTCACTTGCATTGGAAAAACAAAAAATTTTGAGTGCGGCTGTTTTTTCATTATTTCTACCTCCTTGACTACCTCCACTACAAACTGATCATTCTCATGGTGCAAGTCAACTTTTAATGTTTTGTGTTTTTGTAATTAGGCACACCTGGGTTCGAAACTACTAGAGCAGGACTGTAGTGTTGTCACGCTCCTTTTGTAAAAAAAAATGGTTCTCCGTTTGTTTTGAAAAAATAAATACGTGAAATATTACCGTTGTCTTATTTCTTTCATATTCCTTGCTGCCAAAATCCCCTTAGCCTTGAGAAAACCAGTACTTGACTTCTCTGAACTAAAAAAGCGGTTCTCTTGGTATATGATTAATAAGAAACTTTTAGCTATGTTATCTGATAAGGTAGATAAATTTGAGAAAATCTTTGGGTAGAATACAGCAGCCACACTCCATTCACTGCTCCACCCCTATATTTACGAGTTGTTCCAGACTCCGACCCTCAATAACAAATCCTATTTATTGTATATGATTTGACTCCCTCTCGGGCAACTTACCCTCCTTTCCCTTTTTCTGACTCTGTTGTTCACCTGTTTTTATTTCTTACATTTTATGAGAAAAAAAGTTTGTACTTGTGTCTTTTTCAAAATACTATTTCACTCTTTGTCTTTTGGAACTTTTAATAAAAAATAAAGGGATTTTCCACCACTCATATAACCCCTTCTCAACCCCTATGTTGCCCTCTTGCAAAATAACAACATTAATATTCACCTCCGGTGCTGGTGCCGTTCCAGCAGCATCGGCACAGACTCTCTCAGAGATCGCATAACATTATATCACTCGATCCCTGCAGCCAACCAGCGCTGGCTTCATTCTCCTTGCCTTCGGACGTGCATCCAGAGGAAATGAGAGAGCAGCGGCCAGTAAATTCAGTGATCGTGTGACATAACAATGTATGCGATCTCCGAGAGAGCCAGTGCTGACACCGATGGAACGGCACCAGAAGTGATTATACTTGTTTTTATTTTACAAGGGGGCAACATAGAGATTGAAAAAGGATTGTTCTAATAGTGGACAACCTCATTAACAGTTTAAACTAAATAAATAACTTAGGCTACTTTCACACATCTGGTTTTTACAATCAGGCACAATCCGTCAAAGTTTAAAAAAGACGGATCCAGCTCAGATTGTGAAAAACTGATGTGACGGATCAGGTTTGTAGCCGGATCCATCCTGAACTTTTGAACCTTGAGAAATGCACTCTGAGCATGCCTGGAACGAAGAGAGAGAGAGAGCGATTCCAGGCATGCTCAGAGTGGAAAAACTGAATGTGGTGACCGGATCAGTCTTTTGCCTGATCCGGCGCACATAGACTTGCATTGTAGCAAAGAGCCGGGATCGCCGCATCCGCCGCTGACCGGTGTTTTGCTGAAAACAAAAAACGTTCCTAGAGACGTTTTTTCCAGCCGCCGGAATAGAAATTTTTGCCGGATCCAGAAAAAAACAATCGAAACGGGAGGCCATGCGGCGTGATCCGGCGCTAATATAAGTCAATAAGAAAAATGGATCCAGCGGTAGAAAAAAACGGATCCGGTTTTCCAAAAATGTGTGAAAGTAGCCTTAAAAAACCTCAACAACCAAGCGCCATACTACCTGGCATTACCACTTGGCTGCCTATCCTTCTATAGACTGAATATATGGTGAATGGATGTCCGCAAGACCGTTTTAATGTGTTTTGCACCAAGTAATATTTTTTAACATCTTTCCCCCTAGTGCAGGTGATTTCATAGAAGCTTTTATGTAGTTAAAGAAAAACCTATTTTGCGCTAATTTAATATCTGTTCTAGTACAACAGCTTGACACCTGAGGCTTTTCCTAGAGCAGTTACAATGCTGTGAACTGAACACGCGGCTTCGTTGTATTGAATTATTCAGGACTGAAGCCAATCTTATAAGTGTTCCTGTTGGGATAAGCTGGTGGGTTAGAGTTCAGTAGGAAAGCGTCCATCTGGTTATTCATTGCCAGATGTAGTATTGACCCTACAATATTGATATGGAAGAAAACTGTGCCAAGTGCTAAGTGCAACACATTCTCTCTATTTAGTGCACTCCTGTGAATTGTTTATTCTACGTTTTCTGCTCTGGTGCAGTATAGAGGTGCTATAATCATGGCATTCAGATGCAATTTTATATCTTTTGTTTTCGAGGATCATAATGAGTTATTTATAATCTGCAATATAATCTATACATGAATTAAAGGGGTTGTCCAGTGACAACTATTTACCTCCTACCCGCAAGGCAGCTGATTGCACAGATCAGTGGGGACCCACAGCAATTGGCAGCACAGAGATTTTTTTTTATTCCAGACAGGACCCTTTTATCCCCATTACAAATTGGAACCACGGGTTGTATACGCGACTGCCGCTCCATTCATTCTCTATGGGGCTGGCATGCAGGGCCGGCTCCAGGTTTTTATGGGCCCCGGGCGAAAGAGTCTCAGTGGGCCCCTTTAACACAAACTACGATTTATGATGCACAGATACTGCAGAGAAATATAGGTATAGCACAACGCCAAACACTTCATTTCTTCCATTACATGAGTGATATCTATTGTAAATTCTACAATAGCTCAAAAACTGCCAAATCCTCACAGCGCACAGTACAGACTGGACAGCACAGTCCTACATACAATATTATGGGCACAACATAGTCCTCCATACAGTATTATGGCCAAATATAATGCTCCATAAAGAATATTGGACCCCAAATAATGCTCCATACAGGATACTGGTCCCCATATAATGCTCCATACAAAATATGGAGCTCTCCTCTGCACTGTGCTACGTTCTGCGCTGTTACGGCTCAGGAAAGGGCGCTGTGGAAAAACTCCCTATCATCATCATCATTGACTCCCCATCATGTTTGCCTCCCATCATCACCTCCCCATCATCATTGCCTCCCCATCATCATCACCTCCCCATCATCATTGCCTCCCCATCATCATCACCTCCCCATCATTGCTTCCCCATCATCTTCGCCTCCCCATCATCATTGCCTCCCCACCATCATCATTATCGCCTGCCCCTCATCATCATCATCACCTCCCCATCATCATTGCCTCCGGGCCCCGGCTCCTCACCACCATCACTGCTTCCCCCCCACCACCATCACACATACAGCACCACACACAGACAGCACCGCAGCACACACACACACACCTCACATCTCACCTGTCCGGCGTCCACGCTCTCTCTGCCACACAGCCGGCCGCTGAATGATGATGTCATTCAGCGGCGCTGCTGTGAGAGGAAGCGCCGGTGCCCTGCAGGCGCCCCTGACCCGGAGCTGTGGCAGCGGAGGCACGGGAGAGGTAAGTATTGCGCCGGCTTCTGCCGGGGCCCTGAGCAAGCAGGGGGGGCCCAGTGGCGGCGCTGGCACCGCTCTCCTCCGCTGACGGGCGTCGGGGTGCCCGACGGCGAGTGGGCCCCTCCGCCTGCTCAGGGACCCGGCACTTGCCCGGGTATGCCGGGTGCTGACGCCGGCCCTGCTGGTATGGAACCTAGATTCAGTTCAAGATGTTGTAATGTGATGTATTTTTAAAACTATTCAACTTTTATAGATGGCTTATATTAATATAGGCGCTAAAAGATGGACATGGACATAAACTTCTGCACCGTAATCTCATGAAAAGGCTTTTTTGCCTTCAACTTTAGATTTTGAAATTTTCTCTAAGTGACTTAAATAATTATACTTTATATTGGTTATTTGTATATTGTAATTATTGTGATCGAGGGTTTCCCTCGTCTGTATATATGAATTATATGTTCTTAGCTGTATGTTGTTTGTTCCATGGGAGGCTTAATGGGTTTATGACTTCTGAAATAGCAATGTATTAATCATTCTTCTAGTTATCACATTTATATATAGACTGGTTATTCTCATGGTATGCGTGAAATAATGAAATAGGAACGTTTTGGTCTTTGTATTTGTGCGTTAAGTAAAAGGCGGAGGTAACCGGTTTACGCTTCGTAATTAGAAAAAGAAGCAAAATATGGTCAAGGTCACCTAAAAAATGTGTGACCTCAGGAACTAATTGAACTAGAAGAATATTAATGCACAGTGTTAGAGTACATTAACATTAGCACCTTTTCTTAGATGCGTGAACTTTTTTTTTTAGCCGTGAGTGATTTTTCTTACTCTAAAAAGAAAAGCCAAAATGTTGCTTTGATAAATTTCCTAAAATATCATTATAGCAGTTTCCTGATACAAAGCTTCAAAGTCAATAGACATAGATGATTAAATGATTAAACTCTTGCTGCCTGTAGTCACCACTAGAGGGAGCTTAAGAGTTGACTGCATACTGTGTATACAGTGAACTCAGCAATACAGCAGAATGCTGTAAGCTTATAAGCTGACCTTAGTGGCAGTTGTTTTCACTGGATAGCCCCTTAAAAATTGGGCATATCTGCAACTGCCACTAGGGGAGCTTAGGAGCTTACTGCATACTGGTTTACTGTTCAGTTCACTGTATAAACAGTATGCAGTAAGTTCATCAGCTCCCCCTAGTGGCAGTTGCAGATACGCAGTATTTTTAAGGGGTTTTCTGGTGAAAAGAAGTTATCACCTATCCACAGGATAAATGATAACTTACTAGTAGGTGTGTAATTTGATCGAATGGGGAATTTTTATTCCAGATAGGCCATTGCAAAATTAATTCTCAATTAGACTTTTGGATATAGCCCACCGCAGTGGTCAGCTTTTTCTGGGAGTTCAATAGGCAATGAATACTCCAGCAATCAAGTTTGCATGCTGACCAAGCCGCAGTGTGCGGCAATATATGTTGAACTTCTCTGTCCACCGCCTTCTTGTCTCCAGACATGGCTAAATGTGCTTCTTTATTTTCTTTTTCGCCTATGGTTTAATGTCACTACTATATACAGTGGGTTTCTTTTACTCTATTTCTCTACCATGTATGCTTTTTCTATTTTAACCAATATCTCTGTTGCCTCTACACATCTCTTGCGTTTTTTTTATTATTCTCTCGTAAACCCTTTTAGGCTTTGAAGCATCATATTTAATGTATTACACACCCGTTCTTCCAATATTTATTGAATTGTATTACATGATCAATAGAATAACCAAGAATCCCAAGGCACCAGAGGATAATCCTTAAAAAGTTAGATCTTTGCCAGGTAAGGTAACGTTTCGCCCATACCTGGCCTTTCTCAAGCTTCAAAGTTCAGCTTTGAAGCACATCTGTGTATTTTGAGGCTTGAAAAAGGCCAGATGTGGGCGAAACGTTGCCTTCTCTTCCTATTTTTGTGATCTTTTTTTTTAATATGGAATAAAGATCTAACTTTTTAAGGATTATCCTCTGGTGCTTCGGGATTCTTGGATATTCTCCTATTATGGATCTAATGGGAGGCCATACCGAGTAAGCATAGAATTTATCAATGGTGCGTGGGACTTGGACACTGAGTACACTATTATTGTAGGTATTGTTTTCTTTTTTTTCCAATTGTGTGTGTTCCAACTACATATCTGTAGCCATTATTTTGGTATGAAGATGTGGCCTATTCTTGCTCATTATCTTGGGATAACATATGCTATCATATGCATTTTTGGTGTTTTTATTTTATTTTTAATGGCTGTGTTATATTTGTAATTTTTTTCATAATAAAGTTTCCTTTTGGGGGATGTGCTGTCCTCCGTTTGCATATACTTTTCGTTTTCCGGAGCTTGCACACTGTGGTCCATTCTAATGGGGATAAAAGTGCCTGTTATCACCTATGCTATGGATAGGTGATAACTTGATTTTCTCTGGACAACTCCTGTAGTAAATCCACTTCATGTCCATGGATCAAAATAAATGGAACTTGAATCTGTGTAAGAATACAGTATACCAAGAAATTAATTAGAGGGAATCTGGCAGCAGGTTTTTGCTATGTAAACTGAAGACAGCATGAGGTAGGGGATAAAACAATGAACTCAATGATAAGTCACATGTCTGGCTGTGTGCCGTTGTTTACTTATAGTGAAGATTTAATCACCTTGTGATTATCATTGATGTAACTATCAGGCACTTGCTCCACCTACTCCTGTGATAACCAGCTCACTGTCAATAGACAATGTGGGCGTGGCTAGCTTTATCAGCTCTGCTGCATTCTACATTTAAGAATGCTGTGTCAGAACTGCTGCACCCAGTAAACTAAGTCATACATCATTGGATTCAGGGCTCTCTTTTCCTACATCATGCTGCTCTCAGAAGAGGCACTAAAATCTGCTGACAGAGTCCCTTTAAGATAGAAACATATGTTTAAGAAAAAGACTCTTGAGTGAACTAGACCTTACAAGTTTATATATTATTTTTAATTTCACAATGTTGGAGTCTAGTGATGAGACTGCCATTCAAGCTACAAATATTTTAGTCTTTGAATTTTTTATTTGAAATCATTGATATTTCATTGGAACTGTAGAGGTGACTAGCATACTAATGACCAGAGGGCACTCATTACGGATGGAAGAAAGGTGAATCCGGTGGCTAAATAGGAAAGGGTTCTTTACAGTTAGAGCAGTCAGACTGGGGGATGCCGACCACAAGAGATAGTAATGGCCGACACTATAACAGCTTTTAAGAAAGGGCTGGATGATTTCCTCAGTACACAGAACATTGTGGGTTATAGTTAAATTAGTGATGAAATGTACAATTGGTGGAGAAAGGATGAACTTGATGGACTAGGTCTTTTTTCACCCTATGTAACAGTCTAGTCTTGCAGTCTACCATACTATTTGAGTCTTCTGACAATAGGGCTAATTTACCATAATTCTCATACAAATAATATCTGGGTTTTTTTTATTTATAAAACTAATCTGCCCTGTAATACAAACACGGCATCATTACTGAATAAAACATATGACTATTAGAATACTTAATACATTCAAATATCACAGTGTAGCAAAATCACATTTCTTTGTATGTCTTCTGTAGTGTATGCTCCTACCGATATGCAAATCTAACCTTTCAGATACTTTACCCATTAAACCCAGAGGCCGTAGCTGAATAAAAATGTTTACTAAAAGGCTTTCTTTTGTATAATCTATTGATTTAATATCTTTTTGACAAGAGTGGAATGCCAGTATTACCCAGAAGGCTACTGATGAGAATCTCAGCACATTTGTTTTATATATATTATTTAGCACAAAGACACAGACAATGGGCAAAATGGAACATATGTCGGGTTTATAATTGCTGATAATCTCCGGCATGTTTGTCCTGGAACTATTTACTTAGTAGATACTTATGATGGGAAAAATAGATATATTCAATTTCAAATGTGCAGAAATACAGAGAGCATGAGCATGGGGAATATTGCTGCTGGATATCCCTTTGGCATTGTCATGTACAGGTGGGTCTCACAAAATTAGAATATCATTAAAAAGTTAATTTATTTCAGTTCTTCAATACAAAAAGTAAAACTCATATATTATATAGAGTCATTACACACAGAGTGATCTATTTCACCTGTTTATTTCTGTTAATGTTGATGATTATGGCTTACAGCCAATGAAAACTCAAAAGTCATTATCTCAGTAAATTAGAATACTTTATAACACCAGCTTGAAAAAATGATTTTAAAATACAAAATGTTGGCCTACTGAAATGTATGTTCAGTAAATGCACTCAATACTTGGTCGGGACTCCTTTGGCATCAATTACTGCATTAAGAGGAAGATGAGAGACACCAGACCCAACAATGCAGACGAGCTGAAGGCGGCTATCAAAGCAACCTGGTGTTAGAACTCTCCTGTTAGGTTTTTTCTATCTTGCTGGTCACATGACCTTTGTGGCCTATTTAGTCCTGCTCCGCCCTTCTGGCTTTGCTGGACTTTATAGTAATCTCTACTCTTAAGCTAGCCGGGTGCTTTGTTACCTTACTCAAATAGTTTTGCTTGGTCTTCAGACCTCTATGTTCTATGTTGTTTTGTTTTTCTTTTTACTGCTACAACTTCTGTTAGGAGGTGTCCATCCTTTTATCCCAGTCCCTAGTGCTTGTAGGGATCCCTTCCTCGCATCTATAAGTCTTCGTTCAGACTAGCTGAGAACTTTAGCGGGTCTGATCGCAGGATCAGGTTCCCCGTTACATTGTAGGGATTGAGCTTAGTTCTATTGTAGGGACAGATATCCCTTTCTTTCCTTAGTGCTTGTAGCAGAACATAACAGTAAGTCCAGCCAAAAAATATCTCTAAGGAAAGATTACCAGTTTCCATTATGGTGTCGGTTCAGGAATTGGCTCAACGCCTGCAGGGACTCTCTCTGGAGGTGTCCGAGCTTCAGCAACACGTGAGTAGCTGTTCTGGAGCACATTTCGTGGAGCCAAAGGTACATTTGCCTGATTTATTTTTTGGTGAACAAGATTTTTTTTCTTTTAAAAATGCTTGCTTGTTGTATTTTCGTTTGAGACCCAGATCCTCTGATGATGAATCACAGTGCATAGGGTTCATAATGTCACTTTTGTGCAAAGAACCTCAGGAGTGGGCCTTTTCTCTGCAACCTAGTGATCCATGCTTTAGATCAGTGGATAGTTTTTTTTCTGCTTTGGGGTTATTGTATGATGATCCTGATCGTGTCTCATCAGCTGAGACAGAATTGAGACGTTTGAGGCAGGGATCAGGTAATGTGGAAAAATATTGTACTCACTTCCGACGGTGGTCTACTCAGGTGGGGTGGAACGATTCAGCTTTGAAAAGTTTGTTTCTTGCAGGGCTAAGTGAAAGGGTTAAAGATTTGCTGATTGCTTATCCCATACCTGGTAACTTGCAAGAGGCTATGCAATTAGCTATACGGGTGGATAGGAGACTGCGTTCAAGGGTTAATGAGAGTAAATCCTATGTCATGTCAGCCCCAAGTCTTGAGATGATCTGTACTGACATTGGAGAGCCCATGGAGATTGGAGTGATGGCACTTCGCTCTCAGGAAAAAGATCACAGGTTTTCTGAAGGATTGTGCTTTTATTGCGGCAAATCTGACCATTTCATTAAGAACTGTGTGCTTCGTATGAACAAAGAAAAAAAAAGGTCAGTTCTGCTCGTATAGCCTGTTTAAATACTAAGGGCGTCTTTCTTTCTGCCACTACTACAGTCATGGCCAAAAGTTTTGAGAATGACACAAATATTAATTTTTACAAAGTCTACTGCTTCACTTTTTCTAATGGCAATTTGCATATACTCCAGAATGTTATAAAGAGTGATCAGCTTGATAGCAATTACTTGCAAAGTCAATATTTGGCTAGAAAATGAACTTATCCCCCAAAACACATTTCAACATCATTGCAGCCATGCCTTAAAAGGACCAGCTAACCTCTTTTCAGTGATTGCTCCATTAACACAGGTGTGGGTGTTGATGAGGACATGGCTGGATATCAATCTGTCATGATTAAGTAAGAATGACACCACTGGACACTTTAAAAGGAGGCTGGTGCTTGGCATCATTGTTTCTCTTCTGTTAACCATGGTTACCTCTAAACAAACACGTGCAGTCATCATTGCAATGCACAAAAATGGCCTAACAGGGAAGAGTATTGCAGCTAGAAAGATTGCACCTCAGTCAACAATCTATCGCATCATCAAGAACTTCAAGGAGAGAGGTTCCATTGTTGCCAAAAAGGCTTCAGGGCCCAAGAAAGACCAGCAAGTGCCATGACCATCTCTTAAAAGTGTTTCAGCTGTGGGATCGGGCTACCAGCAGTGCAGAGCTTGCTCAGGAATGGCAGCAGGCAGGTGTGAGTGCGTCTGCACGCACTGTGAGGCGGAGACTCTTGGAGCAAGGCCTGGCCTCAAGGAGGGCAGCAAAGAAGCCACTTCTCTCCAGAAAAAACATCATGGACAGACTGATAGTCTGCAAAAGGTACAGGCAGTGGACTGCTGAGGACTGGGGTAAAGTTATTTTCTCTGATGAATCCCCTTTTCGATTGTTTGGGACATCAGGAAAACGCCTCATTCGGGGAAGACAAGGTGAGCGCTACCACCAGTCTTGTCTCATGCCAACTGTTAAGCATCCTGAAACCATTTATGTGTGGGGTTGCTTCTCAGCCAACGGAATCGGCTCTCTCACAGTCTTGCCTAAAAACTCAGCCATGAATAAAGAATGGTACCAGAATGTCCTCCAAGAGCAACTTCTCCCAACCCTCCAAGAGCAGTTTGGCGATCAACAATGCCTTTTCCAGCATGATGGAGCACCTTGCGATAAAGCAAAGGTGATAACTAAATGGCTCAGGGAACAAAACATAGAGATTTTGGGTCCATGGCCTGGAAACTCCCCAGATCTTAATCCCATTGACAACTTGTGGTCAATCATCAAGAGACGGGTGGACAAACAAAAACCTAAAAATTCTGGCAAAATGAAAGCATTGATTGTGCAAGAATGGACTGCTATCAGTCAGGATTTGGTCCAGAAGTTGATTGAGAGCATGCCAGGGAGAATTGCAGAGGTCCTGAAGAAGAAGGGTCAACACTGCAACTATTGACTTGCTGCATTAACTCATTCTAACTGTCAATATAAGCTTTTGTTACTCATATGTTTGCAATTATTATATTTCTGTCTGTGATAAAAACATATGTCAAACACACATAAAAACCAGAGGGCAGCAGATCATGTGAAAATATAATATTTGTGTCATTCTCAAAACTTTTGGCCATGACTGTACTGCGGCTCAGGAAGAATTAATGGATTTTCGGGTATTTGTCGATTGTGGGTCAACTCTGAATGTGATTGATGGGGGATTCTTGGAAAAACTGAAATTAAAACCCAAACCTTTGTCATCCACTATTGCCGTTGTTTCTGCTGATGGCTCTCCCTTGAAGAATGTTACTCACAAGGTCTGTGAATTTCCCCTCACTATTAATGGTGTCCACTAAGAGAATTTGGATTTGGTAGTATTGAATAATTTACCTTCTCCGGTAATTTTGGGGTTACCCTGGTTAAAATTGCACAATCCTGTTCTGGATTGGTCTACCAATGAGATTAAGTCCTGGAGCTCTCAGTGTTATGGCAGGTATTGCTGCTGTGGATAAAGGGGAACTACCTGTACCTATTCAGAATTTTTGGAAATTTTTTTCTGAGAAGGAGTAGCAAATTTTACCTCCCCATAGAGACTATGATTGTACTATTGAATTTGTCCCTGGAGCGACTCTTCCTAAGAGTCGTTTATTTAATCTTACTATTCCTGAGAGAAAGGCTTTGGAGGAATACATACAGACAAGTTTGGCCGCCGGTCACATTAGGCCTTCCAAGTCTCCTGTGGCTGTTGGATTTTTTTTTGTTAAAAAAAAGGACGGCGGTTTACGTCCTTGTCTGGACTTTCGTGAGATTAATAAAATTACGGTACGCAATCCTTACCCACTGCCATTGATTCCTGATTTGTTTAACCAGTTAGCGGGGGCCAAGTGGTTCTCTAAAATTGATCTTCGGGGGGCATACAATTTGTTGCGCATGAAGGAGGGTGACGAATGGAAGACTGCTTTTAACACTCCTGTGGGTCATTTTGAGAATCTGGTTATGCCTTTTGGCCTTACCAATGCTCCTGCATTTTTTCAGAATCTTATTAATGACATCCTTAGACCTTTGATCGGCAAAAATGTGGTTGTGTATTTGGATGACATTTTGATTTATTTGCCAGATCTGGAGTCTCATTGGCGGAGCGTTCGTGAGGTATTACAGTTATTGAGTGACAATTCGCTTTTTGCTAAGCTGGAGAAATGTGAGTTTGCTGTACAGAGAATTAGTTTTTTGGGCTACATTATCTCCAGCGAAGGTTTTGAGATGGACCCGGTGAAAGTTCAAGCTGTGCAGGAATATCCTAGGCCTATTGGTTTGAAATCGTTACAGAGGTTTTTGTGTTTCGCCAATTATTATAGAAAATTCATTAAAAAATTTTCTGTGATTGCCAAACCTCTGCCCGATCTCACCAGGAAAGGTGCTAATGCGGTTCAGTGGACTACTGAGGCCATTGAAGCTTTTGTGTTTCTAAAGGAGAGGTTCAGCTCTGCTCCCATCCTTATGCAGCCTGATGTGTCTAACCATTTTTGGTTGAGGTTGATGCTTCTTCTGTGGGGGTCGGCGCGGTGTTGTCTCAAGAAAACATGGATGGAGTACATCCTTGTGCATTTTTTTCAAAAAAATTTTCTGAGACTGAACTGAATTATGATATTGGTAATCGGGAATTGTTGGCCATTAAACTCGCATTTGAACACTGGCGGCATCTCTTGGAAGGTGCTGAATTTCCCGTTCAGGTTTTCACTGATCATAAAAATCTGATCTATCTTGATGCTGCCAAACGCTTGAATGCCCGTCAGGCTAGTTGGGCACTGTTTTTCTCGTGGTTTAATTTTTCTGTTACTTACATCCCAGGTACTAAGAATGTGAAAGCTGATTCTTTGTCTCGCAGCTTTTCTCCCATGGTTGGTGTTGAGGAGGAGGAGAACATTTTACAAGAAGGGGTTGTGATTGCTGCTTTGGACTCTGTGTTGGAAGATGAGATTCTTAAAGCACAGGAGAATGCCCCATCTAACACTCCTCATGGGAGGTTGTTTGTGCCTGGGACCTTTAGGAGAGATTTGTTTGTTGAGTGTCATGAGTCTCGGTTGGCAGGTCATCCTGGAATCTCTGAGACCAAGAGACTTGTGGGTCACAGTTTTTGGTGGCCTGGATGGCAGAAGGAAGTCATTAAGTGGGTGCGTCAATGTACTGTGTGTGCTAGATCTAAGTCTTCACATACTCCTGCTGCGGGGTTGCTTTGCCCTCTGGAGGTTCCTAGTGCTCCTTGGACACATTTGGCTATGGACTTTATTACTGACCTTCCCCCCTCGGAGGGTTTCACTGTCATCTGGGTGGTCGTGGACCGTTTTAGCAAGATGTGTCACTTGGTTCCTTTCATCAAACTGCCCTGCGCTAAGACTCTCGCTAAGGCCTTTGTCAAGGAGATTGTCAGACTACATGGCGTTCCTACTGACATTGTTTCTGATAGGGGACCTCAGTTCATGGCTCGTTTTTGGCGCGCCTTTTGTGACAGGTTGGGAGTTCATTTGTCGTTTTCATCTGGATATCATCCTGAGTCTAATGGCCAGACAGAAAGGAAAAACCAGGATGTTGAGCAGTTCTTGCGTTGTTTTGTGGCAGACAATCAAGAGGGGTGGTCTGAGTTTCTGCCACTTGCTGAATTCGCTCTTAACAACCATACATCCTCTTCTGCTGGTTGTTCGCCTTTTTTTTGTTGTACTGGGATACATCCGTCGATTTGGGTCATTCTCCAAATTGGTATCGGCCGTGCCTGATGAGGAGAATTTTTCCGGTGATTTGGAGAGAGTTTGAACGGATGTGCGTGGTAATCTTCAGGAGGCTAACAGAAAATCTAAAAGGTACTTTGATAGGAAACGGCAAGAGTTTTGCTTGCTATTGGTGACATGGCTTGGTTATCCTCTAAGAATCTGAGGTTGAGGATTCCTTCTATAAAATTGGTTCCCAAGTTTGTAGGGCCCTTTAAGGTGCTTCAGGTTGTTAACCAATCGGCTGTTAGGTTGGAGGTTCCTACCTCCTGGAAGATTAATCCGGTGTTTCATGTTTCTCTGTTGAAAAGAGCTGATGTGTCGGATGGAGATGCCTCTGCCACTGTTCCCCCGGAGGTGGAGGACGGGGAATATGAAATTTCCCGCATCCTAAATTCTAGACGGTATAGAGGGAGTTTGCAGTATCTCGTCGCTTGGAAGGGTTTTGGACCCGAGGATAACTCATGGGTGAGGGCGGATGATGTTTCTGCGTCCAGACTTGTCAGAGCGTTTCACAAGAGGTTTCCGGGTAAGCCTGGGCCTAGGGGATCCAGAGGATCCTCTTAGAAGGGGGGTACTGTTAGAACTCTCCTGTTAGGTATCTTGCTGGTCACATGACCTTTGTGGCCTATTTAGTCCTGCTCCGCCCTTCTGGCTTTGCTGGACTTCATTGTAATCTCTACTCTTAAGCTAGCCGAGTGCTTTGTTACCTTACTCAAATAGTTTTGCTTGGTCTTCAGACCTCTATGTTCTATGTTGTTTTGTTTTTCTTTTTACTGCTACAACTTCTGTTAGGAGGTGTCCATCTTTTATCCCAGTCCCTAGTGCTTGTAGGGATCCCTTCCTCGCATCTATAGGTCTTCGTTCAGACTAGCTGAGGACTTTAGCGGGTCTGATCGCAGGATCAGGTTCCCCGTTACATCGTAGGGATTGAGCTTAGTTCTATTGTAGGGACAGATGTCCCTTTCTTTCCTTAGTGCTTGTAGCAGAACATAACACCTGGGCTTCCATAACCCCTCAGCAGTGTCACAGGCTGATCGCCTCCATGCCACACCACATTGATGCTGTAATTCATGCAAAATTAGCCCCGACTAAGTATTGAGTGCATTTACTGAACATACATCTCAGTAGGCCAACATTTCGGATTTTAAAATAATTTTTTTCAAGCTGGTGTTATAAAGTATTCCGACTAGAATGTGTCCGTCCTTGCTCAATACAATTGATTTGAACGAGGCCGCACTCGTCTAATCAGCACGTGAACGCATATACTTTTGATCACGTGCCTGCCGCTCCTGACGCCTGCACCACATAATCTTTACAGCGAACAGTGCGCGATGTGAGGATTCACAAGTCTACATAGAGAGTCTCCAGATTTGTAGCCCAAGACAATTCCTTTAAACACTCTCAGCTACTTTTTTTTTACTAAAATCAAATATTTTCAGGAATATCGAAGGTTAAGTTCATAGACTCATGTAGCATTCCCGCCAGCACATGCTTGGTCTATGTTCTCAACACTTTATTGTAGAGATGATCAAATGTTTTCAAATTAGAACGCCCCAGCTTTGCGGCAAAAATGTTATGAACCAGCTACTTGGTGCTCCAATTGCCCTGAAAAGTCGTGTATAACATACTGAGGTCTCCTAGGACTGTACCCAACCGCTTTAAAACTCTTTAACATAAAAATGTCTTAGTAATGTCAAAGGGACTACACATATTTGTCTATGGGAAAACTGGTGGTAACCATTCTTCACTGCTGTTTTGTCAGACAGACAAACGACAATTTATTTAGGTTTTTTTTTTTCCTTATTTGTATTGCTAAGCCGAGACCTGTAACCAGGGGTGTAACTATAAAGGCACAATGATTGCAATTGCATCTAGACATGGAGAATAGGGGGTCTAAAATATCCCTTTTCCCCAAGTGAAAAGACTTTTACTAATAAAGACCTATGATGTTGGGAGCCATATTGGAGATTTTTCATTGGGGCTCACAATTTTCAAGTTAAACCACTGGCTCTGACAACCTCTCACTAAGCAGATTCACCCTAAAATCACTGCATTCCCTGCCTTGACTTTTATACAGCCTATCATAGGCTATGTTATACTATGTAATGTGCTATACTATGTGATATATTAACTGCAAGGAAATTATTAGGAAGCCACCCAGTCAACTCTACGTCATGGAAGCCATCTCTGTCAGATGCAAAATAATGGCAGATATTTTTTACAATTCGCGCAAATCAAATTGTAAGTTGTTTTATATTGACCTCAATGACTGTTTTGCCCTCCTTCATCCCCGACATGAAGACTTGACACATATCAGAGTTTTCATATCAGGTTCAGATTTTATTGCTTTCATGAAGTATATCTTATGTATGGTTTTTGCCCATCTTTGATAGTATTCTGTTCACTTGTATACCCCACAAGCCTGGGAGCTCCGACGATTCACCCAGTGTACGCAGCAGTCATTTGGCAGCTACAAGTGTTCCTGGCAGTCAGTAAACAGCCATTGATGAATCGTTTCTTTCTGTTCCTTCTGTAAAACATTTAGATAAAACAAAGTTGAAATAATAAGTCCTGGAGGAAAATTTCTTCTCCGGCTTATTTATTTATGTCCCCTGCTGACCTTTTCTGCCTGGTGCGCCTGTTACATTATTTCTTTTCACTGTTTGCTGTGCGATCGCTGCAAATTGAAATCCGCAATGAATGAACCTGGATAATTCGAATGGGGATGAATGTAATAGAAATCCCGACATAGATATTTAGAGGGGAAATTTATTTATAAAACTAAAACAGCTAACATTATTCATGTGCATGCAGAGTTTTCAAACACACCTGTTGTTTTACAGAAACCCTGTAGAAAAACATGGTCTCACCCCTATTCAATGGATAGGTAATAACTTGTTTTCACTGAACAGACCCTGTAAGGTGGCATTGGGCCTCTTACCTATGGGTACATATGTAGTGATGGTAAAATTTGGGGTCGGTATCGAACACTTAGTGTCCTTGCACGGACCCCGAACACGGACTTCTCCATGAAGGCAGACGATACATCAGGTGTTTCTCGCACTGTCATCTGTGTGACAGCGCAAGAAACACCAGTTCTAATCGGCAGTAAGTTCGCTACCACAGGTCAGAGCTCTGAAGTTCCCATGCTGTCACACAGATGACAACGTGTGAGCCAGCAGCTGTGACCAGTGGTAAAAAGGTTACCGCTGGTCACAGGCATCTGCTGATGAGATTACTACTCTCTTCATCGTAAGCCTGCTCTAACTGATAGCAACGAGAGCAGATGAACAATGATGGGAATATTCATTAGCTGGCGCCTGTGCAATAAATAAATAAATGAAAATAAAAATGGCATGGGATACCCTCTATTTTTGACAACCAGCACAGGTAAAACCGACAGCTGTGGGTTGCAGCCCCCAGCTGTCAGCGTGATCTTGGCTGGTTAAATAAATAATTTAAAAAAATGGCACAGGGTCTCCCTCATTTTTGACAACCAGTCAAGCTAAAGCAGACATCTGTGGGCTGGTATTCTCAAGCTGGTAAGGGGCAATGGATATTGCCCCCCAGCCAAAAATAGCAGCCGCCTCAGAAAAGTCGCATCTATTAGGTTCTGGCACTTTGCTCAGCTCTTCTCACTTGCCCTGGTGTGGTGGCAAGTGGGGTAATAGTTGTGGGGTTGATGTTATCTTTGTAATGCCAGCTGACATCAAGCCCGCAGGTTAGTAATGGAGAGGCTTCTATAAGATGCTCCCATTACTAATCGTATAGTCATATTGTAATAAATACACAGCAGGAATAAAGTCTTTAATTTGAAATAAAAACTACCTGCCCTCTTTTACCCATTTACTTTTAAAAATTAAAAACAAACCCCACATATTTTCCTCTTATTATTTATTTATTGCACAGGTGCCGGCTGGTAAATACACCCATTATCGTACATCTGCTCTCGCTGCTTTCATAGAGACGAGGAGTAGGATGAAGAAAGTAGTACTCTCATCAGCAGATGCCTGTGACCAGCAGTAACCTTTTTACTGCTGGTTACAGCTGCTGGCTCACACGCTGGCATGTTGTTTCCTGTCACACATCAAAAAAACCTAGGTCTCAGCGCATCATGACTGGCATTGTTCATGCTGTTCTTAGTGAGAAGACATCCTGAACTCACATGCTCCTGACGCGAGACCCTCATTGAATCCAGGGCATGTGAAAAGTGTTGTGCACCTCACCACAAATCTTACTCCTGTTGTGGAGTAAAATATGTGGCATAAGGAACGCGACAATAAATCACCCCAGCTTTGCCCACTTTGTCTGAGCTAGGCAAAGGTGGCATGAGAACACCATAAGTCACAAAAATTTTAAGTAGCCTTATGTTGATTCAAAATGTTGAAATTTTCAAAGCTTTGTACACCAGAATTCTGGAATAAAAGCTTTGCTGAATTGGTCCTATAAAGTCTTCTTTTGTACTCATTAAAGGGAATCCATCACTAGGTTTTTGCTACACATTCTGAGAGTACCATGACGTAGGAAAAGAGACCCTGATTCCAGCGATGTATCACTTAGTTTACTGGGTGCAGCAGTTGTAACACAATCAGTTTTTAGATATAGCATGTAGCAGAGCTCAGAAAGCTCTCTCTGCCCACACCACAGCTGACCCTGCCTACACCAGCTCTCTGTGTACGTTGTCTATTAACAGTGTGCTGCTTATCACAAGAGGAGGTGTGGTTGGCCCAGCATGAGGCAGCTAATCTGTGCAGCGATAATGTCCTGGTGATAAAGCATTCATTGTATGTGAACAAAAACACACAGCCTAATAAGTGACACATCCTAAAATCCCTGTGTCTTGGCCTCTATCTCATGCTGTCCACAAATTACATGGCAAAAGTGTGTTTATAGATTCTCTTTAAGGAAGGAAGCTATACACAAGATTATATCATCCAGAACTTCCTAATACTAGTTATAAGAGGTAGTAATTGAAAACCAAAACTTAATATATTTATTGTGCAGTTGAATGTAATATATTGTTCCCTGTATGCAGAAATTTCAGGTTTGGAATCTTTTTAGACTCAGCAGCTTTTGCAGGCAGCGAGAGCTGTAATTCATAGTCATATTTGTTTGTGTTCTAGGAATTTGCAGATTCCATATATCAGCTGGTAATACAAAAATTCCAGGGGCTTACTGAAAACTTCTCCGTGTGCTCACGTCACAAAGCCCTAGCAGCAATCATCATGACCAAAGGTAAGACTATTTATCTACTGTGATTCATCATGATGAAGGTTACTGTGTATAGTGATCTCATTATCACATCTTCAAGACAGTTTCTCCACTTTAAATAGAATGGTGAGCAAGAAATGTCTTCTCAATCTATTGAAACATGAAAAAGTGCATGAGTCACATTCATTTTAGTGTAATACCTATTAAAAGTGTATGTTTTACATACAGTAAGTAAATAAGAGTAGTTATATGGTCGGTATTCTCTGCACAGGACATACTGCAACTAAAGAAATGTTCGGTGTTTGCAAACATTGCTAACATAAACCCCTCGAACTACCCCAACCAGATATTCAACAGTAACCCACTCTTAGTTTCAGACTTTTCTTGCAAATGTGTCTCTCCCAGCAATACAAACTGGATGTGAAGACTCTACATGTCCACATAGCGCACATACAGGAGCATCTCACAAAATTAGAATATCATCAAAAAGTTAATTTATTTCAGTTCTTCAATACAAAAAGTAAAACTCATATATTATATAGAGTCATTACAGAGTGATCTATTTCACGTGTTTATTTCTGTTAATGTTGATGATTATGGCTTACAGCCAATGAAAACCCAAAAGTCATTATCTCAGTAAAGTAGAATACTTTATAACACCAGCTTGAAAAAATGATTTTAAAATCCGAAATGTATGATCAGTAAATGCACTCAATACTTGGTCGGGGCTCCTTTTGCATCAATTACTGCATCAATGCAGCGTGACATGGAGGCGATCAGCCTGTGGCACTGCTGAGGGATTATGGAAGCCCAGGTTGCTTTGATAGCAGCCTTCAGCTCGTCTGCATTGTTGGGTCTGGTGTCTCTCATCTTCCTCTTGACAATACTCCATAGATTCTCTATGGGGTTAAGGTCAGGTGAGTTTGCTGGAAAATCAAGCACAGTGATACTGTTGTTAGTAAACCAGGTATTGGTACTTTGGCAGTGTGGACAGGTGCCAAGTCCTGCTGGAGAATGAAATGTCCATCTCCAAAAAGCTTGTCAGCAAAGGGAAGCATGAAATGCTCTAAAATTTCCTGGTAGACGGCTGCGCTGACTTTGGTCTTGATAAAACGCAGTGGACCTACACCAGCAGATGACATGGCTCCCCAAACCATCACTAATTTTGGAAACCTCACACTAGACCTTGGAAATCAAGGTCCCAGAGTCTGGAGAAAGAGTGGAGAGGCACACAATCCAAGCTGCTTGAGGTCTAGTGTGAAGTTTAGGAGACGACTTAGGAGGGTTGATACTCCTGACAGATTCTCTTTAAATTTGCATTTAGGAAATGAACAATAAAAAAGGGCAAAAGTTTCCATGCGAACCAGTCACCAGGCTTGACCAATATTAGATAAGACCACCACCTCTCAGGTCTGATATACAGCATTCTATAATTCTGTATAACTGCCCTCAACATGACCTGCAAGACAAGAAAAAAACCTTTTATACTCACCTGCGTGCGGTCCGGTCCGAGAGGTGTCGCTGGTCTTGGTCCGGCGCCTTCCATCTTCTTTCGATGCCGTCCTCCTTCTTGCTTCATGTGGATGTCATGTCCTTATGTCATCCACACAGTCTCCCCAGCATCGTGCTCCTGTGCCAGCGTACTTCTCTGCCCAGAATAGGGCAGAGTAAAGTACTGCAGTGCGCATGCGCGGGGGCTCTTTGAACTTTCCCGGTACCTGTGCACTGCAGTTCTTTGGTCTACCCTAGTCAGGGCAGAGAAGTACGCTCACACCGGAGCACGATGTCTGGAAGACTGTGTGGATGATACAGGAATGTGTCATGCACGCGAAGCAAGAAAGAGGATGGCATTGAAAGAAGAAGGGAGGCGCTGGACCACAAACAGCGACTCCCCTCGGACCGGACCGCCCCGCAGGTGAGTATAACAAAAAGGTCTTTTTCTTGTCTTGCAGATCCGGTTGGGGGCTGATATACAGCATTATAGAATGCTGTATATCAGGCCTGAAAGGTGGTGGCCGCATCTCATATCAGCCAAACCTTGTGACAGGTTTGCTTTAACTATTCTAGACCTTAGTTACCCTATAAAAATACAAGATTGTAATTAACTCTTGTGGAATTTGGCTATAATAAAAGAGGTTCCTATTGCCTCTATGAGACAGACAGATAATAGATAGATAGATAGATAGATAGATAGATAGATAGATAGATAGATAGATAGATAGATAGATAGATAGATAGACAGACAGGTAGATAGATAGATAGATATGGGATAGATAGATAGATATGGGATAGATAGATAGATATGAGATAGATAGATAGATAGATAGATAGATAGATAGATAGATAGATAGATAGATAGATAGGATATTTCCGAAAGAAAAGAATGCATGTAATTTTTTATTTAATTTCCTTTTATTTGGCTTCAATTTCTAAGTATGATTTACCACTGTCATCAGAATGCTCTGACAATATCAGAATTGAATTTTTCAGGGCAGGGGAAAATAATAAATGCCATCCATTTCCACTTAATGTTGATTTACAATGTTTCTCCCTTTAACAACCATAAAATACTCCTCAGTACAGCTAGTCGTGTCTGTGATACAGTGTATTGTAATAAATGTTTGGTGGGTAAAGTAAAAGTAATGAATATTGATTATGAGGATGATTGGTGATTTATAAGATGCTGCCTGGATTTATGGGGTTGGTAATATGATTGGAAGAGAACTATAATGAATGTCCAGTGTGTATCTGTGACTGTCAGCCCTTTCGTAAAACTGTTCTAAATGCACAAAGAAAAGACAGGATTCATATGGATTGAGGGGTTTTCTCTTTTTTTGATTTTCATTTGGAGCAATGCTTCTTTTTCCATGGGCTAAGTACCACATCCTATTACCTTTCCATTAATAGCACTAAGCTGTAACACCAGATGCACTCCAAGGAAAGACGTGAAGCTGTTTCTGAGAGAACAAACATAGACAATTTTTGGTAATATAGGATGCAGCCTTAAAAATGCATTTACCATACATTTAAACAAAAGTGCAAATTTTTCTGTCTTGAGATCTGTATATGGTACAGTGCAAAAATTGTCGATAGGTATGGAAAACAGCAGTGTTGAACATAAGAATCCTTTAAAAAGTAGGAGTATTACTAGTTTATTTGTAATAGTTTATTTTAATCAATAAATAAAATGCAAAGGGAATAAGCAAAAGAAAAATCTAAATCAAATCGATATCGCCCTTTGCCTTCAAAACAGAAAAAATGCTTCTAGGTACACTTTTCGAAGGAACTTGTCAGGGAGGTTGTTCTAAACATCTTGGAGCACTAACCACAGAGCTTCTCTTGATGAATTCTTTTACAAATCCTTTTGTCTCTTCATGTGATTCCACCACGAACACTCACAAAGTAAAAGAGCAAAATCTCTCTATGCAAAGTTGTTTACTAAGGTGTTTAATGATGTGGATAACATTGTAGTAAAGTATGCAGCAGCACTTAGGGCCTGTGCACACGTTGCGGATTTGCCTGCGGATTTTTCCGCGCTGAATCCGCACTTCTTGGCAGAAAACGCATGTCCTTTTTTTATGCGGTTTTGACGCGGTATTGCATGCTTTCTTCTCATGCGTTTTTGTATGCGTTTTTGACAGCTAAATAAAGATATGTTATTTTAACAAAAAAAAAAGATTTGTGATGTTATTTCTTGTCCAACCTCCTCTTTTACATTTGTCCAACCCACACTCCATTACACACACACAGATAGAGATAGATAGATAGATAGATAGATAGATAGATAGATAGATAGATAGATAGATAGATAATAGATACCAGTAGATAGATAGATAGAAAATACATAGATAGATGGATGATAGTTAGAAATATATATAGAAAGATAGATATATAGATAGACAGAAAAATATATAGGTAGATAGATAGATGATAGATAAAATGGTACATAAATAATTAAAGACACACGCGTACACCCACACAAAATCTTAACGCAATATAGTTAATAAAAAAAAAAAAAATAGGAAAAAAAATGGCGTGGGCTCTCGCGCAATTATCTGCGCCAGAGGGGGAAAGCCGACAGCCGGGCCAATATTTCTAGCCTATTAAGGAGTTAATACCCATGGATCTTCCCTGGCTATGAATATCAGCCTGCAGCTAGCCTTCACTGGCTATTAAAATAGGGGACCCCCCCAAAAAAATGACGTGGGGTCCCCCTATAATTTATAGCCAGAAAGGCTAGGCAAACAGCTGCGGGCTGATATTCATAGCCTAGGAAGGGGCCATGGATATTGGCACACCCCCCTGGCTAAAAATACCAGCACCCAGCCGACAGAGAATTGGCGCATCTGTACGATGCGCCAATTCCGGCACTTGGCCCCTCTCTTCCCACTCCCCTGTAGCGGTAGGATATGGGGTAATAAGGGGTTAATATCACCTTGCTATTGTAAGGTGATATTAAGCCCGGATAATAATAGAGAGGCGTCAATAAGACGCCTATCCATTATTAATCTTATATTATCAAAGGGTTAAAAACAACAACACACACATAAGAATAAATTATTTTAATGAAATAAAACACAACACGGTTTTCATATCTTTATTATACGCTCAGATCCAAGTGACGCCCTCGATCTCCTGTAATAAAACGTAAAAAAATAAAACAACCGTATACTCCCTGTCCGACGCAGTCCATTTAATAACGAATGTCCCACGATGGTCTCCCCTATAGAAGAGTGACATCAGGTGATGCCACTGCTCTGTAGAGCCTCCCATGATGCACCGACAGGAGACAATGGCTCCTGCAGTGCATCACTGAGATTACCTGAGTTCATTCTCTCACTTTATGGCAATGCTGCGTGGAAATTTTCTCACCCAGCATTGCCGTGAGAGAATGAACTGTAGTGACGTCATTCTCTCCTGGCGGCAGAACGGTACACAGATCAATGGCGTCGGGGAATAGGTGAGTATATACTCTATGTGTTGTACAGTCCCTGACAGAAGTTATGTCGCTTATCCATGTTATGTAAATCAAAGCTTATAACCTGACGTTAAATTCATCCATTGGTTTTATAAATTACTCTTTTGAAAGCTGAAACCCTCCCAAATTTGGTTTAGGTTAAGAAAATAAATTGGCATCAATGCTGAAATATTGATCATTTAATGAACACAGAATGGTCAGATTTTGGCAAGACAAAAGTTTTGTCGCCCACAGAAAGTAATGTGATATTCAAACAAATAATTATCTTAAAATACAAATATATGTTGCATAACATTGGTGAATGAAGTTGTGGTGCTATTAGAGTCATATTTAATATTTTGTGTGACTTCCATGAGCTTGAAGGATCCATGCGGTCCAACAATGATTCATACAATTTATTAATGAAGTCATCAGGAATAGCAAAGAATGCAGTCTTACATGCCTCCCAGAGTTCATCTAGATTCCTTGGTTTTGTCTTCCAAGCTTCCTCTTTCATCCTACCCCAAACATGCTCAATGATGTTCATGTCGGGTGACTGGGCTGGCCAATCTCTGAGCACCTTGATCTTTTTGCCTGGAGGAACTTTGTTCTAGAGATGGATGTATGTGATGGAGCACCATCCTGCTGCAGAATTTGACCCCTTTTATGATTTGGAATGTAAGAGGTAGCTAATACTTCTTGATATTTTAGGCTATTGATATTGCCTTCCACCTTGCAAATGTTTTGCACACCCCATACTGAATGTAACCCCAGACCATGATCTTTCCACCACCAAATTTAACTGTTTTCTGGGTGTATTTTAGATCCATATGGGCTCCAGTAGGTCTCCTGCAGTATTTGCAGTGGCTGTGGTGTAATTCTACTGAAGATTCATCAGAGAAATCCACCTTCTGCCACTTTTCCAGCGTCCATCTGTTTAGCAGGCTGTGGGACTTTGCAAATGCCACATGGTTTTTTATTTGCCTTTGTTTAGTGCTGGCTTCTGGGCACTGAATCGACCATGGAGGCCATTTCAAGACAGAATCCTACAAACTGTTCTAGTTGACACAGGGACTTGAGGTGACCAGGCCTGTTGGAGCTCTGCTGCAGTGGAAGAGCGGCTTGCTTTGGATTTTCTAACAAACAAACGTTCCTCCTGAGCAGTTGTCTTGCGGGGTCTGCCGGATCTGGGCTTGTCAAACCATCTCCAGTCTCTTCAAATCTTTTTTTAATTCTTTGTACTTGACGCTGAGACACACCAAAGGTGCCAGCCACCTCTGCAGTGGATCTGGTCTTCAGCCTCTTGATAATCAAGGATTTGGTCGCAGGGTGGATTTTTGGCATGTTGTCAGAGCTCAAGTTGCAGTTCAAGTGAAGGTCTGGTGCTGGGTTTCTTTTTATACACACCCACTAACTAACCGATCATTTACTGAGCACTGGTGAGGATGTAAACTAGGATTGGGTGCATTATATGACCAGGTGACAAAACTTTTGTCTTGCCAAAACCTGACCATTATGTGTTCATTAAATGATCAATATTTCAGCATTGATGCCAATTTATTTTCTTAACCTAAACCAAATTTGGGAGGGTTTCAGCTTTCAAAAGAGTAATTTATAAAACCAATGGATGAATTTAACGTCAGGTTATAAGCTTTGATTTACATAACATGGATAAGCGACATATCTTCTGTCAGGGACTGTATGTCATGTGTATGTTATATGTTGTATGTAATGTATGTGTTTTTTTTTTTTTTACATTCAGACTACTACTGTCCCCATCATTGGCTAATGTGTCAGTCACTGTCACTGTAGCAGGCATAGCCGGTTGGAACTTGTAGCCCCATCCGACGATGCCTGCATACGCGGAGACACACACACAGCCCCGCACACCGCCGCACATACACAGATCACGCACACAGGCCCGCACACCGCCGCACATACACCGATCACGCACACAGGCCCGACACCGCCGCACATACACCGATCACGCAGACACCGGCACACAATCACCGCCCACACAGATAGCGCCGCACACTATACATGCCCACGCACCGCCCACACACATAGCGCCGCACACTATACATGCCCACACTCCGCCCACACACTTCCCTCCTCCCGAACTGCAGCGGTTTCACCCGCAGCAAAACCGCAGATCTTTTTAGACCTGCGGTTTTGCTGCGGAAGTGCCCGACTCAATGCAAGTCAATGGGCGCAGAAACGCTGCAGTTCCGCACAAAGAATTGACATGCTGCAGAAAATAAAGCGCGGCGAAACCGCGCGTTTTTTTACGCAGCATGTGCACAGCAGACCTGCGGTTCCCATTGGATTACATTGCATGTGTACTGTGCTGCGGGTTGGATGCGTTTCCGCATGTTGAAAAACACAGCGGAAACGCATCTAAAAATGCAACGTGTGCACAGGGCCTTAGGCATTGCTCTTTTACTGCAAGAGTGTCATGCTGTGACTGTACGGAAATAGGGAAAGGTTCCCTGCACTGTCCCTAGGGCTGGGACCTTAACTATCCCTGATTCCAAGGGTACCTTTAAAGGTTAGGAGATTTGGGCCACCATCCTTACTGTTTTCGAGTTATATCCTAAGGTGTCCCCTTCCCCTCCCCAGGATGCCTGGGACAGAAATGCTAGTGTATAAACATGTAAGACATACAGCGATAACAAAAAGCAACTAACATACAAAACACTCACCAAAGGTAGAGAGATATATAGGGAAGGGTAGAATGTACAAACCAAATGGGAATAGGACAATGAGGAAAGCATACACCCAAAAACAGCACGCAGCTATAATAAGAAGCCATGATATCTCTGCAAAACTCTTACAGGATATGCCATTAATGAGGAGGGACTGCCATCTGCTGGCCAGCCAGAAGCAAGTGGAACCAAATTGTGCTGGAAGATTTGCAGGGGGAGCGGCCTCTTGTGCTGGACTGGATCAGGTGACCCATCGGGAGGACTTCCCTGATATAAAAGCCCTGTGCGCCAAACCACGAGGCGATTTGGCGGCAAGGAAGAGAGCGGAGCAGATGTGCTCCAGAGACACCTCTGAGACCAGCGTGACAGACATCAGCAGGAAGTCTGGCAGGGTCCAGATTACCCACAGGAGACCTCTAAGTAGTGCCTATGCTGGTCAGAGTCCAGGATATGTGCCCTGCACTGATCAAACCTTCAAGATCCAACATTGCCTGTAAAGAGCCATGGTCTAGTGCTTTCCACCCGAGCATAAGAGACTTCCACAAATGGTGAAGCCAAAAAGATCCGTGAGGAGACTGCGACAGGCGAGGCTTGCTGGTGATTGCGGAGAAAGAGAAGAAGTGAACAGGGCTGTCACTTCCAGCTATATCCACGGTACCGGGGACAGCTAGAATTAGGGTCTCAAGGTGGGGGGGCAGTTTGTGCGTGGGAGGCTCAATGGCCTTTGATAGACTACGTCAGAAAGAGACTTGCGGCCTAGTGGGAAAACCTGGTGACCCCCACTAGGGTCAGAGCTTCAGAGAGAACTTAGTTGGTGACTCCCATGACTGGGCACACCACCTTTTGTGAAAAAGAACATTAATGTTAACTAGTGAAAGACTTTTCTTGATATTCTAAACTTATTGTCATTCTATTGTTGATTTGTATAGTTACTTACACTAATTGTTTAAAGTTGTGCTGTGTATAAATAGAATTCTATCAATCCCTGACTGTTTCCTGCCTCGTGATCTCAGCTCGTTGCATCCAGACATCTGCATTACATAACAATGATCTCCAACTCAGCACCGCGACTCCAAGGAGCCAGGAAGTAAAACTGGCAAGGAAGAAAGAGTCAGTCCAGATTTTATAGGGAGAGGAAATGACCAGGTCAGGAACAGTTGTGAGATGGAGCTGCAAGTTTCTAACCAACATAGAAAGGGTTGCTAACCTCTTCAGCACCAAAGGAAATAAAATTAATTTAATATAAACACAAACACCCAGGCTAAATGGAAGATCTGCGATTCACAATACATTGTGATTTTCTAACCCCACTTCTCCCAGGAAGACGTAACCCACTCGTGACCGAGAGTGGCTACAGAGGTTTGTGGGGAACTGGTCTGCATGCTAGGATCCCACAACCAGGAAATTTTGGCCCAACTTTTTCCTGAAAGACATTAAGAACTCTTTTAAAGGATTTTGTTTAAGGGATTTATTACTATGTATTATGCTTACTTATATAGACCCATCATATTGCACAGCAGAGTTTTACTACTATTATCATCACCGTCTCCATTGGGACTCACATTATAAATTCTCTATCTATATGTCTTTGTCTGATTCTTGACCAACTGAAGAAAAAACGCAGAAATTCTATTCTTCCTGGCTTACTGAAAATAGACGTCTGGTTAATTAAGATACAATGCTGTGCTCACAGAAACAAAGTTATAAAGACTAATAAGTGACACATCACTGAAAACAGGGTCTCTATTCCTACCTCATGATGCTCTCAGATAAGCTAGCAAAAACGTGCTGACAGATTCCCTTTAATACATGAAATTTAGAATCACCAATTGGGGTCCTCTCACTGTTTTATTAAATAAAAAAAAATAATAGGTACTCTTTAACGTGAAATCTCCCTTTAGATTCAGTTACTTCTTAACTTAACTTGACACCGTCAAATCTGATTGTTCAACGTTTAAAGGTTCTTTTTAACACTTAAAGGGAACTTGTGAGCCCCTTTGTGCTGCCAGAACCAAGCGCACCTTGAAATCTATGAAGGCTGCTGAACATCTCTCTTTTCCCTTCCAGCTCATCCTGGTTGACGGGGCTTTCACTTTTTTGAATATAAGAAGAGACCTGTCAGTCAAATTTGGATGTAGCCGCCCAGCAGGCTACACCCCCTCATTTTCAAGCTTTTTTTTAGAATCTCTATAACATTATTAAAGGGTTTCCCAGGGTCAGAAAAACCCAAAGACAATCAATGACTAAGTTAGAAAGGAGCCATGTTTTTCTAACCTTGGGCATTTCCTTTAACATAAAACTGATGCATTATATAAGAAAGTTTACACGGGATGATGCACTGCTGGGAATGATGATTTACTTCCCATGATAAGTTTTTGATGTTGCAGATTTTCTGCATCATTTTTGCACCTATTATGGAAATTACGTTGCTTTTGTTTTTTTTTTCCATTATATTTTTATCACGTTTCTGACCCTGCTATTTTTATCTCTTTTTCGTATGTCATGTTTTTGATTTTCGGTGCCTAATGCAAGTCTATGGGGAAAATTTGCACAGAAAACTCAGCGTGTCTGCAGGAGAGCGTGACATGTTGCTGATTTGAAACACACACCGCAGGCCATGGGCACACAGCCTAAAAATGATCTCACTTAGGCTACAATTCCACAATGAGTTTTTGGTGATTTTTTTTACGTTGTGTATTTTCGAAAAAAAATGCAAGTAACCTATTTTACTTAATAGGCGTAGAAAATCTGCAACATCAGAAATTCACTAAAAGCTCAGCCTTAAAGAAGAAGGTGATTGCTAATAATCGGGAAACAAGCGTCCTAGGAAAATTAGTTCTCTATTATTGGGCGGTATAAATGAGCCTTTAGCCTAACCTGCATTTAATATGTGTCACAATCATTTTGTTGTGTTTCTATCACGAATAAACAATAAAAATAAATGTATATATTATAATATTTTAAAATTTTATGCGGCTATGAAATGATCTTGTAATCACATAAATCAGCTGGTTCCTCTAACCAAAATATCCCATCATGTAGTAATTGGCGACTATAAAAGCGCATTACTTTGTATATATGTGTTTTAAAACTAGACCTGCGTTGCACTAGTAAATGGCAGAACATCACTAGTAGAGTCCACACACTTAGGCTGGTGAGGGCAAAGGAAAATGCTCACTAGGTGCACCTGGAAGAGGAGGCTGGCACTTAAATGTGAACTTTTCGACAGTGTTCACAACATGCTCGCTGCCGCTAAAGTGCTTGTAGGATTGTAAATTATCTCGGCATGGGGAAGGTTTTAAAGCAATCTTTTTACATTTATCCTTCGAGCTGCAGGAGGTGCTTCAACCAAACTCATTCAGTCTTAGGGATACAAAGCCAGTGTGACTAAATCTTCTTTTATGATGTGATGTATAGCGACCCTGGGACCCCACTTCACCGCAGCCAACACCCCCGGTAAGCAATAAGACGCATGGATTATAAGAAGCACCACCATTTTATTAGAAAAAAGTTTTTCCCCATTTTTCTCCTCAAAATTTGGGGTGCGTCTTATAATCCGGTGCTTCTTATATTCCGCAAAATACGGTAACTCTCCTAATAAATGTAGAATACGAATAGTGATAGTCCAGATAAATATTGCAATCTACTTACAATAACATGTTGGGGGGACATTTACTGAGCTCAATGCACAAAACTTCTAATCAAAAATTGGCAAAAAGAAGTTGCCTGAGCTGTAAGGAAGATTTTATACTATTATCATGTCTTAAGATTCAAGTCATTTGCCTTCTAAGTCCTATGAGGTGCGAAGTAGTGGCTCCATGGATTGCACTTGATTTTACAGCACATCCTGCAAATGCTCAATCAGATGGAGATCGGGGTAATTTAGAGGCCATATTATCACCTTGATCTCTTTGTCATTTACCTGAATCCATTCCTGAGCAATTTTTGCATTGTGTCAGAAGACATTTTCTTGCTGAAAGAGGCCACTGCCATTAGAAATGCCATTAGCACGTATATATGACACATAAATATAATATGTGCGTTATATTTCTGCATACATAATATATTTATTTGTTATGGAAGAGTCTTGTAAGTACAATGCGCTATTTCTCAATTAGCATCCATATGGCATCCAGGTGACATGCGTATGCAGTGCAATTTTAACATCCGCTTTTACATACAATAATTCTCTGACAATTAAAGCAAGCTAGTTTACAAACTAATAAAGCAATCTTATATACAGATATAGATAGATTAAACGATCACCCTTTAGTGCCTTTCATGTGGCACTAAAGGGTGTTTAGCCTTATTTAACCTATTAAATAAATAATTAATTTAAAAAAATGGCGTGGGATTCCCCCCCACCTTTTTTTAATAACCAGCTAAGGGAAAGCAGACAGCTGTGAGTTGATATTATTATTCTGGGAAGGGGCCAATAACTATGAAGCTTCCCAGACTATTAATAACAGCTTACAGCTGTCTACGTAGCCTTTACTGGTTATTAAAAAAGCTGATACCCCCCAAAAAATAAATGATGTGGGGTCCCCACCTATTTTTAGTAAGCATCAAAAGCTAACCAAACAACTGTGGGCTGGTATTAATAGGCTGGCAAAGGCCATGGTTATTGGCCCCTTCCCAGAATAATAACACCAGTCCTCAGCCACCCCAGAAATGCCACATTCATTAGATGCACCAATTCTGGCGCTTAGCCTCAGCTCTTCCCAATTGCCATGGTGCGGTGGCAATTGAGGTAATGGTTTTGGGGTTAAAGTCAGCTGTGTAATGCCAAGGAGTCTAAAAGGCTAGTAAGAACACAAGTCTCATCAGGTCTAAGAGAACTTTTTAATAATGCAAGAAGTTTGTATTGTGAAATCTGGTGACAGATTGGCTATAACAAATGGACTTTTATGATTGATTACAAAATATAGCATATCAAAGTGCAGTTTTTATTGCCATGATAAATTTATAAAATCAAAGACACTATAAGTCCAGAAAATCAGACCACCATTGTGTAGGAGATGCCATAGATCTGGCACCTGTATAATCATTGCCCTCCTCTTCAGGAGAGACTTGTCTGTACCATCTCTTCTACAAGCATCTGTTCCATCAGAAATCCATTCCAATTTATTCTATCAAGTGCCTGAAACTACTTATTACTTTCCTTTTACTTATTTACCAGTAATTGTCTCTCCTTTGTTAGAAATATTACTAGGCTTTCAGTGCATTACAGCTCATCACAATTAGTCTCTTATTAACAATGCATTTACTGGGCTGCAGAATTACAAGAAACAAAAGACAATGCCAGTAGGCCACTTACTGCACTCATTGCATTGCCAAAATCCCGCTCTCATGGAAGCATCACATTATTACTGTGCACAAGACGCGGCAGACATTTAAAGACTATTTTCCTATCTGCAGTTGATCGATCTTGACAGTATAAATGCGTCCATCTAGTCTTTATCACCTTGCCTTCTTTTCAAAGTGTGGCATTGAAATGTCCGCTGTAATCACTGCGGGGTGGGGGAGACATCCAAGCAGATATTTTTCTCTGCTTTGCATTAGATTATTTCGGCAGTTTCTTTGTGGAGCTGACAATCACGCTGGTGTAAAGAGCACATGGCTAGTATTTGAGTATTGTGTATGTAATGTGACATGTGGAAGGAGCAGGGACGCACACCGCTGATGGAATTCTTCCATCAAGGCTTCTCACTGAGAAAAAATATGCATAGATCTGAGGAAGACGTTTACCGACAGAGGCGTCTCTGTCAACCTAATGCCGCGATTACATGGGCAAAAAGAGGTCTGCTGTTATTGTGTGAGATTGGGTTTTTTTTGCAAAAATTAGTTAAAGGGATTTTACATAATAAATTGCCTAATAGTTTATATGTATTATGTCCCATCAAGCCTTGTGCTCAACTACAACGCTGATAATACAATAAACTTTGGGTTAATTAAAGAGCTTGCCCACTACTTTAAAATTGATGGCCTATCGATAGGATAGGTCATCAGTGTCTGATTGGTGGGTATACTGTCCTCATACACATTAGCAGGGAGTGCGATGAGATATGTAGCTAAACCCCCTGTCTTCTTTAAGAAAAAGAGGCTGTAAAATTGTAACCTTCTTTTATTGATTGCAGATGTGACAGGAAAGGGTAAAACTATAGAATGCAATAATAAGAGCATTTCAGAATATATAACTGCACAGAGCATGAAACACAAATAGTTTACAATATACAGAATACACAAACTGATTATTACCTACTTAGTACAACAAACGTACTGATAAACACAGGATTATAACACCTAGATAGTGCTTACCAACTATGCTTAGAGCAGGCTGTTTAAGAAACATGAAGAACACAAGTGATGTAGTTTCTCCTAAGCCACATGGAGGAATAATGGCTGCTGTTCTCCTTCACAGTGTCATAAACAAGACCATGATGCAACAGGAACAATCCCACAATGCCCTCAGAACTTCCCACAAGACATTGCAAATTAAACTAGAATCTATGCATTAAACGGCCAGCAGGTGGTGCTGTTACCTTACAATATGAAATGTATGAAGGACTAATACACTCAAAAATACCATGTCTATAATAATTGGAGACATAAAAAATGACTAGACTTTCTAGACAGCAATTATATGGCTGGACAGAACAGCGGGGGTGTGACACCCCGCATCCCAGTCAATGAACCATTATCGGTGGCGGTGGCGGCCAGAACTGCTCACTTAGAGAGCTGCAGAGCTCCGTTGATGGATTAGTGACTGTGGCCGGGTACTGCACATCCGCCTCCCACTGACATTGATCATCTACCCTAAGGATAGGCCATGAATGTTGAAGCAGTGGACAACCGCTTTAAATATTGGTAAAGTCCTCACAGCAGATCTTTAATTTTATGTTACCATCTTTTCCGGCACATGACAGCTGATTTCAATAACGAACAGGGGGAGGCGATCTATGACATACCTATACGTCATAGGTCATAAATGGGTTTATATATTCAGTCACATATTACATAGCACTTGTGTACAATTTCTCATTTTGCCTTTCTAAATTCTTCTCTTTTTCATTATGGCAATGAAATCACGTCATTAAAAACAGATTAGCAGAACTCTTCTAAGCTCTATATAGAAATAGGAGGTAGATTTTTGATGCATGGGTCATTGCAAAAGTCCCTGGCAGGGGGGAGGAGAAGGGAGCAGCTGGGTCAGGTGTTGAAGAGGGGAATGCTTCATATAGAGAAAAGAGACTTCCTGTTTCTACACATAGCAGAGAAAAGAGAACAATTAGTTGGGTAGAAAGGCAAAATGAGCAATTGTAAGTACACAGTGCTAAATAATACGATGACTGCAATATATTAAGAGGATAAAAACTTTGATGGGACGAGAGCTTCTTTAAAAATCAGTACTAGGCAGTGTAGCTGCGAATGCTGCACTAGACTGAGATAAACACTTATTAGAACACTGCAGCATGATCTCTGTGTAGCTCTCCACATTGTGTGTAAGTCTTCAACTGTGCTGCTGCTTCCTCTCCACTGTGGTGTAATGACCCCTGATGCAGCTAGGGGGTACTGTGTATGGCCCTCGGGATATGCATGGAGGCATGTGATGGATGGACGTTATGTATCACAGAGGTGGGTGGCGCTGTGATGGAAGCCTGAGCATGTTTTGTTCAGCAGATCTACTGCTGAGAGTTTTGCTATACATTGGGAGGCTTCCAGGTGACTTGGAGAGCTGGGCGGGTCCAGTCACCTACAAACCCACCTAAGGGGTATGTGTCTGAATACCCAAGATAAAGCCTGTAGGTGTTTATGTGTATCAAAAGGACCTGTGGTGAGGTCATAACCATGTGGTCCTGACCTCACCTGTGGGCGGGGTTACGGCTATGTAACTGAGTTGTGTTTGGCACCTGTTAGAGAGAGTGTGTGGGAGTCTGCCAGTGTGGACAGACTTCCATGTGGGACATTACAGAGAGGACTCTGTGACTGAGGAGTGAGGCTCCAGGCAGGAGCTGAAACATTGAAGATTTGTATTGCCTGTTACTATGTGGTTTATGAAGCAATAAACCAAAGGACTTTTTGCATAAGAAAGTGTCTCCTGATTTACCTCTGAAGCAGCTGAGTGAGTAAAACCTTACACCACGTAAACTGTATATTTGTTATTTAACCCCTTACTGCCATCGGACGTACTATCCCGTCCATGGTACCTGGGCCCGTATGACCGGGGACGGGATAGTACGTCTCGTGCGATCGGACGTGCTCCCGGGGGGAGCGCAGCCGATTGCGGCCGGGTGTCAGCTGATTATCACAGCTGACACCCATGACTGCGTGTCAGGAGCGGTCACGGACCGCTCCCGGCACATTAACCCCTTGCACACCGCGATCAAACATGATCGCGGTGTACTGGGGGCACAGGGGAGGATCTCGCAGGGTGGGGGCTCCCTGCGCGCCCCCCTGAGACCCTCAGAGCAGCACGATGTGATCGCGCTGTTCTGAGGGCTTCCTCCCTCCCAGGACCCGGATCCAAGATGGCGCCGGGGTCCTGGAGGGAGGCGGCTACCTCAGTGCCTGCCGAGAGCAGGCACTGAGAAGCCTGCTGCACTGCCTGAGCGATCGCTGATGTGACAGAGTGCTGTGCACACTGTCACACCAGCGATCTGATAAAATACAGTGATGTCCCACCCTGGGACAAAGTAAAAAAGTTAAAAAAATAAAAATAAACATGTTTTAAAAAAAAATCCAAAATAAATAAAAAAATATATATATATTCCCCAATAAATTCACTTCTTCCTGTAAATAAAAAAAACAAAGCAATAAAAGTACACATATTTGGTATCGCCGCGTCCGTAACGACCCCCCCTATAAAATTGTCCCACTAGTTAACCCCTTTAGTGAACCCCTTAAAAAAAAAAAACGAAGCAAAAAATCAATGCTTTATCATCATACCGCCGAACAAAAAGTGGAATAACACGCGATCAAAAAGATCGATATAAATAAACATGGTACCGCTGAAAACGTCATCTTGTCCCGCAAAAAACGAGCCACCATACAGCATCATCAGCGAAAAAATAAAAAAGTTATAGCTCGCAGAATAAAGCGATGCAAAAATAATTATTTTTTATATAAAATTGTTTTTATTCTATAAAAGCGCCAAAACATGAAAAAATGATATAAATGAGGTATCGCCATAATCGTACTGACCCGAAGAATAAAACTGCTTTATCAATTTTACCACACGCGGAACGGTATAAACGCCTCCCCCAAAAGAAATTCATGAATTGCTGATTTTTGTTCATTCTAACCTCCCAAAAATCAAAATAAAAAGCGATCAAAAAACATCACGTGCTCAAAAATGGTACCAATAAAAACGACAACTCGTCCCACAAAAAATAAGACCTCACATGACTCTGTGGGCCAAAATATGCAAAAATTATAGCTCTCAAAATGTGATGATGCAAAAACTATTTTTGCAATAAAAAGCGTCTTTTAGCGTGAAAGCTGCCAATCATAAAAACCCGCTATAAATAGTAAATCAAACCCCCCTTTATCACCCCTTAGTAAGGGAAAAATAATAAAATTAAAAAAAAGTATTTATTTCCATTTTCCCATTAGGGTTAGGGTTAGGGTTGCGGCTAAAGTTAGGGTTGGCGCTAAAGTTAGGATTAGGGTTAGGGTTGGGATTAGGGATGTGTTAGGGTTAGGTTTGTGGTTAGGGTTGGGACTAGGGTTAGGGGTGTGTTGGGGTTAGGGTTGGAGTTAGAATTGGGGGGTTTCCGCTGTTTAGGCACATCAGGGGCTCTCCAAATGTGACATGGCGTCTGATCTCAATTCCAGCCAATTCTGCGTTGAAAAAGTCAAACGGTGCTCCTTCACTTCTCAGCTCTGCCATGCGTCCAAACAGTAGTTTATCCCCACATATGGGGTATCAGCGTACTCTGGACCCCAAGAGTTATTGTGCAATTTGTCCTATTTCTTCTGTTACCCTTGGGAAAATAAAAAACTGGGGGCGAAAATATCATTTTTGTACAAAAAAAAAAATTTTTTTGTTTTTACGGCTGTACATTATAAACTTCTGTGAAGCACTTGGGGCTTCATAGCACTCACCACACATCTAGATAAGTTCCTTGTGGGGTCTATTTTCCAAAATGGGGTCACTTGTTGGGGATTTCCACTGTTTAGGCGCATCAGGGGCTCTCCAAATGCGACATGACGCCCCCAGACCATTCCATCAAAGTCTGCAATCCAAAACGTCACTACTTCCCTTCCGAGCCCCAACGTGTACCCATACAGTAGTTTTCTCCCACATATTGGATATCAGCGTACTCAGGACAAATTGGACAACAACTTTTGGGGTCCAATTTCTCCTGTTACCCTTGTAAAAATAAAATATTGGGGCAAAAAAATCATTTTTGCAAAAAAAAAAAGGATTTTTTATTTTTACGGCTGTGCGTTATAAACTTCTGTGAAGCACTTCGGGGTTCAAAGTGCTCACCACACATCTAGACAAGTTCCTTGTGGGGTCTATTTTCCAAAATGGGGTCACTTGTGGGGGGTTTCCACTGTTTAGGCGCATCAGGGGCTCTCCGCATGCGACATGACGCCCCCAGACCATTCCATCAAAGTCTGCAATCCAAAACGTCATTACTTCCCTTCCGAGCCCTGTCGTGCGCCCATACAGTAGTTTTCTCCCACATATTGGGTATCAGCGTACTCAGGACAAATTGGACAACAACTTTTGGGTTCCAATTTCTTCTGTTACCCTTGTGAAAATAAAATATTGGGGGCGAAAAAATCATTTTTGTAAAAAAAAAAAAGATTTTTTATTTTATGGCTGTACGTTATAAACTTTAGTGAAACACCTGGGGGTTAAAAGTTCTCACCACACATCTAGATAAGTTCCTTGAGGGGTCTAGTTTCCAAAATGGTGTCATTTATGGGGGTTTCCACTGTTTAGGCAGATCAGGAGCTCTCCAAACACGACATGGCGTCCAGCCAATTCTGCGTTGAAAAAGTCAGACGGCGCTCCTTCCCTTCCAAACTCTGCCATGCACCCAAACAGTGGTTTACCCCCACATATGGGGTATCAGCGCACTCAGGACAAATTGCACAATAACTTTTGGAGTCTTATTACCCTTGGAAAAATAAAAATTTGGGTGAAAAGATCATTTTTGTGGAAAAAATATGATTTTTAAATTTTAAGGCTCTACGTTATAAACTTGTGTGAAGCACTTGGGGGTTCAAATAGCTCACCAAAGATCTAGAAAAGTTCCTTAGGGGGTCTAGTTTTCCAAATGGGTCATTTGTGGGGGGTTTCCACTGTTTAGGCACATCAGGGGCTCTCCAAATGCAACATGGCATCCAATCTCAATTCCAGCCAATTTTGGTTGGAAAAAGTAAAATGGTGCTCCTTCAATTCCGAGCTCTGCCGTGCGCCCAAACAGTGGTTCCCCCCCACATATGGGGTATCAGCGTACTCAGGACAAATTGGACAACAACTTATTTGGTCCAATTTCTCCTGTTACCCTTGGGAAAATAAAAAATTAGTGACTAAAAGATCATTTTTGTGGGAAAAAAATAGGATTTTTTATTTTCATGCCCGGGCATTATAAACTTGTGTGAAGCACTTGGGGTTCAAAGTGCTCACCAAAGATCTAGATAAGTTCCTTAGGGGGTCTAGTTTCCAAATTGGGGTCACTTGTGGGGGGTTTCCACTGTTTAGGCTCATCTGGGGCACTGCAAACGGAACATGACCCCCATCAACGTCTGCATTCCAAAACGTTACTACTTCCTTTCCAAGCCCTGCCGTGCACCCAAACAGTTCCCCCCCCCACATATGGGGTATCAGCGTACTCAGGACAAGTTGGACAACAACTTTTGGGGTCCAATTTCCTTGGGAAAATTCAAAAATTTGGGACTAAAAAATCATTTTTGTGGAAAATTGTTTTTTTTTTTTTCACACCCAGGCATTATAAACTTTTGTGAAACACTTGGGGGTTCAAAGTGCTCACAACAGATCTAGATAAGTACCTTAGGGAGTCTAGTTTCCAAAATGGTGTCACTTGTGGGGGTTTCCACTGTTTAGGCGCATCAGGGGCTCTCCAAACACGACATGGCGTCCAATCTCAATTCCCGCCAATTTTAGTTTGAAAAAGTCAAACAGCGCTCCTTCCCTTATGAGCTCTGCCGTGTGCCCAAACAGTGGTTTTCCCCCACATATTGGGTATTGGCGTACTCAGGAGAAATTGCATAACAACCTTATCTGTCCATTTTCTCCTTTTACCCTTGTGAAAATAAAAAAAAAGTTTGTAAAAGATCATTTTTGTGGCTAAAAAGTTAAATATTCATTTTTTCCTTCCACGTTGCTTTAGTTCCTGTGAAGCACCTGAAGGGTTAATAATCTTCTTGAATGTGGTTTTGAGTACCTTGAGGGGTGCAGTTTTTAGAATGGTGTCACTTTTGGGTATTTTCTGCCATATAGACCCCTCAAAGTGACTTCAAATGAGAGGTGGTCCCTAAAAAAAATGGCTTTGTAAATTTTGTTGTAAAAATGAGAAATCCCTGGTCAACTTTTAACCCTTATAACTTCCTAACAAAAAAAAATTTTGATTCCAAAATTGTGCTGATGTAAAGTAGACATGTGGGAAATGTTATTTATTAACTATTTTGTGTGATATATTTCTCTGTTTTAAGGGAATAAAAATTCAAAGTTTGAAAATTGCAAAATTTTAAAAATTTTCGCCATATTTGCGTTTTTTTCAAAAATAAACGCAAGTTATATCGAAGAAATTTTACTTCTAACATGAAGTACAATATGTCACGAGAAAACAATCTCAGAATCGCGAAGATCCGTTGAAGCGTTCCAGAGTTATAACCTCATAAAGAGACAGTGGTCAGAATTTTAAAAATTGGCCCGGTCATTAACGTGCAAACCACCCTTGGGGGTGAAGGGGTTAATAATAAGTTCAGGAGTACGAGAGGGAGGATAGAAACTGTGGTTTATAAATGGAGAAAAAATCATATACAGTACTCTGTTAGGACATAATATTACATGTTTTCTTTTATGTGCTTGTATTAATCATGTGTATTATGTCTGCACATGATCAATGTTGATTGAACGGGCCTATTAGCTAATGAAATGAGCCAGTCAGCCAGCCCCCTTCATGTACAGTAATGGTCATACACTGGTACAGTAAATTCTGTTCTGTGTTGAGCAATGGAACTGCTGAACCCAGGACCCGAGGGAATAGCTGAAGATTGGGCACATTGTGATAATACAAGTATATTAGTAAATTATATTAACTGACTATTCTAGATACATTTACATATCATTTTTTCTACTGGATAATCCCTTTAAATATACATCATGAACAGTAATTTTTCCAAATGTAATATAAAAAAAGAGCAAACTGAAAGTGAACAATTCTGCAATTTGCATGTTCGCACCGTGTCTTCACCTCCTTGAGCTCGGACTGAAAACAGGTGTCAGATTGGGTGAGTTCACACAAGATGCACATTTCGCACAGACACGGCTGGTGGGAAATATGCTTCATCTGGTCATAGGTGAAATGTTCTGACACTTCTGTTTTGACATATTTGACACTGACTGACTCAGATTGTTTTTAAAGAAGTCAATAAGTTGTGAAATTAACACTTATATGTAAAGGTTCTGGCATACGTGCAAGCAAATATGCAAAAAGCAAATAATAACTCCTCTACAGAGATGTAAATGGCAGAGATGGGGGTCCTAATATTAAATAATGTAAATGAGGCCCTTTTCTGGTGCAAGGCTATGTTATTCACACCTCTCTTGCAATCAGAGGGAAGGAAATATGTCTGCAGGTTTATGCTATGGAATCTGAGAGCTGCATGATGTAGGAACAGAGATCCTGATTCTAATGATGTGTCACTTACTGGGCTGCTTGGTGCAGTTTTGATAGAATCCCGTTAGCAGTGCTATGAATGCTGAACCCTGCACACATCACTGACTGGCAGCTACCTGTGTTCATTGTACATTGTCAGCAAGCTGCCAATCAGTGGTGGGGATGGGGTTACATAGATTAGCCTGACTGCTTAGCACGCAACACCTAGTTCTGCAGTGATAATATATTGCTGATAAAACACTAATTGTATTGAAACTACAGCAAGATGCTGAGTAAGTGAAACATCCATGGAATCAGGATCTCTGCCCCTAAATTATACTGCTCTCTGATGAAATAGCAAAAATCTGCCGACAGATTTCCTTTAAAATGATGTATATTTACATCATCAGATGTGTCCCTGCCTTTGATGCAATGTCATGGGTTTAACGCGACAGAGAAGCCAGGAGACCACAGTGTATGACTTCTCCTAGTCCTGCACTGATTAGAAGCACTTTACTTTCATATTAAATGGTGTAGGTTTCTTTTAGCATTGCTGCAGAGGTTAATTTGCTCAGTTGAGATCTCCTGGAAGCTTTTCTGCATTAAGGATCTCAGCTGTGCACTGTTAGACACTCCCATCTCCTATATAATCTGGGCCCTGGCTTGCACTCATTGTCAGTGATAGCTTTTGCTGCATGGCTGGAGGTTGTTGGTTGATGGATGTTAATTGAGAAGGTGTTTGGTGGATTTATCTATGACTGTTGCTAGGTTTTGGGTGTATGCTAATTCCCCTTCTCCTCCTACTTTGGTTTTACCCCATCCTCCACTCCCTGGTGTTTACCTCTGTTGTTTGTGAAGCCCTGCTATGTATAGCACAAGCGACTGGAACAAACGCAGCTTAAAGTCTCCTAAGGGGACTATTGAATAAAGCAAAAAGTGAAAAAAAAGTTTTAATAAATATTTAAAAAGAAATCTGCAAAACTTAAAATCACCCCCCTTTTCCCCATTAACCCCTTCACCCCCAAGGGTGGTTTGCACGTTAATGACCGGGCCAATTTTTACAATTCTGACCACTGTCTCTTTATGAGGTTATAACTCTGGAACGCTTCAACGGATCTTCGCGATTCTGAGATTGTTTTCTCGTGACATATTGTACTTCATGTTAGTGGTAAAATTTCTTCCATATAACTTGCGTTTATTTTTGAAAAAAACGCAAATATGGCGAAAATTTTGAAAATTTAGCAATTTTCAAACTTTGAATTTTTATTCCCTTAAAACAGAGAAATATGTAACACAAAATAGTTAAGAAATAACATTTCCCACATGTCTACTTTACATCAGCACAATTTTGGAATCAAAATTTTTTTTTGTTAGGAAGTTATAAGGGTTAAAAGTTGACCAGCGATTTCTCATTTTTACAACAAAATTTACAAAGCCATTTTTTTTAGGACCACCTCATATTTGAAGTCACTTTGAGGGGTCTATATGGCAGAAAATACCCAAAGGTGACACCATTCTAAAAACTGCACCCCTCAAGGTACTCAAAACCACATTCAAGAAGATTATTAACCCTTCAGGTGCTTCACAGGAACTAAAGCAACGTGGAAGGAAAAAATGAACATTTAACTTTTTAGCCACAAAAATGATCTTTTACAAACTTTTTTTTATTTTCACAAGGGTAAAAGGAGAAAATGGGCAGATAAGGTTGTTATGCAATTTCTCCTGAGTACGCCAATACCCCATATGTGGGGGAAAACCACTGTTTGGGCACACGGCAGAGCTCGTAAGGGAAGTAGCGCCGTTTGACTTTTTCAAACTAAAATTGGCTGGAGTTGAGATTGGACGCCATGTCGCGCTTGGAGAACCTCTGATGCGCCTAAACAGTGGAAACCCCCCACAAGTGACACCATTTTGGAAACTAGACCCCCTAAGGTACTTATCTAGATCTGTTGTGAGCACTTTGAACCCCCAAGTGTTTCACAAAAGTTTATAATGCCTGGGTGTGAAAAAAAAAAAAAAAAAATTCCACAAAAATGATTTTTTAGTCCTAAATTTTTGAATTTTCCCAAGGAAATTGGACCCCAAAAGTTGTTGTCCAATTTGTCCTGAGTACGCTGATACCCCATATGTGGGGGTGGAAAACTGTTTGGGCGCACGGCAGGGCTTGGAAAGGAAGTAGTAACGTTTTGGAATGCAGACGTTGATGGGGGTCATGTTCCGTTTGCAGTGCCCCAGATGAGCCTAAACAGTGGAAATCCCCCACAAGTGACACCATTTTGGAAATAGACCCCCTAAGGAACTTATCTAGATCTTTGGTGAGCACTTTGAACCCCCAAGTGCTTCACACAAGTTTATAATGCCCGGGCATGAAAATAAAAAATCCTATTTTTTTCCCACAAAAATTATCTTTTAGTCACTAATTTTTTATTTTCCCAAGGGTATCAGGAGAAATTGGACCACATAAGTTGTTGTCCAATTTGTCCTGAGTACGCTGATGCCCAATATGTGGGGGGGAACCACTGTTTGGGCGCACGGCAGAGCTCGGAAGGGAAGGAGCACCATTTGACTTTTTCCAACCAAAATTGGCTGGAATTGAGATTGGATGCCATGTTGCATTTGGAGAGCCCCTGATGTGCCTAAACAGTGGAAACCCCCCACAAATGACCCCATTTGGGAAACTAGACCCCCTAAGGAACTTATCTAGATCTTTGGTGAGCAATTTGAACCCTCAAGTGCTTCACACAAGTTTATAACGTAGAGCCGTAAAATTTAAAAATCATATTTTTTCCACAAAAATGATCTTTTCACCCGAATTTTTATTTTTCCAAGGGTAACAAGACTCCAAAAGTTATTGTGCAATTTGTCCTGAGTACACTGATACCCCATATGTGGGGGTATACCACTGTTTGGGTGCATGGCAGAGTTTGGAAGGGAAGGAGCGCCGTCTCACTTTTTCAACGCAGAATTGGCTGGACGCCATGTCGTGTTTGGAGAGCTCCTGATCTGCCTAAACAGTGGAAACCCCCCACAAATGACACCATTTTGGAAACTAGACCCCTCAAGGAACTTATCTAGATGTGTGGTGAGAACTTTGAACCCCCAGGTGTTTCACTAAAGTTTATAACGTACAGCCTTAAAATAAAAAATCCTTTTTTTTTTTTACAAAAATGATTTTTTCGCCCCCAATATTTTATTTTCACAAGGGTAACAGAAGAAACTGGAACCCAAAAGTTGTTGTCCAATTTGTCCTGAGTACGCTGATACCCAATATGTAGGAGAAAACTACTGTATGGGTGCACGTCAGGGCTCGGAAGGGAAGTAGTGACGTTTTGGATTGCAGACTTTGATGGAATGGTCTGGGGGCGTCATGTCGCATTTGGAGAGCCCCTGATACGCCTAAACAGTGGAAACCCCCCACAAGTGACCCCATTTTGGAAAATAGACCCCACAAGGAACTTATCTAGATGTGTGGTGAGCACTTTGAACCCCGAAGTGCTTCACAGAAGTTTATAACGCACAGCCGTAAAAATAAAAAATCCTTTTTTTTTTTACAAAAATGATTTTTTCGCCCCCAATATTTTATTTTCACAAGGGTAACAGGAGAAATTGGACCCCAAAAGTTGTTGTCCAATTTGTCCTGAGTACGCGGATACCCAATATGTGGGAGAAAACTACTGTATGGGCGCATGTCAGGGCTCGGAAAGGGAAGTAGTGACGTTTTGGATTGCAGACTTTGATGGAATGGTCTGGGGGCGTCATGTCGCATTTGGAGAGCCCCTGATGCGCCTAAACAGTGGAAACCCCCCACAAGTGACCCCATTTTGGAAAATAGACCCCACAAGGAACTTACCTAGATGTGTGGTGAGCACTTTGAACCCCGAAGTGCTTCACAGAAGTTTATAACGCACAGCCGTAAAAATAAAAAATCCTTTTTTTTTTTACAAAAATGATTTTTTCGCCCCCAATATTTTATTTTCACAAGGGTAACAGGAGAAATTGGACCCCAAAAGTTGTTGTCCAATTTGTCCTGAGTACGCTGATACCCAATATGTGGAGAAAACTACTGTATGGGCGCATGTCAGGGCTCGGAAAGGGAAGTAGTGACGTTTTGGATTGCAGACTTTGATGGAATGGTCTGGGGGCGTCATGTCGCATTTGGAGAGCCCCTGATGCGCCTAAACAGTGGAAATCCCCAACAAGTGACCCCATTTTGGAAAATAGACCCCACAAGGAACTTATTTAGATGTGTGGTGAGCGCTATGAAGCCCCAAGTGCTTCACAGAAGTTTATAATGTACAGCCGTAAAAACAAAAAAATCTTATTTTTTTTTACAAAAATAATATTTTCGCCCCCAGTTTTTTATTTTCCCAAGGGTAACAGAAGAAATAGGACAAATTTCACAATAACTCTTGGGGTCCAGAGTACGCTGATACCCATATGTGGGATAAACTACTGTTTGGACGCATGGCAGAGCTCAGAAGTGAAGGAACACCGTTTGACTTTTTCAAAGCAGAATTGGCTGGAATGGAGATCAGACGCCATGTCACATTTGGAGAGCCCCTGATGTGCCTAAACAGCGGAAACCCCCCAATTCTAACTCCAACCCTAACCCCAACACACCCCTAACCCTAGTCCCAACCCTAATCCCAACCCTAACCCTAATCCAAACTCTAACCCTAATCCTAACTTTAGCGCCAACCCTAACCCTAACTTTAGCCGAAACCCTAACCCTAATGGGAAAATGGAAATAAATAAATTTTTTTTATTTATTATTTTTCCCTAACTAAGGGGGTGATAAAGGGGGGTTTGATTTATTATTTATAGCGGTTTTTATGATTGGCAGCTGTCACGCTAAAAGACGCTTTTTATTGCAAAAAGTAGTTTTTTGCATCGCCACATTTTGAGAGCTATAATTTTTTCATATTTTGGCCCACAATGTCATGTGAGGTCTTAATTTTTGCGGGACGAGGTGACGCTTTTATTGGTACCATTTTTGAGCACGTGACATTTTTTGATCGCTTTTTATTTCGATTTTTGGGAGGTTAGAATGAACAAAAATCAGCAATTCATGAATTTCTTTTGGGTGAGGCGTTTTTATTGTTCCGTGTGTGGTAAAATCGATAAAGCAGTTTTATTCTTCGGGTCAGTACGATTATGGCGATACCTCATTTATATAATTTTTTTATGTTTTGGCGCTTTTATAGAATAAAAACAATTTTATATAAAAAATAATTATTTTTGCATCGCTTTATTCTGCGAGCTATAACTTTTTTATTTTTTTGCTGATGATGCTGTGTAATGGCTCGTTTTTTGCGGGACAAGATGACGTTTTCAGCGGTACCATGTTTATTTATGTCGGTCTTTTTGATCGCGTGTTATTCCGCTTTTTGTTCAGCGGTATGATGATAAAGCACTGATTTTTTGCTTCGTTTTTATTTTTTATTTTTTAAGGGGTTCACAAAAGGGGTTAACTAGTGGGACATTTTTATAGGGGGGGTCGTTACGGACGCGGCGATACCATATATGTGTACTTTTATTGTTTTATTTTTTTTATTTACAATAAGTAATGAATTTATTGGGGAATATTTTTTTTTTTTTTTTTTTATTTTGGATTTTTTTTTACACATGTTTATTTTTACTTTTTTTTACTTTGTCCCAGGGTGGGACATCACTGTATTTCATCAGATCGCTGGTGTGACAGTGTGCACAGCACTCTGTCACACCAGCGATGTGACAGGCAGTGCAGGACGCTTCCTCATGCCTGCTCTCGGCAGGCACTGAGGAAGCCGCCTCCCTCCAGGACCCCAGCGCCATCTTGGATCCGGGTCCTGGGAGGGAGGAAGCCCTCAGAGCAGCGCGATCACATCGCGCTGGTCTGAGGGTCTCAGGGGGGCGCGCAGGGAGCCCCCACCCTGCGCGATCCTCCCCTGTGCCCCCAGTACACCGCGATCATGTTTGATCGCGGTGTGCAAGGGGTTAATGTGCCGGGAGCGGTCCGTGACCGCTCCTGACACACAGTCACGGGTGTCAGCTGTGATAATCAGCTGACACCCGGCGGCGATTAGCTGCGCTCCCTCCGGGAGCGCAGCTAATCGCCTATGACGTACTATCCCGTCCATGGTCAGAATGGCACGGGTTTTATGGACGGGATAGTACGTCTAATGTCAGAGAGGGGTTAAAAATAAAACAATGAAAAAATACACACATTTGGTATTGTTGCATTCAGAAATGTCTGATCTATCAAAATATAAAGTAAATTAGTCTGATCGGTAAACGGCCTAATGAGAAAAAATTCAAATGCCAGAATTATGTTTTTTTGATCACCCCAACATTGCAATAAAATGCAATATCAGGTTATCAATACACTGTATCCACACCAAAATGGTATCAATAAAAAGTTCTCACACTCGCTGTGCCGTTAGAAAGGTCCTGGGAGTTCACAGCCAATTAATTCATTTCACATAACTGACAGAGCGAGCGCCGTGGGAAAATTTAGAACGATGCTCTGACGTCAGTCAGGTCATAGGAGTTTACCGCAAGACACTGAGCAGCGGTAGCAGACGCTACTCATTGTCTCTGCTGGATGACAGGCTGTATGGTCGCATTATTCAACCATGCAGCCTGCCGTCTAGATATAGCAGAGCTAGACCCATCGTGGGACAAATGGATTATCATCTTCTCTGCAAAAAGGTGAGGAATATTGTTGGTTTTTATTTTAACTCTTTTGCAGAAGACAATGCCGTCAGTAGAATGGGCGAGGTTGTAAGTATGGTTTAATTAAGATTTCTTAAAGGAGTCTGTGTCATTCTTTCAATTATAGGACATTATTCTGGGTGTTTTTGTGTTTTTTATACAATATGATTATGGGGTTAGTAATGGGGGTTTCTTATTGACGCCTCTCCATTACTAACCTCGGGGCTTGATGTCACCTGACAATAAAAAGGTGACATCAATCTCTCCCAACTATCACCCCATTCACCACCGCACCGTCGGCTTTCCCTCTGCTGATTAAGAAAATTACACTGGAGCCCATATCATTTTTCTATCTATCTATCGAATATTTATCTATCTCATATCTATCTATCTATTTATCTGTGGCTTGAAGAATATTTCCTTTGAAAACGATGTGTAAATGACATGGATAATTGCTGTATGTAAAAGCTCATGTTAAAATCGCATTGTAATCAGATGTAAATCAGATGCTAGGTGTTCAAAATTGTATTGTCATCACATGAAAAACGCATGACACTCGTCCGACATTGCAGGAACAAATTCGGACCGATTTTAAAATCGCTAGGCGATAGTATGAAAAGGGGAAGTGGTGATTAAATCATTGATCTACACATTAAATTGTGGGTTTACTTAGTGTATATAGCCAAACTCAAAAATAGTAAGTAATCCTTGAAGCAACGAAAAGGTTAATGAGGCTAATAGGTTATTCATTCCAGCAGTCCACTCCAGAAGAATGCTATTAGAATTGCGACTATTTAGCTATTGTTAACCTGTCGCTACCGTTTCCTCCAGAATTATTCAATTTAAATAGGCAACATGAGGTCTGACATGAAAATTGTCTACGAACTGCAAACTCTGAAGGCATAACCAGTATAGATTTGTTTAAAGGTTTATTCACATTGTGTTTTATGATTGTATCCAGAATATGTTTAAATGGCGCTACCCAACCTTGTATGGTGGCAAATCACAGCAGATCTATGGATGGATCTGGTTGATGCTGCTCTAAGCTTTTATGATTGTTCACCTTTTTTACTTATCAGCATATGGGTGATGTGATGGCCACTGAGATCACCATAGTCCTAAATATCCTTTTCAGCTGAATGCCAGGCACTCTATACAGCCTCTAAGCTCTGATTTGGCAAATTGTTTGCTTTTGGGTTTTGGTTTAACCCTTTATGAGTGTTTTTCTCAAGACACAGAGAAAACAAAATATAAAGGGATTCTACAAGATTAGAAAATCATTCTTGTTTGAAAGACAGTGCCACATCTGTCCTCAGGTGGTATGCGGTATTGCATCTCAGTTCAATTTAATTTAATGGAGCTGAGGTGCAATGTCAGACAAAGTCTATGGTCAGATATGGTGCTGTTTATAGAAGGAAGCAGCCTAATCCTGTACAACCCCTTTAAATGGGTAATCCTAAACTAGTAAATTATCCTCTGTTCTTACGATATGGCATAACTTACTGTCACAGTGGTCGGACCCCAGTATTCCTGAAAAGGGATCTCTAGAAATCAGGCATTGCAGGGCGCTGACTTAAATGAAACAATCGTTCTCAATCTCGATCTCCACTCCTTTCATTGTCTATGGGACTTGCACAAGAATTGGAAGTTAGTGCTTGGTTGTTTCCAGCGGTCCTATAGACAATGAATTGAGCAGAGGTGCTCATGCTCGACTCCCACTCCATTCATTGTCTATGGGGCTGGCATAAAAATCAGAGTTTAGTACTTGGTTGTTTCCCGCAGTCCTATAGACAATGAATGGAGCAGAGGTGCTCATGCTCGACCATAACTCCATTCATTGTCTATGGGACTGGCATAAAAATAGAAGTTTAGTATTTGGTTGTTTCCAGCTATCCTATAGACAATGAATGGAACAGAGGTGCTCTTGCTTGACCTCCACTCCATTCATTGTCTATGGGACTGGCATAAAAATAAGAGTATTGTTCTTGGCTGTTTCCAGCAGTCCTATAAACAATGAATGGAGCAGAGGTCAAGCATGTGCCCTGATACACGACAGCGTCCTTGGGTCCAAGCCGTCAGTCCACCAGCTATCAGCAACTTATCCCCCATGCTATCCTATATAGATAGAGAATAAACCTAGCAAATAGTTCATCAGCTATGTAACTTAGATGTGTTTGCACCGTGCATACATCAAAGAAGGGACTGTCAGCTGTGAAGACATGCCATTCCCAATTTCATGCTATGGTTTAACTCTGATTTTCTTTTCTTTATAAATGTAGTTAGAGTTCCCCTTTAATTTACAGCATATGCTATTCCATATCACAGCGTTCCTACAGGAAAGAGGGCTAAGCACCAAATTTGGAGGTACGGATAGAATCTAAGACGTGTCCATCAGCCATAAGATGGGGAAATAATAATAACTGTAGTCACTTCTAAATCTATGTATTTTGTATGTAATCTATGTAGTGGTGAAGCTAATAAATAATTAAGAAGAGGAGATTGTAATCAAGGTTGGGGTCCTTTACGGTCAGCAAATTGTGCCACTTTCCTGTTTTTAGGTCATCGGTTGTTCTCTGCTTCACCACAATAAACTAGAAGCGGTTATTGTGTACTACTCAGCTTCCTTTCTCTACAATTTATCTAAGTTCTTACCTGTCTTCTGCTGCATTGCATCTCAAATTCACTGTTGATGATAGACCATTACAAGCAAGGTTACGATGACACATGAAAAGCCTCAAGCATTTATCTATGTCAGCTTAAAGCCAGAGTCTGACCAACAGCCGCTACAGCACAAACCCCATATTTATGGACTCTGCTAAGGAACACACACTCATGACTAACAGCCATGTTCTGAGTTCAGGGGATTTTTATTTATATATATATATATATAATATATATATATATATATATATATATACTTGTATAAGTTCTGCATAGGCTGCATTCAAAACAAACTATTCTTGATGCCCAAGAAACTGTAACAAATGGGTTGTTAGTAGTGATGAGCGAGTATGCTCATTGCTCGGGTGATCTCCGAGTATTTGGAAGTGCTCGGAGATTTAGTTTCTGCTGCCGCAGCTGCATGATTTGCGGCTATTTGACAGTCTGAATACATGTGGGGATTCCTTAACAAACAGGCAATCCTCACATGTATTCAGGCTGTCCAGCAGCCATAAATAATGCAGCTGCTGCAACAGAAACTAAATCTCCGAGCACTTCCAAATACTCAGAGACCACCCGAGCATGCTCGAGAAAACCTGAGCAACGAGTATACTCGCTCATCACTAGTTGTTAGTTGAACAATATTTAGCAGAAATTTTTCCTCTTTGTCTCCAAACCCTGAGGAAGCCACATTCGGAAACGCCGAAACCAGTGGTGTTTTTCTATTCCTCTAGTCTACCTTGTATGACTTATGGCTTTGTGTACATTCGCTGCCCACCCTTTTTCCAATGGAGGAATTTTATGCTGCATTATAATTAGTACACTTTTACAGATTTATCTTATGGGAATGCAGTTATTTATTTTGGGTGAAAATATTATGATTGTAACAAGAATTTGGTGATGCAAATTGATATTATTCCTTTCCTAACCAGATTTTTTTTTTCACTTTCATACTTTCCTACCTTTTCTTTAAGAGCCAGAACTTTTTTTTATTTCTCATCTACATTGCCATATGAAGGCTATGTGCAAGAAAGACAATTTTTCTTTTAGATAATTTTGATAAATCTTCAGCAATTACTTTCTGTGTGATCAACTTTTTGTCTGCCTGAGTTATGTCCCCATTCCTTTTTTTAATTTCAGCAAATTTTGGCGATACTCTATCTGTAGGCTAGTCATCAATATCAGATTTTTGGTGGTCTGACACACAGACCCCCCCATTACGCCACAATGATCAGCTGCTGTATACAATATTGACCAGAGTCGCCACGCGCAGCTTCATTCTATGTGTAGCAGTCGCTCCAGGGTACCGCAGAACAGCTCCTCTCTCCTTCCAGACTCCCGCCAATCTATTATTGATAACCTGACCTAAAAATACGTCATCAATATCATATGACCTAAAATCGCCTTTAACTTAGGAAAATAATATAATAACTTTAAGAAAAAAAACTATAAAGTAATACATATATGATGTGCAACAAATGGATAAAAACTCGGTGTATAGCGGTTGTATATCTACATGTCGGATTACACGTTATTCACTGAGCTGTTCTTCAATAAGACTCTGGTCTCTAGACAAAAAAAATAACCCGCCATACATCCTTATAACAAATCATCTGTCAGGTTATATGATAAATAACTTATTGCTTATCAGACACAGAACTGTAAAATCAACAATTTGTTAGCAGATGTAAGACGCCATATCATGCACCATTCATTGTTCCATACTTTGAGCACATCGGCAATTGCTCAGAGTCAGACCGAATATAGAACATAAATAAATCTTGACCCGAGGCTCCAATGTTATCCACAGTTCTGTGAAATTGCTGCTTTCCTTTTGGCTGATATATTTACCATGTACCGCAACCATGTTTTCTACCTTTATTTTATTTCCGCTGTCACTTTCTATCATCGTAAAATAAAGAGATAGTAAAAGAACTAAAAGAAACAAACAAAACAAAAAAAAAAGCTTGTGAAATGTAATTGTGTATTTAGAAAATACCGAGATCTCTCAGTAATATCACAGATTTGGGGAACAATTTCCAAAAATTGAAAAACATGGCGGCTTTCTTGTAAAAACAACATCACGCCAGTCTGCAGGTTGTGTGTGGCATTGCAGCTCAGCTCTGTTTGGTTCAATGAGCTGCAGTACCATGTATGTCCTGTAGACAGGTGTGGCGCTGATTTTGGAGGAAAACTGCTACATTTTTATTATACTGGACAATTAAAAGGAAGAACTTTAAGGACCTCTCTTACAGCAGCTCTGTTGCCATAGTATATTGGAGGCAGTGAACTAGAACGCTTTTTTGAGGGTTTTAATTATGTTGCCACATTATTGTTTGTATTATTATTATTAATCAGATAGTAAGACAGGAATGCTACCTATGAACTTATGAGTAGAGGACATTATCTAAAAATCCACTAAACCTGTCAATTTCATCTGCCCAAGCCAACCATCTACTTTGTATGGTGGTCTTTTGGCTCTTACCGCAACAGATGTCAGCGGAGAGAAAGATCAAGATATTGCTCTCAAAACTGATAACCTGAGAATTGATAGAACAGTGGTCTTACACCACTGTATAAAATAATGCAAAAAGAAAAAGCAGAGCTACAGTGTAAAGCATAATCACATGGCAGTTGTACAACCATAATAGGGCTGCCTTACAGGTGCACAAGACCACCACTGTACCTCCGTACCTGTATATAGACGTATACATATTGTGACAAAGTCTCTGGTAAGGTGCTGGAGGGGAGATATGGTTTGCTGAGGTTAACGGCTTCAGTGATGTAAAAGTCGGAAGTTTTCTCCAGCGCATTAAGTGTTGCAAGGGGTTAACAGCCAATTTGTTTAAGGGCTGGGTTTTTTGTGGACAACCATAGAGCGGGTGGGATGTTGTCTACCTTATTTCCACCCCAGGGTGTGATCTGGGGCTTTAAACAGTTGGCCTCCAGAGGCAGTCAGACTATGTATATATATATATATATATATATATATATATATATATGCAAATTGCCTCTTCAAAAAAAGAGGACTTGTACTCCATAGCGCCACCTATTGGAAGTAGCGATCCTACAAGTCACAATCAACCCTTTAACGAGTCTTGTAATATGACTTAGGATAAAAGCCAAATCAGTATCTCCATTTGCAAATGGAGATACTGATTTGGCTTTTATCCTAAAGGTACTGCCACACTAAACAATCCCGCTAGCGATCACGATAACGACGCATACTAATGCGATCGCTAGCGGGATTGTTTCTATATCGCTAAGTGCGGCCACATTTAGCGATATAGTTAACGACGCTATCGCCGTTAGCGATCTTCTTAACGACTTTAGCGGTACAAAAGTACCGCTAAATCGCTAAGAAAAGGTGCCACACAGCGATAAGATACTTACCCAGCGGGAGCGCCGACGAGAAAATAGGGTCCGGAACGATTCCAGCGACGAGCGAGATCACAGCAGGAAGCTCGTCGCTGGCAGCTGCCGCACTGAACAACATCGCTAACGGGATCGCTAAATAGTGACGTTTTTTAGCGATCCCGTTAGCGATATTGTTCAGTGTGGCATACCCTTAAGTTATATTACAAGACTCGTTAAAGGGTTGATTGTGACTTGTAGGATCGCTACTTCCAATAGGTGGCGCTATAGAGTACAAGTCCTCTTTTTTTGAAGAGGCAATTTGCATATAAAATTTCCCAGAGGAGCATTGCACGGCGAATAAGCCTCCTTACTTCGACACGCCAGAGCTGGTATGTCACTCTCCACAAGGAGAAACCTTACCCCTTAGACCCTATATGTATATATATAATTTGGGCAATGTTGGATTGGATGCAGCAGTACGCCAGAGTTATTGGAAGAATATCCCCAATATAGTACTTTGTAAAGGCACCATGTGAAGACAAATATATTGCTCAAAGCTCAATGGTACATAGTCCCAAATACACCATGGTCTTCCATGCAATTTTGCACATGTACATGATCTCTTAATAGGGTTGTTCAGTATCGAAAACCATTTGCTCTGTTAGGGAATTCTGAGTTTACGACAGGAGTCTCCTGTTTAGGTTCCTTATATATTGGCCATAGTAGAGAAAGGATACAAATAGAATCGGTAATTCTGGAAGCCCAGTACTGTCATTGCCTTCCCATAGCACTTGGTAATGCTTACTTTCCTCTGTATTGGCGGTGCAGGAATATTAGAATCTCAGTACCAAGATTCCCCACATATTACAGCTGATTGCTGGGGTCCTTCTAACAAATATTGAGTACCCACGAGGAGAACTTTTTTAAAGAATTACTCCCACATCATGGCTGAGAAGGGAATAACTCCATCCAAGTTGCGACCACTGGAGGTGGAATCACAGCAACACTGGAGAGTGAGTGCAGGGTGCTCTATGCTGCTTCCATAACTGAAAGGATGCATCTCTCTCCCTCCATGGCGCCACATCCACTAGTCAGAGCCTGTATGAAGCCATAACAGATTGAGATAGGAATAATCGTTTAAGGGCTTCTAAGTAAAAAATCATTTTGTGACACCAGATATTTAAATAGCAAACAACATCGCTTGTAAAATGTCCTTCCCTTGCAGAGCTCCTCTGAGTTCCCTGTTATGTTTTCTCATCTTGTGCTCTATACCACATACTGAAAAATCATGATGGGCTATTGGGAAAAAAAATGTCTACAGCGAGAACAATCATGAACTTCTAGCTCTTTCAGAAATGAGCTGACAACACAGAAACGCTGGATCCATGCCCTGCAGGACGGAGCTTGTAAGCAGACATCATTACTGTAAGCTAAAGCTGGGCATTTCCATAACAATGCGATGCCTGTAAAAGCTGCGCTTACATCTACTACTTGTTAGATAAAAGGCCTCTGACAAAGTTTTCTTGTTCAATCAATAACTACATCCTTGGAGCGCACATTCTATATGAGGTAATAAACATCTCCCACCGTGGGGAAAAACGACCGGGTTGTTTATGGGCTGCTAAAGCTATTGCTGATGGTTACAGAGTCCTTATAAATGTACCTATCACTGGAAGTACTAAATAAAACCCAGAAATCAGTCTCAGATTTTTTCCACTTTAGTTGGCACAGAGAGTTCTGTTAAATCATTGCCATCGCCTGGTTCAAGGCAATAAGAAGGGAGAATTATATAAAAAATATGCATGTAGAAAAATTCTATATAAAATGTTATTTACTGTAGGTGCACAATTTGATTGGTCTCTGTGCTATCTACTTAAAGGAGTTATCCGGGACTTTTTTTTTCTTATATGGGGCTAAGCACTTATCGGTAGGTAGTTGTTAACTAACTGCATGTTGTGCTGTACGATGATCTCTCCCGGCTCAGATTTGTTAGCGAACCACTCATGGTGGCAACTTTCCCACTTCCTGTAACATCATGTTGACAGAGCAGTTCCTTCTCTTCCGCTCTGCTGTGTCATGGTGGCTTAGGTTGGCTAGAGAATCGCTCATGGTGGAAACTCTCTCACTTCCTGTAACATCATGTCGAACAGAGCAGTTCCTTCTCTTCCGTTATCCTGTGTTATGGTAGCTCAGATTGGTTAGAGACCGTCTCATGGCGGCAAGTCTCCCACTTCCTATATATATAGGAATGTGCTCAAAAGTTTACATACCCTGGCGGAATTTTTGCTTTCTTGGCCTTTTTTCAGAGAATATGAATGATAACACCAAAACATTTTCTCCAATCATGGTTAGTGGGTGGGTGAAGCCATTTATTGTCAAACTACTGTATTTTCTCTTTTTAAAACATAATGACAACCAAAGCATCCAAATGGCCCTGATGAAAAGTTCACATACCCTGGTGATTTTGGCCTGATAACATGCAGAGAAGTTCACACAAATGGGTTTGAATGGCTGCTAAAAGTAACATCCTCACCCAGGGCCGGCTCCAGGTTTTTATGGGCCCCTGGCGAAAGAGCCTCAGTGGGCCCCTTTAACACAGACCACGATTCATGATGCACAGATACGGCAGAGAAATACGGGTATAGTACTATGCCAAACACTTCTTTTCTTCCATTACATGACTGATATCTATTGTAAATTGTACAATAGCTCAAAAACCGCCAAATCCTCACAGCGCACAGAACAGACTGGACAATACAGTCCTCCATACAATATTATGGGCACCACAGTCTCCCCCTCATCACCCATATAATACCCCATGCAGGATGTCACCCCCCATATAATGCTCCATACAGAATACTGGACCCAAAATAATGCTCCATACAGAATACTGGACCCAAAATAATGCTCCATACAGAATACTGGACCCAAAATAATGCTCCATACAGGATACTGGTCCCCATATAATGCTCCATACAAAATATGGAGCTCTCCTCTGCGCCGTACTGCGTTCTGCACTGTTACGGCTCAGGAAAGGGCGCTGTGGAAAGACTCCCCATTATCATCATGATTGTCTCCCCATCATCATCATTGCCTCCTTATCATCATCATTGCCTCCCCATCATCATCATGGCCTCCCCATTATCATCAATGCCTGCCCATCATCATCATCTCCTCCCCATCATCATCTTCTCCCCATCATCAATGCCTGCCCATTATCATCAATGCCTGCCCATTATCATCAATGCCTCCCCATTATCAGCAATGCCTGCCCATCATCATCTTCTCCCCATCATCAATGCCTGCCCATTATCATCAATGCCTGCCCATTATCATCATCTTCTCCCCATCATCATCATCAATGCCTCCCCATTATCAGCAATGCCTGCCCATCATCACACACAGACAGCACACAAGCACTCTCTCACATACATACACACACACATACACACACACACATACATACACACACAAAGCACCGCACTACATACACACAGAGACACACACACGTCTTACCTGTCCGGCGTCCCCGCGCTCTGTGCCACAGCCGGCCGCTGAATGATGACGTCATTCAGCAGCGCCGCTGTGAGAGGAAGCGCCGGCACCCCCTGGAGCCCGGAGCTGCGGCAGCGGAGGCACGGGAGAGGTAAGTATTGTGCCAGCTGCTGCCGGGGCCCTGAGCAAGCGGGGGGGGGCCCAGTGGCGGCGCTGACACCGCTCTCCTCCGCTAACGGGCGCGGGGGTGCCAGACTGCGAGTGGGCCCCCCGCCTGCTCAGGGCCCCGGCACTTGCCCGGGTGTGCCGGGTGCTGACGCCGGCCCTGTCCTCACCTGTGACCTGTTTGCGTGTAATCAGTGTGTGTGCATAAAAACTGAGCGAATTTCTGGGATCCAGACAGACTCTTGCATCTTTTCTGACTTTTCTGGATTGTAAGTCATGGGAAAGCAAAAAGAATTGTCAATGTATCTTCGGGAAAAGGTAGTTTAACCCCTTAACGACCAAGCCATTTTGTAGGTTAATGACCAGGCCAATTTTTACATTTCTGACCACTGTCACTTTATGTGCTTATAACTCTGGAACGCTTCAACGGATCTTGGCGATTCTGAGATTGTTTTCTCGTGACATATTGTACTTCATGATAGTGGTAAAATTTCTTCGATAAAACTTGCGTTTATTTATGAAAAAAACAGAAATATGGCGAAAATTTTGAACATTTTGCAATTTTCAAACTTTTAATTTTTATGCCCTTAAATCAGAGAGATATGTCACAAAAAATAGTTAATAAATAACATTTCTCACATGTCTACTTTACATTCTAAAAACTGCACCCCTCAAGGTGTTCAAAGCCACATTCAAGAAGTTTATTAACCCTTTAGGTACTTCACAAGAATTGAAGCAATGTGGAAGGAAAAAATGAACATTTAACTTTTTTTCCCAAAATTTTTCTTTTGACACAATTTTTTAAATTTTGTCAAGGGTACAGGAGAAAATGAACCACAATATTTGTTGTACAATTTCTCCTGAGTACACCGATACCCCATGTGTGGGGGAAAACCAATCTTTAGGCGCACGGCAGTGCTCAGAAGGGAAGGAGCATCATTTGAGATTTTGAATGTCAAATTGGCTGGAATCAAGAGCGGACACCATGTCGTGTTTGGAGAGCCCTTGATGTACCTAAACAGTGGAAACCCCCCATAAGTGACCCCATTTTTGAAACTAGACCCCCCAAAGGAACTTATCTAAATGTGTGGTGAGCACATTGAACCCCCAAGGGCTTCAAAGAAGGTTATAACGTAGAGCCGTAAAATTAAAAAATCATATTTTTTCCACAAAATGATCTTTTCACCCCCAATTTTTATTTTTCAAAGGATAAAAGGATCCCAAAAGTTAATGTGCAATTTGTCCTAAGTATGCTAATACCCCATATGTGGGGGTAAACCACTAATTGGGTGCATGGCAGAGCTCGGAAGGGAAGCAGCGCCATTTGACTTTTTTGGCTGGAATTAAGATTGGACGCCATGTCGCATTTGGAGAGTCCCTGATGTGCCTAAACAGTGGAAACCCCCCTCAAGTGACCCCATTTTGGAAACTAGACCCCCGAGGAACTTATCTAGATGTGTGGTGAGAGCTTTGAACCCCCAAGGGCTTCACAGAAGGTTATAACGTAGAGCCGTAAAATTAAAAAAAATCATATCTTTTCCACAAAAATGATCTTTCCACCCCAATTTTTATTTTCCAAATGGTAACAGGACCCTAAAAGTTATTGTGCAATTTGTCCAGAGTACGCTGATAGCCCATATGTGGGGGTAAACCACTATTTTGACGCATGGCAGAGCTCGGAAGGGAAGGAGCACCGTTTTCGAATGCAGACTTTGATGGAATGGTCTGCGGGTGTCATGTCGTGCTTGGAGAGCCCCTGATGTGCCTAAACAGTAGAAACCCCCCACAAGTGACCCCATTTTGCAAACTAGACCCCCCAAGGAACTTATCTAGATGTGTGGTCAGCACTTTGAACCCCCAAGTGCTTCACAGGAGTTTATAACGTAGAGCCGTGAAAATAAAAAAAATCATATTTTTTTCCACAAAAATGATCTTTTTGCCCCCAAATTTTTATTTTTATAAGGGTAACAGGAGAAATAGGACCCCAAAAGTTGATATGCAATTTGTCCTGAGTAGGCTGATACCCCATATGTGGGGGGGGAACCACTGTGATCGCCTTACTGCGATCTTTGGGAGGCAGAATGAACAAATCCACAAAAGGTGAAGAATTGGTTTTCTTTTTTACGCCGTTCCTCGTGCCGTATTAGTGATTAGGCGACTTTATTTTTCAGATCGGTGCGATTACAGCGATACCAGATTTACATTTTTTTTTCATGTTTAGCTTCTGTCACATTCTAAAAGATGCTTTTTTTTGGAAGAATTTTTTGTAAGAAATTTTTGCATCGCCGTATTTTGAGAGCTATAATTTTTCCATATTTCGTCCGACAGAGTTATCTGTGGGCTTATTTTGCGGGACGAGCTGACGTTTTTATTGGTATCCTAGTCGGGCACATAACGTGTTTTGATCGCTTCCTATCCGATTTTTGTGGAAGCAGAATGAATAAAAACCAGCAATTCAGGAATTCTTTTGTTTTTTTTTTTTCCTCCGTTCCGCATGTGGTAAATTTGATAAAGGAGCTTTATTCTTCGGGTCACTACGATTACAGCGATACCTTATTTATATATTTTTTTATGTTTTGGCGTTTTTTACGCAATAAAAAATTTTATAGAAAAAATAATTATTTTTGCATCAGTTTATTCCGCGAGCTATAACTTTTTTATTTTTTCGCTGATGATGCTGTATAGTGGCTTGTTTTTTGCGGGACAAGATGACGTTTTCAGCGGTACCATGATTATTTATATATCCGCCTTTTTGATCGCGTGTTATTGCACTTTTTCCAAGCGGTATGATGATACCGCTCGGAAAAAGTATAATTTACTACTTTTTGTGGGTTTTTTTACAGCTTTCACTGAAGGGTTAACTAGGGTTATGCTTTTATAGATGGGATTTTTACGGAAGCAGCGATACCAAACATTTTTTTTGTTTTTTGTTTTTTTTATTACATAAAAATGTGTATTTTTTAGGGGAATTTTTTTTTATTATTTTTTAATATTTTTTTTTAAAAATGCTTTTTTTACCTTGTCCCTTTATGGGACTTTCACTTTTTTACTTTTGATTGCAGTTACAATGCATTGCAGTGCTCCAGCATTGCAATGCATTGTACCTATGGTGAAAGCTGCTGTGACAATGGTCACAGCGGCTTTCCGTAGCTAGATGACATGGAGGTTGTCATGACAACCCCCGGGTCATCAAGGCAGAGATCGGGCCCTGCAAATACATTGCAGGGCGCCGATCTGAGGCAGAGGGAGCTCCCGACCCTCTGCCTCTCCCCCTGAGCGCTGCGATCGCGCTCGATCGCAGCAGTCAGGGGGTTAACAGCCAGGGGCGACAGGGGGCGCCGCTCCTGGCTGTCAGTGCAGGAAGCTCGGCCACTGCAGCGCTGAGCTCCTGCACTGATCGGGCAGAAGAGGCTGAAATTTCAGCCTCTTCTGCCTGATCGCTGCTGTGTTTGGTCAGTCACATTGACTGACCAATCACAGCGCTGTAGGTGCAGGGACCGACTGCAAAGGTCCCCGCACCGCTTGCTGTGCCTGTCAGCTGTCATAGACAGCTGTCGGCACTGAATTACCACTGCGTGTTCACACGCAGTGGTAGTTCAAAGGCTGGACGCGCACAGTCCGTCAAGGTGCCAAAACTGACACCTTGCCATGTTGGACTGTGCACGTCCATGGACATTAAGGGGTTAACTGTATAAAACAGGAAAGGGATACAAAAAGATATCCAAGGAATTGGTAATGTCAGTCAGCAGCATTCAAACTGTGATAACAAATGGAAAATCAGGGGCTCTGAAAAAAAAAAATGGTCAGGAAGACCAACAAAAATTTCGTCCACAACTGCCAGGAAAATTGTTCGGGATGCGAAGAAAAACCCTCAAATAACATCAGCTGAAATACTGGACTCTCTGAAAACTAGAGGTGTGGCTGTTTCAAGATGCACAATAAAGAGGCATTTGAAGAAAAATGGGCTGCATGGTCGAGTCACCAGAAGAAAGCCATTACTTCGCAAATGCCAAAAAGTATCTTGCCTACAATACATAAAACACATAAAACACAGAGACAAGCCTCAAAACTTCTGGAACAAGGTAATGTGGAGTGATGAGACTAAAATTTAACTTTTTGGCCACAACCATAAACATTACATTTGGAGAGTGGTCAACAAGGCCTATGATGAAAGGAACACCATTCCTACTGTAAAGCTCGGAGGTGGATCACTGATGTTTTGGGGATGTGTGAGCTTCAAAGGCACAGGAAACTTGGTCAAAGTTGAAGGAAAGATGAATGCGGCATGTTATCAGCAAATACTGGAGGCAAATTTGCAATCATCAGCCCGGAAGCTGCGCATGGGACGTACTTGGACGTTCCAACATGACAACAATCCAAAACACAAGGCTAAGTCAACCTGTCATTGGCTACAGCAGAACAAAGTGAAGGTTCTGGAGTGGCCATCTCAGTCTCCTGACCTCAATATCTTTGAGCCACTCTAGGGAGATCTCAAGCGCGCAGTTCATGCTAGACAGCCCAGGAATTTACAGGAACTGGAGGCTTTTTGTCAAGAAGAGTGGGCAGCTTTACCATCTGAGAAAATAAAGAACCTCATCCACAACTACCACAAAATACTTCAAGCTGTCATTGATGCTTGAGGGGGCAATACACGGTAGTAAGAAATGGGGAATGTAAACTTTTGATCAGAGTCATTTGGATGTTTTGGGTTGTCATTCTGATTTAAAAAGAGAAAACACAGTAGTTTGACGATAAATGGCTTCACCCACCCACTAACCATGAGTGGAGAAAAAGTTTTGGTGTTATCATTCATATTCTCTGAAAAAAAGGCCAAGAAAGCAAAAATTCTGCCGGGGTATGTAAACATTTGAGCACAACTGTATATATATATTCTGTACATAATAAATTCGGCAGAGTAGGCGGGGTCATGGCACATAGGCACCTGGGCCTAAATTGAGCCAAATTGAGGATGCACAGAGAATATACAGTATAAGCTGGTGCTATATCAACAAGCCACAGCTAAAGTACAACTATGAAGAAAAAGGAGCATTGCAAAACGATAAGCACACCTATCATGAAAAGACAATCGTTATGGAGACAAAAGTACATGCCTGAATTAAAATCAATTAAAAACCAAAGTAACCATAACACCGACATCCATGATAATGTAATAATAAGACAATCACAGTGTGAAAAAGTAGATCCAATAAAATCACTTTATTTAAAATAAATTATATTCATATGAGTGTATCCCCAAATTTATTTGGACCTTAAAGTTGGCATACAATGGGTGAGCTCAGAGGATCTGAAAGGTCCATGTGGTCAACTCAGACAAAGCCGTAATTTCTCCATCTTCTACGCCCAAAATGATACCAATAAAACATCAGTTCAACGGGCAAAAAATAAGCCCTTATTCAGACACAGATCATGAAAGATGGAGACGCTACGGGTCTCAGAAAATGGCGACATAAACTAAAATTTGTTTTCTTACAAATTTTTTTTTTTTCACCACTTAAAAAAAATCTATACATATTTACTGTCTGCGTACTCGCACTGACCTGGAGAATCATAATGGCAGGTCAATTTTAGAATTTAGGGAACATGGTAAATAAAAGTCCAAAAAACAATTGTGGAATTGCACTTTTTTTGCTATTTCACCGCACTTGGATTTTTTTTTTAATCATTTTCCAGTGCTCTGTATAGTAAAACTAATAATGTTTTCATTCAAACGTACAACTTGTCCCACAAAAATACAAACCCTTACACAGCTATGTTGATGGAAAAATTTTAAAAAATATGGCTCTTGGAAGACAGGGAGCAAAAAACGAAACCGCAAAAAAAAATTGCAAGGTGGTGAAGGGGTTAAAAAATGGGTAATCAGAAATGGAACCACTGTATTGTTTAAATTATTATTTATTTTTTTTATTTGCCACTGCATTTTTACCCACATCAAAATCTTAATTAAAAATAAAAATTAGAAGTCTTGCAATTTTTACTTTTGCACTGGGACTTTTTTAGACTCTTACTTCATGTCATTTAAGTAAATCCACTGGTTCATTAGGTGCAAGGAACAGACTTAAACCTTATTTTTTTTTATTTAAGCGTCTAATCAGCGTGTGAAGAGAGGCAGGGTCAGCTGTTACATTGCCTATTGTGATTTATGACTCCTGAGTATATCTCTGTCATGGTAATCCTGCCTCTGATGATAAGTAAACTCCCGTAATCTCTTCCTGAAAAGGAAATCTAAAATTGTCCTGGTGGCTAGTGTGAAAATTGCAAAATTACAAATTTGCTTTTTCAATAAAGATTGTGATATGAAAAAAAATTGCCATTTTTTAAAAAAACAATATATGTAAGAAAAATAACTGATTTAAGCAATAGGTAATTTTCAGATGACACATTCCCTTTAAAAAAGTAATTACCGTATATACTCGTGTATAAGCCGACCCGTGTATAAGCCGACCCCCCTAATTTTGCCACATAAAACTGGGAAAACTTATTGACTTGTGTATAAGCCGGGTGTATAAACTGCCCTCCTGCTCTGTGCTGCTCCTGTCCTGCTCCTTGCTCCCCCATACAGCTCTGTGCTCCCCCATTCTCCTCTGTACTCCCCCCCTCCTGCTCCATCCTCCGCTGTGCTCCCCCATTCCTTCTCCATCCTCCTGTGCCCCCCATCCTGCTCCGTGCTCCTGTGCCCTCCATCCTCTCCCCCCTCCTGCTCCGTGCTCCTCTGTGCCCTCCATCCTCCCCCCCTGTCCTGCTCCGTGCTCATTGTCCTCCTCCATGCTTCCCCCGTCCTCCGTTCTCCCCCCGTCCTCTTCCATGCTTCCCCCGTCCACCGTTCTCCCCTCATCCTGCTCCATGCTTCCCCCGTCCTCCGTTCTCCCCCCCGTCCTCTTCCATGCTTCCCCCGTCCAACGTTCTATCCCCCGTCCAGCTCCGTGCTCCTTGTCCTCTCCTCCATCATACTCACCGCTCCCCGTGCCATCGCTGAGCGTCCCTGCAATCCTGCGGCTTCCTGCAGCTCTCCAGCACTGAGCGGTGATGTAATACCGCTCATTAAGGCCATGAATATGGAGGCCACGCCCATGGGAGCGGCGTCGCGTCCATATTACATGACCTTAATGAGCGGGTATTATGTCACCGCTCAGTGCTGGAGAGCTGCAGGAAGCCGGGGAGAACGCAGGATTGCAGGGACCCTCAGCGATGGCACGGGGAGGGGTGAGTATGATCCCAGCCACCGGCTCCTGCCGCGGCATCCCCTCCCCCGCTGGTTTCTGCCCTATGACTCATGTATAAGCCGAGGGGGCATTTTCAGCACGAAAAAAGGTGCTGAAAATCTCGGCTTATACACGAGTATATACGGTATGTAACAATGCAAATACGTGTAACAATACAAATTAGCGAGCAAATTTGTTTGGATTTTGGCCCCGAATCTGATTTTGACATATTGGGGCCATATTCGAACACTACATATCAAAAAACTGACCGGCACATCCAAACATAGATTCAGTGTGAACAGGTGCTAAACCTAGAGTCACCAACTCATATACATACAAGAAGAAAAGGTAGCACACTGTAGCGCTATAGCTTGCAAACACGAAATATGAAAAATATGAAAAATGAATTGCATCATTACCTTAGAGATATGAAAAATTGAGAAGTCTTAGCGCATAAGATGGCCAAATTATGTGAGCCTGATAGCCACGTCAAGGCTCTTCTCGTATATCAGGTCCTAACTAATGCCTATCCTCGCTTAGAAAAGTCTGTCTGCATGGGAACCTATGAATCTTCTCTTCAGACTAAAATCTACATCTCTGTGGAGGGGTGATGAACCTGTTGTAATTAAAAAGCCTGTGACCACCAGGTGGAGTGCTCAGGCAGAAGGTAAATGAATACATATCAAAAAACTGACCGGCACATCCAAACATAGATTCAGTGTGAACAGGTGCTAAACCTAGAGTCACCAACTCATATACATACAAGAAGAAAAGGTAGCACACTGTAGTGCTATAGCTTGCAAAACAAAATATGAAAAATATGAAAAATGAATTGCATCATTACCTTAGAAATATGAAAAATTGAGAAGTCTTAGCGCATAAGATGGCCAAATTATGTGAGCCTGATAGCCACGTCAAGGCTCTTCTCGTATATCAGGTCCTAACTAATGCCTATCCTCGCTTAGAAAAGTCTGTCTGCATGGGAACCTATGAATCCTCTCTTCAGACTAAAATCTACATCTCTGTGGAGGGGTGATGAACCTGTTGTAATTAAAAAGCCTGTGACCACCAGGTGGAGTGCTCAGGCAGAAGGTAAATGAATACATATCAAAAAACTGACCGGCACATCCAAACATAGATTCAGTGTGAACAGGTGCTAAACCTAGAGTCACCAACTCATATACATACAAGAAGAAAACGTGGCTATCAGGCTCACATAATTTGGCCATCTTATGCGCTAAGACTTCTCAATTTTTCATATTTCTAAGGTAATGATGCAATTCATTTTTCATATTTTTCATATTTCGTGTTTGCAAGCTATAGCGCTACAGTGTGCTACCTTTTCTTCTTGTATGTATATGAGTTGGTGACTCTAGGTTTAGCACCTGTTCACACTGAATCTATGTTTGGATGTGCCGGTCAGTTTTTTGATATGTATTCATTTACCTTCTGCCTGAGCACTCCACCTGGTGGTCACAGGCTTTTTAATTACAACAGGTTCATCACCCCTCCACAGAGATGTAGATTTTAGTCTGAAGAGAGGATTCATAGGTTCCCATGCAGACAGACTTTTCTAAGCGAGGATAGGCATTAGTTAGGACCTGATATACGAGAAGAGCCTTGACGTGGCTATCAGGCTCACATAATTTGGCCATCTTATGCGCTAAGACTTCTCAATTTTTCATATTTCTAAGGTAATGATGCAATTCATTTTTCATATTTTTCATATTTCGTGTTTGCAAGCTATAGCGCTACAGTGTGCTACCTTTTCTTCTTGTATGTATATGAGTTGGTGACTCTAGGTTTAGCACCTGTTCACACTGAATCTATGTTTGGATGTGCCGGTCAGTTTTTTGATATGTATTCATTTACCTTCTGCCTGAGCACTCCACTGGTGGTCACAGGCTTTTTAATTACAACAGGTTCATCACCCCTCACACAGAGATGTAGATTTTAGTCTGAAGAGAGGATTCATAGGTTCCCATGCAGACAGACTTTTCTAAGCGAGGATAGGCATTAGTTAGGACCTGATATACGAGAAGAGCCTTGACGTGGCTATCAGGCTCACATAATTTGGCCATCTTATGCGCTAAGACTTCTCAATTTTTCATATTTCTAAGGTAATGATGCAATTCATTTTTCATATTTTTCATATTTCGTGTTTGCAAGCTATAGCGCTACAGTGTGCTACCTTTTCTTCTTGTATGTATATGAGTTGGTACTCTAGGTTTAGCACCTGTTCACACTGAATCTATGTTTGGATGTGCCGGTCAGTTTTTTGATATGTATTCATTTACCTTCTGCCTGAGCACTCCACCTGGTGGTCACAGGCTTTTTAATTACAACAGGTTCATCACCCCTCCACAGAGATGTAGATTTTAGTCTGAAGAGAGGATTCATAGGTTCCCATGCAGACAGACTTTTCTAAGCGAGGATAGGCATTAGTTAGGACCTGATATACGAGAAGAGCCTTGACGTGGCTATCAGGCTCACATAATTTGGCCATCTTATGCGCTAAGACTTCTCAATTTTTCATATTTCTAAGGTAATGATGCAATTCATTTTTCATATTTTTCATATTTCGTGTTTGCAAGCTATAGCGCTACAGTGTGCTACCTTTTCTTCTTGTATGTATATGAGTTGGTGACTCTAGGTTTAGCACCTGTTCACACTGAATCTATGTTTGGATGTGCCGGTCAGTTTTTTGATATGTATTCATTTACCTTCTGCCTGAGCACTCCACCTGGTGGTCACAGGCTTTTTAATTACAACAGGTTCATCACCCCTCCACAGAGATGTAGATTTTAGTCTGAAGAGAGGATTCATAGGTTCCCATGCAGACAGACTTTTCTAAGCGAGGATAGGCATTAGTTAGGACCTGATATACGAGAAGAGCCTTGACGTGGCTATCAGGCTCACATAATTTGGCCATCTTATGCGCTAAGACTTCTCAATTTTTCATATTTCTAAGGTAATGATGCAATTCATTTTTCATATTTTTCATATTTCGTGTTTGCAAGCTATAGCGCTACAGTGTGCTACCTTTTCTTCTTGTATGTATATGAGTTGGTGACTCTAGGTTTAGCACCTGTTCACACTGAATCTATGTTTGGATGTGCCGGTCAGTTTTTTGATATGTATTCATTTACCTTCTGCCTGAGCACTCCACCTGGTGGTCACAGGCTTTTTAATTACAACAGGTTCATCACCCCTCCACAGAGATGTAGATTTTAGTCTGAAGAGAGGATTCATAGGTTCCCATGCAGACAGACTTTTCTAAGCGAGGATAGGCATTAGTTAGGACCTGATATACGAGAAGAGCCTTGACGTGGCTATCAGGCTCACATAATTTGGCCATCTTATGCGCTAAGACTTCTCAATTTTTCATATTTCTAAGGTAATGATGCAATTCATTTTTCATATTTTTCATATTTCGTGTTTGCAAGCTATAGCGCTACAGTGTGCTACCTTTTCTTCTTGTATGTATATGAGTTGGTCACTCTAGGTTTAGCACCTGTTCACACTGAATCTATGTTTGGATGTGCCGGTCAGTTTTTTGATATGTATTCATTTACCTTCTGCCTGAGCACTCCACCTGGTGGTCACAGGCTTTTTAATTTACAACAGGTTCATCACCCCTCCACAGAGATGTAGATTTTAGTCTGAAGAGAGGATTCATAGGTTCCCATGCAGACAGACTTTTCTAAGCGAGGATAGGCATTAGTTAGGACCTGATATACGAGAAGAGCCTTGACGTGGCTATCAGGCTCACATAATTTGGCCATCTTATGCGCTAAGACTTCTCAATTTTTCATATTTCTAAGGTAATGATGCAATTCATTTTTCATATTTTTCATATTTCGTGTTTGCAAGCTATAGCGCTACAGTGTGCTACCTTTTCTTCTTGTATGTATATGAGTTGGTGACTCTAGGTTTAGCACCTGTTCACACTGAATCTATGTTTGGATGTGCCGGTCATTTTTTGATATGTATTCATTTACCTTCTGCCTGAGCACTCCACCTGGTGGTCACAGGCTTTTTAATTACAACAGGTTCATCACCCCTCCACAGAGATGTAGATTTTAGTCTGAAGAGAGGATTCATAGGTTCCCATGCAGACAGACTTTTCTAAGCGAGGATAGGCATTAGTTAGGACCTGATATACGAGAAGAGCCTTGACGTGGCTATCAGGCTCACATAATTTGGCCATCTTATGCGCTAAGACTTCTCAATTTTTCATATTTCTAAGGTAATGATGCAATTCATTTTTCATATTTTTCATATTTCGTGTTTGCAAGCTATAGCGCTACAGTGTGCTACCTTTTCTTCTTGTATGTATATGAGTTGGTGACTCTAGGTTTAGCACCTGTTCACACTGAATCTATGTTTGGATGTGCCGGTCAGTTTTTTGATATGTATTCATTTACCTTCTGCCTGAGCACTCCACCTGGTGGTCACAGGCTTTTTAATTACAACAGGTTCATCACCCCTCCACAGAGATGTAGATTTTAGTCTGAAGAGAGGATTCATAGGTTCCCATGCAGACAGACTTTTCTAAGCGAGGATAGGCATTAGTTAGGACCTGATATACGAGAAGAGCCTTGACGTGGCTATCAGGCTCACATAATTTGGCCATCTTATGCGCTAAGACTTCTCAATTTTTCATATTTCTAAGGTAATGATGCAATTCATTTTTCATATTTTTCATATTTCGTGTTTGCAAGCTATAGCGCTACAGTGTGCTACCTTTTCTTCTTGTATGTATATGAGTTGGTGACTCTAGGTTTAGCACCTGTTCACACTGAATCTATGTTTGGATGTGCCGGTCAGTTTTTTGATATGTATTCATTTACCTTCTGCCTGAGCACTCCACCTGGTGGTCACAGGCTTTTTAATTACAACAGGTTCATCACCCCTCCACAGAGATGTAGATTTTAGTCTGAAGAGAGGATTCATAGGTTCCCATGCAGACAGACTTTTCTAAGCGAGGATAGGCATTAGTTAGGACCTGATATACGAGAAGAGCCTTGACGTGGCTATCAGGCTCACATAATTTGGCCATCTTATGCGCTAAGACTTCTCAATTTTTCATATTTCTAAGGTAATGATGCAATTCATTTTTCATATTTTTCATATTTCGTGTTTGCAAGCTATAGCGCTACAGTGTGCTACCTTTTCTTCTTGTATGTATATGAGTTGGTACTCTAGGTTTAGCACCTGTTCACACTGAATCTATGTTTGGATGTGCCGGTCAGTTTTTTGATATGTATTCATTTACCTTCTGCCTGAGCACTCCACCTGGTGGTCACAGGCTTTTTAATTACAACAGTTCATCACCCCTCCACAGAGATGTAGATTTTAGTCTGAAGAGAGGATTCATAGGTTCCCATGCAGACAGACTTTTCTAAGCGAGGATAGGCATTAGTTAGGACCTGATATACGAGAAGAGCCTTGACGTGGCTATCAGGCTCACATAATTTGGCCATCTTATGCGCTAAGACTTCTCAATTTTTCATATTTCTAAGGTAATGATGCAATTCATTTTTCATATTTTTCATATTTCGTGTTTGAAAGCTATAGCGCTACAGTGTACTACCTTTTCTTCTTGTATGTATATGAGTTGGTGACTCTAGGTTTAGCACCTGTTCACACTGCATCTATGTTTGGATGTGCCGGTCAGTTTTTTGATATGTATTCATTTACCTTCTGCCTGAGCACTCCACCTGGTGGTCACAGGCTTTTTAATTACAACAGGTTCATCACCCCTCCACAGAGATGTAGATTTTAGTCTGAAGAGAGGATTCATAGGTTCCCATGCAGACAGACTTTTCTAAGCGAGGATAGGCATTAGTTAGGACCTGATATACGAGAAGAGCCTTGACGTGGCTATCAGGCTCACATAATTTGGCCATCTTATGCGCTAAGACTTCTCAATTTTTCATATTTCTAAGGTAATGATGCAATTCATTTTTCATATTTTTCATATTTCGTGTTTGCAAGCTATAGCGCTACAGTGTGCTACCTTTTCTTCTTGTATGTATATGAGTTGGTGACTCTAGGTTTAGCACCTGTTCACACTGAATCTATGTTTGGATGTGCCGGTCAGTTTTTTGATATGTATTCATTTACCTTCTGCCTGAGCACTCCACCTGGTGGTCACAGGCTTTTTAATTACAACAGGTTCATCACCCTCCACAGAGATGTAGATTTTAGTCTGAAGAGAGGATTCATAGGTTCCCATGCAGACAGACTTTTCTAAGCGAGGATAGGCATTAGTTAGGACCTGATATACGAGAAGAGCCTTGACGTGGCTATCAGGCTCACATAATTTGGCCATCTTATGCGCTAAGACTTCTCAATTTTTCATATTTCTAAGGTAATGATGCAATTCATTTTTCATATTTTTCATATTTCGTGTTTGCAAGCTATAGCGCTACAGTGTGCTACCTTTTCTTCTTGTATGTATATGAGTTGGTGACTCTAGGTTTAGCACCTGTTCACACTGAATCTATGTTTGGATGTGCCGGTCAGTTTTTTGATATGTATTCATTTACCTTCTGCCTGAGCACTCCACCTGGTGGTCACAGGCTTTTTAATTACAACAGGTTCATCACCCCTCCACAGAGATGTAGATTTTAGTCTGAAGAGAGGATTCATAGGTTCCCATGCAGACAGACTTTTCTAAGCGAGGATAGGCATTAGTTAGGACCTGATATACGAGAAGAGCCTTGACGTGGCTATCAGGCTCACATAATTTGGCCATCTTATGCGCTAAGACTTCTCAATTTTTCATATTTCTAAGGTAATGATGCAATTCATTTTTCATATTTTTCATATTTCATGTTTGCAAGCTATAGCGCTACAGTGTGCTACCTTTTCTTCTTGTATGTATATGAGTTGGTGACTCTAGGTTTAGCACCTGTTCACACTGAATCTATGTTTGGATGTGCCGGTCAGTTTTTTGATATGTATTCATTTACCTTCTGCCTGAGCACTCCACCTGGTGGTCACAGGCTTTTTAATTACAACAGGTTCATCACCCCTCCACAGAGATGTAGATTTTAGTCTGAAGAGAGGATTCATAGGTTCCCATGCAGACAGACTTTTCTAAGCGAGGATAGGCATTAGTTAGGACCTGATATACGAGAAGAGCCTTGACGTGGCTATCAGGCTCACATAATTTGGCCATCTTATGCGCTAAGACTTCTCAATTTTTCATATTTCTAAGGTAATGATGCAATTCATTTTTCATATTTTTCATATTTCGTGTTTGCAAGCTATAGCGCTACAGTGTGCTACCTTTTCTTCTTATATATTCAAACACTATTCGGGCCGAATATATGTCTTATAATTGGTTCCGAACAGATTCGGTAATTTCTACTCCCATTGACTCCAATGACGTTCGGCTGTGTTCGATGAATTCTGCAAAAACAATATTCTATTCCGATCGTATTCAGAACCGAATCCGAACAAATCCGCTCATCTCTACTATAATACTATGAATTATTTCTAACAAAAAAAGGATGAGAAAACATTTGATCATTTATCCAGATATGTTTTTGAAGACTATTTTTTCTTACCTTATTCCATCTTTTTGTTTTACAGGCTTAGACCTGAGACAAGCACAGGTCATTGCTATATCATCTGGCACCAAATGTATCAATGGAGAATACCTTAATGACCGAGGACTGGTGGTCAATGACTGCCATGCGGAGGTCGTAGTACGGAGGGCCTTCGTTCACTTCCTTTATACTCAGCTGGAGCTACATTTAAGGTACATTGAAATGTGCTGACGCCACGTTATGTGATCTGCTGTGGGGCGAATGTGTCCTCTAGATGTCTGATCCAAGCTCCTTTCATGAAGACGTTTGTTTATTCTACGATTCCGAGTGACCAATATTTGAAGGAAGTAAGCAAAGCAATTTAATACAACTTTCATCTTTCAGTGTCTGGTCCATGAAAGCAGATTTCCTTTCATGAAGAATTAGATTTGCGTAAGTCGAGGGATACTTTTAGAAATTTGTTTACATAATTCATGAAAAACTTAGAGCTGAATCGACCGAAGCAAAAACGCTTGATAGAAAGCTAGATTTGCCATCTCCCGTGGTGACGAGACTCAGGCTATTTACTTTTGCTCTGTACTCAGAATGTCCTTGTATTTCAGACGAAGTAAAGCTATTATAAATTTATAAAGGCCCGATAATTCACAGAGCGCGAATAGGGACAAGTCGTGTACACAGTTTTGTGGAATTTCTTGAATTTTATTAAGTTTGTTCTTAAACCGGGCTAAGATTGCCGCAAATAATGGTAAGGTTTTGCTTTGTGGAAACGGTCTGGGAATATTGAATTTCTACAAACCTTGGAAAATAAATGAGTATTCCCATCACAGAAAGTGATGCCGTATGTTACATTCACACCAATTCTTTCTGTAAGAATTTTTCCACACTATCTGATGATGTAGTGTTTTTTCAGTGGAAGAACTGCGTTGCTGTTAAAGGTCTCTTCTTGCATCATGCAAATTGCCTCTTCAAACAAAGAGGACTTGTACTCTATAGCGCCACCTATTGGAAGATTTCTTGCATCAGAAATCTACTACAACTACCCAGGGTGCGGTTTGTTTTATTAATAAACACAAACTCTATTTTACTCACCAGCGCTGAGTCTCTACCGACACTTCCAATGCCCGTTATTGTCTGCAGTGCTAATGTCATATTGGCAGTCCTTTAGCCATTTGCGGAGCTCAACGACTTTGTCCGAGTTGACCACATGGGCCTTTGAGATCCTCTGAGCTTACTGATTGGCTGCAGCGCTGTTCCAGATAATAATACACACCAGGAGCAGCAACAGAGACTCAGCGCTGGACCAGGGAAATGTGAGTAAACTTGGTTTGTTTTTGACAAAACAAACTACACCAGAACAGTTTTCCTGAATCCATAAAAACCCTTTAATTCATGGACTTTTTTTTTTTTACATGTCGCTTATTGAAGCTGTTTATGGACAGATTCCACCTATGGGTAACGGCAAGTGGGCTAATTCTTGTGCAGACTGTAGATTTTCAAACTGCAAATCGGTTGCAGAAACACAAGGTCTAACAACTCCTCACTCTTCATACGAAAAACATATGCACTCTTGAATGAACCAGGTGTGCATGTGTATAGGTAGGGAGGAACAGCTGTCAGCTGACATCTTTTAAAGAGTATGACGACTTTAATACTCAAGCAATTAAAGTTTGCCAAGCCTCACAACTTCAGCAAGATTGGCTGGCCATCTGAGGTATATGGGGGCCTCCTCAACAGATGATGTCAGGGAACAGAAGGTTTGGGCACATTAAATTCAGACATCCCACCCTTTTGTTGTAAGGTTGGATAAACCGATGTTTGGAAACTGTTTTCTACACTCTACCTATGGAGAACACATGCAAACTCAACTGATTGCTCATGTCTATGAAGAAGTCGGAAGAGGTTGTTCTTGGCCACTTGACCAGACAAGAATAAATTACAGTTTTTGAAAAAATAGTCAGTTACAACACTCTAGCTCAATTCTCTTCTTTTGTCCTTGTACAATTCAATTAACAGCTGTGACAATAAAAGAATATGTAATACTTATAATGCAAATTTTGTAGAATTAAATTTATATTCTTTTCCTAGGGTATTGTCACCTCCTTCTTATTTTTCTGTCCTGAGCCTTCCTTTCTCTGTAATAAAGGTGTTCTGTCTCTCTACAGCAAGCACAGAAGTGACTGGGAGAGGTCTGTTTTCATCCGGTTAAAAGAAGGAGGCTTCCGGCTAAAGGACAGCATCTCATTCCATCTATATGTTAGTACATCACCGTGTGGAGATGCTCGGCTCAACTCTCCCTATGAGATCACATCTGATTGTAAGATTTGGTTTATTATGTACATTTTTTTATTTTTCCGATTTTTTTTTTATTAAATCGAACTAATGAATTTAGTAATATCTACATCTTAGTCTTCAGACCCCACAATACACTGCTGAAGCCACCGATATTGTTGGTTTCGGTCGACACTCTAATGTGTATGCGGGACCTCAGACAAGTGATTGTCGGGAGAGTTAAGGATCCGACCGATTTTGGACTTCCGATCCTTTTTCTCCAAGAAACAAGACGTGTCTGGTAGCAGCTCTCTCGTAGAGGGCACAGGAGCACTTGGCCGAGTGAACACTCTCATGTATGAGAGAGCCGGCCAAGATGGCTGCTGGCTGGACAATCAGCCAAATCATTCTTCAGTTGATAGTTATGTAATGTGTTTCGGCTTTACACTTAAAAGTAGGTTTAATTTAAAAAAAAAGCAATGTAATATGATAATAGTTCAGATATTTGCCCATTTCTTAAATAATGTCAGACGCTGAAACGCACAGTAACGTTTGCCTTTGTGTACAATCAATTGCTCTTCATATGCTTTTCCAGGCAAACAGATTTTCTTTTGATTGCTTTTTCCTTTGCCTTATCTATACCTTTACTGTCTATCCACATGTGTAATGAAAGAATCGCTTCAGTGATTACCATTTACATGCACAATATCAGTCCCCTCGGTCTCCCAAGAGCTATTTCGACCGTCCAGCTGATTTTATTACTGAAGCATTGCATTTCTAAAATTCTGAACATATGGGCATCCTGTGTATATGGTATTATGTGCACACAAAGCTTCTGTCATTATCCAATTTTCTGAATCTAAGTGCAGATAGCACTTAAGCTAGCCATAAATGTCTGATTGTTTTTTTATTTCAATTCCGATACCCATTTTTGGGCAATACCCTTTCGTTAGAACGTGCCTCGTCAATAAATTTAAAACAATCAGCTGTTATCTGTGTGAGAACTTGACAGCAAATGTTCAAATTCCCTGCAGCGCCACCACAGGGGAAATGAAGCATTACACAGTGCCATTTGAAATCAATGTAATGTCTGTGCAATGCAGGATATGCAAGGTCCTCCTGATTGAGAGATAGTCTTTATAAGTAACTTCTGCTCTTGAAACCCTCATCTATTAACCCCTTAACTACATTGAGATTTTCCGCTTTTGCTTTTTTGTTCCCTGTCTTCACATAGCTATAACTGTTTTACTTTTCTGTCAATATGGCTGTGTGAGGGGCTTGTTGTTTGCAGGGCGAGTTGTACTTTTGAACAACACCATTGGTTTTACCATATCATGTTCTGGAAAACAGGAAAGAAATTCAAAGTGTGGTGAAATTGTAAAAAAGTGCAACTCCACAATTGTTTGGGTTTTTTTTACCACGTTCACTAAATGCTAAAACTGACCTGCCATTATAAATCTCCAGGTCATTATGAGTTCACAGATACCAAACGTATAGGTTCTGTTTTATTTAAGTGGTGAAAAAAAATCCAAATTTTTCCAAAAAAAAAGCGCCATTTTCCGAGCCCAGTAATGTCTCCATTTTTCAGGTCATGTGACATGGACGCCGATGGGCAGGGTTAGTGATGTGCTTCCAGGGCGAGCATGTTAAATGTCGCTGTCACAGATTGAAGATGTTAACAGCCGCTGGTGGATCAGAAATCCAACCGCTGCTGTTAGGGGCACATGTCAGCTGTTGAAATCAGCTGACATGTGCCAGAAAATATGCAGGTTCAGCGCCAGAGTTCGCATGGAGTGTGGGGATACGACTTTTGACGTATATACACTTCAAAAGTCATTAAGGGGTTAAAGATCCACTCCCATCAAAGTTTTTATTCTCTTAATATATTGCAATCATCATATTATTCTCTTTTCCATTAGGTCTATGACATCACGTAATTAAAACAGACTAGCTTCTAAGCTCTATGTAGAAACAAGAAGTCTCTTTTCCCTGCATGAGTCATCATTAGAACTACAATGGACTTTGAAGTGATGACTCATTCAGGGAAAACAGACTTCCTGTTTCTACATAGAGCCGAGAAGGAATCAGTTAGTCTGTTTTTAATGATGTCATCATAGACCTAATGGAAAAGACAAAAATGAACTGGGTAGAAAGGCAAAATGAGAAGTTTTCAGTACACAGTGCTGTATAATATGATGATTGCAATATATTGCGAGGATAAAAACTTTGATGGGAATGACCAAGTCATCTTGGGAGGCTGGGAGTTTAATTTAACCCCTTCACGACATGCGCTGTACATGTACTGCCCATGTCAGGTCTCCTCCTTTGCTGCAGGCTCTGGCGCTGAGTCCATATCTTTTCTGGCACATGTCAGCTGATTTAATCAGCTGACATGTGCTCCTAACAGCCATGGGTGGAATCGCAATCCACTCGTGGCTGTTAAAATGTTAAATCCAGCTGTCAATCTCTGGCAGCGGCATTTAACATCATCGTGCCGAAAGCGCGTCATAATCCCCGCCCATCGGTGCTCGTGTTACATGACCGAGGGTCGCCGATGGGTTGGCATGACAACCCGGGGTCCGAAGGAGACTGCTGTGGTTGTCATAGCTGGATAGCTATGAGAACCACCCAGTGGTTGGCATTCATAGAAAGTGAGCATTTCTGCTACGCAAAGCAGGGCTAAAACAGTGCTATGCGTAGCACAGGCGATCGGATGTTCACAGCTTCTAGTCTCCCATGGAGACTATTGAAGCAAGTAAAAAGTAAAAAAAAAACATTTTTAAAAATATAAAAAAAATTTTTTAAAAAATTAAATCATCCCCCATTTGCCCCATTCAAAATAAAACAAAAAATTTGAAAAATACATATATTTGGTATTGCCGCATTCAGAATCGCCAGATCTATCAATATATAAAATCAATTAATCTGATCGGTAAATGGCGTAATGAGAAAAAAATCAAAATGCCAGAATTACGTTTTTTTTGGTCACCGAAACATTGCATTAAAATGCAATAATAGGCAATCAAAACATTGTACCTACAACAAAATGGTATCAATTAAAACGTCAGCTTGGCACGCAAAAAATAAGCCCTCACCCAGCCCCAGATCCCAAAAATAGGGATGCTACAGGTCTCGGAAAATTATGCAATTTTTTTAACAAATTTTGGATTTTTTTTCACCACTTAAACAAAAAAGAATCTATACATATCTGGTATCTATGAACTTGTAATGATCTGGAGAATCATACTGGTAGGTCAGTTTTAGCATTTGGTGAGCATGGTAAAAAAAAACAAAATCAATTATTGAATTGGATTTTTTGCAATTTCACTGCGCTTGAATTTTTTTCCCATTTTCCAGTACACTGTATGGTGAAATCAATGGTGTTTTTCAAAAGTACAACTAGTCACTCAAAAAATAAGCCCTCACACGGCCATATTGACGGAAAAATATAAAAGTTATGGCCCTGGGAAGAAGGGGAGCAAGAAATGGAAATGCAAACACGAAAATGGGCTGCAGCGTGAAAGGGTTAATGGTCTCTTGATTTTGTTATATCATATTAATATCAAGTACAATATTATGTGTGGGCAGATAAAATGTTGATTAACATACATTATTAAAATATAGTTACATACTGCTTTTTAGTTGAAACGCATGAAAAGAAGCAGAGGAAATTATTTTCTGACGTAGATTTGATGGGGTAATTACAATAATGTATACAACTTTCCATAATTTTTATGACTCATTTCTTACTTTGAGATTATTATTTAGATGAACATTCAGAGGCCGCTAAAATAAAGAACTAAGGGAGGAAAACAATTTCTATCCTTAACACAAACAAAAAAATCCACAGTACAACACCAGATGGCAATTTTGTTCTTTCTGTAATTTCAACTGTTAATTTAGAAAAAATAAAAAAGATATACGGTAAGCCGTATTTGAGGGTTTATGATCGGTGGTGCATGAAAAGAAGAAGTGACTGATAACTGGGGAAAGAAGATTTTTTTTAAGGTATATTGAAAAAAATTAAAGCATGGTTACTATGTAAAGGGAATCTGTCACCACATTAGACCTATCTAAACAATTAATATGCGCATACAGGTTATAGACTGGTGAAAACAGTTCAACCTGTGTGTCACATATCAGCTGCTTTGTTGTTGCTGAGAAATCATCTTTAATCACTTTACATAAATGACCTCTTCCAGGCTCCGGAGAGGATGCTGCCTAGAAGATAACTCTGCCTCCAGAGCTTATTATACATGAAGGGGAGTTACCAGTGTGAGACAAGTAACTAACACAGAACAGGAGAAATGAAAATTGTCTTATTGCAAACACATTTTTTTCAGCTCTCTGAGCTCTGCTGTATTGCAACAATATTGCAGCCCTGTCTGTCTGTGAGACGGAGGCTGAAGCTGAGAGGAACCTGCAGAAGAGAGCGCAGAGAGCGGACATCACACATCACACTGGTAACTCCCCCTTATATTTATAATGAGCTCTGGAGGCAGAGTTATCTTCCAGGCAGCGTCCTCCCTGTAGCCTAGAAGAGGTCTTTTATGCAAAGTGATAAAAAATGATTTCTCAACAACAAGGCGTCTTATATGAGGCATATAGGTAGCCGTCTATAACCTGTATGCCCATATTAATAGTTTAGATAGATCAAATGTGGTGACAGATTCCCTTTAAGTTACAAAATCATAATACAATCAAACCTAGCACAATAACAAAGAATTATTAAGCATCTATAGATAATATTCATGTGTGTAATATGTTTATTTAAAGATGGAAAATGTGCATGGGGATAGACCAAAGCAAAACTTGATTTTCCAGCTTTCTCTCTGAAAGGCCCCCTTCACGCATCCGTGTTTTAGATCCGTGTAGCATCCATTTTCACATGTGCCGGAGACAAGTACACACGCGCACCCATTATAATCTATGGGGCTGCACACATGTCCGTGTGTTTTTAAACGGACCATGTGTCCATGTAACCAACATGTTGATGTGCGTCTTTTTCCAGCACAGCACACATGCACACAGATAACATAAGTGTGACATCCATGGCTCGGCATGTGACACGTACCGGAATATGATGCAGAATAGAGATGAAAGATTTTTCTGTATTAAAGATGTACAAAGATAGATAGATAGATAGATAGATAGATATCAGTGAGATAATTAGTGCTTTTTGTATGTAGCTTACTGTACATAGAATAACCTAATAAATAAAAAAATTACGTGGGTTCCCCCCAATTTTTGGAAACCAGCAAAAGTACAGCAGATAGCTGTGAGCTGATATTATCAGGCTGGGAGTCCATGGTTATTGTGCTCTTCCCAGTCTAAAAATACCACCTGAAGTCACCCCAGAAATGGAGCATCACATTAGATGCACCAATTCTGGCACTTTGCCTTCAATCTTCCCAATTGCACTGGTGTGTTGGCAATCAAGAAAATAATGCTTGGGGTTAATGTCAGCTGTGAATTATCCAAAAACACATCTGGCATTCCTGGAGACCAGAAGTCCCAGAAGATTGGAGAAGGGCAAATGTCCCTATCTTCAAAAAAGGAAAGTAGATGGAGCCGGGAAATTACAGGCCAGTGAACCTTACTTTTATGACAGGAAATATCTTTAAACAAATTTTTAAACAGCATTTATGTAAGTACTTGCATAAGAATATAGTAATTAACCAGAGTGGGCATGGCTTTGTAGAAAACCAGTCATGCCAAACTAATCTAATTTCCTTCTATGATGGAATCACTGACTCGGTGGATCAGGGAAATGCGGTAGATATAGTATATCTCAACTTGAGCAAAGCATTTGATAAAGTATCTCATACTATCCTTATTGAAAAAATGACCAAGTATGGGATTGACAAGACTACGATTAGGTGCATTCATTACTGGCTCAGTGATCCTACTCAAAGATTGGTAATAAATGGTTGCACATACATTTGGAAGAGTGTTTTAAGTGGGGTACTACAAGGTTCTGTCTTGGCACCAGTGTTAAACATTTCTAGAAATCATATCGATAAGGGAACTGATGGTAAACTAATTAAATTTGCAAATGATGCAAAGCTAGCAGGAATAGCTAACACTAGAGAAGACAGAGAAAGGATTCAGAAGGATTTCGATAAGCTTGAATAATGGGCAGCAACAAATAGAATGGTATTTAACAGGGAGAAATTCAAGATTCTACATCTGGGCAAGAAAAACAAAAATTACATCTGCAAAATGGGATGAATAGAAGAAAGCAACAGCACGTGTGAAAAAGACTTGGGTATACTAATAGATCACAGACTGCACATGAGTCAACAGTGTGATGCAGCAGCAAAAAGGCAAACACAGTTCAAAGATGTATTAAGAGAAGCATAGAGTTTAGATCACGTGAAGTAATTATTCCCCTATACTCCTTCTTGGTCAGGTCTCATTTGGAATACTGTATCCAGTTCTGTGCACCACATTTTAAAAAGGACATTGAAAAACTAGAGCAAGTTCAGAGAAGAGGTACCGAGGGTGGTGAGCCGACTGCAAAGTATGTCCTACGAGGAATGATTAAAGAATCTTGGAATGTTTAGCTTTCAATAAAGAAGGTTAAAAGCAAACCTAATAGCTGTCTACAAATATCTGAAGGGGTGTCTTAGTATAGAGGGGTCATCATTATTCTCATTTGCACATGGAAACACGAGAAGTAATGGAATAAAACAAAGGGAGAAGATACAGATTAGATATTAGAAAAAACGTTTTGACAGTGAGGGTGATCAGTGAGTTTAACAGGCTGTCATGAGAGGTGGTGAGTTCTCATTCAATGGAAGTCTTCAAACAGAGGCTGAACAGACATCTGTCTGAGATTGTTTCATGAATCCTGCATTGAGCAGGGGGTTAGACTCAACCCATGAGGTCCCTTCCAATGCTAACATTCTATGATTCTATGATTAAGCCCTGGTGTTAGTTTTGGATTAGTGTCTTTCTGACACCCCATTACTAACCCAGTAATAAAAAAGAAAACATACAAATACATAAAAAATATACTTTATTTAAATAAACACTTCCCCACACTTTCCCTGGTTCACCAATTTATTTTTTTTTAAAAATCCCCCACATGTCCAACGTAGTCGAGGAAATCCGATGCAGTCCACAAATTGAAACCTGAAAAGCATAAAGAGAGACAAATAAAAACAAGACACTGTCCCTCGTTCACCACTTTATCAGAAAAAAGTTCCCGACGTAGTCCAGCACTTCCCACATTGTTCTCCAAAATCGGCTCACAATGCGCTTAGCAAGATCCAGCGACTGTGAAGAACAGTAAGGTTACTGACCACCTCTCTTCACAGCTGCCGGGCCACGTGGAGCGCAGCATGACTTTAATGCGCGATGATGTCAGTGTTTGTAAGCCAACTTCAGGAGGGGGTAAAAAATACAGAAGTGGTGACGTGTTTCTCTTATACTTTTCCTCTGATTGTTCCACTCATGATTTTGGCTTACAAATACTGAGGTAAAATACTGACAAAATACTGATGGGTACACTTTAGGATGGTGCGCACTGTCCTTTTAAGAGACCTGAAGCACGTACCCTAAGCACAGTGCCTGGGGATCTGTGAGCAGTGGGCAGACCCTGGGCAGCAAGGAAGGAGGAGGAAGTGTGGAATGGGCGTAGCAGCGGTAAGTGAGCCAGCGTCCCTGCCGGGGAGTGAGGAAGCATGCAGGGACGCCGACTCTACACATTGTAAGAATAAAAAAAAAAGATCCAATGTAGAAAAGTCACAGGTTTTTCATTTTTTTTGCATAACCCATATTAACCGCTAAGACAGGTAATATAAATGTAATGTGTGTGTTGCAAATTGTTGCCTGAAAAACTTCAGCTCATCTTGCAAAGAACACAATCTCATATAGTATTTACTTGGGAAAGGTGAAAACAAAAAAGTTTTTTTGGTCGTCTGAAATACATCATCAAAATTTCCATCAGCCAAAGGATTATATTCCTATCTCTGTAACATACAAGCGACTAAACCATTCTAACTTATGTTCAGACACAGTGGGATCTTTCTATTTATGCCACTTTTATATTTGACAAAGGCGTGCACAATGTGTGTATATGTGTGCACAATGTGTAAATGTACATATACTGTACAAGAATGTACATATTATATTTATATTTTTTTTCATTTATATATATATATATATATATATATATATATTTAAAACTTACGAATGAAGGAAATTAAAACAAGACATTTTTTCTTTGTGCAATATAGCACTATGACTGATTACAGGAACTCAAGTCAGTGAAATATCTATAAGTCCATATTCAAATAAGAAATCCACATAATTAGATAACAAAATATATGTTTACTCATAAGTATACACATGACAGAACCAAAATACAAAAAATACACAAAATACATAAAAAAAATACGTAAAAGGATGGAAGCGGAGGAGCAAAGAAATGATGAACTTGGACTGAAGGAAAAATATAAAATTGATAAATAGATATGAAAGTGCACATACCAGTTAGTAACCAGATGCCTTGAGTTATGTACATATTTTCCGTATGTATATAGTATGCTTACCTAATGTGAATAAGGTGTATGTACTGTATATAGCATGTGTGTGTGTATGACAGAGGGAGGGCATATATGCTGTACAGGGGCCATTCCTTGTCAGTGTCCGCTCCTGTTCTTGTCCTTAGGTTTTGCTACATGTTCTTGTACAGGTGAATTGTATGTAATAGAGGATGGTGAAATTGGGAAGCAAACACTGTTTTCTGTCTCTGATTGTATATAAGAATGTTCCCATTTTCTAAAAGTAAACAGATTTTACTAATGGCATGGGATTAAGAAAAACATGAAATATATTGCAAAATATATTGACTAAATCTTAAATGTGTAATTTCTTTCAAGTGAACAAGTGCAAGCACATAGTGAGGAAGTTTCGAGGTCATCTTCGTACAAAGATAGAGTCTGGGGAAGGAACGATTCCAGTTAGGACTCAACCTGCAGTACAGACGTGGGATGGTGTCTTATCGGGAGAGCAGCTTGTCACGATGTCCTGTACAGACAAGATTACTAGGTAATTATATATTAAGTACAAAGAAATCCCTTATGGAAATATAAACTTATTCCGGGGTCATAACTCAATATTCAACAATAAAGCATAAATACGGGCATTAAGAAAAGCCCAAACAATCAGAGGATATTAAACCATAATAAAGCTGTCATGATTGGAAAACCTCATTAAGCATGAAGTGAGAAGTGCAATCTAACATATCTATAAGGTTACGTATAGAGTAAGTGAAATACCTATATGTCCTATTACTAATTTATATAAATATGATTGCTAATCACATTAAAGTGCTAAGTGACAGGTGTCAATCCAGCATACATATAAGGTTAAATTTAGAGTAGATAAAGCACTTACATGAACTTATTTGGTGGTTTAAATGACTTCCTGTTGCCCCGACGCGCGTTCTGCCCGTTCTTCATCTAGGCCAACTGTCACTTTACATTTTAATGTGATAAGCAATCATGTTTATATAAACTAGTAATAGCACATATAGGAATTTTCATTAATCTATACATAACCTTATTGGTATGTTAGATAGCACTAATTAGTATTGTAGTTAGTCCCTCTACAGCTGTATTTGGTGCCAATTGTACTACTATGTCCTATATTTTTGGCAGGTCTCAATTATAGACTATATCATATGTCTTAATTTTTGTTATGTTTTATTTATCAATAAAGATTTATTATGGTTTAATAATCTCTGGGTGTTTCGGCTTTTCTCAATGTCAATATTTATGCTTCAATTATATTTTAAGGCCTACTTTTTGGCTTAATTCCTTACCCATCATCAGTATGGTGGGTGCACTTATTACAATTTTTCATTTGAAGTCAATATCCAACTTTTAATACCAGTGTTATGTGGTAATTGATATAAAATCATATAATGAATTTTTAGTACCACCATCCTTACAGACTGCACAGCTCTCCTGTCCTTAAAATTGCTACTGATGGAGGAACTTGTGACCAGACCTGTGCATCAGCCTCCTCCAATTGAAAGTCAGAATTACCATGTGCAGCTTTTCAATTGGAGGAGGCTGATGGACAGGTCTGGTCACATGCTCCTCCAACAGCAGTTTTATGAGAACAGGAGAACTGTGCAGTCTATGAGGAGTATATATATAACATATATATTAGCAAGTGCCATTTTCAGCCATAGAAACCTATTGGTTAGTGTTATTTTGGAAGGAAATGATATTCAAAAATCGTTATTAAAGTCATCTTTGTGCATATATCTATGACATAGCAGAAGATCATTTCAACTGAATTGAATCCTGGATCTGGAGCACCTGACTTGTAGCACGCTATGCCAGAAATCTCCTTCCAGTGTAGGACTGGAGTGAGAAATCTGGCCTAGAGAATGCCACAGTTTGTCATGAATTAGAAGAGCTGTGCCTCCATCCCGCCCCAGCTCCACCCACTTCACTGGGATAAACTGGCATGAAAATGCCAAGAGTCACAAAATGTTGTCATAACTCCAAATTTTGCTTACATTTTTTTACCTCTTTTAAAGGTTTATACACCAGAATTCTGTTGTGAGAGCATTGAGGAACTGGGCCCTTAAAATCATATTGTCCTCACTAAGCTTTGCTGTGGAGTTTTTATCCTTCAAACAATAAGTATCTTACTAGTCAGTTACAGAAGAAGAATTAAGTTCCTTGTAAGACTTTGCAGAAAGTCTTGACAGTAATAGGACATAGTCCTTCCAGGCCTTGTATGTTTTTAGCCCTTACTGATTTCTTTAGACAGTTTTGATCTTACCATAAAAATCACATGGGGAACATTGTCTGGTTTCTTCCTCCCAGTGATTTCCACCAACTCCACGTCACTCTAGTTAAAGCCTGATGGATGCTATTAGTTTAGTACATTGCCTGTAGCCCATCCAACCCCCACATGGCAGGACATGGTATCAAACTGCTCGATGGTTCTTTTAGCTTCTAGCTGTTTATATATAAAAATACATTTTACTTCATTCTTTACTACTTTAGTTTAGAAAGACATTTTACGTGTCTCATGTTTGAGATGACTTACAAACATCTGTTGCCCTTCTTTCATGATGGGTACATAGGGAGATCTACTTTTATTATCTTGAGTGCAGCGGAAAATATCATTGCTTTATTTGTAATGTTGCTTTCATGTCATCTCATTGTCGACCATTTTTATACTCTTTCCCATGTAATCTTGGGCTGTTTAGAGAAGCAATTTTGAAGTCCTCAGTTAAAAAATTTATTAAAGAGCAGTCACTCGTACAGGATCTCATCTATGAACCAGAAAGGAGAGCAGCTACAAAGAGAATCCAGCTTCAGTTTCCCCTATGTAGCACTCCATTGTGCTCCATGACATTCTTGTTCGATCAGTGGTCAAGGACATAGCTATCCATTGGTTTTATATCCTGGCATAGCTATGTGATTTAATATTAGCTTTCTACTTTACAAAGAATGTCTAGTTTGGAAAAAAAAATTTCATTCACCATATGATCAAGACATTTTAAGTTAATAAAGGGGGTTCTAAGATCCGGATCCGCATCGTTTGACCAGAGCAGAGCGCAGTTACAGAATATCTCTCGTTCTGGAGGACCAATCCTGTGGTGAATTACATGGACAACCTATTGGTCTGAATTGATACTGTGTGTTATGGCTCATCCAGAAGGTGGATTTGTTAAGCCGTAGATAAGGATAAGCATCACAGACTAAAGGATATGCCACACTAAACGAAATCGCAAACGAGATCGCTAACGAGATCACTAAAACGTCACTATTTAGCGATCTCGTTAGCGGCCTCGTTGTGTGTGGCATTTAGCAACGATGTGGCCCCTGCTGTGATGTCGCTGATCGTTCACTAGTGTTCTGGACCATTTTTTTGATCGTTGGCGTCCCGCTGGTGAGCCTATATCGCTGTGTTTAACGTGGTGAACAAGAAGAGAAGATTTTATTGTGGTCCAAAGTAAACAGCAATATACAGGGGGACGTTTCGGTCTACACGACCTTCATCAGCTACCCTGTTAGTAAGGTTTGAACGATATGGACGCATCAAGTTAGATTTTTCATAGAGACACAGTGATCAGCATGGAGAATCCATGCATAATTGTTAGGAGTCCAGATAAAGTATAATACCTGCAAGGAGAGGGGCGTCAGTCTCGGCAGTCAGAACGCGGTATCCACCGCTCGTTACACGCGTGTAACAATTATGCATGGATTCTCCATGCTGATCACTGTGTCTCTATGAAAAATCTAACTTGATGCGTCCATATCGTTCAAACCTTACTAACAGGGTAGCTGATGAAGGTCGTGTAGACCGAAACGTCCCCTGTATATTGCTGTTTACTTTGGACCACAATAAAATCTTCTCTTCTTGTTCCCCACGTTAAGTTGAGTGCAGAGTTTCTTTTCTCTTCCTACGGTTTGGGCACCTACTCTTGCACCTTCATATTGGCTGTGCATACGTCTCTTTACAATACTATATCGCTGTGTTTGGCACCTTTTGCGAACTACGAGCGACCTCGTTTGTGACGCATATGAGTTTTTAGCGTCACGGAGTGGATCGCAATATCTGTAAGTTCTCTTTTGCGTCACAGAGAGGATCGCAGAAGTTGCAAAGCAGGCTAGCAGGACGCAGAGAGCAGGAGCGATGCTGGAAATTCCTATGAATCAGAAGCGCTCAGTACATGCTGACAGATCCTAAAGACAGCCAAAGTCGTTAAAGAGATCGCTGACCGCTGATGTGTCGTTTATGAGATCTCCTGTTTGGCAGCTACTAGCGACCTAAAAGAGATCACACCAACGATCTCGTTAGCTTGCGTCGTTATCGGGATCGCTAACGAGATCGCTAAGTGTGGCAGTACCTTAAGGCGTTGATGTCGCAGAATACAATCCATTTATGGGCACCTGGAGCAGCAAGGATCAGTAAATCTGGATATATTGGACAGCATGTGATCCAGTGGAGGAGGAAATACGGACTGTCATGTTGTAGTAATAGAACTGTCCTGTGGTATCTGAGTTCAAGATGTTAGCAACAGATCCTTATGCAGTGGGACCGCCATGGAATAGACATGTTTTGTAGCACTTCCCAAAGATGCTTAACCTGGAAAATCTGGACACCAAAGTCATGTTCCTCAAGTTATATCTATACAATCAATCCTGTCCCAATATTTATGGCTTTTACCAAGGGAGCATGGCTCACAGGATTCTCTTATATGTAGTCTGACTGCATTATTACCCTGTGAGCAATGCTCCCCATGGTGAAAAACATAACAATTAGCATTAGCACTAAATAAAAAAAAGCACATGAGGACCCATTTACACTGCGCCATGCATAGTGTTACACAACCACCAACATTTTGTGGTCTGTTTACACAGGCCGAACCAACTTCAGATTATCTGTAATATATCGTTTCTATAGGGTCTCCATTGTTCTGAAGTGCAAACAAAAAGATAATTTCACCCAATGAACAAGCAGTTTACTCATTCGTCTGGTGATCGGCAGTTTAGAATGCACAGTTATCATGAAACAATCATTCCTCACTTGTTCATGATAATCTTGCAATATAAATGAACCTTAACTCTGGGACCATATGGTGGATTTAAAAATAGAAAAAAGAAGAATTCTTAGAGGAGCACCGGAATTATACTTAGGGTACAAACACACTAGCATAGAGTCTCTCAGAGAATCGGGATGATCATGATAATGACACTCAGCTCAAATTCTGTCCGAGTCTGAGCAGAGTCTCACCTTAGTGTGATCCGATTCCCTGGTATAAGAAAATCACAGCACAGGTGCAGAGAAGATGGAGAAAGTAATTTCTCCATCTTCTCCATTGTCTCTGTGAGCATACATCGGACTGCTATCGGATGACATGCTAGAACCCAATGTGCTTCCCCAGCAGGACATTGCCTGCAGTATCACACTACATCTAGCAGCCAGCCTTCTTCCTATACTGCGTCCTAGTGTCTTCTCTTCCTCAAGTGTGCAACAAACACACCCAACTCAGTACACGTATAATATTACCAGCCATAGAGGCCAATTCAGCATTTGCATTCTGAAATACGGATGAAAATTATGGGTTTTTTTTTGGATGAAAATCGGATGATTGTTTATACGCTCGTGTGAGCTTAGCCTTAGACGGCATTGACACATCCTAGTGAGTGTTACCATCCGAGAGAAACTGAACATTGTTTTCTCAGGTGCCATCCTAATTGCTGACATCTTTTTGTTATCCGTTTTTTTTTCCACTTTAGCAGGCGAACTGTCTGAACTTTTTTTTATTCCTTTGCTTAACAATGGATTAGTTAAAATTGAAAAGTTGCCACTATGAAGTATAAAGTCTGTTTTCCTCGTTTCATCCATTTAACACTGGTCCCCATATACTTTAATAGTGTGATCATGGATGAGAATAGGACGAGCTCACTGACCAGAGACACGGAACCACGGACTGATGTTAGTATGGATCAATGAAAGTCCATGGGTCAGTGTACTGTCCGGAAAAAAAAAAATGGACAGCACTAAGACGTGTCACACGGTTTCTTTGAGTGTAGCCTTAGAATCTTAGAATTTTTTTTCCAGAATGAAGGCACACAAGGAATGAGGTATCGGCCCTTTAGTATTTTTAATGAAGGCTTTTTTCGAATTTTCTATATATTTTAAATGAATTAGAGTAATTAAAATACCTGCAAAGCTTAGAATAATCAACAGTATTGATGTATGAATGAATGATGGCCATTACACATATGTTGATTGCATTGTATAGGGGCATGCTGTAGGTTTGATAACTATAACTTTGGGAGTGATTGGGTTTGCACTGCGGAGAGCAATAAACTCCTACATCATGTACAATAAAATGTCCCTTGTGTCAATCATTATAATTCTCCTGTGTCCCCGTCGGAGAAGCTGTTTTTCTGATTCTGTTTTGTACTAAACCTATCTAATTCAGCAATCTAATAATACGTACTTGTGCCCCATAGCGAGATTTGCTCTTACTGAAGAGGCGTATTCGTCTCCTATTCTCGAAGGTGGTTATGAGCATTTCACCTATTTCATCTATGGTATTTCTATGATTGACAAATGGGGGAAAAATATTTACTTAAGGTTTAGCTATATTGAAAACCGGACAAGGGATTTTGTCTCTGTAAACAGTGCTGTAATATCAAGTGTTTGAACAAATGAGAGGAAATTTTCTCCCACTTCTGGCGGTGGAGATTTCCCAGTTAACATCGATTCTGATTATAAATAAGCTGTTGGATTTGTGATTCAGCAATCGGCAGGCAGTCGACTTTTTAAGGTATTGTTGTTGAGCTCATTATCACCTGAGAAAGTTTTTTCAGCCTTGACAATGGATTTTGCCTGGGATTGAATTCTAGATGACATTTGGAATAAAATAACAGAAGCGTTTAGACTCATTATTAAATCTTCCATCTTATTTGCTGCATCAGAACATGAGAAGTCACACTTTCATATGGTGGTACTAGCTCTATCCATTACATTTAAGGTGCAAAAGTTTTAGGCATGTATAGAAGAAATTCTGCCAAATGAACATTCTTTTAAAATTAGAAGTCTTAATAGTTTATTTTTTTTATCAATTTAATAAATGCAAAGTGAATGAGCGAAAGAGAAATCTAAATCAAATCAACATTTGTTGACCGCCCTTTGCCTTCAAACAGATCATTCCTTCTATGTACACTTGCACTAAGCTTTTAAACACACTGTTGCTAATGCTACTGGCCCGGTTGTAAACCACTGCAGAATGAATTAAATCATGGGAGGCTCCCCAGCTGACCAGAGATGAACTGATTAGTGTGGGAAAATTTCTGAAATTTTTCCCAAGCTATCAGATCACCTCAGGTTCAGCCGGGAACTCCGCGCAGCCTCACTGACTACCGCTGACGTCAGCTAGTAAACTAGTGATGGATTGCAGTGGGGGACCTGACTGAATGACTGTGGTTATTGTTGTTTTTTTATTTTATTATTTTTTACAGGAGAACAATGGATTCAGTTGGATTGGCAGAATAATAAATTTGGTCAAAAACTTTGTGTAATTATTTCATTAAAAGAATTTTTAATTAATGTGTGTGTGTATTTTTAACCCTTTATTACTATAGGGTTAATAATGGATACTTGTCTAATTGACATCTCTCCATTATTAACCCGGATTAATGTCACCTTTCAATAGCAAGGTGACATTAACCCCTTATTAACCCATGAGCCACCGCTAAAGGCAAAGGGAATAAGAGAGGTTAAGTGCCATAAAAGGCGCATCTAATAATAGATATGCATTTTCTGGGGTGGCTTGGGCCAGATGTTTGTAGCCAGGGGGGCCCAAATACAATGTTACCTCTCTAGGCAGTGAATATCTGTCCTCAGTCACTGGCTTTCCCTCTCTGGTGGAGAAAATTGTTCGGGAGCCCACGCAATTTTTTTCCGCGATTATAGACTTAAATTTAACCCCTGGAGTTCCAAATTTTTCCTAACACAAACTACTAAATTGATTAAAAACTCACATATATAAATCGTTTTGATATGACATGGTTTACTATATGTAAATCATGTGTCATATCATGTCGGGTTCTGTAATGATTTTACAGAAGCCGGCAATTGATTTAGTGGCTATTATGCTATGTAGAAATCTATGAACTATAAATATATATATATATACATATATATATGTGTCTCAATGATATGTATATATGTGTATTCTATGTGTATATATCTATTATTTTGTTTGTGTTTTAACCTGTCAGGAGCATGCTCTGTTAAAAAAAAACCAATCCGTTGCCAGAATCCGTCATTTGACGGATGACGACGGATCCTGTGCCCATAGGCTTCCATTATAGCAAACGACGGACAGCGACAGATCCATCGCTGTCCGATTTTCTGACTGAGGCAAAAAAACGTTGCTTTGTGCATCGTGTCCGGCCGACGGACCAAAAATTTTCTACGGATCTGTTGAACGACAGATGAAACGAGAGGCCATCTGTTGCAATCCGTCACTAATACAAGTCTATGAGAAAAAAACGGATCCTGCGGCATCAGTCGCCGGATCCGTTTTATTTTTTTTGAAAAAACGACGGATTGTGACTGATGGCAAAAACCTGATGTGTGAAAGGGGCCTAATTTGGAGTCCTGATGCAAGATCGGTAAATATTTTATTATAATAGAAATTATAGAATAATATTGTGAGCTAAATTGGGTGGAGAAAGTGATGGGATTATTTTTAGTATTTTGAGAGAGTTTCTTACCTCGGTTTCTTTTAAAGCTCCCAGAATCCCAACTAATCCCATCTATCTATATCAGCGACTATTCCAATAGCATGATTGAGGGTAGCATTCGGATATCCTGTGTCCCTAGGTCTCATGAGAACTTTATCAGATTATACTTGGAAATCCTCAGATCAGGTGCAATTGCGTTTTGTGCGTATAAGTTCCTGTACTGGGATATTTCCAATGATATGCGGAGGGTGACATGACTGTACTTTTCATCCTTCAATATATGTAATGTACTGTAAATTGCTTCAGTGTTTTAAGAATTCTTAGTGTGTTTTAACATTTTTTCAGTATGTATACTAATTGTCTTAATCATGCATTTGTGACAGTAGAATCAATAATATAATAATATCTGAACCATGAGTAAGTCTTTGAAAGCTGAAACGCGCTGGTTTCTCAAGCGTATAGAGACATAGACACAATTTTAATACACCAATAAATGTGAAGTTTTATCCCATTTCTCGTGCCATCGCTGGAGGATTCTTTCTATTCTGCTGGTTTCCACGCCTGGACCTGTGTGGCTCCGTGCGATGCCTATGCGGTGAACACCACTACAACGTATCTGGTGAGATGACTCTCCCTCTCCCCCATTTCCCCACATTGGAATGCTAGAATGTGGGGCTCATAAAAAACATGTTCTCTTATCAAGCACATAAGGGATTCACCCAAAGTAAATGGGTTCTGTGCAATGAGCAGGCGCTAAGTCTACAATCCCTTCTTTTTTGCTGCGGATACTGTCACTAGCCACTCCTAAATGGACATGTTACAAGAATGGCTTTTGTCACAAATAGACCACTTTGCCAGATCTTCCTCTATAAGCAGATAACTCATCTCACACATTACCATTTGGATGTTTGACAATACTTGCATGAAACTCTACTGGAACGTTGGATCTGCCACGCTGGAAACAGCGATTCACCAATACTGTTCTGGCCTTCACAATCACCAGATCTAACACCCCCTTCTGTAAGACTACATCAAGGACTGAAGTACATAGTATATGATGGCAAGCATCTTTACCAAACTAGAATACCATCTAGACTTCTACTTTGTCTCTACGGGCAGCATGGTGGCTCAGTGGATAGCACTGCAGCCTTGCAGCGCTGGAGTCCTGGGTACGAATCCCACCAAGGACAACATCTGCAAGGAGTTTGTATGTTCTCCCCGTGTTTGCGTGGGTTTCCTCCGGGTACTCCGGTTTCCTCCCACATTCCAAAGACACACTGACAGGGAATCTAGATTGTGAGCCCCATCGGGGACAGCGACGATAATGTGTGCAAACTGTAAAGCGCTGCGGAATATGTTAGCACTATATAAAAATAAAGATTATTATTATTTATTATTTGTCACCACTGGAATTCACTTTGAACATTTGTAGACAAAGCTTGGACAGATAGTGTGTCTTTTCATGTTTATAAATTTGTGTTAGCTTCTCTTGCTTATGAATATTGAAGTTAGAATTTTGCACCATCTATTTTGAATTACTCTGTATAAATACAGTACAGTGCTCTGTTTACCCTGAATGAGTGTTGAGAGGGTTAGACACTCGAGTATGACTGAGAACAGTTCTTTGTCTGAAACACGTTAGGTTTTGCGTTGATGTAATATCTACTATATAATCGTCTAATTCTGTCTGTCTGTAATGGAAATCCCGTGTCACTGATTGGTCGCGCCCGGTCGGACGCGACCAATCAGTGACAGGTGCAGTCTGGCCGTGAATTGGCGCAGGATTTGAACCACGCACACCACTGCTATTGTCGGGAGATCAGCGGCGCTAGCCGCTGATCTCCCGACGGTAGCCGCGGATCATCTCCTGCCACACATACATATTCTAGAATACCCGATGCGTTAGAATCGGGCCACCATCTAGTTTTTAATATACCTGGAAGCTTTTAAGTTACACTAATAAATTGGTGAAGTTCTTATATCCAAACAGTTGGACACCTTCATTTGCTTTGTCTGCATTTCAAGCCAAGCAGGGACTCTTACTTTGGTGCCAAGGATCTTCATGGTAGCTGGTGAACTTTGTACTTTGTACTGAACTTGAGTATGAGTACCCTCATCAAAAGAGCATGTGTTGTGTTAAATGTGGCAAGTGTCAAAACAAGTGCCATTTTGAAGTCCATGTTTCTTTCAAATGTTTTGGAAAAAGTGGCACAGGAGTCTCACAAAAAAGTTCATTGTTACATCTGCCCATTGTCTCTTACTGACTTTGTGAATAGCAATCATGTGTTTGACATTCACAGTTAGTTGAACAGAGTTTGTATAAAAACCTTTCCAGCTTTGTTAAGTCATTGCAAAATCTGCGCCAATTTGTGCCTCCTCTGTTTCCACTTTGGCCACTGGGCAGCGGCGTACCTTTTGTTGCTTGTTTCCTTGGGACTTTTAGTGCTGCTTTATAAGGAAGCTATGGGGTTAATTTTAGTCTAGCCTTTATCGCTCCTTCCTGAGAGTTTTAGAAGGAGCAGTCAGCTATTTAAACTCATGAAATTCTGACTCCCACTGTCAGTCAATAGCATTGTTGTCGTGCTTTATACTGCTGTGTTATAGTTTGTTCTGATTATTCCCGTTGTTTGACCTTGGCATGTTTTTCGACCATCCTCTTGTTCTACAATTTTGTTCCTGACTTTTTGGCTTTGACCCTGCTTAGCGACCCTTCCTGCCGTTGCTCCTCTGGACAGCAGCCCTCCTGTGGAAACAATCCAGTGGATCTTGTTGCAAGACAAGATCCCTGCTCAGGAGTTGATGGGTGAATGTCGAAGTTCTTCTGAAATCAGTTCGAAGGTGTGGCTTGTGCCAACTCTGTCCGCGGTAACCTTTTTGAATCTGAGGCCTCTAACAGGTGCGATAGTTATAAATTTTCATTTAGATTTTTTACATAGAGTTAGTGTGCTAAGATGATTGTATAATTTCCCAGTGTCAGAATCAGGTAATTTTTTTGTAATAACCCGATCCTTGTAATAAAGAATTGGCTTGATGATAAGATAAAGATATTTTTGTATTTTCTCCAGCCAGCTTTTCACTTGTATAATTGGCAGTCTTCAAAATTTTAGACATTTCTGCAACTTATGAACTTGATTTTGCTAAGCTCAACACTTTTTTCCAGGTCAGGGGGCTAACTCTGCAAATTTGGGACTGTGGGCAAGTATGATTCAGTGTTTTGTAAACTATGGGTTGTTTACATTGCACTGTATCGATCACCTACTTCTACGATGATTAACCTATCTTAAAAATTTAGTCCGGGCTCATGAAATAATCATTTTTTTTTTACAATGCAATTTTTTGCACCAGTATTTGCAAGCCAAAATCAGGAGTGGAACAATCAGAGAAAAACTATAATAGAAACACTTCACCATTCTTCATTTTTCACCCACTACTGATTTTGGCTTACAAATACTGATGTAAAATACTGACCCAATACTGGACGTGGCCTAAATATGTCTGGTATTTGCACTGAAGAAATATAGGCTAAATTATAATATCTGGCCAAGCTAATTAATTGACATAAGTGAAAACACAAGCTGCCAAATCACCTGCCAAATTTTTATTTTCTAATTTTTGTGAATTCTGTTATGTTTGGAAAATAAATTTCGACATCTAAAAAATGGTTATTATCACGCCAGGAGAAAATAAACCACATTCTCTAAATATCAGTCCAGCTTGCCAAACTAATTGTCTCCACCATGTTTAGATAATATATACCCTTTACACTGCTCATCCAGACCCTTCTCAGCAGAAAGCTTGTATGAATTTGCTAAACACTGCTTACTCGTCCAATGCAATTTATTAGAAAGAGATAAAATATAGACATGATCCGTAATAATTCTACATTTCATAAAATATATATTGGCAAGCAAAAAAAAAACAAAAAACATAGATTATCCGCCTGCCGCCATAATTGTTCATTTAGCATTTTGAAAAGGTGAGTAATGATATTCCTTTCTTTCCAAATATTACATTACTTGGAGGAATTGCCGAACAGAGATATGCAAATCTGATAGTCTAAATAAAGTAAATGTTTCATAAAATCAATGACTGTTTAAATTGTGGGACTAAATTGTTTGTATATAAATATTACCTTTTATATTCCATTTGAGTTTTATGTAGATGAACACATTACTTTAATGACCTGTATTTGCAGAGTGAGAGGAGAAGATTCTCTAAAAATTCTCAGCAGCCAGATGGCTGCCTTTTCTAGCATGAGATTAAAAGATGTTTCTAATTCACAGCTCTGCTTCTGAGGCAAATTAATATCGCAAGCTAAATTGCTTGTGTTTTTGGAATAAAATTTAAAGGGACCCTTTTTTTTTATTTTGCAAAGTGCTTTGTGTCACAGGTTCCTTAAGCAGATTGCTCCTCAGGTACAACGCGCCTGTTTAAACATTTGGTAATTAATGGGAAGTATTCCGTGGTAATTGACTGCTTTGGGAAAGGGAAAATATAATGACTCCTGATTAATCATGAAAAGAGATTCATTGCATGGAGGCAGAACAATAATTGCCCTAACGATCGAGAAATGCTAATTAATGAACAAGACGATGATGTTAGAAATTAGCAACGAAATGGCCATTTTTAGGAAAAAAAAAGGATTGTGTTTTCCTCTGTCGAAATTAATTCGCTAACTATAAAAGGTAGGAAATGGCTAAAAACAATGATAGTGGGTGACCTTTATAGTCTTAAAGACAGGCCTAATTTATAGATGATTGGCATGGGCGTAAATACACTAGGTGCTGGGGTTGTAGTCGTACCCGGGCCCTGGAGCCTTGGGGGAACTAAAATGCCAATACTAATAAAGACCTGCAATAGTTGGGCACCCCATTGGCTACTTCGGATTGGGGCCCACCAGCTTCAATTTAAGCCATTGTTTTTTGAGGTCATTGGCAATGACCAAAAATATTTATACAATGTGGGATTGTTGGCAATGACCAAAGGCATATATAAAACATATATACAGTATATGCCTTGTGTTTTCCTTCGTGTTTTGGGACCCAAGAGTATCTTAATTGACAAAGGAGCTTCTGTGACCTCTCAGGCACAAAAGACCTAGATACAAAGGAAAAACAAAAATTTGGATAGCATCAAGAATAAAATACAGCCGGAATGGATACTCCAAAAATCTGCTTCCCCAAATCCAGTATGGTCAACACAAAAAAGAGAGAATTTATCCAGTTTCCATGTGAAAAAAAAGGTGGAAATTTTTATGGAATGTCATGAAAAAAGACATCATGTTTCAGCCTGCATAGAAGCCTTTCTCATGTAGTGGATGGAAATGCTACCTGTACACTACCTATAACTACACCACTGTGTATTGACCATTTATGCCATGATCACTATATACAGTCTATGCACATAGTTTCCGAATCTAAGTGTTAGAGTCACCCAGAGCAATAGCAATCTTTTTTAGGGGGGTGTGGAGGCAAAGTTGAAATTGAAATAAGGTATTAAGATACTGCTGTTGGTAGCACTGTAGTACTGGAACATTTTATTAGAAGAGCTTTCAAGAACCACGACTTCATTCGTGATATCACCAATGGGAGCAGGAATGTTTTATAATCATTTAACAAATGTATGTATCTAGTCGCCATCCCCTTAGTTAATAGACAATTTCAGCAATTTGGGCACATTTTTGTGCCAGATTTATGGCTGAATGTCCTCTACCAACACAGGTTTAATTGGCCAAAATGGCATGGATACTGTAAGTTAGGATCATTAGAAGTTTGATTATTGGCCGTAATATGGTTGAAAAAAGCAGCCATATGTGTCTTATTTGAAACTATCCAATATGAGAGTTGTGATGACAACTTATTTTTGCGCTCCAAGTAATGAAGCGTATTCTTGGATATTGTGTCTCAATTTTCTGATGAAGTCACAATCAAACTGGCCCACCACAGTAGCAATGAGTCTTCCCGAGGTTCTGACACAATAATGAGCCTCAACAATCAAGCAAAAACAACCACATTTGGGGTTTAGTTGGGTCTATTTTTTATGAGCTGATTTTCAAATAACCTGTTAAAGTGGTAAATCACCGGAGCTAGCTGTTGATGAGCATAATATCTCCTGACGACCCTATACATTTGCATTCTGGGCTTGGTACACTTCTCTACATTGAGAACAAAAGGATTAAGCATACTGAAATCCAATGTGTCCAATCCTTCTTTTCCTGGCATCTGCTGTCTTAGTTTAGTTGGCAAACCCACATTCACATTAGATGGCTTGATGGTACCACTGAAATCAGGGTATTTGGCAACATTTGTTTTAACTTAGCCACCATTAAACCTAAATGATTATATGTCCTGTGTGTGCAAGGATAAGAAAATCTACCTTATCGCCAAAGAAAAATGAAGCATCAAGTGGTAACTAATTAAGATATATCGTCCTCCTAAGTAATGTAAGGGCAAAATGTGTTGTACAGGGAGAACAACTTTTGTGGCCGCTCTACATTATGGAGACGAGGGCAGGGGCAGCCCTTTTCTTACATTTAGTTGCTATTGTCTAAGCCAAACAGCCTGAATAACAATGTAAAACTTTGCAGATAGTAGATATTGTCATGTTAGGATAATGGTTACCTTTATTAATAGTGTAAGATTATTGTAAGATTATCAAAAATAGATGAGCTTTTAGATTCACTTTATAGGCATAATATACCGTAGACCACGATAACACAAACTGTGGATCTACCGCTGTCACTGAACTACGAGATGTAGCCTACATTCTAGCTCGATAGCGCTGGACACCCTATGTGTTTCTGATTTTGTCAGCAGGTAACTCGAGTCTTGTACTGTGACTACAGCTTGTAATCACCTGATTCTGTATTTTCTGACTAGTGTAATTTCAATTTTTTTGTCCAGATGGAATATCCTGGGGTTACAGGGTGCTCTCCTTAGTCACTTCATCGAGCCTATTTATGTGCACAGCATTATCATCGGCAGCCTACACCACACAGGCCACCTGTCCAGGGTAATGAGCCACAGACTAGAAGAGATTGGTAAATTGCCAGCTCCGTATCGGCATAATCATCCTCTCCTTAGCGGTAAGCAAATACCTTTCTTGTAGACAAATTACATTGTTCCCCTCTGTTCTTCTAAACCATGGTAATTGCGCAAGAAGCCTGCATGAAGGTTAATCAAGGTCAAGCTGCTACAAGCCTCCCTTCATTATGTATTATTTACTGAAGACCCCTCTCATACTTTTACTTCATTTTCTTGTAGGTCATTGTCTTTTGAATTAAATATATGTTCATCTTTCCAAGCATGTATTTTCAATTAATGTAGATAATATGGACATCTAGGATGCTGGAATAGGCTACATGCAATCACCATAATTTCCTACAACCTGCAGTATGATCACATTGTAATTTGGATTTAATACACTGTTATAATTTTCTTCTTATTTCTTTTGTCTTTATTCCTCCTTGATGCACACACTCAGTTATTATAAAAATTAAATATATTTCTTCTATCAGAATAAAGGCCTTCATGCATTGGAATTGATCTATAAATTGGTTTGTATCTAAGACATAAAGAAAATAAGATCTCGCCTAGTAAGGGTGCCAAATCTACCAACTTCTGCAATAAGTCAGTGCTTGGGGTATTTTGTAGCATTCTACATACTATCCAAACTATAAATGGAAAAAATGGTTGTAAAATAATGTATGCATTTTCTTACAAGTAGATTCTGGATAACCTTGCATGCAAAAAAAAATTATTTGATAAAACTAGGCTACCCTTTAAAGGGAATCTGTCATCTACAAAAATTATATTTACTTGCAGATATAGTGGTATTCTGAACATAAAAACTGTTTAAATCATGTTAACTGAAAGAGTGGTTACAGGGAGAAAAGTTATATTCTCCCTGCAGCTGCTCACTTCCAGTCATTGGGGCAGTACAGAGATTTGTAACAGTAAGCACTCAATACAATACACCTGGACTGACAGCCTGATCTGCACACATACAACGTTTTTGGAGATAACAGGTTCCCTTTAAATGATTGCAGAGAAGAACAGTCAAGGTTATTAGGGGAATGAGTGGACTGAAATTTCAAGATAGGTTATTAAACTTGGAGTTATTCAGTTAGAAAAAACGAAGACTTAGGAGCAGAGATGGGCGAACCCGAACAGTAAAGTTCGGCGTCTGTACCGAACACCTACTGTTCGGGCACGGACACCGAGCACGGACTTCACCAGGAAGTCCGTGTTACTGTTCGGATTCGGCTGCCCGAACACCAGGTGTTTGTCAGGCTGTCATGTGCATGACAGTGCGGCAAACACCACTTCTGATCAGTGGTGAAATCATCCCCGCCGGTCAGCCAGCCGCGGTTCCCACATTGTCAAAAAACAGCGTGAGCGCTCAGCTGTGATCGGAGGTATAAAGTTTACCTCCAGTAACTGGTGTCAGCTGATGGGACTACAGCACCCATCATTCGACACCTGCTGCCGCTAATAACAGCGAGAGCAGGAGCGGTGGATGGAAGTATTCATTAGCCGCTCCTGCGCTGTAAATAAATTATTTTAAAAAAACTGGCTAGGGTTCCCCTGTATTATTGATAACCAACGAGGGAAAACTCACAGCTGGGGGCGGCAACCCTCAGCTGTCAGCTTCAGCATGGCTGGTTATCAAGAATAGAGGGGTCCCCACACCGTATTGTTTGTCAAAAATGGGAGGGACCCCAAATTGTTTTTTTAAAATTAGTTATTTAAATAAATTAAAAAATAGCGTTGGTACCCCTCTATTCTTGATAACCAGCCTTTCTGAAGCTGACAACTGAAGGTTCGCACCCCTAGCTGTGAGTTTTGCCTGGCTGGTTATCAAAAATACAGGGGAACCCACAACAGTTTTTTTTTAATTATTTATTTACAGCGCAGGAGTCGGCTAATGAGTACTCCCATCAGTGACGGATGATGGGAGCTGTAGTCCCATCAGCTGACACCAGTGACTGGAGGTAAATTTGATACCTCTGATCACAGCTGAGCACTCACGCTGTATTTTGACAGCGTGCGAACCGCGGCTGTCTGACCAGCAGGAATGATTTCACCGCCGATCAGAAGCGGTGTTTGCCACGCTGTCATGCACATGACAGCGTGGCAATCACTCGGGCCCTTCATTCAAGTGAATAGGATCCAGGTTCGGGTCCGGGTACTGTTCTCGTACCCGAACCCAAACTTTTTGTAAATGTTCAGCCGAACCTGCCGGATCAGAACATCCAGGTGTCCGCCCATCTCTACTTAGGAGAGATTTTATTACAATGTACCAACATGTGAGGGGACAGTACAGAGATCTATCTAATGTTCCTTTTACACTTACGCGTGCAACAGTGACAAGGGGCATCCTCTACATCTAAAGGAAAGAAAGTTTAATTATAATCACAGACGCAGATTCTTTACTGTAAGAGCAGTGAGACTATGGAACTCTCTGCCGTATGATGTTGTAATGGTCGAGTCACTCCTAAAATTCAAGAGTGGTCTGGATGCCTTTCTTGATAAATATAATATTACAGGTTATTGGCACTAGATTCTCTGATGGCCCCACAGGGAACTAATCTGCTTGCCGTATGGAGTTGGGAAGGAATTTTCCCCTAATATGGAGCTATTAGTGTCTGCATCATGGGGTTTTTACCTTCCTCTAGATCAGCATGTTAGGCTGAACTCAGTGGACTTAAGTCTACCTTCAACGCTAAAACTATGAATCTATGAATACATTTACTGGGACAAATCCCTTTACTTTGGGGCATCTAAAAAGTAATAATAAAGATGAAATAGTATGTGCGTATCTGGCCAGTAAAACCAAGAGGGACTAAATTCCAAATTTCCCTTCAGCCCCTACTTCATAGAAGGACAAAGAGAGCTATTTCTCAAATTTAGATGGGCAGTGGACTGATAATGATTTCCCCTTAGGCTGAGTTTTTTTACAGTGTGACTTCAGACTAGAGGAATACTTTGAATTGCTTCCAACTGTGGACTCAAGCCATCACTTAATAGATTAAACTGGCATGCGGCACCAGACAAAGTCTTCAAGTAGCCCCAGCCTTAAAAGAGCATATTAAGGCTTATTTTATACTGTGTCTGAGATCTTCGTTAGTGTTAAATTTGTAGGGAAGGTTTTAAAAATATAACAATTACAAATGGCTACAAATAATGCCGCTGTATAGGTATGAATAAAATGAACTATTTTGCAAGTACCACCCAGGGGAAGTAGCTTCCCTATAAGTCAATGTCAATCCAACGCTTTAATAAGTCTTGGAACATACCAAGGAAAAAAATCCAAATCGGACGCTCATCTACAGACATTCTGTTTTAGGGTTCGGTGCACAGTGAGGCTGGATGAGTGACGGGCCCTTGAGGAAATGTGGGCGAAGTACTGGTTCTTCTTAAATAGACCAGCTAGGTATGGAATCTTACATGCAATGCTCCATGGGAAAAAAAAGTGTGTAATTGAAATTAACCTCTAGTTTGGGTAGCAAAACAAGCTGTCTGTTGAGTCTTTGTCTTAGCATTTTGAAAGCCTTCTTCATTGACTTATAGTTTGACTGACTTTCCTAAATAGTACTTATGGTAAAATATATTTTCTTTCACCCTACAAGAGCACTAATTTGCCTTTTTCCCATGGAGCATTGCCTGTATAGTATATTGCCTAGTAAGGCTACATACTCAGCTGATCTCTATAAGGAGAACCAGGACTGCCCCGCACTATATAAGTAGATGTAGGTATAGTCATATAGTAGCATACATTCTCTATAGGGTTCCGTTGTGAAAGAACGTCAACACCAAAAAGAGGTGCTGATGTACCACCCCAACAGAGGCCAAAATGGACAAAAAGGTTTATTCCTGTTGGATCTTCTGGAAATCTAAAAGAAAAAAGTGTCAATGTAATAAGTAGAGAAATATTCTGTGAAGTTTTCCTTATACGTACTGCTTTCAGGGCAAAATATCTCTGTAAGGACTTTGCTTGCCGGATCCTGGAAGGCAGTGCATGGACGTCCGGCGTGTGCACGTGTCAGAAGCTTAGCATTTCCTAATTAAGCAAAATTAGTTATGCTATTCCAATGTAGTCACACAACTGACCTTGATAGCATTATTTTAATTAGCTGGTTGTGAAACCTATCTAGATAAGTAGTACTTAAGCCGCGATGCTTAAAGAGCTAATAATTAGTTAATATCCACTCTGCACTAAATGTTCAATAGCGTTAGCACACAGTGTATTTATAAGTGGGGCAATTTCCACAATGGGATGGGCCAACAATGGCTTAAAGTGGTTGGAATACGCCGTCTACGGAAACAAGGTTCTAACAGGTCATGTTCACACCTCTCAGATCGTTTTTGTTTCCGCATACATAAGTGATCTTAAAGGAATCACCAGGTATCTCTCCTCATAAAATGGGAACGTTAGCCTCCTGTCTGTGGATATAGGTTTACAAATTATATCTGTCTTACAAAATGCCCTATCATTCCAACGAAACATGTCTTAGCGGTGGACGATTTAAGTAATAATGAAGTTAAAAATTCTTACAAAAATAACTGAAATCCAGATCGTTGCATGGACTGTTACCAAGAATAATAAGCAATGCTAGTGTTAGAGACGACTAATTACTGTGAACTCGGCCCCAAACATGGTGGTGGATGAGTTAATAATAGCCTTGTCACAAAAGCCAATTCTCCAGGACATAATATTTTAGGAAAAAGAGGACCTTGTTATGACACAAAGGAGAACCGTTGTAGGGCTTTAAAAGATCTTGTCATGTCCCCTATAGTTATTAACCTGCAGATATAGTGGTAATCCACAAGTTAAATGGAATCTGTCAGCAGGTTTTTGACACCTAATCCGAGAGCAGCATAATGTAAGGGCAGAGACTCCAAAACCAGCAATGTGTCACTTACTGGGTGTAGTTTTCACGTAGACTTTTCATTGAAAACTTAATGTACTTTTTCATAGTATCACGGTTTATCAGCAGGCACTTATCACTAGAAAACTAGCAAACCTGCTGCCAGGTAGTCCTCCATATTCATGAGCTGTGGATAGCCCCGCCCCCACCAATGATTGGCGGCTTTCTGTGTACACTGTGGGAACATGGGCAAAAAGCTGCCAATCAGTGAGTGGTGTGGCGGGGTTATACAGAACTCCACATTTAGAGAACTGCTAGATCTGCAGCAGAAAAAACTGTGATTTTATCAAAATAACAGCAAGCAGCCAGTAAGTGACACATCGCTGGAATCAGGGTCTCTGCCTCTATATTATGCTTCTCTCAAATGGGGTAGCAAAAACTTGCTGATTGTTTCCCTTTAATAGCATTACACGGTTGTCTGGCCGCCTTACTGAAAGTGAGGATACAGGAAGACAATAAACTTTGCTCCGAGAGCCTTTCTGTCATAGTGGCGTGAGCAGAGTGTCTTTATTTGCTAAGTATGCAGGGAGCGGCAGCTGTATACACACCCCTGGCACTTTGATTGACAGCTCGCTCTACACAGATGCACTGCATGAGCAGGAAAATGTGTTAAACATATCTATAGTTTTCCAATCACCCAATAGAGGGGTGCAGTATGTTTTTGGTACCTGTAGATGCCTATGTAACCCTATGCGACTGATGCCACTGTATGCATGTACAGTGTCTTTTGTCAGGGGTATACATTGGAAAATAACTCTAATGTATACATGCAATAGGTCTTGTTAAACTTCCATGTGCAAGCAGCCTCATATGTCCACATGCTTCGATTTATAAAACATCAAAATATGTATAATGAACTGTCTCTATATAATTTTTTGGTGAGCATTTCATATGCATCATTGCCACTGTATTATACAAGATGTATAACTGAGCTTGAAAGGTAAGTATTCCTCTACTATGAAATTATAAGTATTTCTAGCCTCCTCCTAGAGCCATATTGGCCATAATTACTGCATCTTTACTCTGTTTAAACCAATTAACCCCCTTGGCACATTTCTTAGCTAATGTGAATAAAGAATAGTCACATTCAAACCAATTCAGTTAAGTTACTGTGATTTAGTCAGAGAGTTTTCAGAAGAGTTTTACATATTATTCTACATTGTGTGCTGTGACATTAGACAATAACAAATTAGTATATATGGAAAAGCTTCCCAAAATGCTAATATTTTACATTACAAGTGAAAATAAAGATCAAGATACTAGCAACCATTGTTAGATGATGTGAAAGATTAGGACGCTATGCACACAGAGACTGTCCCAATACTTTTGTCCATATGCTGTACATGGAATTGAGGTTTGCATGTTTGCCCTTCTTCCACAAAACCTCAAAAACATACTGAAAAATTACCCAGTATTCTGTAAATTTAAAACACTTATCAAATATAACAACATTTGCCTATTAACATTACATTGACACCAGACATATGCAAGATGTTTGCTTATGATCAGTAGAACGCAAAAATAAAATTTACATTTGAAGAATAGAATTACAAGAATGACAAGAATTATAAAATGGGAAGAGAGGAAAAGTTAACAGCAACATAAGAATCTCAAAGTCATATGGCATCGGTTAGAGGTAAGAGGTACTTGTGTCTTGGCGCCGCCACATAGAAATTATTCTCAAACCGTTCAGAAGCCAAATCCTTTAATAACAACTCTCTGGTCAATATAATTGATCTGATTTTAAAGCTTTCACACCGTTCCATTCTTATTTTTTTGAGGCTCTACCGTAGATAGCAGAGAGAATAAATTGAGTAATGGCGCGTATGTGTCATCACCACTCTGTTCTGACTTGGCATTTCGGAGACCCGATTTCGGGATCCTGAGGAAGTCCCAAACAGTTGGATTCCAAACAATTCGCTAGTTATCATCAATCACTTGAATAGATAATAACAAAAAATGATTGAAATGACAAGATTTCTCTTTACAGGATCCTGTGTAATAAAGTAGCGCTGTCTACTGTGCAATTTTATACTTAATTTTTTTTTAGCTGTACTGACGTACATTCACCTACTTGTGGCCAGAATAACACTCAAAGGCTCATGTACACTTGTGAACATTCGGTTTGTATTTCAGGAGCTTTCCTAAAATACACATCTTAGGGATTCAAAGACAGAATCTTGAAATTCACTCTTAGGCTTTGCATTAGGCCTAATACAAGGCATCAGTTTTGCCTAATCATCACTTGAAGTAGTTATTCTCATTTCCTTTAATGGGTAAAATTGCAAAGGACTTATAAAAACAAGCAACTTCATGACTAAAGCCTCCGTCTCACATAGCGAGATCGCTGTTTGTGATGCAACAGCGACCTAGCCAGCGATCTCACTACATGTGACACGCAGCGGCGACCGGCCCCCCTGCTGGAAATCGATGATCGTCCTCAAATGATCTGGACCATTTTGTTCAGCGTTGGTGTCCCGCTGGCCAGCGCGCATCGCTGCGTGTGACAGCGGGAGACCAATGATCAGCGAGCTCCCAGCGCCGTACAGCAGATGCTGGGAGCTGGTATCCAGGGTATACAGGGGTAACTAAGCGCCACGCGGCACTTAGTTACCCACTGTTTACCCTGGATACCAGCGTGCTCGCTGGTCCTGATCGCTGGTGAGTCTGCCTATGTGACAGCTCACCAGCGATCAGCTAACGATGTCCCAGCGATCTCATCCACGTCGGATCGTTGGTGGGATTGCTGGGACATTGAAGCGTGTAACGGGGCCCTTACTTGCCATTACGAATCCTCTCCATTCCCAAGAAAGGAGGGATCATTAATTGTATTATTTACTCTGCTTGCTTAAGGGGTATATCCTGGACTTTAAAAAAAAATGTGCCTAAGCACTAACAGGCGTATATTGCTATACCCGGTGCCACTCATTAACGGCTCTTGCTGGAAATTCAGTTGCTCCCTACAGAGTAGCAGTTTCTCTTCCTGTTGACAGGGCAGGACTACTAGCATCATGCTGATTGACAACCGGCTTCCCCCAGTTAGGCAGCGGAGTGCTGGCTGTCCATCAGCATGACACTAGTAGTCCCGCCCTGTCAACAGGAAAAGAAACTGCCGCTCTGTTAACTTGATGTCAGTGGCAGTTTGTGACCTATCTGCGCTGATGGAGAGCGGTGGCAGGCACAATAGGTAGGTAGGTAGCAACTACCTGCCTATTAGTACTCAGGCTCATTTTTTTTTTAAGTCCTGAATATCACCTTTTAGTTACTGCCAACTTCTGCGGTCTGTCAGAGCTTGCTGAACTCTTTGACCAAATGGGCAGACATCACAAGCTCTTTGTTGAAGAGACTGAATGCGCTGCTCTGAACTTGTCTGAATTGCTAGATCTGGCCAGCCTCAGTGACACAGTGGCTCCTCCATTGCTGTAGAAGCAATGCTGCCCGTGCTTGCATCAAGGGGCACATTTCGGGACAGAGGAGTGGCAGTGCTATGAGCCTGACTTGTCAATCAGTGAGGAGTCCACCGCCCTGGGAATCACGAGGCCATCAATAATTGATGAAACAAAACTATGGCGAAAATTACATCTAAGGCACTTATCCAAGAAACTTCTTACCTTTATGAGTCAAAATTCCCTTTTAATGCCAGTAATAATAATAATAAATAATAATAATAATCTTTATTTATATAGCGCCATCATATTCCGCAGCGCTTTACAGTTTAACAGTTTCAAAACACAAGTCATAAGTAACAACGTTAACAATACAGTAATTAAAGCAAAATCAGCCACCCCTGCTCGTGAGAGCTTACAATCTACAATGAGGTGGGGGAGATACAAAGTACAGGTGTGTATATACAATGGTGCATTTACAATGATGGTCCAGCCATCTTAAGGGAGTGAGGGATGGATGGAGATAGTGAATGGGCTACACACACAGACTTACACAGAGAATGACTTTGATTAGTGAATGTGATAGGCCGCTCTGAACAGATGTGTTTTGAGGGAGCAAACCATGCAAATTGTGGATAGTCCTAATTTCTTGGTGTAGAGCATTCCAGAGGATTGGCGCAGCGCGGGAGAAGTCTTGGAGTCGGGAGTGGGAGGTACGGATTAGTGCAGAGGTTAGTCGAAAGTCGTTTGCAGAGCGCAGCAGTCGGTTAGGCCGATAGATGTTGTATTGTGTTACCTTCTACTGAACAAAATACCTACATCTGAGAGATATCAATTTGATAGACATCTATCTTCCTCCAACCTGTTGAACTATGTTAGTTAATAAAAGCCTGAGAATAAATGGCAGATCACTTGATCATTTACATGGCTAATGTCTAAAGATATCTATCGATAATTCCTGTTGGGCATGGTATAGCAATACTTTTTGAAGGCTCCAGCAATTTCCCGTGAGTGGAGTAATTACTGGTCATGTAGGCACCTCTGATTACACCTCCGCTTTTATTCCATATTTAGTTGTTCATACTATATTCAGTCATCATGATCATATCCCTATTAAAGTGTGGTTAAAAAGTCATTTTCATTTTCTCGTGAAGTAAAACTTTAGCAAATAAATCTATTTTTCTGTTGTCTTGCATTTCGTTCATAAATGAGATTTCATATCCGTGGGGAATTTTCATCATTTTATTCAGCGTGAATGCGGCATGACAAGGTCTACAGGGAGAAGATGTTGCCTAATCTGTTTTATTCTGTTTATCTTGCGTGCGTGCAAAGTGTCTGCTAATTCAGTTCACATTTACGTTTTCTCTTGCTGATTGATCTCAATGTATCTGTATTTAATCTTGGTCCCCCAGCTATCTGGCTTCTCTGAATACGAAGGAAGAACAAAGTTCATTGTGGTTGAAATAGCATAAAGTCCTGAGAACTTTTTGGCCATACTTTTTCTGATAATTTATTATTTTATTATTACTATTATGTGACGACAAATGCAAAGAACACAATTCTTGAAAGCTTATGAAAGTGTGTTAAGATGGTCTCTACCTTTGGGTCGGAAGAGCTACCATATAGACTGCTACTAAGGCTGTTAATGAGCCGTAGAAAGAGTGTCCTAGGTTAGGCCTCATCCTGATGAATATTGTGAAGATACTTAGGATTTATACTCAAGCTTTAGTGCATAAGGGGGCATAAAGACCCCTCCGCCAAAGTTGTTAAATGGTTATGGTAGTTAAGAGCAGAAGCGGATTAAGACTAGCCGGGGCCCAGGGCAGTTTAGAAGGCATGCCCTTCCCAGCTCCCCGATGTATCACATGACATGTCACATGACTCTCCCTGATAGATCATGTGATAGGTCATGTGAGTAACACACAGGTGCACTGGGGCACATCCGTACTCTGAAAACAACGCAAATTTTTCCCTTATGTACGGCACTATAATTAACATAGCTATACAAAATAGAGTACGGGTGGGAGATTACTTTTCCCAAGGGGCCACATGACAGATCGTAACTATTGTGGAGGCCGAACCAATATGCTGAAATTAATTCTGCTCAATATTAATATCATAAAAAAAATAATTATTAGTAATTGTATGACTTAATATTGAGCAGAATTAAGTATACTGATGTCCCCTATATACAGTATGACCCAACACATAGCCCCCTACATGCAATATAAGACCCCACATAGCCTCCTCTATCAACAACCAAAGCAATCAGCCTATGGGGCCCTTATACATGTAAACCATAACAAAAAAAAAACATAAAAAATGTTCTTTTTATTTAGTTTAAAAACCCCATTACATATAGACATACATGCACACACATTTGCACAGAAAAACAGTGATATAAAATAAGAGCAGAAATGAGGAGAGACTGGGGCTAGTTTTGCCCTTCACAATTCCCTTCCTAACAGCAGAGGTTGGCACCCTAAGTTGTAACAGTATGGCGCCCCACTACTCATCGACTGCCTCTATGTAGCCCTACCACTACTCTGAGTGACCAGGTATCCTCTATAGGTGATCAGATAATACATAATGATCGCATATAATGTATAGTATATATACAATATAGATACTAGTGGACTGAGGGGTATATATATATATATATGTATATATATATACTTATCTATTTATATAATCGTCTTATCCTGTCTGTCTCTCTGTCTGTCCAGGAAATCCAGCGTCGCTGATTGGTCCGGCCTCGGCCAATCAGCGACACAGGGCTAACTCTGCCCATGTGGTCATGTGACTCACCAACTGCCCATGATGTACTGAACATGTTTTGTCAGTTACAGTGTCTGATGTACTTCTGTCACGCTTACTGAACACGGGTAATACACAGTGACATGAGGTAATACACAGGTGACATGAGGTAATACATAAGTAACATAAGGTAATACACAGTAAAATGAGGTAATACACAGTAACATGAGGTAATACACAGTAAACATGAGGTAATACACAGTAATATGAGGTAATACACAGTAATATGAGGTAATACACAGGTAACATGAGGTAATATACGGTAACATGAGGTAATACACAGTTATTTGAGGTAATACACTGTACTATGAGGTAATACACAGTGACATGAGGTAATACACAGTAACATCAGCGATGTAGGGCTAACTCCGCCCATGTGGTCATGTGACTCACCAACTGCCCATGATGTACTGACCATGTTTTGTCAGTCACAGTGTCTGATGTACTTCTGTCACGTTTACTGAACACGGGTAATACACAGTGACATGAGGTAATACATAAGTAACATAAGGTAATACACAGTAAAATGAGGTAATATACAGTAACATGAGGTAATACACAGTAATAGGAGGTAATACACAGGTAACATGAGGTAATATATGGTAACATGAGGTAATACACAGTGATATGAGGTAATACACAGTAACATGCATTATTCTTAAATCTTCATAAATAAACTGTTAGGGTTCAATTTCCCGCTGCTGCACAAGGGGAGTTTCGAACCCGTCCCGCTGCGGTCTCCCATTCATCTCCGGCCGCAGTGGAGCCTGCTCAGCAGAGACGTCGGTCCAAGCGTCTTGCCCACTCCACTACTGTGCAGTGACTTGCTGCTGCCTTTCCTGGATCTGCTATTATAGCCAGTGCTGGAGCAGACGTCTTTGGGACAAAGTCCTGCGTTTTCCCTTCTGAGCATGCCCAGAGTGAGATCTCTCATTGGAGATCAGGGGTCACATGCTCAGGTACTGCAGCAGCTCCTATTGGTCTGCCAGGAAGGTCCTGTGACTACTGTTGTTCTGGAACAAGCTTCATTGGTCCTTGTTTCTGACAGGTCCTGTAGCTGTTACTATAAAAGGGTAGCATGGCTGGGCCGCCATGTGCTAATATCAACCATTGTATGCTATGCGCCAGTGTGGTCATGTGTATGCGTGGATAAGGACCCGTCTGAAATAAGCCACTAGAATACTGACTTAATCGGTGAGGAGTTTGGTATGGTAGCTGGTCAGGGTCTGTGTCCTAGATGCCCTAGATTACCGGCATAACCGGTGAGGAGTTTTGATTGCCGTATTCAGGGTCTGGCGTTCAGACGCCATAGATTGCGGGTGACTCCCGCTAGGACATTAGCACATGATCACGCTTTATGTACGCTTAGCACTTAACTGTGTACCTGAGAGCCTTACAGGACACAGTGCTTTTTCTCAGCGGTCCTGTGACGTAACAGGGTTCGCTTTCAACGCTAGTCAGCGCCCTAGCGTGTTTTCTTTGCCACTCAGTTGTGTCTAGTGAGTGCGCACACATCGCCATATAGCGCTGCGGCTCTCCTTCAAGCGGCTCTGTGGAGTAACAGAGTTCGCACTCATTGCCACAGCGCGTTACGGCGTTTATGTTGGCGACTCTGCGGGATAACAGAGTTTGCTTCTCGCGCCATTTTTACTAGCAGCAGGCTCCGCTTGCACGGTGGACCCCGGGCTGCGAACGCACCTCTCTACTTTATATATTTGGTGTGTTCCGCAGACCCATAACATAAACTACATACATATTCTAGAATACCCGATGCGTTAGAATCGGGCCACCATCTAGTATCATTAATATTTTTCATGGACTATCCTATATACAGGTGCTTCTCACTGACTTAGAATATCATCAAAAAGTTAATTTATTTCAGTTCTTCAGCAGAGGGAAGCATGAAATGCTCTAAAATTTCCTGCACTGACTTTGGTTTTTTTGTAAAACGCAGTGGACCTACACCAGCAGGTGCATTTACTGAATATACATTTCAGTAGGGGAACATTTCAGATTTTAAAGTCATTTTTCAAGCTGGTGTTATAAAGTATTCTAATTTACTGAGATAATGACTTTTGGGTTTTCATTGGCTGTAAGCCATAATCATCAACATTGACAGAAATAAACACGTGAAATAGATCACTCTGTTTGTAATGAGTCTATAGAATATAGGAGTTTTACTTTTTGTATTGATGAACTGAAATAAATTAACTTTTTGATGATATTCTAATTTTGTGAGATGCTCCTTTTTGCACCATTACATATGTGTATGAACACTAATAAGTTACTGTATATGAATTGAACTTATTTCATTAGATCCTCAATAAAGATTCTATTTGATTGGAGCTGGTATAAAAGAAGATAAATATCATATTAGTTTGGAAGCCTTCGCTATCATCCTTAGCCTTGTCTAGATTATTTGCATATACAACAAAGTACAATGTTGCTTGATTTTGCCACTAACATGGCTGTTAAATAAAGAAAGCTGCTATCATAACAAGCTTAATAACGTGTCACTTTCCATGCTTTCCTTATAATTAGCAAACTCCAGAGATGAGATTAAAATCTACATAAACACTTCATTTCAGTCATCTGCATATAAGTGTTTAGGAATGCTGTGGACATTATTTGCCAGTGTCACCTTTTACCTAGGTTTTCATTATATCTACTAAAATGCTATTTTGCAGTGGTTGAGAAGCTTCTTTTGCTTAATAAAATGTTGAGTTTGAATCTCAGCAAAATTAAATACTGAAGATTCACATATTTAAAGCGAACCTGTCACCAGGTTTGGCCGATATAAGATGCGGCCACTGCCTTTCAGGGCTGATATACAGCTTATCTACTGATAATGCTGTAGATAAGCCCCCAATCCGACCCTAAAGATACAAAAAATAAGTTTTATTATACTCACCCGGGGGTAGGTCCGGTCCGATGAGTGTCACGGATCCGGGTCCGGTGCCTCCCATCTTCTTGCGATGCCACCCTCCTGCTTGTTTCATGGTTCCCCGGCATCACGCTCCTGCGTAGGTGTACTTATCTGCCCTGTTGAGGGCAGAGCAAAGTACTGTAGTGTGCAGACGTCAGGAAAGGTCAGAGAGGCCCAGAGCCTGCGCACTGCAGGCATTTGCTAGGCCCTCAACAGGGCAGATCAGTACACCTGCACAGGAGAACAATGACGGGGAGCCTGTGAAGCAAGCAGGAGGGCCGCAACACAAGAAGATGGGAGGTGCCGGACCAGGACCCGCGACACCCATCGGACCGGACCGCCCCCGGGTGAGTATAATAAAACTTATTTTTCTTATCTTTCAGGCCGGATCGGGGGCTTATCTACAGCATGTAGATAAGCCCTGAAAGGCAGTGGCCATATCTTGTATCGGCCAAAACTGCTGACAGAGTCGCTTTAAGAAGCATTTCCTACTAAAAGAAAAAATATCACCAGTATATAATTCTTAATTTTTCCACTTCTGGCAAGTTGGCAAATTAAATGAATGCTCAGGTTTAAAATCAAAACCTACAAATAATGCTTATCCCTGGCTGCTTTTTAACTTAGGTCTCCTAAGGCAGAGCTGTGAACTGTGACTACAGTTTAGCTACAGTGCCTACAAGGGGTACGAAGTAGTCTAAGTCACGCCTCCTGTCTTCTCATTGGTAGAGACTGCTGTTCTATCCCTCCTCCTGCAGGTCATCCTTTTCTGATTGGATGCTTGGTATACATAAAAGTCTATCACAGGCTCACCAGGAAGACAGTGCATGGATAGCAGAATTCTATCATTGCAAGAGAAGAATGAATATAAAGTACAGACTGCTAAACCACCTGTGAGGAAAAAATGTGATAATAGACTAACTGCTACATATTTACTGAAAAGTGAAGGATAAGGCGTAACATAGTGTGATGTCTTAAAGATAAAACCATTAGAACCAGATAAAAAGAGTCTCACGTTCAGGAGTTGTGCTAAAGTCAGGTGCAACTCTACAAAATGGCATTGAAAATACAAAAAACAGCTGACTGCTCTTCTACCTGTCGAACCAGGAACTTCGACTTCAAAAATGTAGGACATGAACAAGGAAAATTACAGTTGGTATAGGTCACTGTCAGCAGCGGTAATGATGAGGAAAGGACAGAAGAATAAAATAACAATGGTCGACTCTTTATTAAACGTGTTTTGATATTGATCTGATGGTGTCTGAGGAAGAAATCATATCGATTTTGAAATGCATTGTCCACTAATGAACTTTATTATTTTATTCTATTTTATTCATCTTTCCCATAGCTTATTACATACTCTTGTTTTTCTTCTCTGCACTGTCTCTTTAAGAAGACCTGTAACTTGCTCCAAAAGTAGAGTTAAATTCCTTGTAAACATCCCTGAGCTCCCTCGATTCTGCTGTTTCTTTCGGTTTTGCTCTGTGTCGCTCTGTTACAGAAATATCCATATTTGTTTCTTCTGGAGTGCACTATGTGAAATCTCTGCTTTACAGCCCAACTGGGCATTTATTCAGTCTTCCCTAGAGTTGTATGCTTTCACCTCTCTCTCCTAGATTTTGCCAATCACACATTAGCAGCATCTGAAACTGAAACTCTGCTAGTTTAGCTACCGATCTGTGATTGGGAGGTGTCTGGGAGATTTCACATAGTGTGCTCCAGAAAAAAACTAAAGTGAATATTTCTGAAATGGGGTGGTGCGGCACAAAACAGAAAAGAGCAGCAGAATCAGGCAAGTTAAGCAATTTTTTTACAAGGTGTTTAGCTCAGTATTTTTTAGATGGTAACAAATCCTCTTTAAACCTATTTATGGAAAATCTTTAAGGCAGTAAATATGACCACATGCATGGCTGACCAAGTGATTACGATCTAGTTCTCAAATTGAGCCAAGAAGTAAAAGATTAAAGCGACTTTTTAGGGCCATTTTAAATTAATTCCAGTATTTTGACACCTCTATAGGACATTGGTTGCCTACCTCGGGAATATGCCGCTAATGTATCTGATGGAATAATTCCTTTAAGGACAGTTACTCTGCTTCATTGATACAGATTTTTTAAAGGCCAATCATTGATAGACATAGCACTACAGTTCTACAGATCTACACAACTCTGCATTTACTATAGTAAAATTCTTTTTCCTTTGGTCTGTTTGAATTAAAGACAAGTGATTACGACTTGATTCATCTGTCTCATATGCCGTTTCTTCAGCTCACCTGAACGTCGACAGATGAAAAATACAACGCTGCATCCAAGGGATTTATCTGTGAAAATATTTTCATCTTAAAAATGTCACTGCAAAACTAGATTAATTTTGCAGAACACGAGTAAAGCTTTGATAAATCCCCTGCAAGATGTCTTCTGCATAAATTAGACTGGGTCACATAAGAGGTAGCATCAGGCACACCATGTCTGTCTTTTATGACTTAACATTTTATTTCCTAAATTCTTTATAATTCTTCAGTTAGATTAAAAATAAATAAAATATATTTAAAAATAATATTTGTATTTGTGTAAATTTGATTGAAGTGTCATAATGAGAACTTTTCTGTAAATATATATACCGGTAACTTGTTTTTATTGCCATGCTTTTATTTTTACTAGCTAACATGTTATTATAAAATTCACATGCCAGAAATAAAGTCCTCTTTTGTAAAAATATAGTAATTAAAGGGGTTAACTGGGAATTTGCTTATTTTTGTTATGGGGTTAACAGCTTACAGGCAATAGAAAAAGGTTGCGCAGCACTCCGAAAGAATGGAGTGCTCAAATAGGGTACCACTCCAAAATATTATAAAGAAAAATTCGGCGCTCCCAACTAGGTGATGCAAAAAACATAAGTAATGGTTTTATTAATTAATTATCCACTGTAGACAAAACGTTGACGTTTCGGCCAATTCTTAGGCCTTCATCAGAACTATTGTCTTCAGTGTTTTTGAACCTGCAACATCAGATTGGTGCAAATGTCGTCGCTTACTGGTGCGCTAAGGAGAATGGCACAAACGTCTATCTCCTCCAGCACGTTTGTGCCATTCTCCTTAGCGCACCAGTATGCGAAGACATTTGCACCAATCTGATGTTGCAGGTTGAAAAACACTGAAGACAATAGTTTTGATGAAGGCCAAAGAATCAGCTTACAGGCAGGTAGTTTCTAACTACCTTCCTGTCCTGCCCGACAACAATCTCTGCTAGCTCAGAGCAGTCACAGACCACTCCTGCCAGAGTCACATTTGACTGGCTTCCAGTGATGTCATGTTGACAGAGCAAATTTTTTTATTCAGCTCCCCTCTGTAGACAGGATATCTATGCCGATGTCATGCAGATTGATATCCAGCTCCACACTGCCTTACTGCGTAGAGTCAGTTGTCAATCAGCATAACGTCAGCAGTGACGCCCAATTGACACATTAAACCAGAAAAGGAATAGCAGTATTACCGACAGGAGCAGTATGTGACCTCTCTGAGCCGGCAGAGATTGGCACCAGGCAGAACAGGCAGGTAGTTAGCAACTACTTGCCTGTAAGTTCTTAGCCCCATAGGGAAAATAAGCAAAGTCCCAGAAAGCTCCTTTAAATCCAACAAGGAAATTTATTTTCTCCAAATTAGACTTGTCCTACAATACATAAGTAATTTAAAGCATGGTCCCAACTTGGTATATTAACCATACAAAGATAGCTGATAACTTTCTAATTGCTGGTGGCAATTACCACAACTTCCATTGATCGCAATAATGGGATTCTGAAATGCCTCATCTGCAGCACTACTCCATTGCTCATCAATGGGACTGCTGAAGCCAGATGCAGCAATTGACTTGCCCTGGAAGCCCCATAGACATTGAATGAAGGAGTTGTGCACTTGCAGAATTTCAGTGACATACTCTTGGGATTTGTGGGTGTCTCAGCTGTCTCTTGACTTCCAGCGATCAGTAAGTTATGACTAAGGATGAGCGGACCCGTGGAAGTACGGGTTCTGGTACCCGACCCGAACTTTATTCCAAAGTTCAGTCCTGGTACCAGAACTGTACCCATACTTGAACCAGAACCCTTTCAATAGATTGTAGACCTGGATTTTAAGCCAGAAAATTCTCTCTCTCTTTTTCTCTCTCTGCAATGGACTTGCCCCAAAACGCCGAACATTGCAACGGACTTCTGGGAAAAGTGGAACTCTGCCCTTAGATGTTTTACCTTATTATTATGTGGGCATGCTAGATTGCTAGCACTTCCATCTCTTCTATTTCCTCTTTCATTGCAATCCATCTTCTGATGAAGGACTAATTGTATAAGACCAAAACATCATGATTTGATTTGGGTAATTACTACAATAAATTTTCAACTATCTGCTTTCATAAAGTTTCATAAAGTCTCTCTAGTGTTTGATTTGTGTGGAACTCTACTTGTGTTCCTAAACCGCAGGATTGTCATATATCTGACCACTTAGATGTATTACATAATCATCCATTTATTTGAAAGTGTGACATGTAATGCTACATTTCATATAGTAGGAAGTTCTGTAAATAAAGCAGTTAGTAAACCTTGTCTTCAATTTTCTCACTTTTCTATAGTAAAATAATATAATAATATTGGCTAAATAATTAATGAATTTTACTTCTGTTTAAGTGAAAAAATCTTTAATGAAAAGAGTTTTCTGTGATGTTTATAAAGTTTTGATAGAGTAGAGAATGTTATACAATAAAAAATTAAACGTGGCTCACCCCTGAAATCACCTACCCATCTCACAGTGTTGACGTCCAACCCCTCATTTATGTATGTGAAATCTGCAGCTAATCAATATTCCCTGCCCTATTGTAACTTTAAAAAAATTCCCCCAAAAAACTTTAAATGTCTATTTTCCTTTTACGTTTCCAGTTTGTTCAGCATTGGCTCATTTTGTGTACATTTGATGAACAGATAGTATCAACAGTAATTGAGCTGGTGGTGAAATCTTGGAAAATTACTAAACAAAAAACGCACATGCTCCAAGTTGTACAGAGTAGTACAATGCGCACAGGAGTCTATGAGGCCATACTGTTCCTACTGTTGGGTTAGTATTAAGTGAAACTTTATTTTCCATGATATTTGCAAAATATAATACTATATATCAAAATAAGTGGTCATATAATACACCACACACATAAATGGCACATCATATAAATCTGTGCGTTTTCCATTGTATACTATCTGCTCTGTAAAATCTGTTATTTTCACCTTTTTTGGGGAATATCATCCATCTCCAGAAATCTGTCTAATGATCTTCAGATTCCTATTAAACTACCATTTAATACAGCACCATGGAAACACCATAGTGCCGCCCTCCTGTGCCATTGACGCACGGCTTTTTGTAATATGTAGATAGGAACGTCTGTCCTTCCATTATTAAATGGCATTCTTTATTAATATCCTACAAAATACCAGCAAAACAAGCAGTGTCTGTCGTCCAGGGCTGTTCATTAAGTAATGATGTGATCGAAAATGTCACCCAACCAGTGTGAATAAAGCTCGTGCCGTCACAATTCCCCATTTAGCTCAGATCATATCTGATTCAAGACAGGAAATTTAGCAGCAATTATTTAACTTATGAAAGATAAGTTCATATCTTCAGCAAAACAGCCCAATTGTAAAAAAAAAAAAAAGAATAGATATTAGTGCCTAGCATTTTAATTGCCAGACTCAGTGCTGAAATTTGTGGCTGTGATTTTTTTTTTCTTGCCTTTAAATAGTGTGGATTTAAAGAAACATACCTGTAAGGACTGTAAAATGCCTAAGAAGGAACTGCGGGGGCCGAGCACGGCTTCTGTGATTGGTTCTTTAAATCCATTCGTCATGCTCTGCGCCCTCACCCCAGCACTCAGCAGTGTAGAAGTTTGGTCTAGTTTGTTCCTTTAGGCTGTGATCAACTTTTTGTTGCTTTTTTTGTTTTTGTTTTGTTTTTCCATATTCTATGCTTAAGAAATGTAACCTCCATCATATATAGCTCAGTATTAAGAAATTGTAGAACATATATAGTGATATTTTTTAAAAATATTTCTCTCTACAAATAAAATCCGTTTTGTATTTTCAACTGTGCACAGGTGGCTCTTGGACACTTTTCAAAGTACATGATGACAAAATAAAACTTCAAACAACAGAGTGGTTGTTTAAATATACAAATTTTTTCTTTGGAGAGGAAGAGGAATAGAACGCTGGAAGCAGCGATTGTAAAAGTCAATATTGATTCCTTAACGAGCCTTGCAATATGACTTAGGATAAAAGCCAAACGAGAACCTCAGTTTGTAGACATGGTGTTTCGGGGTGTTGCTCCTCATCAGTGCAAAGTGTGAGATCTGATTTGGCGTGGTGAGAGGCTCTGGACTGGGATCTAATTGGTAACGTTTCTCCTTGTGGAGAGTGACAAGGCAAGCCTGGCACATCAGAGTGAGGAGACTTATAAGCCATACATGCTCCTCTGAGAAATTAAATATCCAAATTGTCTCTTCAGAGAAGAAGCAACGATCCTAAAAGTCAATATTGACTCTTTAACGAGCCTTGAAATATGACATGGGATAAAAGCCAAACCAGAATCTCAATTTGCAGACATGGTGATTTGGGTGTTGCCCCACAATATTGAGTGGTAGGTTGAAAGATTACATGTAAAAGTTGAACCACTAAACTTATCTTCTTCGCACCTCTGTATATAATACCCTTGTATATTTATCTAGAGATATTTAAGACATTTTTTCTTCTTTAAAACTTATTTTGTATGGGCACAAGGGAATTCAAAAAAACTGTACTCACTTCTTCGACTGGTGGCACTGATCAGTTGTGACTACTGTTTGCCCCACTGGTCTCTTGGTATTATCAATATCACAAAACAGCTGCATCCAGTCTTTCCTGCTTAGACTGAATGCAGCCACTGATTGACTGCACCCATCACTTGACATTGTATAAGCCAAGATACTGGCAGAGGCACAGTAGCCAGTGCGGAGGAGCAGCACCGGCCAGTGAAGTGAGTGGATTTCTTTTTAATTGCCAACCTTGGACATTACACAATAAGTTTTAAAGTAGAGGACAACCCCAATATGATAACAATGTTTTTTCTGTTTAATTTTTGGTCAGGTGTAAGCAATGTTCAAGCTCGGCAGCCAGGGAAATCTCCAAGCTTTAGCATTAATTGGATTATGGGAAGCCCGGATCTTGAATTTATTAATGCAACAACAGGGAAAAGAAGCTGTGGCGGTCCATCCAGACTCTGCAAACACTTACTGTATGTTCGATGGTCGAGGTTATATGAAAAGGTACTTGTCCATAATTTACCTCCACTACAATTTTTTGTTAACATAAAACGTTGCTTTTTTGCCTTAAGCATATTAAAAACATAATGTAATATTATGGATAACAAACAACTGGACCAGATTTTTCCACAATGACGGAAGGCATTTTCATGACTAGTGAACACCAATAATAATATTTCATTTTATTTCTATAGCGTAAACATATTCTGTACCACTTTACTTCTCAGAGGAACCAGCTCCTTTTCCGCCATGCCAGTTTTTCATTGCCAGTGACAAAGATTACATCTGTTTTTGCAGTGTGCCACTAGAGATTAGTCAAATCTTTTTGGATGCATGGAGTGTTGGACACTTAGCAATTTAGTTTAGCTTGGAATTATTTAATTTTTATAGAACACCGTTATGTTTGTATGCATCATACTTATACAAAATGTACTGATAATAAGCGATAAGCAAATCTGTGTGAGGTGAATTCAATTTGCCTCGAATGTTACAAAAAAAATTTGGATTTTACTGAATCCTAATTTTTTGGGGCAATTACCTTCATGCAAGTTCATGGAAAATGTAGAATGGCTAGACCTCACTTTTCTAATTTGCTAAGCCTGGAAAAAAAAACCACGCTGTTTATCCATCCAGTATTTTTTTCACCTGACTCTGGATAGATCTCAGGTGAAAAATATATATATTTATTTTATATATATATATATATATATATATATATATATATATAATATAGTGTGCATGTGTGTGTGTGTATATATATAATGTGTGTGTGTATATGTATATATATGTATATATAATGTGTATATATATATACAGTACACACCAAAAGTTTGGACACACCTTCTCATTTAAAGATTTTTCTGTATTTTCATGACTATGAAAATTGTACATTCACACTGAAGGCATCAAAACTATGAAATAACACATGCGGAATTATATACTTAACAAAAAAGTGTGTAACAACTGAAAATATGTCTTATATTATAGGTTCTTCAAAGTAGCCACCTTTTGCTTTGATGACTGCTTTGCACACTCTTGGCATTCTCTTGATGAGCTTCAAGAGGTAGTCACCGGAAATGTTTTTCACTTCACTGGTGTGCCCTGTCAGGTTTAATAAGTGGGATTTCTGGCCTTATAAATGGGGTTGGGACCATCAGTTGTGTTGTGCAGAAGTCTGGTGGATACACAGCTGATAGTCCTACTAAATAGACTGTTAGAATTTGTATTATGGCAAGAAAATAGCAGCTAAGTAAAGAAAAATGAGTGGCCATCATTACTTTAAGAAATTAAGGTCAGTCAGTATGAAAAATTGGGAAAACTTTGAAAGTGTCCCCAAGTGCAGTTGCAAAAACCGTCAAGCGCTACAAAGAAACTGGCTCACATGAGGACCGCCCCTGGAAAGGAAGACCAAGAGTCACCTCTGCTTCTGAGGATAAGTTTATCCGAGTCACCAGCCTCAGAAATCGCAGGTTTACAGCAGCTCAGATTAGAGACCAAGTCAATGCCACACAGAGTTCTAGCAGCAGACACATCTCTACAACAACTGTTAAGAGGAGACTTTGTGCAGCAGGCCTTCATGGCAAAATAGCTGCTAGGAAACCACTGCTAAGGACAGGCAACAAGCAGAAGAGACTTGTTTGGGCTAAAGAACACAAGGAATGGACATTAGACCAGTGGAAATCTGTGCTTTGGTCTGATGAGTCCAAATTTGAGATCTTTGGTTCCAACCACCATGTCTTTGTGAGACGCAGAAAAGGTGAACGGATGGACTCAACATGGCTGGTTCCCACCGTGAAGCATGCAGGAGGTGTGATGGTGTGGGGGTGCTTTGCTGGTGACACTGTTGGGGATTTATTCAAAATTGAATTCATACTGAACCAGCATGGCTACCACAGCATCTTGCAGCGGCATGCTATTCCATCCGGTTTGCATTTAGTTGGACCATCATTTATTTTTCAACAGGACAATGACCCCAAACACACCTCCAGGCTGTGTAAGGGCTATTTGACCAAGAAGGCGAGTGATGGGGTGCTACGCCAGATGACCTGGCCTCCACAGTCACCAGACCTGAACCCAATCGAGATGGTTTGGGGTGAGCTGGACCGCAGAGTGAAGGCAAAAGGGCCAACAAGTGCTAAGCATCTCTGGGAACTCCTTCAAGACTGTTGGAAGACCATTTCCGGTGACTACCTCTTGAAGCTCATCAAGAGAATGCCAAGAGTGTGCAAAGCAGTCATCAAAGCAAAAGGTGGCTACTTTGAAGAACCTACAATATAAGACATATTTTCAGTTGTTTCACACTTTTTTGTCAAGTACTGTATATAATTCCACATGTGTTAGTTTTGATGCCTTCAGTGTGAATGTACAATATTCATAGTCATGAAAATACAGAAAAATCTTTAAATGAGGTGTGTCCAAACTTTTGGTCTGTACTGTATATGTATATATATATATATATATATATATTATATATATAATATATGTGTGTGTATGTACAATGTGTGTGTGTGTGTATATATATATATATATATATATATATAATATGTATGTGTGTGTATATAAATATATAATGGGTGTGTATGTATATATAATGTGTGTGTGTGTGTGTGTGTGTGTGTGTGTGTGATACAGTTGTACTCCAAAGTTTACATACCCGGCAGAATTTTTGCTTTCTTGGCCTTTTTTCATAGAATATGAATGATAACACCAAAACTTTATCTCCACTCATGGTTAGTGGTTGGGTGCGTGAAGCCATTTATTGTCAAACTACTGTGTTTTCTCTTTTTAAATCATAATGACAACCCAAAACATCCAAATGACCCTGATCAAAAGTTCACATACCCTGGTGATTTTGGCCTGATAACACGTACAGAAGTTGACACAAATGGGTTTGAATGGCTACTAAAGGTAACATCCTCACCTGTCACCTGTTTGCTTGTAATCAGTGTGTGTGCATAAAAGCTGAGTGAGTTTCTGGGATCCAGACAGACTCTTGAATATTTCATACAGCCACTGAAGCTTCTGGATTATGAGTGATGGGGAAAGCAAAAGAATTGTTAACGGATCTATGGGAAAAGGTAGTTGTACTGTATAAAACAGGAAAGGGATACAAAAAGATATCCAAGGAATTGATAATGCCAGTCAGCAGCGTTCAAACTGTGATTAACAAATGTAAAATCAGGGGCTCTGTAAAAACAAAACCACGGTCAGGTAGACCAACAAAAATTTCGCCCACAACTGCCAGGAAAATTGTTCAGGATGCAGAGAAAAACCCACAAATAACATCTGCTGAAATACTGGACTCTCTGAAAACTAGCGATATGGCTGTTTCAAGATGCACAATAAGGAGGCACTTGAAGAAAAATGGGCTGCATGGTCGAGTCGCCAGAAGAAAGCCATTACTGCGCAAATGCCACAAAGTATCTCACCTACAATACGCAAAACGGCACAGCGACAAGCCTCAAAACGTCTGGAACAAGGTAATTTGGAGTGATAAGACCAAAATTGAACTTTTTGTCCACAACAATAAATGTTACATTTAGAGAGAGGTCAACAAGGCCTATGATGAAAGGAACACCATTCCTACTGTAAAGCACGGAGGTGGATCACTGATGTTTTGGGGATGTGTGAGCTGCAAAGACACAGGAAACTTGGTCAAACTTGAAGGAAAGATGAATGCAGCACATTATCAGCAAATACTGGAGGCAAATTTATATATATATATATATATATATATATTTAATGTGTATATATATATATATATACATATATATAATGTTTGTGGGTATGTATATACATACATAATGTGTGTGTGTATGTGTATATACATACATAATGTGTGTGTGTATGTGTATATATATATATATATAATGTTTGTGTATATACTGTATATAGTGTGTGTATATATGGCAATTAACTTCAATATGAATCAAAATTCCAGTTCAAATTCAAGCGGAATTACAATTTTTTGCAGATTTATTCATGATTGCCGGTAATACATTATTTATGTATTTATTTTACTTAGACATCAGCATCAATACATACCTAGAAAACAGTAGACAAAAACCTGTGTACTAGGAAAAAGACCTGTCCATATGGACTTACAATCTATAAAATGTGCCGTTATTTAACAGCTTTAATATTTAAAAGGATTTGTGTGATTTTATGAACTGTAAAAAAAATTATCCTGCATGATTACCCTTGTTAACTGCATGACTGATAAATGCCTAGTATTCTGAGCACAAGAATGGAATTTTCTGTGTGATATATTTCCTGGCAAATCTTATAAAGAGGTTTTTCACTGAGATAATGCGTATCAGTGATGAAGTGAAAAAAATATTCATTCCCATGGGGGGTGGGGTTGCTACCTATATCTTGTGTTCTGTGCCACCATGTACCGTACATCTGGGTTTGCATAGATACTTGTAAAATAGCGGTTAACTGTAGGGTTTGGATATGAAATAAAAATAGACTGAAGGTCTATTAATGCAATTCTTACCATTTATGAGGTTATTTCCCTCTAAACTATGTACACACCTTAATATTAAAATGGATCAATTAATTAAATAGATTTACTGATACTAACAAATACACATTCTTATAGCGAGACCCCTAAGTGATGTCACTATATAGGAATTGTGAATTACTGGCCCAGGTAGATAAAAAGAATGATACTCACCTACCAGACTGGCTCTGCTCCTCCCTGATAAACGTTCCGTCCTCTGCAGCTACGCGCGACTTAACATGCAACTGGAGGCGTCATGTGAGCGCTGCAGCTAGTCAGCACCAGATGTAGCTTTAGTCAATCTGAAAAATAGCTAATTTGCATATCATGGTAGTATTGCCTTACCTATTACTTTCCCTACTCCAGCTGGAAATAAGGAACCATGCCCCCTAGGTCTACTCTGATTATAAAATAAAGCTATTCTGATACTATGGTTTTTAAATTAAGTACATCTGATCATTCCTAAGAAATCTATTTAATAGTAAGTGCTTGTTGGGCCTTCACAATCTATTTAATAGAGTTGGTGCAAATTTGGCATGTAAAACTTTGGGTACCCCTAGTCAGAATTACTGTTTTGAACAGTTTATGAAGTTGAAGATGACATTATCTCTAAAATATCTAAAGTTAAAGATAACAAATTTCCTTTGTATTTTAGGCAAATTATACATATTTATATATTGTTACCCACGCTATTCACACCTATAGGACATCTAGGCAAAGGGATACATATGCAAAGACATATATAAAAAAAAACTGCACAAGACAAAAAAAATACACCCCAGGTGGTGTATTACCAATGAAATTAACATGAAAAAACGTCAATGCGCTATATAGTGTGAACATGTACCATAATTAGTCCTATAAGATAGCATCCACACTAATCCCCATCAATTGTGCAAATGTCGGCTTGGTAAATTAAATTGTTAGTCACGCATAGAAAATTGCTGTTGATGTTTTGAATATATCCTTTTTTTTTATTGCAATTTGCTATGCATGACAAACAATTTAATTTATCAAGCAGGCATTTGCATGCATTTGCACAATTGATGGGGATTAGTGTGGATATCTTATAGGACTAATTACCGCACATGTTCACACTATACAGTGCGGAGATGTTTTTCATTTTAATTTTAAGATATATATTGTCATTTTAAAAATATTCCAATGCAAAAGTTTGAGCACCCTTGGAGATTTGTGTGCCCACATACTGTAATGTTGACCAAGGTTTCAGACCTTAATTAGCCTGTTAAGCCTTGTTCACTATCATTGTTAGAAAAGGCCAAGTGATGCAAATGTAAAAACCCAGCCTTCTCTTAAATTGTACCAAAAAACACAAGTCATGGGTTTTACTAAGCAGCTGCCTAGCACTCTGAAAATGAAAATGGTGGAGACCCACAAAGCAGAAGAAGGCTATAAGAAGATAGCAAAGCGTTTTCAACTTGCCCTTTCCCCAGTTCGAAATGTAATTAAGAAATGGCAGTTAACAGGAACAGTGGAGGTCAAGATAAGGTGTGGAAGACTAAGCAAAATTTCAGTGAGAGCTGCTTGTAGAATTGCTAGAGAAGCAAATCAGAACCCCAGCTTGACTGCAAAAGACCTTCAGAAAGATTTAACAGGCTCTGGAGTTGTGGTAAATTATTCTATTGTGCAGAGACACCTGCTCAAATATGGCCTTCATGGAAGAGTCGTCAGAAGTCAGAAGAAAACCTTTCCTGTGTCCTCACCATAAAATTCAGCATCAGAAGTATGCAAAATAACATCTAAACAAGCCCGATGAATTTTGGAAACAAGTTGTTCTGTCTTCTTACACGTTCTCACAATGTGCAATCTGACTACATAGCATAAACCTTCTCTGTGTTCCGAAATAAGCAGACTGTTCTCTGTAATCTAACTTGTTTATTAGTCAACAGGTTGATGTATATGAATGGAAATATATGTGGATGTGTTAAAACTACAAGAATACAAATAACAGGTATAAGTATTTAGCTTAGAATATCACATAACTATGACATTTACAATTAACAGTGAAAGCACACAGCAAGATGAAACTTGTACTTGTGAACACAGTAACAAGCACCATCTGATTTAACAATAGTTCTGAATATACAATACCACAGAACAGAGATAGTTCCCTTACCAGATATACGTTATCCAGGATAATGAAGGTAAGTAGCATAATGCAGGAGAAAGATTTACACAACTGTTCTGTTAGACTGCTTCTTACAAAATGACTGCTTCACCAGGACCTTCTTACCCCAAATTATTTGTTTTTTCCCAATTCAATTGACAGCTTAACAGAAAAACTAATTGTAATACAATTAAACAGCAATTTTAACCTCGTCTTTTGCCCTAATAAGTTGACCAATAACGTAAAATAGAACTCTTTGGCCACCATGATCAAAGGTATGTGTGGAGAAAAAAGGGCACAGAATTTCAGGAAAAGAACATCTCGTCAACCATTAAGCATGGAGGTGGATCAATCATGCTTTGGGGTTGTGTTGCAGTGCAGCCAATGGCACGGGGAACATTTCACGGATAGAAGGAAGAATGGATTCAATGAAATTTCAACAAAGTTTTTGGTGCAAACATAATACCATCTGTAAAAAAAAAAGCTGAAGTTGAAAAGAGGATGGCTTAAACAAATGGATAATGATCCTAAATACACGTCAAAATCCACAATAGACTACCACAAAAGGCACAAGCTGAAGGTTTCACAATGGTTCTCACAGTCCCCTGATCTGAACATCATTGAAAATCTGTGGCTAGACCTCAAAATAGTAGTGCATGAAAGACGACCCAGGGCCCAGGAATCTCACAGAACTGGAAGAATTTTCCAAGGAAGAATGGATGAAAATCCCTCAAACAATAAAGACTCTTGTCTGGCTACAAAAAGCGTTTAGAAGATGTGATACTTTCAAAAGGGGGTGCTACTAGGTACTAACCATGCAGGGTCCATTTTGCATCAGTCCATTTTCCTTTGTTGTCATTTTTAAAATGTAAAGATGAAAATATATATTTTATTTTTGCTTTCCTAAAATGCAAAGGAAATGTGTCATCTTTAACTTTAGCCGTTTTACTGATCATTTCATCTTCAACATGCTTAACTGTTCACAATAATAGGAATTTTGATCACGGGTACCCAAACTTTTACATGCCACTGTACCTACCAGCTCACTGCAGTAAAACACAAGTTAAAAACAAAGTGAAAACGGTCTCTGTAATCTGAAATCTGAACACCCACACACTGTTGGCTTCGAGCTGCAACCGTAGTTTTATTGCGGTGCCGCCTAGCAACCAAGGCAGGGGTTAAAGCAGCTTGTTGAGACACGGATGTGACAGTGCTGCACAGAACCACAAATGACATCAAGTACGGGGCAATTCTCCGGGCTTCCATTCAACTCCTACAGCTCAGTGTCATGGCCGATGGACCTGGTTGTGTAAATCAACGTGCTCCAACTCTACTACTTAATGATATATGTGGTTTGTATTGTAAAATAAAGTGACATATCTGCAATAAACCTTGGCTTGGCCATAAATCAGCTCAGAAGATCCTTCAGGAGAAGAGAAATAAGAGTTACAGACTTCTGAAGTCTGATATATATCGTAATACATTAAGGTCTGTGGAAGCCACAAGTGTTCTAAATTGATGATGAAACCATATTGAAAAAATGTTTTCTAACAAAAATCCATCCATATCCTTTAACCTTTAGTTCCAACTCTGAATATTTACTAGAGAGATTGAAAGACAATAGTGTAATCACATCCCGTATATTTTCATCATATCCTAATCCTGATCTCTCCGTTACACGGACCTTTCCGCTCTTCATTGTGATGAATGTTTATCAGAGAGCAGAATGTGGTATCCAATATTTATAATAACAGTAATCTCCGTCTCTTTCCTGCCGTTCTCTAACGCTCTCAGGTACTTATCACAGACAGAGATAAATAACCGACAAACACATTTTGCATAGTCCGTTAACTACAAGAATCTCTGCGACCACATTTAACAATCCTATTTTCCAATATTTATGTGCATTTTAAAGTTGGCAATTAGAAACCAGTCAGTGAATGAGCTAATTGAATTCCTAAATAAAAGCTTTCTCCATTACTCACGACGACTTACGTTATTGCTCCCGATATTGACAAAATAATTCATTTTACTTAAGCTGCAAAGGATATATTGACACTTGAGATTCTCTCCCTTGTTACTTCATATAATATATCATTTGACTAGTCAATTACATTCCGGTATAGATAAGATTTCGACAAAACACAAAAGAAATGTAACCCTTCCTTTGCTGGAAGTAACTAAGTCTGGAGAGTGTTTTATTGCTTTACCTTTGCTTGTTTTTTTGTCGCTTTGATTTGTAATAAAAAGTTACATTTTATTAGACCTTTTGGGGATTGTCCGCACAGTAAAGACTTTCCCTCTTCCTTTGCATTATTAGTCATAGGAATGTCTGGTGTGCTGAGCTTCACTGCAACGCTTTTTTATTTTGTCACTAAGGACAGGATTCATAAATCCGCAATCCCCTGTACTGCTCTCTTTCAACAATTTAAGACATTTGTCAGCCAGAAACACACAATCCCCCTGCAGTGCTAGGGATCAAGGCCTAATGAAGTTTGGCTTATGAACCTTTTAACAGCTGCGATCTGTTTGGAGATGTGTGTTTGTTCTATCCCCTTTAAAGGTCTCAATATTTGTCAGGTAAAGAGCAGAGGGGCTTCAGAGCTTTAAAAAAATTCCCTCTTTATGAAAACAAAAGGTGTACAGCTATAAACATGAACAGTAGTACATATTTGGCGGGTTTCTGTTACGTCTTCAGCAAATAAATGTTAAAGAGGTTGTCCACGACTTTAACATTGACGGCCTATCCTTAGGACAGGTTGTCAATGTCTAAAACATTGGGGTTGCAACACCCAGCACCCCCGCTGTTCCTGATGTCGGCGGCGTCCATAACGGCTCTGTTACGGAGCTGCGCAGAACAGCTCCGTTGACGGAATAGTGGTTGCCGCTGGGTACTGCACATCCACCCTGTGAAGAACCCAGCCACAGCCACTATACAGTAGATGGAGCTGCACTGTCCAGCTCCGTAATTGGGCAGCTCCAGCCTCCGTCAACATCGAGAACAGCTGATCAGCGGGGACGCCGGATTTCGCACCCCCACCGATCAGACATTGACAACCTGTCCTAAGAATAGCCCATCAATGTTAAAGTTGTGAACAACCCATATAATAATTGTAAAATGAAAGGCTATACAATTTTCCAATACACTTTCGACATCATTTCTTTACTGTTTTCAGGATCGGTGCTTGCTGTTATTCGTTGTTTACGCAGCAAATTTTTTTAATGCATCTTAAAAGCTGCTTTCTCCAGTACCAGAAACAGTTTCAGAAATCTCTTGCACATGGTTAGCTTTTTTTTTCCAAACTAAATTTGAGCACTGCTGCGTTTGATAAATAATAAAACAGCAAGCAGTGGGAGTACTGCCCACAAACAGTATATAAGTATATACCACTAAATGAGAGGATATACAGCAACCAGTGAGAAATAATACATTAAAATGTAACCTTTAATCAAAATGGATAAAACGTTATAAAATGCCACCTCTAAAAATAGGAGGAACCGGAAAAACAGTCAAGGAAACAAGTGCTCCTGTGTTTCTGACTGAAGGCCTGCTCTCCCTCGTATATGTAAAACGTGAACCATCCTCTCCTGCAATAAGAGAATACAGGTCAATTCTTGCAAGGACAATATTCATGGGGTGGAACCAATTTTGAGCTATAGATGCATCTTCAAAAATGGCCCACCCGATCAAGAAAGAACAAAACAACTGAACATGAGTGCAGGGGACAATACATGATGTCTAAATAATTGTTAGTAGGCTATATAAATTACTTTATCCTGTAAGGAATGTGGAATTGAAAATAGACTCTACAATGAGAAACACTGCATTACATCCAATAGGTGATATATAGAAACATCAAATAATGGAATGAAGCATAAGTCAGGTAAGGAAAGGGTAATAAATTGGAGCAGTCTCACCGGTCCTGTAGTCTGCTTTCACAAAAGGAGTATCTTCCTGAAATGGTCCTCCAGAGAAGAAATGGGACAACAGTTGCCCTTAATAGTCCCTGTGGTGCTAGATGTAAGCTAATCCCCCAAACTCCTGCCTTGACAAGGGCAGTCCACAGCTACCCCTAGGATGAAAGGCCCTGCACTTTCCTTTATACACATGTCCTAACGCGTTTAATCCAAGAGATTGTCATCAGGAGACTAACTTGTGTTCATCATTAAAATATAAGGTGCTAAGTGCTAGATAAGTATTTGGGTCCCTCCACTCTCTGTCCTGCTCTGCTCTGTCCCATTTCTTCCTATTGGATGTAATGCAGAGTTTCTCGTTGTAGAGTAGATAACATGTATTGTCCCCTGCACTGATGCGCAGTTGTTTTGTTCTTTCTTGATCGGGTGGACCATTTTTGAGGATGCATCTATAGCTCAAAATTGGTTGCACCCCTTGAATATTGTCCTTGCAAGAATTGATTTGTCTTCTCTTATTGCAGAAGAGAATGGTTCACATTTTACATATACGAGGGATTATGGACCTTCAGTCAGAATCACAGGAGCACTTGTTTCCTTGACTAGTTTTCCGGTTCCTCCTATTGTTAGAGGTGGCACTTTATAACATTTTATCTATTTTGATTGAAGGTTACGTTTTAATGTATTATTTCTCACGGGTTGCTGTATACACTGCTGCGTTTGTAAAAAAAAAAACGCAACAAAAGCTTTTGCAGTGTTTTCTTATCCATAAAAAGAATTGAGAAAATGAAAAAATTCTGCAACAAATGTTTTTGCATTGTTTTTGGTGAATAAAACTAATTTTATTAAATATATACTGTAGGAAAATCAAACATGTAATCTGCAGTTAAAAAGCACTGCGAACGCCAGCATTTTTTTTATCAAGAAGCATTTTTGGTTTTCATCTTTTCAGTTGTTTCCAGAGTGCTTGTTCTGATAGCTGGTGGTTTTTCAAGTGTTTTTGCATCGTTTTTTCTCCATTCACTAATGAAGTCTGGAGCTAAAGAGCTAGGAAAACACAAATATGCTCCAGGTCGTCTTTTGAGCCTTCTGATTGAGTTGTATTGTCAAGTATAAAGTGTCTTTCAAGCTGCTGATGCCTGAAGAATGGTCAGGTCACTTCTTTTTGTGGCTTGTCATCTTTTGAAACCTGAAGTGATTAAAAGACGCTCAAATGGTGAATATTTGTGTCAATTTTTATGTAGAAATGCATGTTTTTTCTTTTTAGCGTTTTCAGATCGCTTTTTCAACTATTGTCTTCACACATCTGTGCAATCCAAAAGTGCTTTTTGTAAAAAGTCTTGTTTCCGGTACAGATTTTTATCCAGTGGAAGATAACAGAGATTATGACTGATATAGATGACGGCATAAGTTACTGATGTAGAAAGGATGGTGAAAAAGCATATATAAGTTCACTAGGCAAAATAAAAATAAAAGTGTCAGTTACTGAAACTGAAATAGCGATTTACATATACCGTAATTATGGATGAGCGAACCCGAACTTAAAAGTTCGGGGTTCATATCAGACAGTTAGTGTCCAATGCTATAACGTCCAACACGGACTTCTCCCAGAAGTCTGTTGCAATGGTCAGAGGTCCAGAAGGAGAAAGAGAGAAAGAAAAAGAGAAAATGAGAGAGAGATTTGGGATAAAGTTTGGGTCGGGCACCAGAACCCAAACTTCCATGGGTACACTCATCCCTAGTTATGAGGTTCAGATTCTGGTACCCAACACAAACTTTATTATAAAGTTCGGTTCAGGTACCAGAACTATACCCAAACTTCAACCAGGACCCGAATCCCATTGAAAACAATGGGGACCCGGACTTTTGAGCTGAAAACTCTCACTTTCTCTCTTTCTATCTCTTTATCTCTTTCTCCTCCTGGACTTCCTCAAACATTGCAACAGACTTCTGGGAGAAGTCCATGTTCGGCATTTAGTAATGGACACTAACTGTCCGGTACGAACTCCGAACTTTTAAGTTCGGGTTTGCTCATCTCTACTAGTTATCAATAAGTCATAGAATCAAATCTAAAAAATCAAGAAGTTTCACAATCTCAAAAATTATTAGGGTTCTTTCACAGTTTTCCATTTAAAACATTTTAAACCTATAGGAAAAATGCCAATAAAAAGCTATGCCAACAACCTGCAGAATTTCATAACAAACTGTCATTGACCAAAAAAAGCTACAAAACCCTCAAAAACAATGTGAATGAAGATTTTTCTGTTTTTAGCTACAGGCCAGTAATATCTGTCCAATTAAATACATTTTTATTTATTTTACTAATTTTTATACACTGTGTTCCAAATTATTATGCAAATAATATTTTCTCAGATTTTCCCAAATTACCTATATGAATTGCAGTCATTGTAATTTTCCAGTCAAATAACTATTAGAGTACAATTGAAAGGTTTTTGTACAAACTGCCTATGATAACAGTATATTTTTAAAAAAATAAAACACTCAAACTGCACTCAAAATGCATGTTCCAAATTATTATGCACAGCAGAGTTTTCTAACTTTTCATTTTAATAAAGAACAAAAAAATGGTCATTTTTGAAATTATAAGCATTAGCAGGTTATTACAAACTGAAATCAAACAGTTTTCAACTCAAAACTTTATTCTATAGTAGGTGATGTTACATTTGCACATAGGACCCCTTGTTTGAAAGGAGCTTCTGAACTCTTTCGTTCATTGAATTTGTCAGGTTTTGGATGGTTTCTGCTTCAATTGTTTTGCATGAGGACAGAATACCCTCCCAGAGCCGTTGCTTAGATGTGAACTGCCTCCCGCCATCATAGACACTCCTTTTGATGATGTTCCAGAGGTTCTTAATGGGGTTGAGGTCAGGGGAGCATGGGGGCCACACCATAAGTTTGTCCCCTTTTATGCCCATAGCAGCCAGAGATGCACATGTGTTATGTGCAGCATGAGACGGTGCATTATCATGCATGAAAATGATCTTGCTGTGGAATGCACGGTTCTTCTTCTTGAACCATGGCAGGAAGTGCTGTTTGAGAAACTCAACATACACTATAGAGTTCATCTTTACCCCTTCAGGGATCCTAAAGGGGCCGACAATCTCTCTCCCCATGATTCCAGCCCAAAACATTACTCCACCTCCTCCTTGTTGGCGCCGTAGCCGTGTTTGCATGGGGTGTCCATCAACCAGCCATCCTCCACTCCATCCATCTGGACCATCGAGCGTTGCACGGCACTCATCGTATATAACGAAGAGATATGGGCGCACTAAATGTCCATTAATAAAAAGGGAGGTGCGAAGCGGTAGAAAAAACATGAATAGAGAGAAAAGAAAAGAACTACCGTATATAACGCACACTACACCGAGGTCAAAATATATGTGAAAAAATACAAAACTTTATTGGCACACACAAGAAATTGATGCAATAAAACATAATTAAAACATGAAAACACACGTCCTGAAGACTGCCTAAAAAATGAAAGGGGTACAAAAGGCATAAACGTAGCAGCCTGATAATAAGATGCTAAAGGTGTGCAGATAAACCTGTGCAATGTGAATGCACACCTATGCAGAAGGAGACCCTGTATGGACCCAAAATTGCTAATATGCACAAAAAGATCCTAGGGGTAACCCAAGACAATAACCCAGAGTCACCCAGATAATCAACCACATTGCACAGGTTTATCTGCACACCTTTAGCATCTTATTATCAGGCTGCTACGTTTATGCCTTTTGTACCTCTTTCATGTATTGTTTGGCCCACTGGAGCCGTTTCTGCTTGTATGCGGTGGATAGAGGAGGTTGACAGGATGGCTTACGCACAGCTGCAAACCTCTGAAGGACCCTGCATCTTGTTGTTCGGGGGACGTTGGAGGCACCAGCAGCTTCAAAAACTTGTCTGCTGCTATGACAAGGCTTTTTTGCCGCTGCTCTTTTAACCTGACGTAATTGCCTGTAGGAAAGAGTCCTCAATTTTCCCTTATCAGCACGCACACGTGTATACTGTGAATCAGCCACATACTTCTTGATTGTGCAATGACACGATGAAGTGTCTTGGCAATGTTGATTGTAGTCATGCCTTGACCTAAACACTCCACAATTTGTTGCTTCTCAGCAGCCGACACATCCTTTTTCTTTCCCATTTTGGCAGAAAATGTAGGCTGCTTAATAATGTGGAACAGCCTTCTTAAGTAGTCTTGCCTTTCATTGGACACATCTGCCAAACTAATTAGCACAGGTGTCTGCAATTGCTTACAGTGATATAAAGTGCCCTGACACACATCACCATCAATGAGTTTAACAAACAAAAAAATTCTTACCTTATCACTCCTAAACAATTTTTGCATAATAATTTGGAACACAGTGTAGTGATATTAATTCTACAGCGCTTTACAGACATTATTGGCACTGTCAATGATGGGGCTCACAATGTAAATTCCTTATCAGTCTGTCTTTGGAATGTGGGAGGAAACCGGAGAACCCCGAGGAAACCCACGCAAATACGGGGAGAACATACAAACTCTTTGCAGATGTTGTCCTTGGTGGGATTTGAACCCAGGACCCCAGTGCTGCAAGGCTGCAGTGCTAACCATTGAGCCACCGTGTCACCCAATAAATAAAACAAATACCAATAAAAATGAAACAAAAAAGGTTAATATGGACCTATCACTAAGTGAAAAATGGACAGTTTTTGCTCTTATTTTATTCCTTCTATTTTTTATTATTTCTGCCACCCAGTTCCAAAGATATGAGCCTTTTTATTTAGTGGTAATTTAAAAAAAAAATGGAAGAAAGTTTTAAGCACTAAGTTTTACGGAAAAAGTCCAGATAAAAGTGCAGAAATGAATATAAAGAATCCTGTTCTCCAGCAGATTTTCATTATGGAAACATACTTGTGTTCATTTCTGTTTCCTAGAAACCCATGAACCCTTTGATGGAAGCCTGTACATCTAGTTCACGGTCATTCAGGCTCATCAAACGTTGGATGTTTAAAAAGATTTCTTATCTGTGGACCCACAAAACCCCTTCTTCTCTTAAAGTTGAGGTCAAAACCAGATGTTCTGATGTTAAAGCTTTTCGTTGGACATATATCGACGTCTTACTCACTTAAAAATCTTAATCAAAAGTGAAAAATAATATTAAAACAATTATTACCTAGAAACCATTAAGGCATAAGGCAATTTCAAATGTTATCTGTACACCTCAAAGTACAATAAAAATAAAATACTTTATTATTAGTAATATTATTATTATTTAAAGCACTGTGGAATTAATGAGGCCATAAAAGCGAGAAAAATAAATATTATTATCAGATGCAAAATTAGTTTTATTAATAACATGCCATAGAACTGTATCTATTCAGTGATTGACAGCTATCTCTGTATAAACAATTATACTAGAAAGACTGATAATCGCTGATTAGGACCAGCTCCTCATGAGGGTCACAAGTCACAACCATATTTACTTGCATTACAGATGCACAAAGCGATTTTTGACCATGCAACATGGCAAAGCCAACATCACCATGTAGTTCTGTCCTTAAACTGTAATATAGTGTTTTCACTTTTTTACCAATGAAAATCTCCTAATGACTTCTTTCGTCTCAGTCGTCCATTGCCATCATGTTGTCTTTTTGTAAGTTAGAGATATTAAAATAAAAAAAGAAACAAAAAACTGTAAGATTCTAGATTAAATACGGTATCGTAAATGTATTATAATTAGAGTTGTGACGTCATTTTGACATTTTATATTATCCCCTTCACTCTGGGGCCATTTTGCCACTTTTTTGTTTTTTTACTTCCCTTCTTCTAAGAGCCATAACTTTTTTTATTTTCCCATCAATATGGCCATTTGAGGGCTTCTTTTTTGTGGGACAAGTAGTACTTTTGAATGACACCATTCATTTTATTATATAATGTACTGGAAAACAGGAAAAAAAATCCCAAGTGCGGTGAAATTGCAAGAAAAGTGCAATTCCACAAATGATTTTTTAAACTTTTTTTTACCATGTTCAATATATGGTAAAATTGACCAGCAATATGATTTACCAGGTCAGTAAAAATTAACTTTTGTTGTAATTTTCCAAGACCCTTAACGTTTTCATTTTTCATGATATCTGGCTGTGTGACGACTTATTTTTTGCGCTATGGGCTGACATTTTTACTGATACAATTTTGGTGTTAATACGATGTTTTGATCGCCCCTTATTGCATTTTATTGCAATGTTGCAGCAGCCAAAAAACGCAATTTTGGCGTTTTTCATTGTTTTTCGTTACACTGTTTCCCAAATGGATTAATTATATATTTTGAAAGATCAGTTGTTTCTGAATGCAGCAATACCATTTTTTTTTGTTTAATTTTCAATGGGGCAAAAGGGGGTGATTTGAACTTTTGTGTTTTTTTACATTTTTTTCATATTTTTAAAAACTTTCCTTTTTAACTTTTTACTGTATTCACTAGTCCCCTCAGGGGACTTAAAGCTGCTATTATCCAATCACTTGTGCTTTGGCCCTGCTATGTATGGCAGAAATCATGATCTCCTCACAGGAGGATCATAATGAAAGGCACAGGGGTCAAAAGCAGACCCCGGCTGCCATGGCAACCCATCAGCGCCTGAGAATCACGTCTTTGGCGCGATAATGGAATTGTGGAAGGACGTGCCCCCCTGTCGTCGCGTGTTAAATTCCGCTGTCAAATTGACTGCAGGATTTAGCAGGTGAACAGCCGCGCGCAGAGTGTTGGTCCACTCGCGGCTGTTAGAGGCACATGATGCGTGTGAGCCCACTTCAAAGGCAGAGACATAACATATGCTGTAAATATACTTCGTACAGTTATGCTCAAAAGTTTACATACCCTGGTAGAATTTTTGCTTTCTTGGCCTTTTTCCAGAGAATATGAATGATAACACCAAAACTTTATCTCCACTCATGGTTAGTGGTTGGGTGAAGTCATTTATTGTCAAACTACTGTGTTTTCTCTTTTTAAATCATAATGACAACCCAAAACATCCAAATGACCCTGATCAAAAGTTCACATACCCTGGTGATTTTGGCCTAATAACAAGCGCAGAAGTTGACACAAATGGGTTTGAATGGCTACTAAAGGTAAAATCCTCACCTGTCACCTGTTTGCTTGTAATCAGTGTGTGTGCATAAAAGCTGAGTGAGTTTCTGGGATCCAGACAGACTCTTGCATCTTTCATCCAGCCACTAACGTTTCTGGATTGTGACTCATTGGGAAAGCAAAAGAATTGTCAATGGATCTACAGGAAAAGGTAGTTGAACTGTATAAAACAGGAAAGGGATACAAAAAGATATCCAAGGAATTTATAATGCCAGTCAGCAGCGTTCAAACTGTGATTAACAAATGGAAAATCAGGGGCTAGGTAAAAGCAAAATCACTGTCAGGTAGACCAATGAAAATTTTGTCTACAACTGCAAGGAAAATTGTTCGGGATGCAAAGAAAAACCCACAAATAACTTCAGCTGAAATACAGGAATTCTCTGAAAACTAGCAATGTGGCTGTTCAAGATGCACAATAAGGAGGTACTTGAAGAAAAATGGGCTGCATGGTTGAGTCGCCAGAAGAAAGCCATTGCTGTGCAAATGCCACAAAGTATCTCGCCTACAATACGCAAAACAGGACAAAGACAATCCTCAAAACTTGGAACAACGTAATTTGGAGCAATGAGACCAAAATTAAACTTTTTGGCCACAACCATAAATGTTACATTTAGAGAGAGGTCAACAAGGCCTGTGATGAAAGGAACACCATTCCTACTGTAAAGCACGGAGGTGGATCACTGTTGTTTTGTGTGAACTACAAAGGCACAGGAAACTTGGTCAACGTTGAAGGAAAGATGAATGCAGCACATTATCAGCAAATACTGGAGGCAAATTTGCAATCATTAGTCCGGAAGCTGCGCATTGGACTTACTTGGACGTTCCAACATGACAACGATCCAAAACACAAGGCCAAGTCGACCTGTCATTGGCTACAGCAGAACAAAGTGAAGGCTCTGGAGTGGCCATTTTAGTCTCCTGACCTCAATATCATTGAGACACTCTGGGGAGATCTCAAGCGTGCAGTTCATTCTAGTCAGCCCAGGAATTTATGCCTCATCCACAACTACCACAAAAGACTTCAAGCTGTCATTGATGTTAGAGTGGGCAATACACGGCATTAAGAAATGGGGTATGTGAACTTTTTATCAGGGTCATTTGGATGTTTTGGGTTGTCATTATGGTTTTAAAAGAGAAAACACAGTAGTTTGACAATAAATGGCTTCACCCAACCACTAAACATGAGTGGAGATAAAGTTTTGGTGTTATCATTCATATTCTTTGGAAAAAGGCCAAGAAAGCAAAAATTCTGCTGGGGTATGTAAACTTTGAGCATAACTATATGTCCTGCAGGGGTTATAAAGCAGAGTTTGGAAAACTGCGACCTGGGCACCACATCCAAACCTCTGGATGTTCCAGTCTGATGGGCTGAAACAGTGGCTCACAGGCTGCACTATACCCTCGTGAGATGTCCACTGTCACCGCTATCCACATCTTTGGGATGCAGACAGCGATGAATACACTGGTGGAGGATGGAGCCACATGCTCCTTCTTCTACCAATCAGCGTGTGTGGCTGAATCAGAAGACACAATATCACTTCATCGCGTCTGCTGTGCAGAGTGTCCGAGCAACAGAGACAGAAGCAGTGTATAAAAGAGGCTATGTGGGGCTCATACTGTATACAGGGGGCTATGTGAGGGTTCACATTGCATATAGAAAGCTCACTATATACAGTATGAGCCGCCATATAGCCTATGTGGAGACTTAAACGGTATATAAGGGGTGGTGTGTGAGCTTTTACGGTATATGGGACCCTGTGTGTTGGCTCATATGGTATATTATATAGGGGGATTTCAGCATACTTAATTCTGCTCAATATTAAGTGATACAATTAATATTAAATAATTATAATTAATATGTTAATATTGAACAGAATTAATTTCAGACTATTGGTTTGGCCATCCACAATGGTCACGGTCTCTCATATTGCCCATTTGAGAAAATGAATTGCCCACCCCTATTATTGAGCCATTCTTCACTCATATAAATTTTTGGAGACTGAAATGCTAATATTCGAGTAAAGGAGAAATACAATTTTTAATAAAATATTCACCAGGGAACAAAACATGAATAAAGTGAATTTTTGCCGCTTCAATCATTTCTAATTGTAATTTTAGATATTGCATCATGTTTCTTATTATGTATTATACACTGCTCAAAAAAATAAAGGGAACACTTAAACAAAATAATATAACTTCAAGTAAATCAAACTTCTGTGAAATCAAACTGTCCACTTAGAAAGCAACACTGATTGACAATCAATTTCACATGCTGTTGTTCAAATGGAATAGACAACAGATGGAAATTATTGGCAATTATCAAGACACACTCAATAAAGGAGTGGTTCAGCAGGTGGAGACCACAGACCACATCTCAGTACCAATGCTTTCTGGCTGATGTTTTGGTCACTTTTGAATGTTGGTTGTGCTTTCACACTCATGGTAGCATGAGACTGACTCTACAACCCGCACAAGTGGCTCAGGTAGTGCAGCTCATCTAAGATGGCACATCAATGCGAGCTGTGGCAAGAAGGTTTGCTGTGTCTGTCAGCGTAGTGTCCAGAAGCTGGAGGTGCTACCAGGAGACAGGCCAGTACACCAGGAGATGTGGAGGGGGCTGTAGGAGGGCAACAACCCAGCAGCAGGACCACTACCTCCGCCTTTGTGCAAGAGGGAACAGGAGGAGCACTGTCAGAGCACTGCAAAATGACCTCCAGCAGACCACAAATGAGTATGTGTCTGCACAAATGGTTAGAAACCGATTCCATGAGGATGGTCTGAGTGCCCAACGTCCACAGATGGGGGTTGTGCTCACAGCCCAACACTGAGCAGGACACTTGGCATTTGCCACAGAACACCAGGATTAGCAATTTCGCCACTGGCACCCTGTGCTCTTCACAGATTAAAGCAGGTTCACACTGAGCACATGTGACAGACGTGACAGAGTCTGGATACGCTGTGGAGAGCGATCTGCTGCCTGTAACATCCTTCAGCATAACCGGTTTGGCAGTGGGTCAGTAATGGTGTGGGGTGGCATTTCTTTGGAGGGCTGCACAGCCCTCTATGTGCTCACCAGAGGTAGCCTGACTGCCATTAGGTACCGAGATGAGATCCTCAGACCCCTTGTGAGACCATATGCTGGTGCGGTTGGCCCTGGGTTCCTCCTAATGCAGGACAATGTCAGACCTCATGTGGCTGGAGTGTGTCAGCAGTTCCTGCAAGATGAAGGTATTGAAGCTATGGACTGGCCCGCCCATTCCCCAGACCTGAATCCGATTGAGCACATCTGGGACATCATGTCTCGCTCCATCCACCAACATCACGTTGCACCACAGACTGTCCAGGAGTTGGTGGATGCTTTAGTCCAGGGCTGGGAGGAGATCCCTCAGGAGACCATCCGCTGCCTCATCAGGAGCATGCCCAGGGTTGTACAGTAGGGAGGTCATACAGGCACGTGGAGGCCACACACACTACTGAGCATCATTTTGACTTGTTTTAAGGACATTACATTCCACTTTAATTTTGGGTGTGACTCCAAATCCAGGCCTCCATTGGTTAATAAATTTGATTTCCATTGATGATTTTTGTGAGATTTTGTTGTCATCACCTTCATCTTTGTACAGAAAAAAAGTATTCAATAAGAATATTTCATTCATTCAGATCTAGGATGTGTTATTTGAGTGTTTCCTTTATTTTTTTGAGCAGGGTATTTTTCAATATCTTTTCAGTCTTATTACCTTACGACATTCATTATTGTACAATTACAATACCCAGGTACATAATGCACAAATGCCCAGGTACTTGACTCACGCTTGGTATACCCAAACAGTTAAGTGCACCTTACTACTTACTTATTTTCCATTTATCAACTCCCTCCTCTTCTTTGATTGACAGTCCAGGCTTTACATGAGATAGAGAAGGACTGATATGGAAAACAAATAGGTGGGAAAGTGAACTGCTTGACCACACTAGGGGTGCACTGAGGGACTGTGCTTGGTTTGAAAAGTATTTATATGCTGACAGACTCCTTTTAATATTGTTCAGACATACATTTATATATAAAAAAAAGTTATTGTTGAAAATAATAGTATTTAAAAAAAAGAGCCTAATATTAGAAAACATTATTGTATGTTATACATTGTATGAATTTTAATGAAACAGAATTTTTATCATCTGAATTTATATCAGGAGTGCAAGTTGTACATTTCATAAAAGAGACTTTCTAGAATAAGTTGGCTGTTTTCTTCCATGAATTAAGTAGATCTTAGCCATTGGCACTGCCGTATTTCAAATGTCTCCATGGGGCCCGATGATCTGATTGTTCCAGCCTGGCTTCTTTGAATGTCTCCATTGGGCCAGGCAACCAGATTGTCCCAATTTGACTTTTCCGAACATCTCCATTGGGCCAGGCAACCTGATTGTCCCAATTTGACTTCTCTCAACGTCTCCATGGGCCAGGCGACCGGAATGTCCCAACCTAGATTATCCAAACACCTTTGAGGGTTCCGTGAATGGTCAATGGAGCAGATCTGTATTCCTCCAGCTAGGGATGTGGTCCCTTAAGCTGGAATTCTGTAGAATCTATCTGGGAACAGAATCAGATCCCCCTTTTATAGTTCACAACTGTCCTTCAGGCCATCATGCACATTTCAAGGGGGGAAGGTGGGATGAGGTCATCTCTCATTGTTTGAGTATTCAATCACTTTGCATAGTTTATCCTTCAATGTTTGCAGGTAAGCAAGCTGCATGGACTGGTACAATGGGTAATCAACATATTAGCAAACATCAATTTTTCAATTACCCTGCGTCCCTGTCTTCCAAGGATAGCAGCACAATAAGTTGCAACAAATATTATTTCAAGAGGCAATGTTCAGGCTCAAATGAACAATGGCCTATGTCTCTTGACCCATCAAATAAAAATACGTCTGACCTAGTTAAGAATATATCCTGTGTTGTCACATTCAACCAGTCTGATGTGTAAACCTATCCCACAGATTTTGTCATTATCATTAATCAGGACCCCACCCCTTTAAATAGAACATATTAAAATAATAAGCTAAGCATGTGCATATCGCTGAAAGAAAAATGTAACACACAATAGGCCTGAAGTTGGATAGCATTTACCTAAAAAACTACACATGGGCTAAAGGTATTTACCATTTAGCTATGTCTCAAATGCTGCAATATTTTACATTGAAGTAATTTACAAATTACAGTAGTTTTATTTTTAAAAGTTCACGTAATGAAAGTTGTCCGGTCCTGAGCTGCAAATCTGAAGTCACTCTATGTTACTGCACACTTGTGAATCCTCACATTGTGCGCACTGCATGCTATGAGAAATCTTTGGTGCCGGCAGCTGGCGTGTGACCTCAAGTATGTGATGTGCATACTTATGGACACATTCCAACTAGACATGTCCAGCCTCACTCAGTTCACTTGCATTGTACGAGGCCGTGCCCATCTAGTCTGAATGTGTTCGGAAGTATGCAAATCATATACTTGCGTTCACATGACCACCCGCTGGAGGATTCTCACAACACGTAGTGCTCACAATGTGAAGATTCACAAGTTTACAGTCACATTTACCATTTCATTAAAGTAATTTGATATTAATCACCTTCATTTTCTTTTTCTCAATGCCACAGCTCAGCTCACGGAGTCCGAGTCAAGAAGAAATGCCTTCAGTTTACTCTGAAGCCAAGATGGTGAATCCAACTTACCAATGTGTGAAGCAACAACTCTTTAAAGCCATTCAGAAATCAGGCCTTGGCACGTGGGTGAAGAAGCCTCCTGAGCAAGATCAATTTTTACTAACTCTATAAATTCGGGAGAGATCTTTATCATTTTTCCTGGATTCTTCTGGAACAATACAAATTGGCAGAATTTTTATGCCTCACTTGCAAACTTTGCTATCAATATACATAATTAGATTATTTTTGTAATGCAGTTAAAATCAATGAATGACATGCTTTATGTGTTTGGGGTTAGCAGAGACAATGTGTCAGGCTTCAACTTTGGTCATCTTTGAGGTAATGGACATCATGATCAGAACTGTTACTGATGAACCTGATCGGTCACATAGTATAATAGGTGGTAATATCTCTAAAACTTAAGTAAGAGAGGATATAGTCAGAATGGTAATATATGCATCCAATACTTTCTAACGCGGTCACTTATAAAATAGGACTATAAAGGACAAGGCACCGATTCCTCCAGACACTTACAGCTCACTGTAAATTCAACTCTGGCCCTCAACAATCTCAGCTACAAGGTCTCCTAGAATTGATATTTTCATAACACATAGTATTTTTTATATTTATTATGCCATAATGTCCTTACATTATTTTTCTCTTCTATAGGCCAAGTTCACATGTTCAGTATTTGGACAGTATTTTACATCAGTAAAGACAAAACCTGGAGAGGATGATAAATACAGAAGTGGTGATGTGTTTCTATTCTCTGATTGTTCCTCTCCTGATTTTGGCTTACAAATACTGATATAAAATACTGACCAAATAGTGATCGTGTGAACGTGACCTTAATGGAAGACTTAATATTATACAGAGGGAATATTAAATACATTTTAAAACAACGAACTAACATGGAAAGGATTTACCTTCTGGTGTGTAATCTGGATCCTACTTGTAAGTGTATGTCCACATGGGATGTAGATTAAGCAGATTAAAAAGGCCAAAGATTTTTATGTGAATATAAATTAAAAATCCACATTGGATCCATGGGAATTTGTCATGGAATTTCCTGATGATTTCCAACGGTTTTCAAAAAATGGAGTGAAAATCTGCGGTATGAATTGTTATACTGCAAACTTAAAAATCCAATTGCTGGGTGGTTTCCAAATTGATTTTTAACACAGCATGTGGGTAACGTCGCATTCACACATCAGGGTATCAAAGTCCGAGTGCGGACCATGATGCATGAAACGACCCATGGGTATCCTAACCCGAAGTTGACTGCCTCATAGGCATATATGATAAGTTAAGATCAGGAGACCCACGGCCAGTCTGTGCATTACAGTCTGTGAATTAGAGTTCGTGCACAACAGTCCATGCATTACAGTCTGTAAATTACAGTCCATGCATTACAGTCCACGCATTACAGTCCGTGCATTACAGTAAGACCATTACAGACTGTGCATTAAAGTCCATGCATTACAGGCTGTGCATTACAGTCCGTGCATTATAGTTCATACATTACAGTCCGGGCATTACAGTCCACGCATTACAGTTCGTGCATTACAGTCCGAGCATTACAGTCTATGCATTACAGTCTGTGCATTACCATCCGAACATTACAGTCCGATCATTACCGACTGTGCATTACAGTCCGTGTATTACAGGCTGTGCATTACAGTCAATACATTACAGTCCACGCATTACAGTTCAAGCATTACAGTCCGAGCATTACAGTCTGTGCATTACAGTCCGAGCATTACAGTCTGTGCATTACCGTCCGAACGTTACAGTCCGATCATTACCAACTGTGCATTACAGTCCGTGTATTATAGTTCGTGCATTACAGTCCATTCATTAGAATCTGTAAATTACAGTCCCTGCATTACAGTCCGTGCATTACAGTCTGAGCATTACAGTCCGTGCATTACAGTCCGAGCTTTACAGGCTGTGCATTACAGTACATACATTACAGTCTGTGCATTATAGTTCATGCACTACAGTCCGTGCATTACAGTCTGTAAATTACAGTCCTTGCATTACAGCCCATGCATTACAGTCCGAGCATTACAGGCTGTGCTTTACAGTCCGTGCATTACAGGCTGTGCATTACAGTCCTTGCATTATAGTTCGTGCATTACAGTCTGTAGATTACAGTTCATGCATTACAGTCCATGCATTATAGTTCGTGCACTACAGTCCGTGCATTGCAGTTTGTAAATTACAGTCCGTGCATTATAGTTCTTGCATTATAGTCCGTGCATTCCAGTCTGTAAATTACATTCCGTGCATTATAGTACACACATTACAGCCCATACATTACAGTCCGAGCATTACAGTCCGAGCATTACAGGCTGTGCATTACAGTCTGTGCATTACAGGCTGTGCATTACAGTCCATGCATTACAGGCTGTGCATTACAGTCCGTGCATTATAGTTCGTGGATTACAGTCCGTGCATTATAGTTCGTGGATTACAGTCCGTGCATTATAGTTTGTGCATTATAGTCCATGCATTACAGTCTGTAAATTACATTCCGTGCATTACAGTACACACATTACAGCCCATATATTACAGTCCGTGCATTATAGTTCGTGGATTACAGTCCGTGCATTATAGTTCGTGGATTACAGTCCGTGCATTACAGTCCGTGCATAACAGTCTGTAAATTACAGTTCATGCATTACAGTCTGCACATTACAGTCCATGCATTACAGTCAGAGCATTACAGTCCATGCATTACAGTCTGCACATTACAGTCCGTGCATTACAGTCCGTGCTAAGATCAGGATGCACAGATGTGTGAATGAAGCATAAAACTTGGTAAAACTGAATCCACTTTGCTGCTAACTTTCTACCCAGATAATCAAGTCAATAAAACTACAGCATTTCTTACTCATTTTGTTATACCCTAAGGTCGCGTTCACACATTCAGTATTTGGTCAGTCTTCCACATCAGTATTAGTAAGCCAAAACCAGGAGAGGAACATTCAGAGATAAAGTATAATAGAAACACGTCACCACTTCTGTATTTTCCACCCACTTCTGATTTTGGCTTCAAATACTGATGTAAAATACTGACCAAATACTGAGCGTGTGAACATGGACTAACTATTATTTATTATGGTGCTGGTCATTTAAAACTTGGGATTACTTTTTGGTGCACATTTAAAGTGTATGCCTGGATAATCGCCTGGCATATATGCAGAATGTGTCGATAGGTAATAGTGGGCTCGTAATACTCTGATAATGTTTTTGGTATATATTTGGGTGGTATCGTAGGACATCTATATCTGCCTTATACATTCTATTTATTCTTTACATTACATCATCAGGTCTTTCATTTTTAATTCCATACATTTTGTCTCAGATGATTTCATCCTATCTTTATTAAATACTGGGTGAGTTAAAAAAAAATAATAATAAAAAACTGAGAGCACCAAGCACACACAGTGCTGCCCTTAGATCAGTTCATGGACAGATTACTAGTGAATTTCATGGATTAATATGTGTAATTCAAATTCTTTGGAAAATCATTATGTCTGAAAACAGAAAAAATGGCAGTTTTTCCACCCATATGAACTATGAATCTAATATTCCATTATGATAGTGGATCAGGGGACTGGGGATGGATAAATTCTCATAGAGTTCACTGAGCACGGAGACACAAAGGGGCGACTGTACCAAGGTCTGCAAGGATGATGGTGCATAGCGGGACAGGCTCTCCTTATCCTTTCCTTAGTGGTATCTGTGAGCATATCCAATACTCAATAAACAGTCAGGATTTCTGTGTGTTTAATCTGCATTCCACATTAAAATGGTCTGGTTAGAAGCCATTATCGTTATTATCCTCATGTTTGAAGGATTGCAGAAGTTGACCTTGACCAAGGAGGAAAAGTAAATGTAAAGGACGTATATTGTAGAACCAAATTATCATCTCCCTAATGAGAGTACAGCTAAGGAAAATCATACATGCTTCTCTAGAAATTGTATGTTTTTTTTTTAAAGACGTGTTCCAGGACTCAAAAAACATGTCAGCTTTCTTTCAAAAACAGCACCACCTTTGTCAATAGGTTAAGTCTGGTATTGCAGCTCTGCTGCATCAAAGTGAATGGTGCAGAGTTGCAATTCCACACACAACCTGTAGAAAGGTCTAGCGCCAAACACATTTTTTTTTCTAATCCTGGACAACCCATTAAAAGTAACTTGTTCAGATGTAGCAGCCACTAACATGACAGCTGACGCGGCACTGTACGCTATTCAAGTAGCACAGCCATGATCTTTGAATGAGTGGCGTTCTACGCAAATGTTGGTGGCTGTCACATCTCTAAATAGCTTAAAGGGGTTATCTGGCCTTAGGGCAGAGACACACTGCCGTATTTCACGTGCGAGAATCGCATTGTAAAACTCGTTCTGGCTGTCGGCTCTCCTGACCTGAGCTTGACCTCTGCATAGTAATCCATCACGCTGTCTTGCTCAGGTCAGGAGAGGTGTCAGGCCAGTCCGTGCAGTGCGATGCGATTATCGCACGAGTTTTACGGCCGTGTGACTCCAGCCTTAGGCTACAAGTCTGCAGTCATTCTATCTGACTGCAGACCTGTGTATTCTCACGTCACGAACACTGCTCGCTGTGAGGATTCTCCAGTGTCAGCGTCAGGAGCAGCGGGTGTCTGACCACAAATATGTGATTTGTATACATGCGGTAACATACCAACTAGACAGGAGCCTTGTGCTCAATGCAACTATTATCACATACTTGTCACATGACCACCAGCTCCAGCACCGGAGAATGTGTGTGATGTGAGGATTCACTAGTTTGCAGTCACATAGACTGACTGCAAACTTTTAATCTACGGCCAGACAACGCCTCTAAGTTGCTTAGTTTAAAATAATCCTGAGCTATACCTTGTATTTTATTCCAGAGCTGCATTCACAATTCTGCTGATTGTCTTTAAGAAGAGCCACCATACTCATTAATAGATATAATCCTAAGGGTACGTGCCCACGATCAGGAATAGCAGTGCTTTGGACGCAGTGCACTTATGTTGTGTTCAAAACGCTGCGTTCTACATTACAAGCACAGTGGATGGGATTTACAGAAATGCCATGCCCGCTATTCTTCTAATTGACGCTATGTAAACTCACCCGTGACGCCGGTTTATGAGCCGCACAACGCAACAGAAATTTCCACTATAGAAATATATTGGTTGCGGTAAATCCGCATGGTTCAGTGAACACATGCGCTGCTGTTTCCTGATCCTCGGCACGTACCCTAATTACTTAGGCCTCTTTCACACATCCGTTTTTTGCCGTCAGGCGCGATCCGGCGCTTTTTTAATAAAACGGATCCGGTTTTTTAAACCGCCGGATGCGTTTTTTTGTTATTGACTATCATTAGCGCCGGATCGCGCCACATGTCATTACGTTTAGTCCGTTTTCTGCCGGATCCGTCATAGATTTTAATTCCGGCGGCCGGACAGAACGCATCATGTAACGTTTTTTTTTTGTGCCGGAAATGCCTGACAGCGCCTGAAGCGGCGCATCAGGCGTCTGGAAACAATAGAAGTCTATGGGACCGGATCAGTCTTTTGTGCAATCCAGCAAAAGACTGATCCAGATTCTGGAAATCGAGGACTATTACTACTACTACTCATTTTCCGGGCAAAAAAAGGTCAGGATGTATCCAGCTAAAAAACGGATCCGGCACATCAGTTTTTTACAATCTACGCCGGATCCGTCTTTTAAACAATTCGCCGGATTGTGCCTGATTGCAAAAAACGGATGTGTGAAAGAGGCCTTAGCTGAGCTTCAATAATGTAGGAAGAGAGTTCATTTTTTTAAATTAGATTGCTATACAGTATCCCATGTAAAGACTACACCTGCTACAATGTCACAATGTTAACAGATTTCAGCTCTAAAGTTTGTAGAATTGAGAATGCTGCACTGAAGCATAATATAAGTTTTAACTCTGGAAAAATGCAAATATGTAAAGTATTTTACTCAACTTTTTAAGCCGATTCATGCACATTGTAAAATTCTGTTTCTATTAGTATACAGCTTAACTACTTAAACGGACTCTGTCAGCAGGTTTTTGCTACCTCATCTGAGAGCAATCTGATATAGGCAGAGAGAAGCTGAATCCAACGATGTATCACTTAGATTACTGGGTGCAACCATTCTGAAACAATCAGAGCTTTTAGATTTAGCAATACAGCAGAGCTGAGGAAGCTAACCCCGCCCACACCAGGCTCTGTGTATACAATGTCCATAGACAGTGAGGTGCTCATCACAGCAGGGGGCGTTGCCGGACCAGGAGGCATGGGTTGCTGTTTCTAGCAATGATAAGCTTCTGGTGCTAAAACAATCATTGCAACCAAACAAAACCACAAAGGTTGATAAGAGAGTCATCACTGAAATCTGTGCTTTAACCCCTACAGCATGCTGTCTTCAGATTACATAGCAAAAACCTGCTGACAGATTCCCTTTCACCTTGTTTCAGGTCATGTTAGCTACCTTTCCCAATCCTTATTTGTATAAAGAATCCTATGAGCTGCCTCCTGTACAGCTTTGCTATGTCAAATGTTCATGTTAGTAAATTAGTTATCTTTAAACAGTAATTATTTTTTTTATTTAATTATTGATTAGTGTTTGTACAGTTATGAATCTTGGTAATTCACTCCTTTACGTTAACTGCTTCCTTTTTTCTCAACCTCCATACTGAAAGGGCTGTTTTAACAGTCTTGTTCATGCACTTAAAGTAGCTGTTTTGTACTCCGAGTCCAGCAAATATCCATACTCCTGTGTGAGCTCTTCTGCTCCGCTCTCCAGGGCTCAGACAGGTGGAGTATTTGTAAATAGGGTCTGAGTATTGGGGAGGAGAGCAGAAGAGCTCACACAGGAGTACGGATATTTGCTGGACTCGGAGTTCAAAACAGCTACTAAGTGCATGAACAAGTCGTTAAAACAGCCATTCCAGTATGTAGATTGAGAGAAAAGGTAATAGAGTACATTACAAAGATTCATTGCTTTATACAGACTGATCAATACATTAATTGAAAAAAGTTACCGTTACTGAGTAAAGCAAGCAACTAATATAATTCCATAGAAACCTGTAGCATCACTGGTTCACGGCTGTATACTCATTATAAGGCCGGGATCACACATGCGAGGAATACGGACGAGTCTCGCATGTTAATACCCGGCAGCAGCGGAGCGGAGCGTGCGGCTGCATAGCAATACATGGAGCCGCACGCTCCACTCCCGAGGCCGGCAGCAGTGCCGGGTATTAACATGCGAGACTCGGCCGTATTCCTCGCATTTGCAAATAAAGTCTTTTGCTTTATTTGCAAATGTCACTGGTTCAGACTAAGCTGCAATATACAAATAATATTGCCACAAAATGACTATTTTCAAACAATGCCGATGATATGTGCCTTGTAGAAAGCAGAGTGAATTTCCACACGCTTTAAAAAAAAGCATTGTATAAATCTTTATTACCGTTCTTATACCCAGAAATCAGCTTACACAATAAAGAGAAGTGGAATTACGATAACCTGAAATATCTTTTTTTTTATAACACAGGACAAGAATTTACCCCGGCTTCCAACCCTTTGTGATGACAGTATGAATGGCTAACATACTGTCAGTTATAAATTAGTAGGGTCATTGTAAAATAGTAGGATACTCAGGGGGGAAAAGATAAGGTGACATTAATCCTTTAATCTGCCCATTCATTCTTCTTTGAAATTTCTATTGCGCTTCATATTTACCTGCAAGACAAATTGCCCATTTCTGCTGTCTCACAGCGCAGCGCTCACTTCTCCGCTCAGATAGTATCTCACCGCATTTGTCTTCCCCCTTCACGAGAACAAAGCAAGCATTTCTAAAGGAAATAGCTGCACGGCTCAGCATTTTTAGGGGGCAATGAAACACATCATAGCAATAAATTAGAGTCAACTGGATTTTTTTTTATTCCATGTACTTGGCTGAAATTGCATTTAGGTCATCCTGATTTGATATATCTTCAGTTAATTGTATAAATGTTTTTTATACCTAGTATGAGGTTTGTTCCTTGTTTAACTTTTTTTAATATGTGCAACGTCCGATCCACGAGTCATTAATTTTTCTCGTATGGGAGAAAAATGGACTGATTTTCATCAGTATGCTGGATCATATTTTTAGCACTCTTTGGTCCGTCCGTCAGTTTTTACCATCTGCGTATCAACATTTATTCTCAAATGCAAAAACATACAGTGATTACTTAAGTTTCTGACAGCAAAAAAAAAAAAAACAGAAAATGTTCATGAAACTCGGATGTATGAATGGAACCTAGATGTTTTTGAAAGATCTTTTTTGCTGCCTGGTTCTCCATGTAGCCTTGGTGGTTACGACGCAAAGGAATTGTCCCATCTTAGGCCGGTTTCACACGTCAGTGGCTCCGGTACGTGTAATGACAGTTTCCTCACGTACCGGAGACACTGACACACGTAGACACATTAAAATCAATGTGTCTCTGCACATGTCAGCGTGTTTTCACGGACCGTATGTCTGTGTGGAAAACACGTAGACATGTCAGTTTTCGTGGGAGCGCACGATCCGCAAAAATGCTGAATACGTGCACATGGAGAACTGTTCACACAGTCCTCCGTGCACACGGACTGCATGGACAGCTACAGTAAGCGCTGTCCCCTGCCTGTGGTGCTGAAGCTCCATCATTATTCCCCCTGCTCTGCCGGCAACAGTGAGCAGGGAGAATCAATGAAAAACCTGACGTGGGGTCCCCCTTAGGTTTTCAACCAACCCGGCAAAACTATACAGCTGGGGGCTGCTATTCTCAGGCTGGAAAGGGGCCATGATTATGGGCCCCCAGCCTAAAAACATCAGCCCCCAGCTGCCCAGAAAAGGCGCATCTATTAGATGCGCCTATTCTGGAGCTTTGTCGGGTTCTTCCCACTTGCACTTTAGCAGTGGCAAGTGTGGTTAATAAAGGGTTAACACCACCTTGCTAATGTAAGGCGGCGTTAAGCCAGGCTTAGTAATGCATAGATGTCAATAAGACACCTATGCATTACTAATCCTATAAAAAAGAAAGGGTTAAATAAGCACACACACAGTAACAATAAAGTCTTTTAATGAATGAATACACTACGCAGGTTTTAATTCTTTATTACACTGCCATTCCTTAATCTATGCCATCGATCTCCTGTAAAAAATATAAAATAAAAAAACAACAATATCCCATACCTGTCCGGCGATCAGTCAGGTCCCAAGGCGTAAATCCATCTCGGGGTTAATCACTTTACAGCAGGAGCGAATGCTAAAGCAGCCGCTCTGTCTGTAAAGCACTGGGGAATGAATAGAAGCAGCGCGCACAGGCTCAGTGATGAGCGGTGACGTCACTGACTCTGCTCGCTGCTCACATTCATTCCCCAGTGCTTTACAGACAGAGCAGCTTCCGGGTTGGTTGAAAACCTAAGGGGGACCCCACGTCGGGTTTTTCATTGATTCTCCCTGCTCGCTGTTGCCGGCAGAGCAGGGAGAATAATGATGGAGCTTCAGCACCACAGGCAGTGGGACAGCGCTTACTATAGCCGTCCGTGCTGGCCGTGTGGTCCTGATGCGGCACACGTGTGCCACACGGATATACTACGTTTTTACATGGACACACGCACAGCACACAGATCTCTCCGGTACTGATTTTTCCGGTACCGGAAATATCTGGACGTGTGAGACTGGCCTTAAGCAAGTCGACTATGAACAATGAGAAGTTGATGGGGTTAAAAGTGTTGTCAAGGTTTGGCACAAAAGTCTGCGGTCACCCTATGTTACTTCAGACTTGTAAATCCTCACATCGTGCACTGTGATAATTCTCCAGTGCCAGCGCCAGGAGCGGACAGTCATGTGACCAAGTGTATGTGATTTGCATACTTCTGGACACATTCTGACTAGACTGTATCCAGCCATGCTCAATACACCTGCATTGAGCCAGGCCGAGTCCATCTAGTTGGCATGTGACCGGATGTATGCAACTCACATACTTGCAGTCACATGCCCGCTGCTCCCGGCACTGGAGATTTCTCACAGCGCGCAGTGCACGTGATACGAGGATTGACGAGTCTGCAGTCACATAGAGGAACTGCAGACTTGTAGTTTAAGACTGGACAACCCCTTTAAGGGCAAACCAAAGGTCTTCTAGTAACATCATACAATAATTAAGGCAGTGTAGTGGGTATAATGTCTTATGTACACAATGGTATGAAATATATATCTGAAACATATCACTTTTTTTATTTTACTAGGAGACTCAGGTTTAGCCCTAAAGTGAATTTTTGTGAGTTTTTAAAATTTGGCAAAAAAGAAGGTAATGTTAAAAAATTAATGAGCAATACTTTCCCCGTGAATATCATGCCACTTTCAAATGTGTTGAATTTTCCACCACTGGTTCTAATTCACGCGCAACTCACTCGCCGTAGACGTCAACGAATGTCACTTGCGACTGCAACTTGCATGCAAGTTTTCTGCAATCTGGCAGTTTTTTTCCCAGTAAAATTGCGGCTCTAAAATAGTCACATGACGGAAAGTTCTGAATGGTGAGAGAATTGCTGTTGTGTGATGACATCGACGCCATGTAGCCCCGGCATTAATGGCAGCGCACAGAAATAAAGGTCTTCATTTTGGGTAGAAATCACTGTAGGATCATTTTCTGCATCATCTCTTCTCATGCACAGAAAAAACTCTCAAGGGATATTTGGGACATTGGGATATTGGGATATATCATTGACCTTGATGTTTATGATCTAGTGGGATGAAGCTAAAAATGCAGAATGTCCCATTCTCAAGTGATAAGGGAAATTGGATTAATTCACTACACTCACGAACACGTAAAATAAAGTGCTTTGTATCAATGTAAAAAAATCCCCATGCTGGTAGCATCCAGACCCATGATGGGTAACAAAACAAAACCATAATTTGGTAGTGAGTCAATCATCTGATTCTATTCTTGGATTTGTAGTCAGTTACAGGCATAAAACCATAATTTGGTGTTATGGCATATCCCAAGGATATGACATATCATTGTGGTCAGTGGTGGCTCCAACCTTGATTCCAACCTTGAGAAGCCTTTTAGGCATTTCTCCTACACCAGGGAGCTCCAGGTCTCTACATGCGCAGGGAACAACAGTACCAGTCCTTTCAAGTGGCCAAACTGGTAGGAATTTCCTCCATGGGGAGTTCCAGTAGAGCTTGATGGGTTAGAAAAATCAGATGAAAGGAGAGTTAAGTGAAAAAGTTGAAAAATAAAATAAAGATAAAACATTAAAAAATATACAGAAAAACAAAATTTTTATTAAAAAAAACATACAACACGTTTGGGCTGCATCCACCTGAGAAAGGTTGGATGCAGCCGAAACATGTTGCGTTTTTATAAAAAAAGTATATTTTTATTTATATTTTTATTTAAATTTAGTTATTTATTTTTTTAACAGGTTCCATTTATCTTCCTTTACCATTAAGGGAGCTTGTTTCATCTGGTTTTTCTACCCCCCCCCACCAAAAAAAAGATTACTTACCGTAACTAATTAACTCTCATATTTAAGGTTTAGATTTGTAGAAGGACCCTATTATTTAGCTGAAGGATTCCAAATTCCCATATCTCCTTTTTTAATTTCTATGTTATTTATAATATTAAAAAATAATAATAATAATAATATCAAATCTTGGGCTCTTTACAGTTTACATGTCCTTATATGTTTCTAAAGTAGAAATGCGGTATTTTATATGACCAAGTATCAATGACTGAAGAGAATCAATCACTATTCCTAGAAACCAAATGAAGGAGTCGAGAAACGCGAGATTACGAAAGAAACAAGCAATCGGTTGGCCTATAGTAGCGTGGGTCATACACCAAACAGTCTTTGCACTAGCCATCGTCTAATATAAGTAGTCTAATATTTCTTTTGAATGGGATAAAGAATAGAAGGGGATTCTTAGACTTGGACCCCTATTCTTATATTGATGGCTTATCCTAAGGATAAATGGTCAATATAAAAATCCCTTTATCCAGAGGGGTCTTATCATTGGTAATATCCAATGGATCTTCTTCCTCTCTCACAATACTCCAGAAGATAGTGATAACATGGACTGTTACAGGGTAAGATGAAAGGAATGTCATATTATTACCATGGAGAAACTCGATTCAATCATTTCCGGTTCTCACCCAGTATTTGTATCCTCAGTTGTGTTCTTTTGCCTAGAACAGGATTTCTAGGAATCACCATATATTGTCCATTTACTTCCACCATGTCTTGTCTGCTTCATCTATGGGTCACTCGAGCCTTATAATTGCTTTGTGCAAATACTTTTGGTTTAGGACAATACTGACCACAAAATATGTAAAAAAGGAAGCATGATGAAATGGCAATAGTGTATAATTTAATGTAAATTTGTAAGATTTGTATAAAATAAATAAAATAATTACATTGGATTTATGAAAGGTGGATTTGCTGCTTGTTCCAGTAAATGACCCTGGTATCCTATACAGTAAGTGAATGTTTCTGTTCAGTAAATAAAAACAACATTGAACGATAAAGTTGCTACTAGAATCTCTTTACTTCAATTCTGATATATTATATCTTCATCCTACAGGTGTGTCCTCCCTATAGACCCTGATTCCAGCGATGTGTCACTTACTGGGCTACTTGAATCAGTTTCTCTAAAATCGCTGTTTTCTTTGAATGCTGAGCTCTGTATAACCCCGCCCACACCACTGATTGGCAGCTTTCTCCATACACTGTGCATAAAGAGAAAGCTGCCAATCAGTGGTGGGGGGAGGGGTTTTACAAAGCTCATGAATACGGAGGACTAGTTGGCAGCAGTGATAATCTCCTGCTGATAAAACTGTGAATTTCATCAAAACTACAGCAAGCAGCCCAGTAAGTGACACCTCGCTGGAATCTGGGTCTCTGTCTCTATATTATGCTTCTCTTAGATTAGGTGTCAAAAACCTGGCGACAGATTCCCTTTAATATACACCTAGATAGTAAAGTAGAGTGAGACAGCAAACTTAAAGAAACAAGATTTTGTGATGCTCTGATGGGGGATGTTTCTCTTATGTGTTTGTGATGTGAATAGAAGTCACATGCTAGCATATAACTATTTATGTTCTTAACCAAGTTTAATAAAAGGTAAGGAAAGCAGTCAACTGCACTTTTCTGGGAAGAGAATGTGGGTTAGGCCGGGGTCAGACCTGCGAGAAACTCGGCCCGAGTGCCGGCGGCAGTGCCAGGTATTGACATGCGAGACTCATGCGAGGGAGATCGAGGGAGATTATCAGTGGTCTTGTATGTCTTCCATTTTCTTATTATTGTTCCCACAGTTGATTTCATCACACCAAGCTGCTTGCCTATTGCAGATTCAGTTTTCCCAGCCTGGTGCAGGGCTACAATTTTGTTTCTGGTGTCCTTCGACAGCTCTTTGGTCTTCACCATAGTGGAGTTTGGATTGTGACTGTTTGAGGTTGTGGACAGGTGTCTTTTATACTGATAACAAGTTCAAACAGGAGCCATTACTACAGGTAATGAGTGGAGGACAGAGGATCCTCTTAAAGAAGAACTTACAGGTCTGTGAGAGTCAGAAATGCTGCATGTTTTTAGGTGACTAAATACTTATTTTCCACCATAATTGGCAAAATAAATCTTGCCAAATCAGACAAGATGATTTTCTGGATTTGTTTTCTCATTTTGACTCTCATAGTTGTGGTCTACCTATGATGTCAATTTCAGGCCTCTCTCATCTTTTTAAGTGGGAGAACTTGCACAATTGGTGGCTGACTAAATACTTTTTTTCCCCACTGTAACATATACTTTATCATGGATAATATACTGAATACCTGAAGTTGATAAATTTAGCTCAGTATTAGTTTAAAGAGCTGTATTAGGTGATTCCAAAAATAAGAAAAAAAATTCTTGGCAAAGTAAACACATACTGTATTGTGGCAGGCCCAAAAATATTGAATGTCGAGCTTTCCCCATTACATAGTTTCTAGTTACATAACTTTGGATAATTTAGCCGAGGTTGAGTACCATCTTAATAGGATTTTATGATGAACCTCATGGAGATTAGCGCAAAGAGAAGCTGAATGTGTCCATTTCAAGGCTATGTTCCACTGATCTTTGAAAGGGCAGTGCCAAGATCTTTTTCGCAGTTGGGGATATGTGATTTTATTTTTAGAGAAATTTGTATCTTTCCAAATAAAGTTATATTCATATTTCTTGCATTTATTAATACTTGTTTGAGGGCATTATTCAAAAAGCCAAATGTTTCTTTAGAAAGTGGAGCATTAGTGCCTGAAAATGAAGGCAATTAGAGTTTTATTGGAATATTAATGTCTTTTTTCGGTAAATCAAAGCTGTTGATACGTTCAGAAAAGAGTTAGCCACAAACAGGTGCTATTTTATCTATACCTCCTAATCTCCACTTTGAAAGATTTAATGAAAATTTAGAAATGACGAAGATTTAGAATTTCCAGTGAATTCAGAAGAAAAGAAATGCTACTAATATGATCTTTAGGGTTATTTGACTAAAGTAGAGATTTCCAAGCAAGTATTGAGGCTATTAAGGTCGGGAATCTTGGCAGAGGCCTTTGAGAAAATTTAGCATAATCTAATAATAAGACTATAACGAGACACAATTTAGATATAGTTATATAACAGGCCAGCTAGTATTTGTTGATAATATTAATCCAATATCGCATTTGTTTGTGGATATATTCACCCTATGATAGGCTATGGTATTGTGAACTCTTTAACCCCATCTAATTGTGAGCATGAAAGAATAGAGGTTGCACTTAGGGACTAATTTATTAAAGTGTTTTTTTACAAAATACTGGGGTTAAACATTCAGGAAAATCACAAAATGTTTGCACAACATGGAGGTTTCCCAAAATTTTGCGACTTTTGGTGTTTTCATGCTAGGTTGTAGCAGCCTATTTAAACATGGGCGTACCTGGGGACGGGACAGATCATCAAATTCAGCAGAAGTGCTGGCATTTTGTACCCCAGAAATGTTACTCTTTCCCCAGTCCACGTGCCACTGAGAAGATTGTTACAGAATGCAGGCACACCAGGTGAGGTGGATCCTCAAAGCCCAAGATCTGGTTGGGCAAACGGCTCATGGGCATTGGTGCAGCAGGTGAGTGATGAATGTGGGAAACAGATAGCAGAGTTACTTCAGGCAAACTAAAAGTCTTAAAGGGATCCTGGAAGCCACAAGCAGACAGTAGACATCCTGTAAGTTGCAGGCGGACATGTATAGCCAAACTGAAAGTCTTCAAGGGGTCCTTGAGACCACTGACAGGTAGCAGGGTTATTGGAGGTTCCAGACAAACAGGTGAAATCCTAAAAACCACAGACAGGCAGAAAGGTTACTGTAAGCAGCAAATAGGTGAAGTCCTGAAGAACATTGAGAGACAATAAACTTACTGGAAGCCACAGAAAAGTAACTCAGCAACTGGAAACCACAGGTGACCAGGAGACGGCCTGGAGCCTGTGGACAGGAACTGTGCACAGACAAACTAAGTTGCTAGAAAATCGCAGTCAGACATGTAGAGGCAAACTGAACATCTTAAACGAGTCTTGGAGACCACTGACAGCAGAATTACTGGAGGCTTCAATTCAGACAAACAGTTGAAATACTGAAAACCACTGACATGCAGCAGGGTTATGGCAAGCTGTAGACAAGTCCTGTGGATCACTGACAGGCATCAGGGTTACTGGAAGAAGCAGACAAGTAACTCAGGGTCTAGAAACCACAGGCGACCAGGAGACGGTCTGGAGCCTGTGGACAGGAACTATGCACAAACAAACTAAAAGAGTTACTATAAAGTCTTACTACAATTCCAAGACATGGGTATGTGTCTTCAGAGGGCTTTTATAGGCTTACGAAATACAACACATGGGAGCACGCGGGGATACTTGCAAAGCCCTTCGTGAAGCACAAGAAAATCTAATCGACCGGGGCAGATGGGTAACAAAGAGGTGCCGAAATTATTAAGTGGCTTGCTCCTATTAATAAATTTGGCACATCATACTGCAGTGCGTTAGTTATTAAACTGGTGTGTGCAATGCCAGTATTAACCCCTTGATGACAGTCTTTTTTCGTTTTTGCGTTTCTGTTTTTCACTCCCCTTCTTCTCAGAGCCATATCTTTTTTAATTTTCCGTCAATATGGCAATGTGAGGAACTTGTTATTTGCAGGACAAGGTGTACTTTTGAACACCTCTATTGGTTTTACCATATTGTGTACTCAAAAACGGGAAAAAAATTCCAAGTGCGGTGAAATTGCAAAAATAAGTGCAATTCTACAACTCTTTTTTGGATTTTTTTTACCATGTTCACAAAATGCTAAAACTGAACTGCCATTATGATTCACCAGGTCATTATGAGTTCATAGACACCAAACATGTCTAGGTTCTTTTTTTCATAGGCATGTAAGTACATGAGCTCATAATTACTTCCAGAAATCAATGTTTGGGAACACAGTTTGCTGTGCAATCTACAAATGCAAGTTAGAGGTCTATCAAGCAAAGAAGCCATAGAGCAACACAATCCAGAAACACTGCCGTCTTCTCTAGGCCAATGGTCTTATAAAATATTCTGAGGAAAAATGGAAAATGGTTCTGTGGCTGGATGAATCAAAATGTGGAATTCTTTATGAAAACCATGGGCGTTGTGTCCTGCGGACTTGAGGACAGGAGCCATCAAGTTTTTAATAAGTACCCAGTTCAAAAGCCTGCATCTCTGATGGAATGGGGTTGCATTAGTGCCTATGGCATGAGCAGCTTACACATCTTGAAAGGCACTATTAATGCTGAGCTTTTTATAGAGGAACAACATATAGTCCCACACAGACATGTATATCAGAGAAGGCTTTGCATATCTCAGAAAGACAATGCTAAACCACATACTGCATCCATCACAACAGCATGACTTCACAGAAGAAGACTTTGGGTGATGAACTGGGTACCTCAATACCAGACCTTTCACCAATAGAAAACAGTTGGTGCATTATGAAACAAAAAATCCAGGGAAGAAGACCTAAGACTGAGGAACAGCAAGGATCCTACATCAGACAAGTATGGGACAATATTCCTCCAGTAATTGGTCTCCTCACTTTCCAGACATTTACAGACTATTGTAAAAAGAAGAGGGGATGCAATGATAGACATGACCTTGTCCCAATTTTTTTGAGAAGCGTTACTGCTGTCAGTTTCTAAATTAATTCATATTTTTAATTGAATTTGAAAAATGTCTCGCGTTCAATTTCTGATCTGTGTTCTATGCTCTATTGTAAGTAAAATATGGCTATAAGATCATTGCATTCTTGTTTTCTTTACATTTTACACAGTGTCCCAATTTTTTATGAATTGGGGTTGTAGATTAGTGTTAGCTATTTTAGATAATAGTTATAGAACAAAGCCAAATATGTACTAAGTATTTGCATAAGTCTAATAGATCTGATGGAACATCAGTGAAAAACTTAAGAAATTAATAGGACGAAACAATTCTGCAAAACGCAACTATAAAACTACACATTATGCCACAAAATGGCAATAAGGGAGAAACAGGTTGCATCAGTTCCTCCTGCAAAATATAGGAAACAGTTCTGCATTTGAGGTGATGAAAATATCTCCTTCTTGATGCTATAAGAGGCAATAGTACCTTTCAAGTAATGGAGAAAGTAGGTTTATCCACGAATCTCTTGTTTGGAATTTTCAGATTTGTCAGTGAAGCTGCAACAAATGAAGAAGAATTTTACGTAGGAAGATAGACGTAATCGTTATAGTATCTTCAGGTCATCAGCTGGTTTAGAGATTGAGATTGTACCATCCTTTTGAACTAGGAGTTTGTTAGAGAAGCCCCATTTATATTCTAACATTACATAGAATAATAGCAGCTTGTATTGTGATTTGAGATAGAGCTGTAAATAAGTGACCCTCTTCATATGGATGAGGGAGTTTCTGAAATACCCTGCCAGTAAACATGAGATGCTCTTTTATGTGAAAAAAAAAGTGCAGACTTGAGATAACATCTTCTAGGAATTTTATCAGGTACATTTTTCGGTTTTGGATGATGGTGAGCGCTATCTGTAATTAGATCTTGAGGTTGGCTGTTGGGTAGAACCAAATTATTGAGCTGATGCAGGTTGGATTCCTAGGATGGAAGTTGGACAGAGGCACGTTTTCAGGAATTCCTTAGAATTTAATATTGTTCCTCCTGCTTCAATTTCAGTATCAGCCACTTTGAGTTTAATTGTGTCAGAATAATCTTCCACAGCTGGATGAGCTTGGGTGACTTTGCTCCTTTTTTACTCAATATGATCCACGCTATTTTCAAGTACATCAATAAAACTGCCGCACGTGGCAGAATATTGGGAGACGCCCTATTGTAAGGATCCCATTTTAGGCTAAAACAAGTTCCTTAACATATGATTAAGAGACCGCTTTGTTAGAAGGCTTAATTAAGGATGTCCTGGTAAAGGAGAGATGTCCTCAACCAAAGTCGTCTTGAAGCCTTCCTCCTCCAGTCTAGGCCTTTGTTTTTCTGTGCTTGCAGTTTCTGTTCAAATATTTCTGTACATTAATTGGTAGTTTATTAATCGATACTCATGATGTTAGGGTGCCAGGTAAAGTATTCAGGGTTATCCTTTTCCTCTGTTTGCTGGTCCTATCAGCTATGTGCTGGTTGTGGCCTCCAGGATTATAAAAGATATCTACTTTGACACCATTTTAGACATTTTGGAGGATCTTTAACTGGTCATCTTTCCTTATGAAGACAAAATGGTCTCCAAATAAAGTCACTTATAGTCACTTAACAGTTATTATGGAATATTAAGTAAACAGCTCAGACATGTGCATCTTAGTCCTCAGTCAGACCTTGCCCCCAATGCAATTAAGGGTAATCACTAATAAAAATGTTGCTTTCTTTCTGTAATTCACATTAGGAAAAAACTGGACAGCCAAGGAATGCCCTTTTCAGGATTTTGTTGTCCTTTTCCGAATTGACCACTAGTGGCTGCTATTAATCACCTTGATGATTGTGCTGCATTTCCACTCCTTATCACTGGAGCCATCTGTTGTGTCCTGCAATTGATCTTTAGTAAGATGTCAAATTCTGAACCTGTGGAATCCATCTTGTTTCCTGTCTGGGCCTACAGGGACAACTCGCTCATTGCTTGAGTGTTGTGCCTAGCTGTTTGTCTAGTTCCAGTCTCTTGCTGCTGAGAACTGTCTTACCCAGAATGTTCCCACTCCTCCCAGGGATTGTTTCCTACAACTCTTATTGCAACCTTCAAGGACTTCTACCACTTGCTGTTCCCTGCTCTTGCTCCTCCAGCCGTTGGATTCCAGGTGTCCTCCATCAGGATCATAACAACCCTCTATTTTTCAGGGTTATTTTTTTTTTTTAGCAAGTCTAAGATTCTGTGCTAGTCAAAGTATTTGGTAATGTGCAAAAACATATCAGAGATTTTCTATGCTTCTAGTCTCCAATACATAACTACGGTGAAAGTGCCATTGATTTCAACTCGATAAATCCACTTAGTCCAGACTCATGGCTAGGACACTAAACCTATTTTCTTGGAAGTAGTGGGCATCTCTGCCCAAATTATCTTCTGACAAGTCTAAATGACATGGAAAAAGATGACTCAAAGTGCAGAATTAGTTCTGTTTCTTGGAGGTTTAACACTTAGGTTCCAAAGCGGCTAAACTCATAGTCAACAAATGCGTTTCATTTTTGAAGCAAAGGAGTTTGTAGGAGTTCAGGCGAGGTTATCTATCACTTAACATTAGAGACATAAAAAGCCAGGTAACCAGATAAATGTTTGTAAATCCACTAAGAAGAACATCATGGGGGCTCTGTGATTTGGGAGAACAAAACAGCCAGAACTGAACTTTCCTATTTCAAGAGCAAACGCAAATTTATTTTTAATACTTAATTACATTAAACCACATAGTGTTAACTAGGACAGAGATTAAGAAAGCAAAGGAACACATCAAAAAGCAGAGTAATGCATATTCTGGTCTGTGCACAGTGTGCTACGATTCAATCAAAGTAGATTAGGTTAAATTACACTTTATAAAACGGTTACCACCGGAACTGGAGCTAAAACACCACCCTGCTGTGTTAAAAGACTTCACCGGTGGTGTATATTACACATTTTTGTGGCTTTTTATCTGAAATTTATGGCCCAAGATCCCAAAGGTGTTTTCATAAACAGTTAATTTCTAACGGCAAAGAGTTTCTGTAGAAAACAATGAAAAGAAATGTAGTTACAGCACTAGGGTGATAAGGGTAAAATTGCATTATACAGGAGCCAGACATCGGAAATAAATGTAGTTCATTGACTTGTATAACAGTGGAAACATCCTGCTTAAAAAGTACTTTTAGCTATTGTTTCAAAATTTCCTGTACTGTTACCTCTGGTGGAATGGAAACAGGCTTCAGATTCATGCTGTCTGAACTATGGACAGCATGACTGACCGCTCTCTGTGACTGACAGGTCTCTCCTTATGTCCATATGTTGCAGAGGTGTAGCTAGGTTTTCTGGCACCTGGAGAAAGAATTCAATTTGGCTCCCACCCCAAGCACATATGCGATTTGCACTCTTAGTCACGTGGCGACAAGTTGCTCTTCTTAGTTCTCTCAATGTTCAATGAAAAGAGAAGTAGGAAGAAAAGCTCGTATGAGATGACCGTGAGATTGAAAATCGCATATGAGTGAAGTGGCTGGAACCTGTAAGCAGAGCTGAATCCTGACAGTGAGTATATTACACTCTGTTAAAATTAGCTACAGGGCTTCATTTTATAATTAAAAGGCACATGCACTGCATTCTTTTAGGATTCTTCCTTGCAGAAGTTTGTGATTTGTATACTAGCCACATTCCAACTAGACGTGTCCAGCCTCGCTCGATTCATTTTCATTGAGTGAGGCCACGCATGTCTAGTCGGCACATGACTGCATGTATGCAAATCGCCGACACAAGAGAATCCTGATAGAGTGCTGTACGCACTGTGAGAATTCAGAAGTCTGCAGTCGCATAGAATGACTGAAGACTCATCACAAACTTGGACAACTTCTTTAATGCTTCTAACATAAATAAAAATATGAGAATTAGTCAGTATCACAAAAAAAATGTACATCCGTGTACCTTATAGATGACGCTGTCTCTGGATTCCTTCTCTTTCTTTAACTCTTCATCTTGTCTAGACATGATGAGTATTCTCATTCACAGCTCGTCTCTGCAGACTTCTATATTCTCTGGTCTTCTGCAGCACATCCCCACATGATGCCTTTAAAGATAGCAGTGTCAATATAATGCTCCTGAATAAAAATATCTGCCCTACGCTGAGCCCCTGAATAAATTATTGCCCCTCACTATATTCCTTGCACAAAATATGACCCACACATGTCTCTCTCCTTTCCATACTGGGCCCCCTTTGCGCACTGTCTTCTCACACTGTGTCCCCCTATAGGGCCCAGTCTCTATACTGTGCTCCCTCACCACACTTCCCCTCCTTGGCATATTATCCCCTTCTGGTTGTACCTTTACTCTGTCCCCCATGCTATCCCCTACAATACTCAGTCTTTATTCTGCACCCACTCACACTTTTCTCCCCCATACTATTCCCCTTAATAGTCTCCTAACATGTTTGCCCCTCCCTCTTCATACATTTACCCTTTCACTCTTCATACTGCCTCCTCACACATCCTCTGACTCCCCATTCTGTGTCCGCATGCATCCCATCACCCTCACTCCCCATACTGTGTCCACATACATTCTCCTCTTGCTCCTCATACTGTGTCCACACTCATCCCCAACTCACCATACTGTGTCCACACTCATCCCCAACTCACCATACTGTGTTCGCACACATCCCCCAACTCACCATACCTTGTCTGCACTCATCTACCCATATTGTTTCTTCACATATGCCCTACATTTCCCCTTGCTTTTCATATTGTGTCTTCAGATTTCTCCCACTCCCGATATTTTGTCTGCACCTGTCACTTCCTTGTTCCCCAAACTTGCATCCTCAAATCATCCCCATTACAGTAAATCTCCCCCACCCCGTTATACTAAATCCTGTTACAATAAATCTCCCACATAATAAGGTAGACACACACATAAGTCACTTTGGTACCTTTACTGAAGATGTTGCATGCACTCCCCGGAGCACTGTAGGGTGAAGGGTGCACATCCAGATTCTCCCACTAAGTAGGTGTGTGGCCTCCTGTTCCTTGCCTTTTTGTGATAAAGTCCTGGCCTGCGTGTAGCTGGGCCTAACTTGGTCTCCGTCCTGCACCTGACTGACTTTGTGATTGGACCTTCTCTCTGAAAGGACAGGGTCCCTGATGGCCGGGCCCGGCCGGACTCCGTCCTCCTGATCCTGTTACGTATCAGCTCTGTCATACTCCTGGGACTTGTAGTCCTCTAGGAACTCCGGTGTTCTCCTAATGGGTCGTGGAGATCCCTATAGGCTTGGACCCCGGTGTCCGGTCAATACTTGCTGAGGTAAGCTGTAAAGACTCTTCTACCTCCGTTACTGCTCTCTCCACTTGCCCTCGGCCTACTCTGGCCCTAATACGATTACACACAGTGGCAGTTGGTGGGCCGCCTCTTCACCGCTCTCAGAGCGTCGGCACGCTCTCTCACTGAGCTGCACTCACTCCTCTCAGCTCTGACTAGACTGGAGTGGATTTTACTCCACTTTGCTAGCCTCCACTCTATTGAACTGAACTGCAGGCTGCAGACTTCAGTCTGACTGAACTCAGCTACTGAGCTGACTGAACTGAACTGAACTCTCTTTCCTGTCTTCACCCTCCTTTTATATGACTATCGGAGCTCCCTCTGCTGGACTTAGGGATGGGTGAAGATGTGTGCATGTATATAGTGACCTCTAGTGGTGAATTCCTTCTGCGCACCCTTCTGGGAGATATGAATCCAGACGCAGCTGGGCTCCACATAAACTCTTGCAAATCTTTATTGCAATCGCAGTAGATCGCAGGTTGCAGTGAGACACAGTAGGAAATTATTACATGCAATGTCACAATGCGACACTACGATGTGAGTGTCATGTGGCACACATGTGATTGTCTAGCCCAAGACTAAGTGTTACTTCCTTTCTTTACATGTGATTTCCCTATTTATACTAATGGAAATATGCACAGAATAGATGGGAAAGAGCTACTAACTGTCAGTAATTGAAGATGACACAGATGTACACTTTTTGTTCAAAGGGAGTCTGTCTGTAAAAAATGATTGTTCAAACCAATCACAGACATTCGGTTCATCCTTGATATAACCAAGCAGCCCATGTTCCTTCCCATCTATTTGTGTTCCATCTATCTCTACACTTCTTTGGGTCCCTGTAAACCCAGAGCTGTCAATCAAAGAAGAGGGAGTGGACATAACTGGAAAAAAAAGTCGATGAGGATATATTATGAACTGTTTGGACATGCCAAGGGTGCTTGGTCTTAACAGTCATTTTGTGCTTACAGACTCCCTTTCTATTGACATGCATAAATAGCAGTTCACAGACTACCAAAGTTGGGAACATTAATTTCTCCCGAATATCCCCCATCCTCTGGAATTCCACGCCTCAACATGTACGATTATCCACCACCCTTGGATCCTTCAGACGGAACCTGAAAACCCATCTCTTCAGGAAAGCCTACAGCCTGCAATAACCATTCCGCCTCGCCGTCACCACCCGAGCTGCCGCCTCGCTGCCACCACCAGAGCTGCCGCCTCGCTGCCACCACCAGAGCTGCCACATCGCCGCCACCACCAGAGCTGCCGCACCCCCGACCTTCTGTTTCTTCCCCATTATCCCGTAGAATGTAAGTCTGCAAGGACAGGGTCCTCTCCCCTCTGTACCAGTCTGTAATTGTAAATTTGTTTACTGTAAATGATATCTATAACTTTGTATGTAATCCCTTCTCATGTACAGCACCATGGAATTAATGGCGCTATATAAATAAATAATAATAATAATTAATCCCACAGTGGTTCCTACTAGGGATGGCTTCATCTGAAGTGCTTTATAATTCGGCATATTCTAAGGATGTGTACAACTCAATGTGTTGTGTTTGAAGCTACCCACTAAGGCCTCTTTCACACTTCCGTTGTGTGACGTCCGTCCATCCGTGAAAATGGCGGATCCGTTAGAAAAGTAAAAAAACGGATGCAAAAATGGTCAGTTTTTTGACGGATCCGCCAAGAAGATTTCACCCGGAAATGAGGAAAATTTCGTTCCGGAAATGTAAGTCCGGACCGAGGAGAGAGAGAGAGAAAAGAGAGAGAGAGAGAGAGAGAGAGACCCCGGACACTGTTTTCTGCATTTTACTATGGTTTTCAATAGAGGCGACGGATCCGCAGGCGGATTCCGTCAAAAACGGATGCTGGCGGATCCGCCGCCCATAGGCGACCATTGTAAAAAATGGCGGATGCGGCGGATCTGCCGTTGTCCGCCATTTTGGCGGTCAAAAAAAACCGTTGCATTGGACGTTTTTTTGAAATGACGGACGCCAATTTTTTGGCGGATCCGTCAAAAAAACGGACCTAACGGACGACCATCCGTCAACATCCGTCACTAATGCAAGTCTATGGGAAAAAAACGGATCCGCCAAAAAAAAATGGCGGATCCGTTTTTTTCACATTTTGACGGATTTTGACTGACGTCGCACGACTGAAGTGTGAAAGAGGCCTAACGCGTAAAATCCCCAAGGGTAGAGATCTTATATCCTCCGATGCAATGAGGGTTCAATACAGCTCTATTGGACACATGATAGAAAGAGAGAAATCAATGGAGAAGGACATTATGATCAGAAGAATAGAAGGAACAAGGCAAAGAGGAAGACCATCAACTTGGTCCTGGTACCCTTATCTAGACTTGCACAGGAGTGATCTTCCCACAGATCGTTTATACATCAAACCTTCTTAGCGCGAGATCAAGCCGAAGGCTGTTATGAAAAAAAAGGACCCTATGAATACCAAATCATATTCATGGCTCAGGCCCAAAAACTTGAGGTTTAGTCTCTGAACAACGAGCAGTAGTCAAAAGAATCAAGCAGTGGAAGAACAAAGCTGTGGATAATTATAGGGCATTAAATAGTATTTTTTACTTTTTGACTTTTAAAACTATTGGCTCTTTCAATGTCTTTGTTTTATTCTGGGGCTTGATCTCTCTTCTGTAATTTCCTCTTCTTTCTTTAAGTAAGGCATTACTACAAAAAAAATCCAGTGGAAAAAATGTGGGAACATGGCCCTGTGCTTTCCGTGAGGCCATGTGGTGTAAATAACTCCAAGACGAAAATCCCAAACATCCCGTGTTTGGACAGGAACTTTTTACCCTTTCTCTCACTTTTTGGGGATTGCAATAAACAAGTGAAACAGGGACGCAATCATGCAGTATCTATAAAATGGTGTACACTTCATATTGGTATATTTTATATTTAGAATGCATATAAATTGTATTTTAATTAGATTTTAGGTCATTTGGACCCTTGCTAAGGATGTTATTGCCGGACTCAGGAGACTCAAATTATTCCCCTGCCTCCGTTTTTCTAAAAACAAGCTGATCAATCATAAGATTACATCTGTTTTATTAGAAATGAGTGAAAATTGGAGCTAAATTGTTACAAAAAGAATCTGTGCCAATATGATGTATTTATCTTATTTGTGAAATCATTCATTCCTTAATGCCTGGAAATTCAAGCAGATAAGGATGTGACTATGTCTCTGCCTCACACAATTTACAACAGGAATTACATTTTGTCTTATTTTATGGCTGTTTGCGTAAATGAAATGGAAATGATCTACAATATAAAACAGTCTACGTTTACAAGAAATCATAATTATGAAACAAGTTCTTCAAGTCTACTTTAAAGTGATATTTAGGCAACTACATATCCTCAATTGATAATGAGATTATCTACTAATTAATTTTTTCTAACTGACGTCCCCTCCGTCCGCAGTAGCAGAATTAATGCTCAATGTAAGAAAGCTTCTCCATAGCAAATGGCTTAAAATAGCTGATTTGTGCCCATTTCATGAAACAGAAAGAAGTACTGTTGTTAGTGGCCTAGTGCCTGTGTTTTCCATGCACATTGCAGCATGTCAGAGTCAGATGCTTCCAGCCCAGCAGTGAGTGGCGTCCCGCACCTAGCGTGCGTTTGCATACATTGAAGCTGCACACACACAAACTAGGAAGTGTAATTAATGGGCCGGGCCATGAAACCAGGGTGCGCTGCCCACTATGTGCTTTAGAGCTTCAGCCCACCAGGAATCTACCCAGTAAGGCAGATTGCCAGTCCGGGCCTTCTCCTGGTGCACAGACAGAGAAGGTTTAGTTATTGAAATAAGCCGGACAGCAAGTCTCATTCACAACAATAATCACATGCCAACACTGGAAAAGCTCTCCTAGCAGGCCTCGTACTGACTAACGAGTGGGGTTGAGGACTATGAGGACTGCTAACGAGAGTTTATTAAAAGAACGAGAACAATTGTGGGCTTCCTGAAAGTTTGACAAGGAGGGGAGTGGCAGGATATGAAAGCATTTAAGAAAGGAGTATGTAGGAAGAAGATCACATTCTGCCATTTTCTGCGTTGGTAAGAAGAACAAACAATTGCTTTGTTGTTTTCATTTTTTGAGGGATTGCACACAGCTTGTGGATTATATTTTTTCATTTTGGAGGTGCCACGCGTCTCTTCCACGGTTGGAGGTATGGTTTTGCGTTTGCAAGGCCCGTTGTCCCTCAGCGTTTGACCTTCCAGAGAAATGAAGATGTGTCCAGATCTAAGAGCAGAAGGGCATGACATTAATTGTCATTGAGTTGTTATTTTTTAAATATGTTAAATTAAGCTGTGGCCAACCTACTTGTAACGAATGGAAGCGGAGGCAGAGGTGGTGAAGTTCACATTCGTTTTTATTTTTTAATGTGGAACCTCGAGACCGCGGTCCGGGGGGCTCCGAAGGGGGCGTAACTAGTGAGCCCCGGGTACCCGTAGTAAGGCCCCTCGAACAGGACCAGAATGGAATACCCGGAGGACACAGGTGCAACCTCCAGTTAGACCCCGGACACGTGGCAGCTGTCCCAGAGGGACCAAAAGGGTAAAAGGTATTTACAGAGTCCGTGGAGGGTTCTTGACGGAGAAGGGTAAGGTCCTGGTCCAGAACGGATGGTAGTAGGCTGGCTCCAGTGACCTTGTCACGGTCCACGGGTACGGATGGCTGATGGCGGAACGGGATGACACTTGCGCCAGTAATAGCCGAGATTGTCCAGGTTAGCCAGATACGGGTTAGCAATGATCTGAGGAGACAAACAGTATCAGCGAAGCACAGAGACTGCAGACGCAGCGCAGACAGATCAGGAACAGAACCGGATGTAGCAATGAGAGAACACGTTGCTCCGGCACTCCCCTAATGGTGGAGTGACCAGATATAGTACTGAGTGCGCAGCCATTGGTTAATTAGCTATTTCAAAAAATGCACGCTGCCCCTTTAAGAGAGACGGTGGGCGCGGCCTCGCGTCCTAAGCAGACTATCTGGAGGCCTGCCAGCAGCGTGCCAGGAAGTGGAGGAGGACACAGGACGCCGAGGAGCAGATGGGACAGGTGAGTGAGCAGAACGGAGTGCAGAGCCAGCGCTGGGACCGAGTGTAAGGCCGGCGTCACACTGGCGACAGAATCGGACGACTGCAATGCGATGAAAAATCGCATTGCAGTCGGACCTATGTTAATCTATGGAGCAGCTCCCAGTATCCGATTTTTTGTGGTCCGTTTTAAACGTCCTTGTACAATCGCAGCATGCTGCGATTGTCACCGATTGTCGGTCGACAATCGCCAATGCAAGTCTATGGGAGCGATGAAAAATCGGATTACAAACGGACCACACTGTGTGACTTGCGATGAAATCGCATCGGTGTCCTTTAGAAAAGCCGGCAATTCATCCTCGGCTATACTGTAAAATCACACTGACAGCTTTAATAAAGACTAGAAAGAATAGATATATACACATAGAACACATATATATATATATATATATATACATGTCATTGTGACATGTATATATACATATATTTATAGTTCCTAGACTTCTACATACTGTAATAGCCGCTAATTCAATTGCCGGGTTTTGTGAAATCACAGAAGCCGACATGAAATGATACATTGTTTCCACACATTTAACCATGTAATTTCATGTATTTTTATATATGTTTGAAATATACAATTACATGAGTATATGTGTGCTAAATTTCAGACATGTAGGGGTTAATTAAAGGTGTAAATTCGTTGAAAAAAAAATGCGTGGGCTCCCGCTGTATTTTCTCCACCAGACAGACAAAGCAAGCGAGTGGGGGCAGATAATAATAGCCTAGGGAGGGTACATTTTTTTTGTGCCCCCCCTGGCTACTAACATCTGCCCCCAGACACCCCAGAAAGGGCAAATCTCTAATTAGATTCGCCCTTTCTGGCACTTTGCCCGTCTATTCCCATTGCCCTGTAGCGGTGGCGAATGGGTTAATAATCTGGCGTTAATGTCACCTTAGTATTGAAAGGTGACCTTAAGGCAGGTTAATAATTGATAGCTGTCAATTAGACAACTATCAATTATTAATCCTATTGTATGAAAGAAAAATCAAACACACACAGTTTAATAAAAAATAAGTTTAATTAAATAATCACACAGTTTTTGACCATATTTTATTTTACACTTAATCAGTGCGAAGCCATTGATCTCCTAAAATAAAGAAAAAAAAATAAAACAACATTATTCTTACCTATTCCGCTGATCTGTCACGTCCCACGCTGTAATCCTTCACAAAGGGTTAACTAGCTTTGAGCCAAGCAGTGCAAGTAATCCTGCATGCTCAGCTCAAAGCTCCTGAATGAATAAGTTCCTCTCCTGGCGACAGGAGAGGATGTGTTTCATGAATGAAGCTTAATTGATTGTGTCCACTTTCCCTTTAGGTCAGGTCACTAAAGTTAAATTGCCAATAAATCAATTAAGCTCCATTCATGAATCTATTCCTCTACTTTCGCTGGGAGAGGAACTTATTCATTCATGGGGAATACAGGTCTGAGACAGCATTATTAGCTCTCTGCGACCTGTAACCTGTTAACCCTTTCTGATGGATTACACCGTGGGACCTGACTGTACATCGGATTGGTAAGTATAATTTTGCTTTTTTATTTTATTTTTATTACAGGAAATGGTTTTAGCAGGAAAATAAAATATGGTAAAAAACTGTGTGATTATTTAATTAAACTTATTTTTTATTAAACTGTGTGTGTTTGATTTTTCTTTCATACAATAGGATTAATAATTGATAGTTGTCTAATTGACAGCTATCAATTATTAACCTGCCTTAAGGTCACCTTTCAATACTAAGGTGACATTAACGCCAGATTATTAACCCATTTGCCACCGCTACAGGGCAATGGGAATAGACGGGCAAAGTGCCAGAAAGGGCGAATCTAATTAGAGATTTGCCCTTTCTGGGGTGTCTGGGGGCAGATGTTAGTAGCCAGGGGGGGCACAAAAAAAATGTACCCTCCCTAGGCTATTATTATCTGCCCCCACTCGCTTGCTTTGTCTGTCTGGTGGAGAAAATACAGCGGGAGCCCACGCATTTTTTTTCAACGAATTTACACCTTTAATTAACCCCTACATGTCTGAAATTTAGCACACATATACTCATGTAATTGTATGTTTCAAACATATATAAAAATACATGAAATTACATGGTTAAATGTGTGGAAACAATGTATCATTTCATGTCGGCTTCTGTGATTTCACTGAAGCCGGCAATTGAATTAGCGGCTATAACAGTATGTAGAAGTCTAGGAACTATAAATATATATATATATACATGTCACAATGACATATATATATATATATATATATGTGTTCTATGTGTATATATCTATTCTTTCTTTTGTGATTTAAATACTATTCTTTTGGATCCATTATATGTCAGTTTTGCAAGCCTGCGAGAAAATCTCGCAAGTCGGATGAAAATCGGATGTTACAAGGTACACACACATGCGATTAAATCGCATCTTTGAAGGAAAATCGGATGACAGAAGGATGTGTGATGTTTTTATTTTGATCCGATTGTCGACCGTCTAAAACGGACCGATTTTTTGTGGTTGTGTGTGACTCCGGCCTAACACTACTTAAAGCAATTTTTCTCATGATATGCTATAAATTAAGATTAACAATGGGGCTTTTGGTAGTCTGTGTCAAACCCAAAAGTGCCTCCCATGTTCTTAGCTCTTCTGTCTTCTACTCCTGGAACCATTACTTGCTAGAGGAGCAGATAGAGCAACTGGCAGCTTCAAGCTTGTTAGTGTCAAGCGAGAAAACAAAGCAATAACCATCAGTTAGGACCAGAAATGTCGCCATACTTGGCTCGTCAATAAGTAATGTCTCCCTTTGCAGCTCGGCCAGCTGAATATTGTGACATTTCTCGCTTCCGTTATGACAAACAGACTGTTCCTCTTTCTGTTCGATCAGACAAGCATAATTATTTTTGGTCACTCTGAGCACTAACGTATGTGCAAGTGAATACAAGTGATTTTCCACACGGACTGATAGTTCATGTAGAAATATTGCATCCGGTCAGTCTTACAAATCAGAATCGTGCATGATAGAGCTGCAAGTTCCTGCACCCGTCCGTGTTGTGGACTCACACAAGGAGCTGCACGCAGAGGCGGCCATGTCCGCAATTAGCCCAATTTTAACAGCGGCCATCTGACCCTGACCTAACAGTTACGAGAATCATAGAAAATAACTAAATAGAGAAACATAAGAAACAGCCAGAAAAAAAACAGATTCAAAAGGCTGAGGGGATATTGAGATTTTGGCATTCTCCGGCTAACTTTGTGTTGAATTGAGGCAATTCACTCCCCCGATGACGACCACATATGATAATAAATGCACGACCTGGCACTGGATTCAAGTTAGGCTTCTTGGCACGAACAAGGAAGATGATACTAGATAAAATAATAATAACAATAATAATAGTAATAAAGCTAGAAGTTTACATAATTTTCAGTAACATATGTGGACTCAAAAAGTATACACTGGGATAAGTCGGGTCTGATTGGGCTAAATTGGAGTGATTAACTGACGTAATTAGTGCTCATGTTACAAGCTGAAATTCACAACAGCACTGTAGTAATTAAGTGTAAATAAGCGAAGACAAATCATGATGGAAGGAGGATATTACCATAATAAAGTAACCTCACAAAATAATGGATCACTTCTATGCTGAGAGCAGGCTGGGAGAAATCCAATTAAGTTCTCCTGTCCAGCTGACTTTCCAATCCTCAGACTTGTACAATTCCCCTGTGTAGGCATTTTCGTTAAGAAGATGCTAACCACTTCTTCAAAGGCAATTACAGGAGTGAGTTGCTGCATAGTCCAAAACATTTATACAAGATTTTAAAGAATATCATACAAGTACTATATATAAACTATATATTTAAAGAAAATCTAATTGTTTCCCTTCATTGCTATTTTGCAAATATATGTGTGTGTCTATTTATAGGCTGTGTTCTGTTGATCACCCATTTTTATTCTTTGTTCTATTGTCATTAGGTCCCAATATCATGTAAATATATTTATCGCCTGAGCTCTATATTCATAATGTATTTTTATGCCAGACATTACTGTAATGATCTCACAATAGTGTGCATACAGTACATTTGTAGGTCGTGTTTCAGTGTGACTTGATAATAGTAAATGTTTTCAGGCCATATTGTGTTAACATTACATCAAAATTGTATGTGGTGATGTATTTAGAGGCTGTGTTCTTCTATGAGCATGAGTGTATATTTAGTTTATCTTCTATTGTAATGTCACAATAATATATTTTTCTTTGTGTTTCATGTGTGTAAATAAATATAGTATGTTTATATGCAACAATTGTGTGTGCTTAGGTCTATGTTATACTCTATTCATCTGTGTGTTGTTTACTTACAATGAAAGTTTTATCACTAAGACATTATCATTGCTGCCCATGCCAAGTTGTCCGCCTCCACCCCTACTGTGATAAGTAGCTCACTGTCAATAAACAATGTACATAGAGGGTCTGGTGTCGGCGGGGTTAGCTTTCTCACCTCTGCTGTATCCTTCATCTAAGAACTTTGTCACAACTGCTGCAATCAGTAAACGAAATGATACATCGTTAGAATTAGGGTCTCTTGTCCTAACTCACTGTTTCCCAAACTCCAGTCCTCGCGGCCCCATGGGTCATGTTTTCAGGATTTCCTTTGTATTGCCCAGATGGTGGAAATATCATCAAGGCATCAGGAATTCTCTCACCTGTGCAACACTATGGAAATCCTGAAAACATGACCCGTGGGGGCCGCGAGGACTGGAGTTTGGGAAACACTGTCCACATTATGCTGCTCTCAGATGTGGTAGCCAAAACCTGGTGACAGATTCAGTGGGAAGACAGTTAGTTTGTGTATGCTGTTTCCTCCTTGAATAGGTTGGATGATGCTAGCTAAAGAGCATAGTACCAGTGAGAAGCAGACTTCTCACTACATGGTTATTGGGGGTACTGCATAGGAAAAAATGTTTATTCAGGGGGAACTATAATGACACTGTTTTTTAAGTTGGCACGTGCTGCAGAAGGCCGGAGAAGAGAGATATTTGAATAATTAATTGCCCCTCAGTATATTCCATGTACAAAATATGACCCACACACTGTCCCTATTATGGTACATGTCCTTCACACTGCCCTCTCCTTTCCTTACTGGGCGCCCTCCTCACACTGTCCTCTCACGCTGTGTCTCCCTCTAGGGCCAAGTCGCTAAACTGTGCTCCCTCACCACGCTTCCCCTCCTTCTCTTACTATCCTTCCTGGCTGTGCCCTTACACTGTTTTCCAATGCTATACCCCCACACACACACCCCTCAGTTTTTATTCTGTGCCCACTTACACTCTTCTCCACATACTGTCTCCTCACACTATTCCCCTCAATAGCCTCCTCACACATTTACCCCTCCCTCCTCATACATTTACCCTCTCTCTCTCCATACGGCCTCCTCACACATCCCCTCGACTCCTCATACTGTGTCTGCACCCATTCAGTAACCCTCGCTCCCCATACTGTGTCCGCAAATTTTTCCCCCTCATCCCTAATACTGTGTCTGCACCCATTCCGCCACTCACCATACTGTATCCACATACATCCCCCAACTCACCATATTGTCTGCACCCACCCCCCCACTCCCCATACTGTGTCTATATCCATCCCTCATACTGTTTCCTCATACAAGGAAAAAAATGCAGCATGTGCACAAAAATTGCGGAATTCATTCTAATGAAAGAATGCTTCCTGCATGTTTTTTAAGCGTTTTTGCAGCGGAAAATCGCAGCAAAAATGCGAAAAAACATGAAAAATCCGCAACGTGTGCACATAGCCTAAATCTCTTCCACAGAGTAAATCTACCCCCCACACACAGTAAATTTCCCCCACCTTAAATCTTCCACCCTCCACTACATTTACTCTTCGTAATCTTAAGCTCCACTTAACACCAATGTTCTTCGTGCCAGCAAGTGACCTTAGCAGCGTGATCACATGGCCTGATCACGCTGCTAACGTCGCTCTGAACCGATGCTCAGAGCTTCATTCATCACTAGGAGCCCGTGCGCTGCATCTTCTGTGAGCCAGCTGTCAGCTTGACAGCCGGATTAGAGAACGGTCGACTCCTAATCAAAGGGCTGCAAAATGAAACCACCAGGGGAGACACTTCGAATTGCTGCAATAGGCGACCCAACTGCGCCACCTGTTCCTGTTGGCTCCACCTGGGGAACATACCCCTGCTGCGCCCCTTAGATATGCTTCTGGTTTAGGATCATTATCCATTGTAGAAGCCATCCTCTTTTCAACTTCAGCTTTTTTACGTCATGTTTGCATCAAGAATTTGTTGAAATTTCATTGAATCGTTTCTTCCCTCTACCCGTGAAATGTTCCCATTGCCATTGGCTGCAACACAACCCCAAAGCATCATTGATTCACCCCCATGCTTAATTGTTGGCAAGATGTTCTTTTCCTGAAATTTTGTGCCCTTTTTTCTCCACACACACTTTTGATCGTTGTAGCCAAAGAGTTCTATTTTAACCTCATCGGTCCACAGGACTTGTTTCCAAACTGCATCAGGCTTGTTTAGATGTTCTTTTACATACTTCTGACTCTGAATTTTATGGTGAGGATGCAGGAGAGGTTTTCTTCTCATGACTCTTCCACAAAGGCATATTTGAGCAGGTGTCTCTGAACAGTAAAATAATGTACAACTCCAGAGTCTGCAAAATCTTTCTGAATGTCTTTTGCAGTCAAGCAGGGTTTCTGATTTGCCTCTCTAGCAATCCTATGAGCAGCTCTCACTAAAATTTAGCATGGTCCTCCAGACCTTATCTTGACCTCCACTGTTCCTGTTAACTGCCATTTCTTAATTACATTTCGAACTGAGGAAAGGGCAACTTAAAAACGCATTACTATATTCTTATCATCTTCTCCTGGTTTTGTGGGCCTCCATTCATTTTCAGAGTGCTAAGCAGCTGCTTAGAAGAACCCAAGGCTGCTTTTTTTTGGAACAAGGTTAGGGGAGGCTGGGTTTTTATAAAGCTGGGAAGTCTGCATCACCTGACCTTTCCTAACAATGACTGTAAAAAAGCTATAATGCTAACAGGTTAATTGAGGTCTGAAACCTTGGTCAAAGTTATCTGACTTAGTGATAAGCACTGCCGTAATACCTTTGACACAAGTAGGAATCTGTTAAACACACTTTGGTGGAGGCAAAATATACCTGGACCCTCGGGTGCTCGCCCAAAGAAAAACAGTGCTATAAGTCCATGTATGAAGAATGAAGGGTGGCACTCAACGGTCCATAAAATAAACGTTTTATTTCAATCCATTAAAACATCTGCGGCAGGACTGTGGAGAGCGGAGTGCGAGGACGAAGGCTATCTGAGCATACAAATCTCCAAGGGACCCCAAACTTTTTCATTGGTCCATTTTTCTTTTTGTCATTTTTAAAATGTAAAAACTGACTATATATATATATTTTTTTTGCCTAAAATGCAAAGGAAATGTGTCATCTTTAACTTTAGCCCTTTTAGAGTTCATTTCATCTTCAATTTGCTTAACTGTTCACAATAACAATAATTTTGACCAGGGTGCACAAACTTTTACATGCCACTGTATATATATATATATATATATATATATATATATATATCCTCACTCCACGACACAGACACTGCCACTAGTTTCTACAATGCCACTCTTGCATCAGCCATCGACTCGGTCACCCCTGTCATGCATAACAGACTGCGACAAATCAATAGACAACCCTGGCACAATAACACCACAAAAAGCTTCGGCAAGCATCTAGAATTGCTGAACGGCGCTGGAAGAAAACGTATTCACAAGACGACTTCACTGCACTCAAACAAGCAACACTTGCATTCAAATCAGCTCTCACCTCTGCTAAACAGGCCTACTTTACATCCTTTGTATCTTCCTTATCCCACAACCCCAAACAATTGTTCAATACTTTTAACTCCCTCCTCCGCCCACCACTGCCCCCTCCTACCTCCTTCATCTCTGCTGAGGACTTCGCCATGCACTTCAAAAACAAGATAGACCAAACACGGCAAGTCTTTATTATTCAACCACCACAACCCCTTTGTATATCTGACCAATGCCCAAACCCCATAACCTCCTTACCCAACATCACAGAAGGGGAGCTTGCTCATCTTCTCTACAAATCACACCTCACCACTTGTGCACTCGACCCGATCCCATCCCACCTCCTCCCCACCACTCTTATCCCATCCCTAACCCACCTCTTCAATCTATCACTAACTTCTGGTACCTTCCCTTCTGCTTTCAAACATGCCACAATCACGCCTATCCTCAAAAAGCCAACACTCGACCCAACCGCTATGTCCAGCTATTGCCCAATATCGCTGCTCCCACTCGCTTCCAAACTCCTGGAACAGCACGTCCACGCTGAACTTTCCTCCCATCTCTCATCTAACTTGCTCTTTGACAATCTACAATCTGGTTTCCGCCCCCATCACTTCACTGAGAGCCCTGACCAAAATTACTAACGACCTACTCACAGCCAAAGCTAACGGACAATACTCTATACTCCTCCTTCTTGACCTGTCCTCTCCTTTCGACACAGTTGACCACTGCCTTCTACTACAGATTCTCTCCTCCTTTGACATCAAGGACCTTGCCCTATCCTGGATCTCCTCATACCTTTCCAACCGCACATTCAGCGTCTCCCACTCCCACACTACCTCCTCGTCCCACCCTCTCTCTCTGTTGGAGTCCCCCAAGGCTCTGTTCTAGGACCCCTACTCTTCTCAATCTATACAGTCATGGCCAAAAGTTTTGAGAATGACACAAATATTATATTTTCACATGATCTGCTGCCCTCTGGTTTTTATGTGTGTTTGACAGATGTTTTTATCACAGACAAAAATATAATTGCAAGCATATGAGTAACAAAAGCTTATATTGACAGTTAAAATGAGTTAATGCAGCAAGTCAATATTTGCAGTGTTGACTCTTCTTCTTCAGGACCTCTGCAATTCTCCCTGGCATGCTCTCAATCAATTTCTGGACCAAATTCTGACTGATAGCAGTCCATTCTTGCACAATCAATGCTTTCATTTTGTCAGAATTTTTAGGTTTTTGTTTGTCCACCCGTCTCTTGATGATTGACCACAAGATCTCAATGGGATTAAGATCTGGGGAGTTTCCAGGCCATGGACCCAAAATCTCTGTTTTGTTCCCTGAGCCATTTAGTTATCACCTTTGCTTTATGGCAAGGTGCTCCATCATGCTGGAAAAGGCATTGTTGATCGCCAAACTGCTCTTGGAGGGTTGGGAGAAGTTACTCTTGGAGGACATTCTGGTACCATTCTTTATTCATGGCTGTGTTTTTAGGCAAGACTGTGAGAGAGCCGATTCCCTTGGCTGAGAAGCAACCCCACACATGAATGGTTTCAGGATGCTTAACAGTTGGCATGAGACAAGACTGGTGGTAGCGCTCACCTTGTCTTCTCCGAATGAGGCGTTTTCCTGATGTCCCAAACAATCGAAAAGGGGATTCATCAGAGAAAATAACTTTACCCCAGTCCTCAGCAGTCCACTGCCTGTACCTTTTGCAGAATATCAGTCTGTCCTTGATGTTTTTTCTGGAGAGAAGTGGCTTCTTTGCTGCCCTCCTTGAGACCAGGCCTTGCTCCAAGAGTCTCCGCCTCACAGTGCGTGCAGATGCACTCACACCTGCCTGCTGCCATTCCTGAGCAAGCTCTGCACTGCTGGTAGCCAGATCCCGCAGCTGAAACACTTAAGAGACGGTCCTGGTGCTTGCTGGTCTTTCTTGGGCGCCCTCTAGCCTTTTTGGCAACAATGGAACCTCTCTCCTTGAAGTTCTTGATGATGTGATAGATTGTTGACTGAGGTGCAATCTTTCTAGCTGCGATACTCTTCCCTGTTAGGTCATTTTTGTGCATTGCAATGATGACTGCACGTGTTTCTTTAGAGATAACTATGGTTAACAGAAGAGAAGCAATGATGCCAAGCACCAGACTCCTTTTAAAGTGTCCAGTGATGTCATTCTTACTTAATCATGACAGATTGATCTCCAGCCATGTCCTCATCAACACCCACACCTGTGTTAATGGAGCAATCACTGAAAAGAGGTTAGCTGGTCCTTTTAAGGCAGGGCTGCAATGATGTTGAAATGTGTTTTTGGGGATAAAGTTCATTTTCTAGCCAAATATTGACTTTGCAAGTAATTGCTGTTAAGCTGATCACTCTTTATAACATTCTGGAGTAAATTAATATTTGTATCATTCTCAAAACTTTTGGCCATGACTGTATATCTCTTGTAGTCTGATATTGTCCAAATGAAGTGTACCATCCACTTGTCAAATCCAACTCAGAAAGATGGTGTTGATTATAGATTGTGGGGGGCATCCCAGCAGTGGTGAGGATTGGGGAACAGCTCATGATCTATACTCCTCTATGTACACTTGGACTGGGGCAACTCATAAAGTCCCACGGATTCCAGTACCACCTTTATGCTGATGACACTCAGATCTACCTCTCTGGCCCAGACATCACCTCTCTGCTGTCCAGAATCCCTGAGTGTCTATCAGCCATATCCTCCGTCTTCTCCTCCCGCTTGTGCATGCCCTCAACATCCTTTTCTCTGGCCTCCCTGCTAACACCCTCGCACCTCTCCAGTCCATCCTTAACTCTGCTGCCCGACTAATTCATCTCTCTCCTCGCTACTCCTCCGCATCTCCCCTCTGCAAATCTCTTCACTGGCTCCCATTCCCTCAGCGAATCCAATTCAAATTACTAATACTGACCTACAAGGCCATCTATAACCTGTCTCCCCCATATGTCTCTGAACTAATCTCCCGATACCTTCCCTCACGTAATCTCCGGTCCTCCCAAGACCTCCTTCTCTCCTCCACACTTATTCGCTCCTCACCCAACCGCCTCCAAGACTTCTCCCGAATATCCCCCATCCTCTGGAATTCTTTGCCCCAACACGTCCGACTATCAACCACTCTCGGATCCTTCAGATGTAACCTGATAACCCACCTCTTCAGGAAAGCCTATAGCCTGCAATGACCCCGCTGCTTCCTCACCACTACCGGAGATATCGCCTCAACCAACACTGGAACTGCTGCAATCCCCCAACCTGCTGTCTCCGTCCCCCTTGTAGAATGTAAGCCCGAAAGGGCAGGGTCCTCTCCCCTCTGTACCAGTCTGTGATTGTTAGTTTGTTTACTGTAAGTGATATCTGTAATTTGTATGTAATCCCTTCTCATGTACAGCACCATGGAATCAATGGTGCTATACAAATAAATAATAATAAAAATAATATTATATATATGGTTTGCAGAAAGGGGCATGGCCTTAAAAAGGAGCATGTTTCCCTCATGCAAACTGGAAACCTGTCGTTTGAATTCCACACCTGGATGCGCTCTATTCTAACGATGACGCAGTAGCATTTGCTTACAGGTTGTACTGTTAGTATATAACATCAGGTGTGATACCATGTGATAGTAGTGTGTAAAAATGTTTAAAAAAATACTACCTAGAGCTACTGAAACTCTTTTGCGCTCATCAGGGTTGTGACATGCATTACATGATATGATAGCATTCCCTGTTTAGTTTTACAATTTGCTGTGGGAAAATCTTGTAGCTTTTTTACATTTTCCCAAATGTTGCCAACATTTCATTTATATGTATATTCTTTAAAAAAAAATCTCCTGTAATACCTCTTTTAACAATGGCATCATTTTCCATCTAAGCAATGGTAAGATTAACATATAATAGGGAAGGAGTTCACAACATATTTTATGTGATCACAATTTTAGTGCCAGCTCTTCTCCATCTACTGTCACATAACTCGCTGTTATTCATTTCACTCTTCCAGATAGGAACTAAGCACATTTTTCTTTTCATAGATGAAAAATATCCTGGGTTCCCTGTCAAGTAATGCACTGGCTCCTTCAATCACCCCTAAGGCAGGCACAGCTAATTACATGTAATTGTGGAAATTGTATTAGCATATTGAAATGGTGACCTAAATAATGTCATCAAATAGGTTTTATTTTAGCACATCTTGACTCAGTGTCCATTTACTCCAATTTTACTGTGATTATATTTTGACTATTTAACAATTTCCACTCATAAGGAATTGTCCAGTGAAGATAATTTATCACCTATCCATAAGAAACCTATTGAATGGTGAGGGTCCGACTACTCAGACGTGCATTAATTAGCACAATGTGGCATTTTTCTCCCCAACAGGACACACATATCCCCATTAGGGCTCGTTCACACAACCAATTTTCTTGTATGAATGCTATCCATGGTTTTCACAAATAGCATCTATAATATTCTATGGGGCTGTGCACATGTCCATTTTTTTTCCACGGACCGAGCGGTCCACGGAAAAAATTGGAAACGTCAGATTTTGATAGAAGTGCCTGATCAAAGTCAGCAATGCTAGTCTATGGGTGGAGAAACTTTATATTTTCTCTCTTCATCCTAGAAAAACTGATGCCACTCTGATCAAACTCTGATCAGAATAATCAGGTTATTATTCTCGGTTGTGGAAAAATCAGTTGTGTGAACCTACCCTTAGAAAGGAGCAGGAGTGGATGTGCCTAAATCATAGTCATAGAATGGTTGGACGGAACCTCCAGGGTCATCGTGTCGAACCCCCTGCTCAATGCAGGATTCACTAAACCATCTCAAACAGATGTCTGTCCAGCCTCTGTGTGAAGACTTCCATTGAAGGAGAACTCACCACCTCTAATGGCAGCCTGTTCCACTCATTGATCACCCTCAATGTTAAAAAGTTTTTTCTGATACCTAATCTGTATCTTCTCTCTTTCAGTTTCATTCCATTGCTTCTTGTGTTTCCATGTGGAAATGAGAATAATGATGATCCCTCTACACTGTGACATTCCTTCAGATATTTGTAGAAAGCTATTAAGTCTCCTCTTCGCCTTCTTTTTTGCAAGCTAAACATTTCCAGATCCTGTAACCGTTCCTCATAGGACATACTTTGCAGTCCACTCACCATGCTGGTAGCTCTTCTCTGAACTTGCTCCAGTTTTTCAGTGACTTTTTTAAAATGTTGCTCCATTTATTCTTTATGGTGCTGCCAAGCGATGTGCTCAGCCTTTTACAGCCGCTCAGCTTTTTAAGCTTTGAATAAGACAAAAAGTAAAAGCTCAACTACAGAAAATCTAAGGATAGTTTATTGAAAGGTACAGATCCCTAAATGATACAGGGGCAAGACAAGCTGTCTTGATGCCCAAAATAAAAATTAAATTGTATAGTATATACTTATCACATGCCATAAAAGCAAAGAGTCCTGATTATGGCTTATCCTGCTCTCACCTTCTAACGCTCTGTCTGCTACTCCTCATCGCTGGCGATGTATCCCCAAATCCTGGCCCTCCTCATCACATCCCCACACTCATTTCTAACACCCTGCCACGATCTTCCACACGTTTTTGCAACCCTGTCAACCTCATACCTATCCATCCCCACCCCCCTCCCCCAGTCCCCCTACCCGGAGCACTATGGAACGCACGCTCCGTCTGCAATAAACTGTCATTTGTCCACGACCTCTTTATCACCAACAAACTCTCCTTCCTTGCCATCACTGAAACCTGGCTCACCCCCTCTGACACAGCCTCTCCAGCTGCGCTCTCCTATGGCGGATTTCATCTTTCTCACACCCCTCGCCCCAGCAACAAACGTGGTGGAGGAGTTGGCTTACTCCTGTCTGATACCTGCTCCTTTACCCCTATTCAAATTCCACCCTCCGCTGCTATTCCCTCGTTCGAAGTGCACTCCGTCCGCATCTATTCCCCCTCCAACTGGCTGTCATTTACCGCCCCCCGGAACTAGCCATCTCCACCTTTCTCGACCACTTCACCACCTGGCTACTCCATTTCCTCTCTGCTGACATCCCCACCATCATCATGGGCGATTTCAACATCCCCATTGACACTTCCACCCCGGCTACCTCTAAACTTCTTTCGCTCACAGCTTCCCTTGGCCTCACTCAATGGTCCTCTGTGGCCACTCACAAAGGCGGTCACACGCTGGACCTTATCTTCACCCGTCTCTGTTCCCTCACTAATCTCACTAACTCCCCACTCCCCCTGTCTGACCACAACCTACTGACATTCTCTTCCCTCTCCTCTGTTAGTACGCATCCCCCACTCCACAAACTCACCCACCCTCGCAGAAATCTCAAACACCTCAATTTACAATCGCTCTCTGAGTCCCTCCTCCCTCTCACAGACATAGCCTCACTTAATGACACAGATGCTGCTGCCACATTTTATAACACCACAATAAAAACCACACTTGATTCGGCCGCCCCCCTCATGCAGAGCAAAACTCGTACAATCAACAGGCAGCCCTGGCTGACCGGCCTGACCAAAGAACTGAGACGGGCTTCCAGGGTTACCGAGCGGAGATGGAAGAGAACCCACTCCATCGAGCACTTCAACGCATACAAGCAGTCCCTTGCCAGCTTCAAGTCCACGCTCTCTGCCGCAAAACAAACTTACTTTGCATCTCTCATATCCTCCCTGTCTCACAACCCTAAACAGCTCTTCAACACTTTCAATTCTCTACTCCATCCCACAGCACCTCCTCCCTCTCCTCTCATTTCTGCCGAAGACTTTGCCTCCTTCTTTAAGCAAAAGATTGATACTATCAGAGAAGGCTTTGGCCCGCAGCCCCCAATGCCCCTCTTAGCCACTCAGCCCTGTTCTTCCAAAACCAGCTTCACCACCATGACAGAAGATCAGCTCTCCACTCTCCTGTCAAGATCACACCTCACCACTTGCGCGCTTGACCCACTCCCGTCCCACCTCATCCCTAACCTTGCCACAGTCTTCATCCCTACTCTCACACACCTCTTCAACCTTTCACTTACAAATGGTGTCTTTCCTTCATCCTTCAAACATGCCTCAATCACCCCGATCCTCAAAAGCCCTCCCTCGACCCATCCTCAGCGTCTAGCTATCGCCCGATATCTCTTCTCCCCTTCGCCTCAAAACTACTGGAACAGCATGTATATCTTGAACTGTCCTCCCACCTTTCCTCCTGCTCCCTCTTTGACCGGTTACAATCAGGCTTTCGACCGCATCACTCAACTGAAACTGCCCTAACTAAAGTCACCAACGACCTACTAACCGCCAAGAGCAAGCGACACTACTCTGTCCTCCTTCTCCTGGACCTGTCTTCTGCCTTTGACACCGTAGACCATTCCCTCCTCCTACAGATTCTCTCATCTCTTGGCATCACAGACTTGGCCCTATCCTGGATCTCATCATACCTAACAGACCGAACTTTTAGTGTCTCCCTCTCACACACCACCTCCTCACCTCGCCCCCTGTCTGTCGGTGTTCCCCAAGGCTCAGTCCTAGGACCCCTACTCTTCTCCATCTACACCTTTGGCCTGGGACAGCTCATAGAATCCCATGGCTTGCAGTATCACCTCTACGCCGATGACACGCAGATCTACCTATCTGGACCTGACCTCACCTCCCTACTGACCAAAATCCCACAGTGTCTGTCTGCTATCTCAGCCTTCTTTTCTGCTCGCTTTCTCAAACTGAACATGGACAAAACAGAATTCATCATCTTTCCCCCACCTCATTCTACCCCTCCACCAGGCCTATCCATCAATGTCAATGGCTGCTCGCTTTCCCCAGTCCCACATGCTCGGTGCCTTGGGGTGATCATCGACTCTGCCCTCTCTTTCAAACCACATATCCAAGCCCTCGCCACCTCCTGCCGCCTCAAACTCAAAAATATTTCCCGGATCCGCTCATTCCTCAACCATGAAACCACAAAAACACTAGTGCACGCCCTTATCTCCCGCCTCGACTACTGCAACCTCCTACTGTCTGGCCTCCCCTCTAGCACTCTGGCACCACTCCAGTCCATCCTACACTCTGCTGCATGACTAATCCACCTGTCTTCCCGCTATTCCCCAGCCTCCCCACTATGCCAGGCCCTTCACTGGCTTCCTATTGCCCAGAGGCTCCAGTTCAAAACCTTAACCATGACATACAAAGCCATCCACAACCTTTCTCCTCCATACATCTGTGACATGGTCTCCCGCTACCTACCTACACGCAACCTTCGATCCTCTCAAGATCTCCTTCTCGACTCCCCCCTCATCTCTTCTTCCCACAACCGCATACAAGACTTCTCCCGGCTTCCCCCATACTCTGGAACTCCCTGCCGCAAAACATCAGACTTTCACCAACAACGGAGACCTTCAAGAAAAACCTGAAGACCCACCTGTTCCGACAAGCCTACAACCTGCAATGATCCTCAGTCTACTGAACCATCGCACGACCAGCTCTACCCTCTCCTAGTGTATTCTCACCCATCCCTGTAGACTGTGAGCCCTCGCGGGCAGGGTCCTCTCTCCTTCTGTACTTGTGTGTCCCTTGTCTAGCACATGTTTATTGTATCTGTCTATATTTTTCCCTTTTCATATGTAAAGCGCCATGGAATAAATGGCGCTATATAAATGTATAATAATAATAATAATAATTTTGCTAGGACAGCCCCATAGGCCTCCCCATAGTCTTCCCCATAGTGGCTAGTGTTGGTAGATCATTTACAATATTTTAAAGGGGTTGTCCATTACTGGATAAACCCCTCTTAACGCTACAGTGCCAGGGATAAAATAAAATAAAAAAAACACATATTCTCTTCTGGCGACATCAGCACTGAATTTCCTAACAGTCACATGATATTGTTATGTCACATGACTGCTGCAGCTAGTCAGCGGCTGGTATCGTCACACTTTCATCAGACGGAACAATAGCAATGTCATGGGACCACCAGAAGACACAGCAACCAACGTATCAGTATAATACACACATAAGGTGGCTGCAGAGGAGCTGTATAGAGATGTTGGTAACTTGCACACCTATGTTTTAGGTGTATCGGCTTCCTAGGTAGGCGCCTACCCATTAATGCAGTCCTGTGCAGTGAAAAACTGCAGTAAAAATTGACTTTCTGAAAGTTTGAAAATCTGAACTGCAGTTTAATTTTCATATGAGAAAGTCCTGCAACGTGTGAATGAGGTTTGTGAAATTTTATGCATTTGCTTTATGCAGGATTGCAGCTATTCACACATGAAGTTTTTGTGGTAATTTGTGGTGCAGTTTTTAGAGCCAAAGTTAGAAAGGAGATTAGTGATAAGCGAGCGTGTTCAGATATTGCGCTATCCAAGCATGCTCGGGTGTTATCTGAGTATCTTGGGCGTGTTCGAGTTATATGTTAGAGTCTGCGGGTGCATATCTTATCTGTTAGACAGCCACAGCACATGCGGGGATTGCCTATCTGTTAGGCCGCAGGGACTTGAACATATTACTGGAGCACGCCAGAGATACTCAGATAACACCCAAGCATGCTCGAATAACACCTTATCCAAGCACGCTCGCTAATCACCAAAGGGGATTCAAAAAGAAGACCAGATTTGACAGATGACTGATGTATTTTTATACTTTCCTGGCTGATTCCAGATTTATAGCAGCTTCTCCAAATATGACCGCCTCCATGATGGTCTGGTTACATATTTTCTACGTCGGGGGGCAGAGCACTGCACAGTATATGCAATGCATTATGCATCGGGGCTGTGTACAGTTTCACCTAACAAATACTGTAAGTTATTAACTCTGTTTTTTAACCTTTTTTTAATTATTTTTGTATATATGGTGTAGCCAATAGCTATCACAACTATACCAAATACATTTTGAATCTACTCACGGTCTACGGAGATTGTCCTCTTATCGATGAAAATCCCATCATCCTTTCTCACCTTCACAATTCTGTTACAATATTTGGGATTCCTCTCTTTTATTATCTGTTCCTTGTTACTTTTTACTTTGCGTTAGCATGTGGGTGGGGGCAAAATACAAAATCCTGCACAGAAGTCCATGTCACCTGAGCCTGACAGCTGCGTATGATGCCACCTTAGATGTCTTCTACCTGTGGGAGAAGTGATTCATTCCTGGAACAATGCAGTCTCAGACTGTTTACAGACCTTGAGATGCATTTGTGCAGTATTGTGGTTATGCTCCTTCTAGGAAAAAAGATAATTTGCAATTGTAATATGCTTTTTTGCGTCCTGCTAACATTACGTCTCCTACAACACAATGGATGCAATATTCTGTTTAGCCTGCACTGATTTGATGCATTTTGCTCGTTTTATGTATTCGCTCAGCTGTTTTCTCCTCCGTCAGGTTTATCTTGTTTCCAGCCAAACATCTCATCAGCGCAGGTATTGTTGCACGTTGTCTGAGGTTTATTTTAGAAGGATTTCCATTACTTTCAGTTGCTGTACAATATTTTTTTGAAGCGTTTTTTTATCTGTCTCTCGGACTTAAAAAGTACGGTACTTTATGATGTTCTTACCATTTGGAGAAAAGACTACGCTATCAAACTTCTGATGACTCAGGTGTAAATATAGTAGGTGGAATGTTCAGCTGCTTTAATATTCATTTTTCTTACTTTTTTTTACCTAATTATTTAAGGGGTGTTCTCAAGTTTGAAAGTTATCTACTATGCAAGGGATAGAGGATAACATTCTTATTACTGGGGGTCTGACCGTCGTGGCCAACAATGATTTAAAAATCTGGACCCATATGAATTGATCGGAAGTCGATCATGCACAAAGCCACTACTTTCCTTCACTAGGAGGGTTGAAGATCGGCCGAGCCCTGCACTTAACATTTTCTGATGCTCCCATTAAGAATGAATGGAGTGGTAGTGCGTATGATCGACCTCTGATCCTTTCAGCCTGGACTCTTCAGAACTCCGGTTCCTGGGATCGGTGGAAGCCATGGAGGTCAAACCCCAGCAATCAGAAAGTTATCCCCTATCATGTGAAATGTATTGCGGCACAGAAATCCACCTGTTCCCTTCATGGCAATACACACCGCTGGCCAATCAGAGACTGGCAGCTGACTTGATCTGTTATAGACCTTCTTACAGCTGCCATACCTGCAGTGGGATTCCATGATCACCTCGCGCAGCACTTCATACAAGTTCTCAGCATCTTTTTGTGTCACCTACTCTATGGGCAATCTGTTTGTTCGAAGAAAGTGTATAATAGACAGAAATGTCATGTATATTTTTCTGTGGATTGCAATTAAAATTATTTTCTGGCATTATACTTGAGTGTCAAGTTCTTCATATATTGGATTACGGATGAGCCCCTACTTTACCTTCAATCAGGAGTGCCTTGTTCTACTATACATGTGAAGTCGGATTGACCATCACAGGTGGTGCATGGCAGTGAGTCATGCGCCGCCCTTGGCTGGCATGGCGAAGTCAACTGCAGGCCTTTGCGCAAGCTACAGAACTGGACACCGTGCGTCATAGGAGCTGAAGAAGGTAAGCTGAATTGTTTATTTGTTTTAAAGGGAACTTGTCACCATTTTTGTGTCATACCAGCTAAAAAATATCATCTAGGTCAGCGTCTGCTATGCATTCCCTAAATACTTATGTAACCCTCTGTCTCCCCCTGTATAGCCCTGAAAATCCTTTTTTATTTCTCCTGCTCTGTATTCTAATCGTGTCCCTCCGATGTGTGTGGCTTCGGGCCACTCCGCTCCTCCTCCCGGCTGCTGCTCGGTGTCCTGTCCTCATCGCTGTGAGAAATTTCCCTCTTGTGCAGTATGCTTTGCCCAACTGCTGGCGAGGCAGAAAAGCAGAAGTGCGCATGCTCAGGCAAACGTATTTCTGGTACATGGAATAGTTCCAGTACATAAGCCGGAAATATGTTTGCCGGTGCATGCGCACTTCTGCTTTTCGACTTTGCCCATAGTTGGGCAAAACATACTGAGCAAGCGCGAGACACAATTTGTCTGCGCAGGCGCCAAATTTTTCACAGAGATCAGGGTAACACAGGAGACATCCACGTCCAGGATGTCGAGCAGCAGCTGGGGAAGGGGTGGAGTGGCCCGACGCCATGCCCATCGGACTGGACAGACCAAATTAATATACAGCGTGGGAGAAAAAAAAAAGTTTTTCAGGGCTATACAGGGGGAAGTGAGGAGGTTACATAAGTATTTACGGAATGCATAGCAGACAATGAGCAAGATGATATATTTTGCTGGAATGACACAAAAATAGTGACAGGTTCCCTTTATATATGTTGGGGAATAGTGGCAGAATGGAGGACATTATTACAGGAAGAGGCCAAGGATGGGGGGCATTATTACTGGAAGGGTCTCAGGATGGGGGACCTTTATACTGGAAGGGACTCAGGTTGTGAGATATTACAGGAAATGGCTCAGGATGGGGGATATTATTACAAGAAGGCGCACAGGATGGGGGATGTTATTATGGGAAGAGGCCAAGGATGGGGGACATCATTGCTGAAGGGGCTCAGGATGAGGGATATTATTACTAGAAGGGGCTCAGGATTGGGGACATTATTACAGGATGGGGGACATTATTACACATATGTCTTTATAGGACCTACAATACTACAAGGGCCAATACATCTGTCCAATATGCAGGTAGGGGCCCAGATCCAAATTTTGCACTGGGGCCCATCAGACTCTAACTACGCCACTGACATTAGTATAAGAACAGTTACAAAGCTACACAAAGGGAATATATTACCTATGTTTTACCATTAACATATATTCTTTTATAACATAAGATTCTTTTACTATTACTGGTTTTTTTTTTGTTTTTTTTTTAATTTTCTGGTAGTAAAGTTTTTGTTCTATTTACTGTACATTACTATAGGGGTAGCCATTTTGCCTGAGCCTCTGCTCACAGCATTTAGAGATATGCTTTACTGCAGCCACATACAGATAGCATGCAATGGACAGGTGATGTTTATTGACTTCTATAAGAGATTGTTGTGGACTTGGTCTGTGATCAGAGCAGAGGTCATTGTGCAGGGAGGTGGAGGTGAGCTGTGATCATCACTTATTGTCAGCCACTGATGAGGCTGAACGGTCCTACTGATGAGTGCAAGATTTCATGGCTTTTTACTTACAGATAATAATTTGGAAATGAAAAAAATCCTACAAAAATGTTAATATATTTGTATAGAATATGAATTTAATCAAAACAATAGTTCACTTTCTGATGAGACTTTCCTTTTAAAGATTTCTGGTGTAGAATTGAAGTCTATTAAAAAAGGAAAAGTCACATTAAAATATGTCTCCTCATGGGTAGACATAGTGATGAGTTACCTTCATGTTTGATAACCCCTTTAATGAAAAGCTAAATGGGCTTTTTATTTACTGTTCCTGAAAGACATAAGGATTAAGTTTGAGGCACCAACTGTCCTTCCTATTCTTAGCAAGTAAGGGCTGTCAAATACATTTACTAAAGCTGATGATCTTTGTGAAACCGGTCGACCATCCAAAATGTATAGAGGCCTACCACCTCCTCTGTCAATGATAAACTGGTCATGAAAAAAGAAGGTCAGGAATGTCGCACTTCTCCCAGCCCAAAAGGATGAACTCCGTAGCCGTTAGGATACAATTTTCTCTATTCAATAAAAGCTTGACGCGTTTCAGGTTCAAACCAACCCCCTGCATCAGGATTAATTCATGTATTTGTCCTGATGATTTGTCTGAATTTGAAACACATCGATCTTTCATTGAATAAAAAAAGAAAATCATACCCTACCCAACACTCTTTAATTCCGTTAGGTACTGTTAATAAATACTTAGCAAGCATCGTGTGAACTTACACACGAACCATTCTGCCAATCAGAACAGATGCAAAAATAACAGTGACAGCTGGAGATTGTGTGATGAAAGGCAAGCCTATGTCTAATTTGATGTTCCCAGCCTATGTTACATCAGGCAAATTAAAAATATCAACTAACAGCATGAGGGGACTGCCCAGAGGCGTCTAGATATGGGATTTATAACGACTTTCAAACCATAAGTGTAAGAAATAAAGCAGAAAATAAAAAAAAAATACAGGATGCGATCTGTAGTGGAAATTATGTGATTACTTCTTAATTAAATCCATGTAAGGTAGAAATTGACTTTGAATTTACACCCAGAAATAATAATCATGATGCCTGCTGTTTTTGTATGCCTTAAGCCATAGCTGGAGTTTTAAAGACTATAAGCTAAAATTAAAGAAAGTCTTCTGTTGAAATTGTGCAAAGCATTTGGCAGTCATGGAAAACCTGGATTAGAGACTGATCTAATAGAATTGTATGCAATGTGCCAAATTTGGCAAATCCTCACCAAAAAAATAATTTTTTGTATAATAAATTCGACGCACAATGCAGGTTGTTTAATTGTACTGAAATTAAGTGTCTAACAGTGTGAGGTTTCCTAGTAGTGTTTGCAGCTTGATTTCATGTGTGGACTCCAAATGTTGGAAGTGAAATGTGTCAGGATTCCATTGTCCTTCTGTGGATTGACCACTAGTGGCTGCTATTGTTCTCTTCGATAAATTGTGCTGCATTTCAATGCTTTACCACTGGAGGCTGCTAATGAGTTTCTGCAATCGCCCTTTACTAAGATGGCCGATGTTGAACCTGTGTCAGCCATCTTGTTTCCTGTTTGGACCTACTTAAAGGGGTATTCCCATCTCCAAGATCCTATTTCTATATGGAGTAGGTGTAATAATATTAGCAAATACCTCCAATTAGAAATGTAGAATAGTTCTTCTGATTTGCTATGTCTCTTTCCTCATGTATAGGCATTGCAGGACCTTAGGTATCCATGAGTACATCCACTGATAGAGTGACAGCTAGTTGCTAGTGGTCGTAACCTTGGATACCTACGGTCCGGCAATGCCTGCACATGAGTAAAGAGACATAAAAATAAAAAAACTATACTACATATTTAATTTATTATTTTATTTATTATTACACCTACTACATATTGGGATAGGATCTTGGAGAAGGGAATACCTCTTTAAAGCCACATGGAACGCTCACCTCACTCATTGCTTGAGTATTGTGTCTAGCCATTAGTCTAGTCCCAGTCTCCAGTCCTGAACTGTCTTACCCAGAATGTTCCCATGTGCTCCTCCAGTATGGTAACAGTGAGAGTGATGGTGTCTGGAGTAGGTAGTCATGGTGCTCCTTCTGGACATATGAATCCTGTGTCTGTTCGCCATTGTCATTATGTAAATGGTAGACTTTGTATATAAATTAAACATATCTATAAGTGGAACTATAAGTACAAAAACAGGCGCAAAAGGAGATATGAGAAGCTGTTACTAGTTGGAAAGATGTCAGTGTGGATTGGGCTGAGTGATAAGCACATTCAGCTGCGTTACCTAATTCTTTGCAGGCATTCAGGAGGAGAATGGGATGTGTGAGAGAGAATCGCACATGGTTTGAATTTGACGGGACCTGATGATTTTGAGAAATACAGAGCGGCGGCTGTATCTGCGTCCTTGACCCTGACTGACAGCCGGCCTCAATGTAGAGGCGGTGTCAGTCAGGGACGGGAGAGCGTTTTACAGCGGCCGCTCTGTATACTGTACTCAGAGTGGTGACTTAACTGGCGTTGCCCCTGTGACTGAGACTGAATGCTGCCGGGAGAATAAAGTTCATTCAACAGTGCAATTTATTTGACAGTTGAAGAAAATGGCGCTTCGGACAGCGCATGCTGTGACTATGCCCGGCGCGTGCGCACTGTTGATGGTGTGTTTGAATACTTCACAAAATGGAAGAGTCCCGCACACTCCCTGCCGGTGAAGCAGTTGCTACTCCAAATGACTTTGCTCCAACCAATGCCCTGGCATGCGTCGGAGCGAGGCTTCAGATAGAAAGACACATCTGCGATTGTTATAGATACCACCACACTCTCCTGCTACCCTTCTGAATAGACATCAGTGATGTCACTAGAGACGAGCAAAAGGTTTGAATGACTAAAATGACAATGTTTTTTTTTCAGCAAAATCACTTGCAAAGAGCTCATAATGGTAACCGGGCATCTCTGAAGCATTTTAGTAGTCTTCCCATTGACTTCTATTGCTAAGTATAGAGCTGCTTCATAGTTTGGCGTTTTTAGAAGCCTGAAGCTATTTAAAAATGATCAAAACATGTCAACGGCAAGTCATTTTTCAATTGATATAAATGGAGAGAATCTTTCAAGCAGTTTTTTTGGTGTTTTTTTGAGTGGAGAAGCACCAAAAACTCTTCAAAAACCTCCATACGCACGTACCCTAACACTGTAGAAAACCCTGCAGATTGTGTGGCACTATATGGTTGTTGAACAGCTATTAATTCTCTCAATATTAATGTTGTGTTGTTATGGATGGCTAAGTGTATATGTGTAAAGTGCTGCAGAGCGGTGGTCGAGACCGAACTGCTGTCCTGTCATGCTCTGGTAATCTACAGAAAAATGTTGTAGGTCCTTGCTGTGTGTTGATGTTGGTGTTGTGTGGGCCATGTGCAAATGCAGGCCGCCTTTAGCTGATGGTATTGGCTGACCAGGACCACGACTTAGGGTGAGTTTCCACGGTCAGGAAACACTGCGTGTTTGGCGCTGTGCGCTGGCGCAGCGCCAAACACGCAGCGTCCAGATGTTACGGCATAGTGGAGGGGATTTCAAGAAATCCCGTCTCCACTATGCGTAACAACACGCAGGCGGGAGACCTGCGTAAACGGACATGCGGCGCGTCTTTTCAGACCGCAGCATGTCCTAGCGTGTTGCGGCGACGGTGCGTCGCTGCAACAGAATTTAACACAGGGCTATGTAGCCCTGCGTTCTTTCCGGAGGTGTTCCGGAGGTGTCCTGAACACCTCCGGAAAGAGCGCGCGTCAGAAAGGGGGCGGGGCTTAGACGGAGCGGAATTTCCGCTCCGTCCAAAGCGCTGTGGTTCCGGACCGTGGAACCACAGCCTGACACAGATCAATGAAGGAAATTGCCGTGCAAACATGGGAACTTTACTGAACTTAATAAGGGTTATGTACAAGGAATAACAAGTGCACAGTCTTAAGCATGTTACATTGACAACAAGAAGCCTTTTCACAGACATCATTTTGTTCCTCTGTGGTCTACTCCAGGGCCGGTGAAGGACACTGCTTCACCTTATTTCTTCACAGCCTAGCTTGTCGCCACAGTAAAGTTCATCGAGTTTTTCTACACCCACTCAGCGGCTCCACATCCTATCGCTATGGACGCCCTGAATGCACTGCTCGGGACCCTCGCTAGTCCAACAGTATCAGTTCTCTTTAGGTCCATATCTTCAATGATTATCAAGCTCAGGGTTTCTCATGACACATCATCATATCCAAGGACCCCTTTAAGGTAGAAGGCCACTCTGTCTCTGCTGTCAGTTCCTGTCTCCTTCTAGCTGCGGATCACACTTTGGCAGCGCTGCACACTCCTGGCTCTCCAACTTCTCACTCCCTCTATTCAGGAAGCAATTTGCGTTCCCTGGCACAGCCCCTCCACTGTGGGCTATTCCCAAATATTAACTGTATCATAACTCTCCCTGTCTCTGCCAGCTACCTGTGTCTGGGCAGATTATAGCTTCATAGTACACTAAGCCTATTACACTTATAAAGCTTATCCTATACTAACACATCCTGTACTGTATATTGCTTACATTACTACATACATTACATAGGCAGACATCTTACACTTCACATGACACACTATGTACACAAGACGCAGGACATTATTCAGATAACACATCACATCATACATAGCACTGAAGTCATCAAGAGGGAGCAGGGCAAGATGTCCATCTCCTTACATATGCACGATGCACGCAACACTTTTTTTTGGGAGGGGGGCAGATTTCACCTGACATCCACCTGAAAAACAGCTTACGGCCGGGGTCACACTTGCGAGTGTCATGTGAGAAATTCGCGTGAGTCTCTTACATCAATACCCAGCACTACCGCCAGCACTCGAACCGGAGTGTGCGGCTACGTAGAAATACATGCAGCCGCACACCCCAGTCCCAAGTGCCGGCGGCAGTGCTGTGTATTGATGCGAGAGACTCACGCGAGTTTCTCGCATGACACTCGCAAGTGTGACCCCGGCCTAAAGCTTTTATCGGTTTCAGGCTTCGAAAGACTGAGCTGTGTGAACATGGCCTTAGGAGCAGCAGTGTTTTACACGTATTGGTGGCTAGAGACTTCGCCTCTCGGAAGCTGCAGGAGACATCTGTAAGGACCCCGAATCTCCACATAGCAGTTGTCCCAGGTGTAATTGCTCCATACAGACTGCAATCTTATGACTGATTTTATCTCGCCGTAGATTTTATGTGCCAGGATGATCACACATATTTATATGGGCACACTAAGGCCTCTTTCACATCTCCGGCGGGCGCCTGGCGGCGCCCCCAGCATTTTGCCGCAGCGCCGCATGTGAAAACCTTTCACACTTCCGGCGGCCAAAATGCGGTTTTTTGCCGGATGGTTTCTGATGCTTGGAGAGATCAGAAACCATCCGGCAAAAACAAAAAACGTTACATGCAGCGTTTTTTCCGGACGCCGCAATGTACATTTGCGCTAATGCATTTCAATGCGAAAAAAGCCGCATGCGGCGCATCAGATTTTCAGATGCGGCGCTGCGGCAAAATGCCGGGGGCGCCGCAAGGCGCCCGCCGGATGTGTGAAACCAGCCTTAGGGAGAAGTGTTTAGGTTATACAAATTGCCCTTCTGTAGCTCTGCGCCCGCAGCACAGTATCTTGGCACTCGGCATTTGTGCATTGGGAGTGTGCAGCTCACTGCTCCTGATAAGTGTCCTAGAAGTCATTACTAAGCACTCCAGTCACAGGATGATTTTAACAGCATCCACATTAATTGTCACGCCTTTTACCACGGCACAGCAATTAAATCCCATTAGCAGCTCATTAGAGTAAACAATGTCATACTGCAAAAACACAAGGCTCCTTCCCACAGCTGACACTGAGCCACCATACACACTTACAGCGGTCATCATAATACTTTAACACTTTAACTGCTGCACCAACTACCCCTGGGCCTTATTTCTGAAAGCAAAGACAAAATAAATTGAGCAATCGAGCAAATTTCACATTTTCTTAAGATAAATTACATGCAGATATAACTTGCTGCCATGGGAGACACCTCCACTCTCTTTTTGGGAAATTGTCTTTGGTCTTGCTCCGTACTCCTGTCATGTGTATGCGAGAAATTTATTTGTTTATCCTAGTTAAAGTTTTTTTCCACTACTTAGAAAATGGGCCTCAAGCGCTTGGAAAACATCTAAAATAAGATTCATAGCAAGTCGTCACCCTTCTTAGGTCCAGCGTAGGCTCCCAAACACTTATTGGGACTTGGTGTTTTGGCTACAGAGTAGTGTTGAGCGATATTGGTCGATATCTAAAAATATCGTATCGAAATTGTATCGCCGATAGCACTAAATATCGTCGATATCCGATTTCGATACCGGAAGTCCCATGTAAGTCTATGGGAACAAAATATCGCAACAAAAAAAAACCCTTTCTTTCGTTGTAAACACAAAATATACACACATAGAATACATATATATATATATACACATGTCATTGTGACATATATATATACATATATTTATAGTTTATACACTTCTACATAGTAAAATCGACTCTAATTCAATTGCCGGGTAAAGACGTGACATACCCATAGAAGTCGACGGGCTCGGTGCCGAGTACCCCCAAAACCTCTGGCTCTGTGCGACTCAACTTGGGCGTCACAAACAGGATTCTGTAGCTCGCTATAAGCGAGTCCTGTGTGCCTGAATTGCACTGGTTTTGTGCTTGAGAATTGCTAAAATCATCAGAGAATGTATTTGCCATTTTTCCGCCATATCTGCGTCACGACGAGGCACTGGTGAAGAAGAAGGGCGTGCTCTTCGTGGGTGTCACTCACTCAGTGGCGTGAAAACGATGGCCGCCCACTGTAAATGGTACTGCAATGTAACATCGTGCCCCACAGCTCTGGAGTTCCGCCTCCTCATCCTCCTCAGTGTGAGGAGGTCCCGCCTCCCTACAAAAGAGGGGCCCTCTCCAGATGCTAATGACACATGTGACTTGGCAGAGATGGCTAATGGACACGACGAGCAGAAGTGGGAAGGGATGGAGCAGTCAGAGCTCTCCCCCCACGGAAGCGACCCGATCGCCACGGAATCACCGTTGGGCACCCGGCCTGTAAACCCTCCTACGCTGCAAGAAGCGGAGGATACCCTGAGAGGCCTGGCCGGCACCGGGAGGAGGTCGCCAGGATGGAAGCCAGCTGGCGTGCCCTAAAACTAAACTTGGAGCGGCGCCAATCCCTCTTACCTGAAGTGTCTGACTCTGTACCGGAAGGTGAGGCACCCGATCTAGTAGAGGAGCCCTTGCAATGTGATCCGGTTGACGTTGTCGCAGTGGAGGCACCCGTTCCTGCAAAAACCGCAGCACCGTCAGCAGCACCCCAGACCCCGCTGTCTGCCCCGGTCGCTGAGACAGAAGAAGCGACACCCGTCCTCATGGAGGAGGCCGCGCAGGCACCAGAGCACTACCTGCCTGTACCGGAGCCCCGACTGTCATCTGATTTAGAGCCGTCTGCTTCCTCCGCAGGGGAGCGCCGCCAGGACTGGGGGGCGACAGGAGAGCTGCCGCAAACCGGACACTGTAAGCTGCAGTGGAGTGGTGGAGACATGGAGCAACTGGTGGAGGAGAATTATAACCGGCGTCAGGAGGAAGAGTGGAGACGTTGGGAGCGGGAAGCAGAGCGACAAAGGGAGCAGCGAGAAACCCTAAAACTTCGCCAACGTCACCTGGAGAAGGACCGGGCAGATAAGGACCGGATGAGAAAGGACAAAGGAACCCTGAGTGAGCCGCGGCGTAAGGGTGCAGTACGGAGCTTTAAATTGAAAGGTGGTTGGGGCTTCATCAAGGAGCCTGGACTTTATTTAGAAGTCTTTGTGACCCGGCGGGACGTGGAGGCTCACCTCCCAGAAGGACATCCGGGGAGGGACCTGTTGCCAGGAGACTTGGTGACTTACACCCGACACTGGGGTTACAATGGGTGGTACGCCCTAAATGTTACCAGGTGCGACCCCTACTCCCCAGTGTGTCAGGAACCTGTGAGACCCTCGAAGCCTTCAGCCTCCCACATCCAGGCCTCTGCAAAAGTGCCCACCCCACGCCGTAAATCTCCCCAGCCTCCCTCAGTGGTCTCCTCAGCAGCCCCAGCTATGGACATGATAAGTATAGCTGGCCCGTACCCGGCGCCTGTTAGGCCCCCTGGGGTTCGTACAGTCCGTGACATAGGGCTCCAGACCCGGAGAGAGATGAAAGAGGTGGCCACACAGACCCAGATAGCGGGTCACGACGTCACTGTACAGGCCACACGACGTCATCAGGTCCTGGTGGTCCTTGGTGCCTCGGATGTTTGGCAATCTCAAGAAGAGTACCAGGTGGTACCTGGAAGAGGCCAGCCAAAGAAGTCTAAATAACCCGGACAGGGTCCCTGTATGTAAATAAATAGTTAAATTGTTTATGTACCCGGACGGGTGAATGTTCCAAAAAATTTTTTAATTTTAAATAAAAAAAAAAAACAACACAGTTTTCATTTCTTTTATTACTGTCTCATCCTGCTGCGACGCCATCGATCTCCTGTAAAAAAATGAAAAAAAAAAAAAAAAAAAGTATACCACCTGACCGACGCAGTCCATAGTAACGAGTGTCCACGACGATCCAGCTCTGCTATATCAGAATGACAGGCAGAGCCTGTCTCCGCGCAGCACAGCTGATACTGCTTCCCGCGGTGACGTCATCGACTGACTGCTTTACGCCGGATTACCTGCAGTCACTGCAGTATCGCGAAAAATGCATGTACGCCAGGGAGAAGTAATGGCGGCCATCAAGCAGTCCAGGACGTGACCGCGGAGATCTCTGCAGGTAAGTGCGCTGATCCTGACAGACCCGACGACGGACATCACAGTGACAGTGCAATCGATTCGTATTCGATAAGACAAAATATCGAAACGAATTATCGAAGGCGATAGAGCTAATATCGGCCGATAGCCGATATTTGCATTATCGTATCGCTCAACATACTACAGAGGAAAAAAAAACAGTTTGATTGATATGGCAAGTGGGGTTTAATATCAGTGAGAACCAACTAGAAAACAACATAAAACCCTTAAAAAGTGAATATAATTTAAGAGTATATAAATGTATATACGAAACCCATAAAAAGGGGACCAAGAAATGGATTTACTTATAATATCAGGGTTTATCTGGCAAAAATGCTACCAGACCCTTATAGGTCCTATAGAACTGTTCACCTACCTGACTGCAGACGTTGGCACTCTACATAATCGACATGGCACCCCCGCTCAACATCGGCAGTCCCTGAAAACCCTAATATCCCCTATGTCATCCAAACATATATACAAAACATTAAAAGGTATATCCAGGACTTTACAAAAAAAAACAAAAAATGTATCTAAGCACTAACAGGCAGGTAATTGCAATTTACCTGCCTGTTGTACCCGGTGACGTTCTTCCCTGGCACAGAGGGGTCACAGACGCTCCTGCCAGGGATTCAGACGCCTCTGCTTCACAGGTGCACACAGCTGAAACACCAAGCAACCGTCACATATCAATACTCCTAACACGTGTACCAACAATCAACACCTCGACTCACACCAGGCAGTACAAGACTAATGACGGGGTCACACTTATGAGTGCAATGCGAGAAACTTGCACGAGTCTCTCACATCAATACTCTGCACTGCTGCCGACACTCGGGACCAGAGTGTGCGGCTGCATGTATTTCTATGCAGCTGAACACTCCGGTCCGAGTGCTGCGGCAGTGCCGGGTATTGAGGCGAGTTTCTTGCATTGCACTCGCAAGTGTGACCCGGCTTAACACTGGCAATCCAGATTGCCAGAGGCGAAAATATATAGGAGAGGGGAGTGGCTGATACTGAACAGCTGAGATCATCCAAGCAGCTTCAGAGACTCTAAGCTGAACAGTTTAACCCCTGCACTGCTAACAGAAACCTGCACAATTTAATATGAAAGGGAAGTACTTCTAATCAGCGCAGGAGTATGTGAAATCAGACGCTTCTAGCCCTTTCTGTTGCAGTAAACCTGTGACAGTGAGTACCTGCTCTGTTATTGTAGGTATTTTACAGCATTTGCGGTCCACTTCTCTGAAAGTAGACAACCCCTTTAATACTATTACTGTGTAACATTTGTGGGCAGATGCTGTCATCTAGGCATCAGAGACAATACATGTAGGAACCTGAAAGAATACTGGTACCATGGGAAAAGAGAAAGGTTGAGCGGGAGGAAATCAGAAGTTAGTGACACAAGAAAGAAGTGACCTGCTGTAATGCAGCAGAAAAATGCAAAATCTATAGGGGTTGGGACAGGCAGTCAGTCATTGCCTGGACTTGTAACAAATCACTTGTGAGAGTGAGGCCTGCACTGGCTTAAAGCTAAGCCTTCAATGTGTTCGGAAACACAAGGCCATTATCAGATGTGGATGAAGCAAAGGGTGCAGAGTCTTTATAGAGGATAGTAGACCCTAAATATCAAGACTAAGATAATGAACAGTGGAGGCAGAAGAGAGGCAGACTCAAGCAGAGAAATGGAACCTTGATCGTGTGAGCAGAGGCCCAAATGGAGAAACAGAACTTTAGTCGTGTGTGTGGAGGGTAGCATGAGTCGTCTCTATGGGGATTATAGGCAGTGGAGGGGGTTGGTGGAAGAAATAACCGCTTGCAGCCTAGCAGGAATGCATAGTGTGGACCCGGTTAGGCTCTGGATCAGTGACCGCCATTAGAAATTGAAGCGGGCTGAAGGAGGCCCATATGGATTCGACCCGGGTACTGTCGGCTGTATCCTTAATATTATCGTTGGAGTGTGCATTCATACCAATATTCGTATACCAATGTATGTTGTATGTGCTTTATGCGAATATTGATGCTGTAGTTGCATTTAGTACATGTTCTTGGCGTGTAGCTCAGTAAAGGTATGACTGAGCCACGCAAAGTTTAGTGAACTTAACTGGTAGTTGTTACCTGTTTTTAGGGATAATCGAGCATATATAGTCTACTATTTTATCTGAGTCTCACTTCTCAGTGCAGGAATCCAAAGGGTAACATTTCTCCTTGTGGAGACTGACATGTCAAGCTTGACATGCCAAGGTGAGGAGACTTTTAAGACTTGCAATGCTTGTCTGAGAAATATGTGTTTCAGGTACATACCCTGAAACACAAAGTCTGCAAATTGAGATTTGGTTTTGGCTTTTATCCTACATGATGTGACAAGGCTCATTAGAGGGTCGATATTGACTTTTAGGATTGCTACTTCTAATACAGTCAGGGCCAGAAATATTTGGACAGTGACACAATTTTCGCGAGTTGGGCTCTGCATGCCACCACATTGGATTTGAAATGAAACCTCTACAACAGAATTCAAGTGCAGATTGTAACGTTTAATTTGAAGGGTTGAACAAAAATATGTGTTAGAAAATGTAGGAATTGTACACATTTCTTTACAAACACTCCACATTTTAGGAGGTCAAAAGTAATTGGACAAATAAACATAACCCAAACAAAATATTTTTATTTTCAAAATTTTGTGGCGAATCCTTTGGAGGCAATCACTGCCTTAAGTCTGGAACCCATGGACATCACCAAACGCTGGGTTTCTCCTTCTTAATGCTTTGCCAGGCCTTTACAGCCGCAGCCTTCAGGTCTTGCTTGTTTGTGGGTCTTTCCCTCTTAAGTCTGGATTTGAGCAAGTGAAATGCATGCTCAATTGGGTTAAGATCTGGTGATTGACTTGGCCATTGAAGAATGTTCCACTTTTTTGCACTCATGAACTCCTGTGTAGCTTTGGCTGTATGCTTGGGGTCATTATCCATCTGTACTATGAAGCGCCGTCCAATCAAGTTTGCAGCATTTGGCTGAATCTGGGCTGAAAGTATATCCCGGTACACTTCAGAATTCATTCGGCTACTCTTGTCTGCTGTTATCTCATCAATAAACACAAGTGACCCAGTTCCATTGAAAGCCATGCATGGCCATGCCATCACGTTGCCTCCACCATGTTTTACAGAGGATGTGGTGTGCCTTGGATCATGTGCCGTTCCCTTTCTTCTCCAAACTTTTGGCTTCCCATCATTCTGGTACAGGTTGATCTTTGTCTCATCTGTCCATAGAATACTTTTCCAGAACTGAGCTGGCTTCTGGAGGTGTTTTTCAGCAAATTTAACTCTGGCCTGTCTATTTTTGGAATTGATGAATGGTTTGCATCTAGATGTGAACCCTTTGTATTTACTTTCATGGAGTCTTCTCTTTACTGTTGACTTAGAGACAGATACACCTACTTCACTGAGAGTGTTCTGGACTTCAGTTGATGTTGTGAACGGGTTCTTCTTCACCAAAGAAAGTATGCGGCGATCATCCACCACTGTTGTCTTCCGTGGGCTCCCAGGTCTTTTTGGATTGATGAGTTCACCAGTGCTTTCTTTCTTTCTCAGGATGTACCAAATTGTAGATTTTGCCACTTCTAATGTTGTAGCAATTTCTTGGATGGGTTTTTTTCTGTTCTTGCAGCTTAAGGATGGCTTGTTTCACCTGCATGGAGAGCTCCTGTGACCACATGTTTCCTTCACAGCAAAACCTTCCAAATGCAAACACCACACCTCAAATCAACTCCGGCCCTTTCATGTGCTTAATTGAGAATGACATAACAAAGGGATTGCCCACACCTGTCCATGAAATAGCCTTGGAGTCATTTGTCCAATTACTTTTGGTCCCTTTAAAAACAGGGTGGCACATGTTAAGGAGCTGAAACTCCTAAACCCTTCATCCAATTTTAATGTGGATACCCTCAAATGAAAGCTGAAAGTCTGAACTTCAACTGCATCTGAATTGTTTTGTTTCAAATTCATTGTGGTAATGTCTAGAACCAAAATTAGATAAATGTTGTCTCTGTCCAAATATTTATGGACCTAACTGTAGTTGGCACTAGAGTTCTAGTTCTCTTCCCCTCTGAAGAGACAATTTGCGTTTCTCAGTGCAGTAGCGCTGGGTTTGTTATTTTATAGGGCAGTGTTCAGGGTACCAGGGTCAGAATCAGAGCCAGACAGTAACAATTAGAAGAAGAAAGAGCGCAAGGATCGCACTGTATTGTCTGTATTGTCATTGATAGAAATTGTCATTTCTCAGTATTGTACCCTGCCTTGCTAAACCTGTAAATAGTTAATAAATAACAACTTTTTTATTGTACCACTGAGTCAGCTTTCTCATACCTGTTAATAGTAGCAGTAGTGAGATAGTTTTCTTTCATTCTGAGACATAATTTGCAGACATTTTTTCCCATGGAGCATTGCTAACAGGATTCCATATACAGCAGGTCTATTTAAAGATTTTCTCTGGTGGGAGTTGAGCAGCGGTGATGACATCACATCAACAGATACCTGTCCCCTTCTTCTCTGAAGAGGTTATTTGCCTTTTTAATCAGAGGAGCATTGCAAGGCATATTCTCTTTATGCTGACTTGGTACTCCTCACAAGGAAAAACTTTACCCCTTATGCCCCTATCAGAGGTCTTTCACCCAGCCAAATCAGTTCTACTGCTTTGTACTGATGAGAGGCAAACACCCTGAAACATATATCTGCAAATGGAATTCACAGTTTGGCTTCTTATCCTAAGTCATGAGACAAGCATCGTTAAAGGGTCGATATTGGCATTTAGGATTGCTACTTCCAATCAATGGCACTAGAGTCCTGTCCTCTTCCTCTCTGAAGAGGATACTTGCACATACCTGATGAGATACATGCACATTCGACTAGTAGCGAGCGCCTGTACAGCTTATTATAAGACAGGAATTTGATACCTTTTGATCATGCACATGTCCAGTAATTTTCTTTTGTTCCTGAACCTCTACATTCCCCAGCTATCGCTCTGCTTTCCATGTAAATAAATCTAATCTGTTGAAACTCTTCTCTATAGGAGTCCTTTTAAGTACCCTGTCCAGTTGTCTAAAAATACTAAATTTATAGATTTATATACCGGTAAAGGGGGTCCATATCTCAGGACTGGAGAAGTGCAGGAACAATAAAATAGACAACGTTAGATTCAGGAGAACAGGTAAAAAAAAAATACCAATTTATGGCAAGTATCATGTCCTTTTTAAGGTCAGACAGTCTCATCCAAAGTTAGAGTGAAAACAAATGCCCAAAGAGCTTTTTTTCTTCCAGAATATAGGGTCCCAAATAACAGAGGTGTAAGGATTGATATAATCTACCGTACTTTCCCAGCCAGTGCCACAGGTAAGTGCCCAGCTGTGGGAAGCAATGTTTGGGGGCATTTGGGGCAGGTAACAATTTACAGTTTATCATTCAAGCACATATTAACGCATGATAGTTTCCTTTGTTTCATGTAAAACTTGTTAGGAGGTTGTAGTAAGTTGTCAACATGTCAATATCACATTTCCCTTTCTGTTCACTGGGATTATAGAAAAGACAATGTGTATCAGTCAAATGTTTTCTTGTGTGATTAATCTAATCATTCGGTGACAGACGGTGCTCAGGAGAAGAAACTGGAAGCTGCCATTGTCAGTTCTAAGCCTAAGTCAATAATTCTACAACAGAACTTGGCTATATGTCCATTCGGCACATCAGCTGTTTTAGAAAGTTGGAGCACAGATATAAGCAACTAGTTTAATAAGGTCTAAGGCTGTGTTCACCATTACAACCAATGCATTTAGAATCAGTACAGACACAATCAAAGTGGTAGTTTATTTTTGCAGACCTTTGTGTCTCCATGGCAACAGACTACAAACAAATATTGCGTAGTCTTTACCTGTTATCACATTCAAAAATGTATTTGAGAACTTGTACGGTATGTAAATTAATTGCAGGATCTGGGGTTTAGATTAATTTAGGGATCTGGTCTAGGATCTTTATTATAGAGTTTAGTCTGGGCTTTGACTATATTAGGGGCCTGGGGATAGCTAAGAAGCAACGGGCCAAAAATGTCTCTCTTAAGTGGCCAATCATCATGAGGGTCTGGGCTGGATGGAGATGAAAAGGAATGAATTGTCTACATTCAGATAAGATATCACCTTTAAAGGGAACCTGACAGCTGATACATACTGCCTGATCCGCAGTCAGTATGTATCAGACAGTGGCTGTACGAGAAAAATATAGCATAATAGGCACCGGGGACCGAGCTGTGCTGGAGACTAGTCGGACAAGCTGTCCCTTGGTGGTTTCTTCCTGCCTATGTGCCCTGGAGTGACAGGTCTCTCCCTACATGCCTGTACAGGAAGAGACAGTCCCTCAAGGGCAGTGGGTGGGAAGAAGCCACCAGAGACCCGGCTGTTCGACTAGTCTCCAGTGCAGTTCAGTCGCCAGTGGCTAATAAACTGATCCGCAGGCAGTAAGTATCAGCAGAAAACCAAAAAGAGTTTCCTCAAAACCACCTCAGATGATATATCTGAATATGAATTAGTTGTATCAAACCTCATAAAAGGGGAAAAATAAAAACCACTATTGCCCCTATTAAAGTCTTCTGGAGCATAAATTGTGTTTTTTTCTTATTCGCTTATCTAAGGGTAATTCCATCATCTTTTTTATGTTCTTAGCCCTGTTTGTATGTCTTCCTCATCTTTATTATACAGTAATTATTGTTCTTCGTATTATTGATGTAATAAAACTTTATTATTTATTTTCAGTCTTGTGCTTGATTTTTGTCATCCTCCCCTATTATAAGGTTTGATTCAGTTAATTCTGTCATATATCCTCTGAGGTGGTCTTGAGGAAACTTTTTGATTGTCATATTATTGGTTTAAAGAGCTATTGCTAGCTAATTGTTTTCGTTGGAATTTTATAGGTTAACAAGTATGTATCAGATGTCAGGTTCCCTTCAAGTCTTAGATTTATAGAGGAGCCGTCACCTATCCTGACATAAAATATTTGCATATGGCTAAAAGTTAAAAAAAAAATTATCTATACCTCTTGTAGTCTGATATTGTCCAAATGAATGTCCACCCACTTGTCAAATCCAACACAGAAAGATGGTGTTGATTATAGATTGTGGGGGGCACTGTAGGTACGAGATTTCCTTTCCCTCACTCCCCAGCAGGCATTGAGCGCACCTCTCTGTTATGCCTCTATGCAGTGTGACAGACTGGAGATCAGGAGCAGAGACCAAGATCTGCCCCACTTTCTGTCATTCCTTTCTGCATCTCTGCTGCTGGGGATGGATTGCACTTGACAGCAGGCAGCGGACAGTATGTTGCACAGGAGAGAAGATATCTTGAGGACTGCACTTGATATAATTCTTCAGGCTATGGCAATATAATATTAAATTAAATGTTCCATTACCTATCAAAAGGAATTAACTTGTCTAAAGGTATAGAGACGAATTAAAGAGGACCTGTGACTATTTCAAATGTGGCCAGTTTTTGCTCTTGTTTTATTCCCGTTTCTTCCGTGATTATTCTGGGGGTAGGGTTTTTTGTTTTCTAATTTTAAATCCACCATACAATTCCAGAAATACGGGCTTTTTTATTTGGTGCTAAGTTTTATAGTTGTTACTGAGGGGGGCATCACATAAAGATTCACTAGGGATGTATCTTAAGGCTGCATAATTACCTTGTGAGCACCGCCCTCTTAGTAAAGGCCTCTAAATAAATAAAAAGTCTGATATTTGTGGAACCATATAAAGGGTATAAAAAAATAGAATACTCAGGTGAGCAAAACAATAGCAAAAACCTGGCCACTTTAGACCTAGTGCCAGGTCCACTTTAAAGAGGTTTTTTTTTTTCTTGTATGTGCATGAGTTGGTGACTCTAGGTTTAGCACCTGTTCACATTGGGTCTATTTTTGGATGTGCCGGTCAGTTTTTTGATATGCACTTTAAAGAGGTTGTCCTGTTCCTTTTATATTGATGGCCTGACAATAGGATCGGTCATAAATACCAGATCGGTGGTGCTGCGACACCTGGCACCCCTTCTGATCTGCTGTTCCTGATGCTGACAGCAGCTGAATGTAATCAGTTGACAAACTGCACAGCACACCTTTGTCAACTGTGTAGTGGCTACGTCCGAGTACTGCAGTGCACATCTTCCCCCATTCAAATTAATGGGAGTGCATCTGCAGTACCCCGCTGCGGCCACTCTGTAGTTGACAGACCAGTGCTTCTCCGCAACTGACCACATCAGTCCACCGCCAGCACAGAGAACAGCTGATCATTGAGGGTGCTGGGCTGTGTTGGGCTGGGGTGCCAAGGGCCCCTCCAGTAACCAACTCCAGAGCCCCACTTTTCAGCTACATGTAAATGTGACATTATCCTCAATCACAAAGTTATATAACAATGAACTGGGTAGATTGTTAAATGAATAAGATGCCGCCATTGTCTGTACATTGTGATTCAAGTATATTGTGCCAAGTACTTCTCATATAAGAGCGTGGTGGCCACTATTGCACAGGGGCCCACCGGAGGATTCCCCTGTTCTCCCGTGGGCCAGTCCAAGCCTGGTGCTGGGAGTTGCTCCTCCATTGATCTGGTATCCTAAGGATTGGCCATCAATATAAAAGTACCGGACAACCTCTTTAAATACAGATCAAAAGTAAATTTATAAATTACATGAGCTATAAATTCGGAATACTTTTCTGAAACTTCAGAAATCGCAAAATCTATTCGGTTGTGAACCACCGAGCTACATTTACCAAGCATCTGTCCATAATTTAGAAATTCTTTACACTTTACCAAGGAGCATGCGCAGTTTGAAACGCCTTGAATTGTGTTCGTCTTCCTTCCCAAATGCATGTCTCTTATTGTAGTAATCAATAGTCTATAAACAATTCGTCCTGGAGGCAGCGAAAAACTTCTCCTGTGAGGATGAAAAATGCAAAAGGAAAATGTGTTCGTTTTTGTATTACTGATAGAGCGGAGCTGTAGAACGCAGTGTTACACCACGGCCTCCGCTGATGGTAAAAGTTACATTTTGCTCTAAGAAAACTTTATAAATAATTTACGGAGCAGAATAATTTGATGGAAATACAATGTAAAAAAATAATTTGTAGCAATTTAAATAGTAATATATGTCAATGACGACAGCTTAGTTTCCTTCAAGGTGACAAGTCCTGAAGTTCTGGCGCTCACATTCCACCTTTCCAAATGAACATTTTTTTATTTCACCATCACTGAATCAAAAGACTAAATGAAGTGAAATCAGGAACAAAAAAAATCTTGGTTCATCAAAACCACTAATATACATGAGTTTTTTTTTTCTCATAAATAGTTTGTTGAGATACGCATATTTCAAAGAAAACAGCACTGCATCCATGACATACCAATTATCGGAGAGCATAATGCCTCACAGGCACATGAATTATAAACCAACACAATTTCAGAAGACTTCTGTTACAGGACAGAATAACATTGTTTGTTTATATCGCAAGACAAAGTTATAGGATGCCCTCTAGTGGCCAAAAGTAAGATTTACAGCATCCGACCTGAAACAAAGTCTGAAATTACAGCACATTCATGTTTTCTTGGAGACGGATTAAGGAGTTGTCTAAAGACTGTCATTTTTTTTAATGTCACATGGTTCACTATACAGTGGGAAAAAAGTATTTAGTCAGCCACCAAAGTCAAAATGAGAAAACAAATCCAGAAAATCATCTTGTCTGATTTGGCAAGATTTATTTTGCAAATTATGGTGGAAAATAAGTATTTGGTCACCAAAAAACATGCAAGATTTCTGGCTCTCACAGACCTGTAACTTCTTCTTTAAGAGGCTCCTCTGTCCTCCACTCATTACCTGTAGTAGTGGCACCTGTTTGAACTTGTTATCAGTATAAAAGACACCTGTCCACAACCTCAAACCCATGTGAAGTTTGCTAAAGAGCATTTGGATTATTCAGAAGAGTATTGGGAGAATGTTATATGGTCTGATGAAACCAAAGTAGAACTGTTTGGTAGAAACAAAACTCGTCGTGTTTGGAGGAAGACAGAATGCTGAGTTGCATCCAAAGAACACCATACCTACTGTCAAGCATGGGGGTGGCAACATCAGGCTTTGGGGCTGTTTCTCTGCAAAGGGACAAGGACGACTGATCCATGTACATGAAAGAATGGGGCCATGTATTGTGAGATTTTGAGTGCAAACCTCCTTCCATCAGCAAGGGCATTGAAGATGAAATGTGGATGGGTCTTTCAACATGATAATGATCCCATGCACACCACCAGGGCAATGAAGGAGTGGCGTCATAAGAAGCATATGAAGGTCCTGGAGTGGCCTTGCCAGTCTTCAGATCTCAACCCCATAGAAAACCTTTGGAGGGATTTGAAAGTCGTGTTGCCAGTGACAGGTCCAAAACATCACTGCTCTAGAGGAGATCTGCATGGAGGAATGGGCCAACATACCACCAACAGTGCGTGCCAACCTTGTGAAGACTTACAGAAAACGTTTGACCTCTGTCATTGCCAACAATGGATATGTAACAAAACATTGAGATGAACTTTTATTAATGACCAAATACTTATTTTCCACCATAATTTGCAAAATAAATCTTTCCAAATCAGACAAGATGATTTTCTGTATTTGTTTTCTCATTTTGACTCTCATAGTTGTGTTCTACCTATGATGTCAATTACAGGCCTCTCTCATCTTTTTAAGTGGGAGAACTTGCACAATTGGTGGCTGACTAAATACTTTTTTTCCCCACTGTAAATGTTTATTATATTGATGACAGTTTTTGCTTTCTTTTATTTGGTTGTTTTTAAACTTGCATTTAATTAGGTTCAAAAAATAAGGGTAGAAAAACAAGTGTGAAGTGTAGTAAATATAAATGCAATTGGTCATGAACAAAAGACTAATGGCAGTAACAGCCACAAAATGTAAAAGCAAAAGAACAGTGGAATTACATGGTGAGCAACAAAATTATCAGCAAGGAAGCCTATTCATGCAGCTGCCCAAGTGATATAACACAACTATATGCAGTGGGAGAAACAAGTATTCAACAAGTCACCAAGTTTCTAATTAAATATGTTTCTAAAGATGAAATTGACATGAAATTCTCCACAAATGTCGGTAACAACCCGTCCAATCCACACAGGCAAAGAAATCAAACCATAGATGTTAATAAATTAAGTTATGTGTAATAATGAGAAATGACAAAGAGAAAAGGTATTGAACACACTGAAATTTATCTAATACTTTGTACAAAAGGCTTTGTTGGTTATGACAAATTCAAGACTCCTGTATGGAGAAACTAGTCACATGCATTGCTCAGGTGTGATTTGGAACATTCTTCCACACAAACACTCTTCAAATCCTGAAGGTCTTGCGGGCTCCTCTTATGAACTCTGAACTTTAGTGCCTTCCATACATTTTCTATTGGACTCAAGTCTGGATTGGTTACTCTAGCAGCTTTATTTCTTTCTCTGAAATCAGTTGAGAGTTTATTTGGTTGTGTGTTTGGAATCATTGTCTTGCTGAAATGTTCACGCTGGTTTCATCTTCAACATCCTGGTATATGAAAGCAAATTTTTTTCAAGAATGTCTCAGTACATTTGTTCATTCATCCCTCCTTCAAGAAACCCTAAGTTTGCCAGTGCCGTAGACTGAAAAACAACCTCACACCATGATATTCCCACCTTCAAACTACACTGTTAGTATAGGTGATATTTTGAGGTGATATGCAGTGCCTTTTGGCCTCCAAACATGGTGTGCATTATGGCATCCAAAGAATTCAATTTTGGTCTCATCTGACCAGAGTATATAGTCCCAGAATTTTACAGGCTTGTTTAACCCCTCTCTGACATTAGACGTACTATCCCGTCCATAAAACCCGTGCCATTCTGCCCATGGACGGGATAGTACGTCATAGGTAGTGTTGAGCGATACTGCTCGATATCTAAAAATATCGTATCGAAATGGTATCGCCGATATCACTAAATATCGTCGATATCCGATTCCGATACCGGAAGTCCAATGTAAGTCTATGGGAACAAAAAAATCGCAACAAAAAAAAACCCTTTCTTTCGTTGTAAACACAAAATATACACACATAGAATACATATATATATATATATATATACATGTCATTGTGACATATATATATATACATATATTTATAGTTTATACACTTCTACATAGTAAAATAGACTCTGATTCAATTGCCGGGTAAAGCCGTGACATACCCCATAGAAGTCGACGGGCTCGGTGCCGAGTACCCCCAAAACCTCTGGCTCTGTGCGACTCAACTTGGGCATCACGAACAGGATTCTGTAGCTCGCTATAAGCGAGTCCTGTGTGCCTGAATTGAACTGGTTTTGTGCTTGAGAATTGCTAAAATCATCAGAGAATGTATTTGCCATTTTTCCGCCATATCTGCGTCACGACGAGGCACTGGTGAAGAAGAAGGGCGTGCTCTTCGTGGGTGTACACTCACTCAGTGGCGTGAAAACGATGGCCGACCACTCTAAATGGTACTGCAATGTAAGATCGTGCCCCACAGCTCTTCAGTTCCGCCTCCTCATCCTCCTCAGTGTGCGGAAACTAACACGAAGGTCCCGCCTCCCTACAAAAGAGGGGCCCTCTGCAGATGCTAATGACACATGTGACTTGGCAGAGATGGCTAATGGACACGAGCAGAAGTGTGAAGGGATGGAGCAGTCAGAGCTCTCCCCCACGGAAGCGACCCGATCGCCACGGAACCACTGTTGGGCACCCGGCCTGGAAACCCTCCTACGCTGGAAGAAGCGGAGGATACCCTAAGAGGCCTGGCCCGGCACCGGGAGGAGGTCGCCAGGATGGAAGCCAGCTGGCGTGCCCTAAAACTAAACTTGGAGCGGCGCCAATCCCTCTTACCCCCTGAAGTGTCTGTACCGGAAGGTGAGGCACCCGTTCTAGAAGAGGAGTCCGTGCGGGCATACCAGCCCTTGCAATGTGATCCGGTTGACGTTGTCGCAGTGGAGGCACCCGTTCCTGCAAAAAACTCTGCACCGGCAGCACCCCAGATCCCGCTGTCTGCCCCCGTCGCTGAGACAGAAGAAGCGACACCCGTCCTCATGGAGGAGGCCGCGCAGGCACCAGAGGTCTACCTGTCTGTACCGGAGCCCCGACTGTCATCTGTTCCAGAGCCGGCTGCTTCCTCCGCAGGTGAGCACCGCCAGGACTGGGGGGCGCCAGGAGAGCTGCCGCAAACCGGACATCATAAGCTGCAGTTTGATGGTGGAGACATGGAGATGCTGGAGAATTACAACCGGCGTCAGGAGGAAGAGTGGAGACGTTGGGAGCGGGAAGCAGAGCGACAAAGGGAGCAGCGAGAATCCCAAAAACTTCGGCAACGTAACCTGGAGAAGGACCGGGCAGATAAGGACCGGATGAGAAAAGATAAAGGAACCCTGAGGGAGCAGCGGCGTAAGGGTGCAGTATGGAGCTTTAAATTGAAAGGTGGTTGGGGCTTCATCCAGGAGCCTGGACTTTATTTAGAAGTCTTTGTGACCCGGCGGGACATGGAGACTCACCTCCCAGAAGGACACCCGGGGAGGGACCTGTTGCCAGGAGACTTGGTGACTTACACCCGACACTGGGGTTACAATGGATGGTACGCCCTAAATGTTACCAGGTGCGACCCCTACTCCCCAGAGTGTCAGGAACCTGTGAGACCCTCGGAGCCTTCAGCCTCCCACATCCAGGCCTCTGCACAAGTGCCCACCCCACGCCGTAAATCTCCCCAGCCTCCCTCAGTGGTCTCCTCAGCAGCCCCAGCTATGGACATGATAACTATAGCTGGCCCGTACCTGGCGCCTGTTAGGCCCCCTGGGGTTCGTTCAGTCCGGGACATAGGGCTCCAGACCCGGAGGGAGATGAAAGAGGTGGCCACACAGACACAGATAGCGGGTCACGACTTGACTGTACAGGCCACACGACGTCATCAGGTCCTGGTGGTCCTTGGTGTCTCGGATGTTTGGCAAGCATCAGAAGAGTACCAGGTGGTACCTGGAACACCCCTGCCAAAGAATTATAAATAACCCGGACAGGGTCCCTGTATGTAAATAGTTAAATTGTTGATGTACCCGGACGGGTGAATGTTCATATAAAAGTTTTTTAATTTAATAAAAAAAACAACACAGTTTTCATTACTTTTATTACAGTCTCATCCTGCGACGCCATCGATCTCCTGTAAAAAAATGAAAAAAAAAAACAGCAGTATACCACCTGTCCGACGCAGTCCATAGTAACGAGTGTCCCACGACGATCCAGCTCTGCTACATCAGAATGACAGGCAGAGCCTGTCATCCCGGCGCAGCACAGCTGATTACCTGCTTCCCCGGCGGTGACGTCATCGGACTGACTGCTTTACGGCCGGGATTACCCAGCAGTCACTGCAGTTATCGCGAAAAACTGCATGTGACCGCCAGGGAGAAGATAATGGCGGCCATCAAGCAGTCCAGGACGTGACCGCCGGAGATCTTCTGCCAGGTAAGTGCCGCTGACTCCTGACAGACCCGACCGACGGACACTAACAGTGACAGTGACAAATCCGATTCCGGTATCCGATATGACGAAAATATCGGTATTCGGAATCAAAAGGCCGATACAGCTAATATCGGCCGATATCCGATATTTGCAGTATCGTATCGCTCAACACTAGTCATAGGCGATCAGCTGCGCTCCTGAGGGGAGCGCAGCTAATCGCCGCCGGGTGTCAGCTGATTATCACAGCTGACACCCGTGACTGTGTGTCAGGAGCGGTCACGGACCGCTCCCGGCACATTAACCCCTAGCACACCGCGATCAAACATGATCGCGGTGTACTGGGGGCACAGGGGAGGATCGCGCAGGGTGGGGGCTCCCTGCGCGCCCCCCTGAGACCTTCAGACCAGCGCGATGTGATCGCGCTGTTCTGAGGGCTTCCTCCCTCCCAGGACCCGGATCCAAGATGGCGCCGGGGTCCTGGAGGGAGGCGGCTTCCTCAGTGCCTGCTGAGAGCAGGCACTGAGAAGCGTGCTGCACTGCCTGAGCGATCGCTGGTGTGACAGAGTGCTGTGCACACTGTCACACCAGCGATTTGATAAAATACAGTGATGTCCCACCCTGGGACAAAGTAAAAAATTAAAAAAATGAAAATAAACATGTTACAAAAAAAAAATCCAAAATAAATAAAAAAAAATAAAAAATATTCCCCAATAAATTCATTTCTTCCTGTAAATAAAAAAACCAAAACAATAAAAGTACACATATTTGGTATCGCCGCGTCCGTAACGACCCCCCCTATAAAACTGTCCCACTAGTTAACCCCTTTAGTGAACCCCTTAAAAAAAAAAAAAAAACGAACCAAAAAATCAATGCTTTATCATCATACCGCCGAACAAAAAGTGGAATAACGCGCGATCAAAAAGACCGATATAAATAAACATGGTACCGCTGAAAACGTCATCTTGTCCCGCAAAAAACGAGCTGCCATACAGCATCATCAGCAAAAAAATAAAAAAGTTATAGCTCACAGAATAAAGCGATGCAAAAATAATTATTTTTTATATAAAATTGTTTTTATTCTATAAAAGCGCCAAAACATAAAAAAATGATATAAATGAGGTATCGCCATAATCGTACTGACCCGAAGAATAAAACTGCTTTATCAATTTTACCACACGCGGAACAATAAAAACGCCTCCCCCAAAAGAAATTCATGAATTGCTGATTTTTGTTCATTCTAACCTCCCAAAAATCGAAATAAAAAGCGATCAAAAAATGTCACCTGCTCAAAAATGGTACAAATAAAAACGTCACCTCGTCCCGCAAAAAATAAGACCTCACATGACTCTGTGGGCCAAAATATGCAAAAATTATAGCTCTCAAAATGTGGCGATGCAAAAAACTATTTTTGCAATAAAAAGCGTCTTTTAGCGTGACAGCTGCCAATCATAAAAACCCGCTATAAATAGTAAATCAAATCCCCCTTTATCACCCCCTTAGTTAGGGAAAAATAATAAAATTAAAAAAATGTATTTATTTCCATTTTCCCATTAGGGTTAGGGTTGCGGCTAAAGTTAGGGTTGGCGCTAAAGTTAGGATTAGGGTTAGGGTTGGGATTAGGGGTGTGTTAGGGTTAGGTTTGTGGTTAGGGTTGGGACCAGGGTTAGGGTGTGTTGGGGTTAGGGTTGGAGTTAGAATTGGGGGGTTTCCGCTGTTTAGGCACATCAGGGGCTCTCCAAATGTGACATGGCGTCTGATCTCAATTCCAGCCAATTCTGCGTTGAAAAAGTCAAACGGTGCTCCTTCACTTCTGAGCTCTGCCATGCGTCCAAACAGTAGTTTATCCCCACATATGGGGTATCAGCGTACTCTGGACCCCAAGAGTTATTGTGCAATTTGTCCTATTTCTTCTGTTACCCTTGGGAAAATAAAAAACTGAGGGCGAAAATATCATTTTTGTACAAAAAAAAATATTTTTTTGTTTTTACGGCTGTACATTATAAACTTCTGTGAAGCACTTGGGGCTTCATAGCACTCACCACACACCTAGATAAGTTCCTTGTGGGGTCTATTTTCCAAAATGGGGTCACTTGTTGGGGATTTCCACTGTTTAGGCGCATCAGGGGCTCTCCAAATGCGACATGACGCCCCAGACCATTCCATCAAAGTCTGCAATCCAAAACGTCACTACTTCCCTTCCGAGCCCCAACGTGTACCCATACAGTAGTTTTCTCCCACATATTGGGTATCAGCGTACTCAGGACAAATTGGGCAACAACTTTTGGGGTCCAATTTCTCCTGTTACCCTTGTGAAAATAAAATATTGGGGGCGAAAAAATCATTTTTGTAAAAAAAAAAAAAAAAAAAGATTTTGCGTTATAAACTTCTGTGAAGCACTTTGGGGTTCAAAGTGCTCACCACACATCTAGATAAGTTCCTTGTGGGGTCTATTTGCCAAAATGGGGTCACTTGTGGGGGGTTTCCACTGTTTAGGTGCATCAGGGGCTCTCCAAATGTGACATGACGCCCCCAGACCATTCCATCAAAGTCTGCAATCCAAAACGTCACTACTTCCCTTCCGAGCCCCGACGTGTGCCCATACAGTAGTTTTCGCCCACATATTGGGTATCAGTGTACTCAGGACAAATTGGACAACAACTTTTGGGTTCCAATTTCTTCTGTCACCCTTGTGAAAATAAAATATTGGGGGCGAAAAAATCATTTTTGTAAAAAAAAAAAAAGATTTTTTATTTTACCGCTGTACGTTATAAACTTTAGTGAAACACCTGTGGGTTCAAAGTTCTCACCACACATCTAGATAAGTTCCTTGAGGGGTCTAGTTTCCAAAATGGTGTCATTTATGGGGTTTCCACTGTTTAGGCAGATCAGGAGCTCTTCAAACACGACATGGCGTCCAGCCAATTCTGCGTTGAAAAAGTCAGACGGCGCTCCTTCCCTTCCAAACTCTGCCATGCACCCAAACAGTGGTTTACCCCCACATATGGGTATCAGCGCACTCAGGACAAATTGCACAATAACTTTTGGAGTCTTGTTACCCTTGGAAAAATAAAAATTGGGGTGAAAAGATCATTTTTGTGGAAAAAATATGATTTTTAAATTTTACGGCTCTACGTTATAAACTTGTGTAAGCACTTGGGGGTTCAAATTGCTCATCAAAAATCTAGATAAGTTCCTTAGGGGTCTAGTTTCCCAAATGGTGTCATTTGTGGGGGGTTTCCACTGTTTAGGCACATCAGGGGCTCTCCAAATGCAACATGGCATCCAAACTCAATTCCAGCCAATTTTGGTTGGAAAAAGTCAAATGGTGCTCCTTCCATTCCGAGCTCTGCCGTGCGCCCAAACACTGGTTGCCCCCCACATATGGGGTATCAGCGTACTCAGGACAAATTGTACAACAACTTATGTGGTCCAATTTCTCCTGTTACCCTTGGGAAAATAAAAAATTAGTGGCTAAAAGATAATTTTTGTGGGAAAAAAATAGGATTTTTTATTTTCATGCCCGGGCATTATAAACTTGTGTGAAGCACTTGGGGGTTCAAAGTGCTCACCAAAGATCTAGATAAGTTCCTTAGGGGGTCTAGTTTCCAAAATGGGGTCACTTGTGGGGGGTTTCCACTGTTTAGGCTTATCTGGGGCACTGCAAACGGAACATGACCCCCATTAACGTCTGCATTCCAAAACGTTACTACTTCCTTTCCAAGCCCTGCCGTGCGCCCAAACAGTTTCCCCCCCCCACATATGGGGTATCAGCGTACTCAGGACAAATTGGACAACAACTTTTGGGGTCCAATTTCCTTGGGAAAATTCAAAAATTTGGGACTAAAAAATCATTTTTGTGGAAAATTGATTTTTTTTTTTTTTCACACCCAGGCTTTATAAACTTTTGTGAAAGACTTGAGGGTTCAAAGTGCTCACAACAGATCTAGATAAGTACCTTAGGGGGTCTAGTTTCCAAAATGGTGTCACTTGTGGGGGGTTTCCACTGTGTAGGCGCATCAGGGGCTCTCCAAACGCGACATGGCATCCAATCTAAATTCCAGCCAATGTTAGTTTGAAAAAGTCAAACGTCGCTCCTTCCCTTACGAGCTCTGCCGTGTGCCCAAACAGTGGTTTTCCCCCACATATGGGTATTGGCGTACTCAGGAGAAATTGCATAACAACCTTATCTGTCCATTTTCTCCTTTTACCCTTGTGAAAATAAAAAAAAAGTTTGTAAAAGATAATTTTTGTGGCTAAAAAGTAAAATATTCATTTTTTCCTTCCACGTTGCTTTAGTTACTGTGAAGCACCTGAAGGGTTAATAAACTTCTTGAATGTGGTTTTGAGTACCTTGAGGGGTGCAGTTTTTTGAATGGTGTCACTTTTGGGTATTTTCTGCCATATAGAACCCTCAAAGTGACTTCAAATGTGAGGTGGTCCCTAAAAAAAATGGCTTTGTAAATTTTGCTGTAAAAATGAGAAATCGCTGGTCAACTTTTAACCCTTATAACTTCCTAACAAAAAAAAATTTTGGTTCCAAAATTGTGCTGATGTAAAGTAGACATGTGGGAAATGTTATTTCTTAACTATTTCGTGTGATATATTTCTCTGTTTTAAGGGAATAAAAATTCAGTTTGAAAATTGCAAAATTTTAAAAATTTTCGCCATATTTGCGTTTTTTTCAAAAATAAATGCAAGTTATATCGAAGAAATTTTACCACTAACATGAAGTACAATATGTCACGAGAAAACAATCTCAGAATCGCGAAGATCCGTTGAAGCGTTCCAGAGTTATAACCTCATAAAGAGACAGTGGTCAGAATTGTAAAAATTGGCCCGGTCATTAATGTGCAAACCACCCTTGGGGGTGAAGGGGTTAAATGTCAATAAAAACATCACTCAGGGTACAAAATATAATCCATCACCTAGCCCCAGATCCCGAAAAATTGAGACGCTATGAGTCTCGGAAAATGGAGTCATAAGTTGGGTTTTTTAAATAAATAAAAAAAGAACCTATATATGTTTGGTATCTGTGAACTCGTACTGATGTGGAGAATCATATTGCCTTGTCAGTTAAAGCATTTAGTGAACATGGTAATAAATAAATAAAATAAAAACAAATAACTGTTGTGGAATTGCACTTTTTTTTTGCAATTTTACCGCAATTGGAATTTTTTTTCCTATTTTCCAGTACACTGTATGGTAAAATCAATGGAGTCCCACAAAAAAACAAGCCCTCACTCGGCCATATTGATGGAAAAACACGGATTTTGGTAAGAACTTACCTGTAAAATCCTTTTCAGCGAAGGAAGGAAGAGAGACACAGTATTCATTACTGATGGGTAGGCGGAGCCCCAGATCAGGATGTCACCTCAGATCAAAAGAGTGCTGACTGGCTGGCCCCTCCAGCTCGGGCTCCTCCTACTCAGCTCCAGTCGTACCAAAGCTTTGAGGAAAAGAGCCAAGATCACCAGCGGAGCAACATAACCCCTTCTGAAGGAACTTCAGAGAAAAAACACAAGGATACAAGTTATGCATGCAAAGAAAGCCAAAAACCACAGAGTTCCAGGTACTACTCACGGAACCTGACTACTGCGATGAGCTGGCGATGCTGGAACAGAGCCTTAGCGCGCTGACCTCAGCCCAGATAATCGCTATCAGATAAGGGTCGCGCTGCATCTGAAAACATCAACACACTTCTGCCTTGGGAGGGTGCTGTGTCTCTCTTCCTTCCTTCGCTGAAAAGGATTTTACAGGTAAGTTCTTACCAAAATCCGTGTTTCAGCTGCAGATGGAAGGAAGAGAGCCACAGTATTCATTACTGATGGGACGTCCCAAAGCAGTTCAAAAATAAGGGTGGGAAAAACCAATAAAAGGCAGAAACCCAACAACCTTAACAACAAAGCGCAACCAGCGCTAAACACAAGTTCATCCAGAACTTTAAACTACAGCTGCCTGCAGGACCCTACGTCCGAGGGCTGCATCCGCGGAAGCACTGACGTCCACTTTATAAAACTTTGTAAACGTGTGGACAGAGCGCCAAGTTGCCGCTCGGCAGAGCTGCACTGCCGAGGCACCTTGATGAAAAGCCCACGATGAGGCCACAGCTCTCGTAGAATGGGCTCGAATCTTAATCGGGCAAGATTCACCCCGAAGACGGTAAGCTTCCAAAATAGCTGACCGGATCCAACGAGCTATAGAATCCTTGGAAGCTCGTTGACCACGCCGACGACCTGCTGGAACCACAAACAGGGAGTCCGTCTTACGAAAACCTTGAGTAATAGATAGATAAAACTTCAAGGCCCGCACTAAATCCAATGTGTGTAAAGCTCGCTCTTTCACATTCTTCGGATCCGGGCAGAATGAAGGCAACACAATATCCTGGTTGACATGAAATTGTGACACCACTTTAGGCAAAAAATCACCCCGAGTGCGAAGCACTACACGATCCGGAAAAAACTCCAGAAAAGGAGGCGAACAAGAAAGAGCTGCCAACTCAGAAACTCTCCTCAAGGAAGTGACTGCAACAAGGAAAGCCACCTTCCAAGAAAGTAAAGAAAGGCTAGCAGAAACCATAGGCTCAAAAGGTTTATGCTGAAGAGCCTCCAAAACAAGGTTGAGCCGCCAAGGAGACACGGGTGCCTTCCGCGGCGGAAACTTACGAGATATACCTCGGAAAAAGGAGAGCACGTCTCTATTTGAAGCAATGGTTCTCCGAAACAATAAGGACAGAGCAGAAATCTGACCTTTCAGAGTGCTTACTGCCAAACCCTTGTCTAGCCCATGCTGTAGAAAAGCCAACAGGTTGGGAATGGAAAATTTTCTCGGGTTCCGAGAGGACCCCAAACACCACGAAAAGAAGGTTTCCCAAATTTTGTGGTAAATCCTAGTAGTAGCCGGACATCTTGCAGCACGAAGGGTAGCAATGACCTCGGCTGAGAAACCTCTACGGGTCAAGATTTCGGTCTCAAGAGCCACGCCGTCAAACGCAGGGACATCAAGTCCGGATGACAAACGGGCCCCTGAGTCAACAAGTCCGGTTGAAGAGGGAGTGGAAAAGGAGGTGCCGCCAACAGCGACATTATTGTCGAGAACCACACCCTTCTTGGCCAGTCTGGAGCTATCAAAATAGCTGGAATTCTCTCTAGTCTGATCCGACGCAGTACTAGAGGAAGTAAGGATATCGGCGGGAATACATAGATCAGCTCGAACTGATCCCACTGAGCCACTAGAGCATCCACCGCCACCGCCTTCGGATCCTTGTACCTGGACATGAATGTCGGTAACTTGGCATTGAACCTGGATGCCATCAAATCCACTTGGGGGGTTCCCCAGCGAGAGCACAGTAGTGCAAACACATCCGGATGGAGGCTCCATTCCCCGGAATCCATCCTTCTGCGACTGAGAAAGTCCGCTGTAACATTCTGAACCCCTGGAATGTGAATCGCCGAAATGGCTGGTACATTGGCCTCTGCCCAAATCAGAATTCGGGACACCTCTACCATGAGTCTGGAACTCCTTGTCCCACCTTGGTGATTGATATACGCGACAGCCGTCGCATTGTCTGTCTGCACACGGACTGGCAGACCGCTCAAAGGGACCGTCCAATGTTGGAGGCAAAGGAAAATCGCCCTCAATTCCAGGATGTTGATCGGAAGCACAGACTCTTCCGATGACCATACCCCCTGAATCCAGAGATTGTTCCAAACACCCCCCCAGCCCATCAGGCTGGCATCGGTGGTTATGACTGACCACTTCGGAGGGAGGAAAGACTTCCCCAGGGAGAATGCCCCTGGACGTAACCACCATTCTAGAGAATCCCGCACCGCGCGAGAAATGGTGACACTGCAATCCAGCGATTGCGACTGATTCCATCGACTCAAGATGAACCTTTGAAGAGTCCTGGAGTGGAACTGGGCAAAAGGAATTGCCTCCATGGACGCCACCATCAGACCTAGAAGACGCATACACTTCCGTAGAGACATTGCCGTTGAGGATCTCATAATCTGTACATGTCGAAGAAGACATGACTGTTTGTCTGGTGGTAGGGAAACTACCGACCGAAACGTGTCGAGATGCATTCCCAAAAAGAGGATTGTCCTCGATGGTTCCAGGGACGACTTCTCCCAATTGACCAGCCAACCGAAGTCCTTCAGAAACTGAAGAGACAAATCCCGAGCCGTCAACGCCTCCTCCTCCGAGGAAGCCATGATCAAAAGATCGTCCAGATAAGGGAGAATCGTAATCCCCTGTCTTCGAAGGATTGCCATGAGAGGCGCCAGAATTTTTGTAAAGACCCTTGGCGCTGAGGCTAAGCCGAACGGCAGAGCCACGAACTGGTAATGATTCCGACCTATGGCAAATCGAAGAAAGCGCTGATGAGCCTTTCCGATGGGAATATGCAAATAGGCGTCGCGAATGTCGATTGACACCAGAAAATCGTTCTGTGACAGAGCTGCCACAACGGAACGAAGCGACTCCATGCGAAATTTCCGGGCATGGACATGCCGGTTTAATCGCTTGAGATCCAGAATCGGGCGAAATTTGTTCTCCTTTTTGGGAACTATAAAAAGGTTGGAATAAAAACCTTTTCCTCGGTCCTCTGACGGAACCGGTATCACTACACCCTTTTGTAGCAGAGATTCGACCTCTCGCTGTAGAGCGACAACAAGCTCGGGTTCCGACGGAACGCGAGACTGACAAAAAACATTTGGGGGTCGAGAAGCAAACTCTATGAAATAGCCTGCCGACACAATCCGCGTTGCCCAGGAATCTGGAACGCGAGCCATCCAAGTCGCCTTGAAAAGAAGCAGGCGACCCCCCACTCGAGAATCCTCGAGTGGACCCCTGGCGTCAATTAGACTTTGCGGGCTTCTTGTCAAGTTCCCGCTTGTCCTGGCGGAAACTCTGCTTCCAGGAAGTACGAGTTTTCTGAGAGGATTTCTTTCCTGAGAAGGAAGGACGACCCGATCCCCACGAGGAGTGACTAGATCGTCCTCGGCCCCGAAAGGACCGCCGACCACTATAGACACCAGGCCTACTGGACACCGAGGCCATGGCCCTACGCTGTGGTAATGCTGATTCCTTCGCCTTAGCCTTGGAAATCAGCTCTGTGAGGTCAGATCCAAAAAGATGGCCACCCTTGTAAGGTAAGGCCAACAACCCTTGTTTGGAAACTGCGTCCCCGGCCCACTGTCTGAGCCATAAAGCTCTTCTGACTGTGACCGCTGAAGCTTGCGCTTTGGCCAGCAGAGATGCCGTATCCAGACCGGCATCAAAGATATAACAGGCTGCCGTTTCTAACCATTCACAAGTTTCCCGTATCTCAGATAACGGAGATTCATTGTGCAACTCCGTCTTCAGACGTGCCAACCAACTTAGAGAAGCTCTAGCAGCACACATGGATCCTAGCACTGCTCGGAATCCATGACCCGCAGCCTCATAGCTTGCTTTTGCCGCCAATTCTGCTTTTCTATCCAAAGGCTCCTGTAAGCTCGCTTTTCCCTTAATAGGGAGTAGTGAGGATTTATTAAGCTGAGATAAAGACACATCCACTTCAGGAGCAGAAGTCCAATTAGCCTTTGACTCCGCAGAGCAAGGATAAAGTGTATCCAAGAAATGCGTTCCATGAAAACGCTTATCTGGACATAGACGTTCCTCCTCTATTACACTATTAAGCTCATCCAGAGCTGGCAATGTTGTACGCGAAGCACGGGACTCCTGGAACATGCGTGCTGATTTACCAGGACGACTAGTTACCTCCTCCGGTAACTGTAATATATCTCTCATGGCTTCAATTAATGCCTCCGTACGCTTCGCCATAGAGGAACGCCCCTGCGGCTCGTCCGCATCTGAATCGGATATTTCTCCATCCGAATTTAAAGGGGAACTCTGCCCAATATCAGATACGTCTGACTCGCTCCGTGTAGAGGCCGGTAACGGCCTGCGTCGCTTCCTCTGAGAAGAATTAGCAGACACATATTGACCTAAAAGGTCAGACAAGTTGTTGATCGATCGAGCGATATCGTCCAATTTTTCACCGCTGTCGACCGCAGCGCTAGACGCTGTGGAGGTCTGCGTATCTGATTGCCGCAATGGCACTGGGACGTGATCCGCGGCATCTGAACTCTGTTCAGACATGTCTCACCTGTATGAACAGGCCAAAGCGGTAATACCAGCAAAAACTATGCGTTTTTTTTTTTTTTTTTTATATATGCTGAAGGGTTAACGCTCCACCAGGCAGGGTTACCCCAGCGGTATTCAGTCAAAAAATTTTTCTGGTAAAAATAACCCTCAGAAGGGTTAATATTGCAAACTCACCACAACATATATATATGAAGTGTGAGTCCCAGCCAATTTTATGTCTCTAATGAGACTGCAGCTGCAGGATAGCGATCGCTGCGCTGCAGGGTGAGGAATCAGCACTCACCCAGCTGGCCGTGGTGTCTTATGAGGAGAGGAGCGGTCTGAGGAGCCCAGGAGCCTGTGTAATGGCCGCCACAGTGAGGGAGTCGCAGGAGAAGCGCCAGAGCGCGCGTCTTCCTGCTCAAAAGACCGGGATAGATAGGCCACGCCCCCTGCTAGCTCAAATATTGAGCGCGAACTCCCCCGCTCCTGCTCCCTCTCTGTCCTGCAGCTAACTGCCTGCGGACAAAAGATCACCACATCTACAATGTAACAGCGCTGTCACGCAGCTGAAGCATACTGACATACAGTAGTAGCGCTGTCACCGCAGCGCTGAAGCACTCACACATTATTATAATAAAAATTGTGTGGAAAACTCATCAGCTCAGCGCCACAGGGACCCCTAAGGGTTTCTGGCGCTATGCCCATGCTTCCCCCCAGGGCGGGAAGCGCAGTGACCCAGCGTGTGGTTTGCGCCCCCGCCAGGGAAAACTCTCCTCATCCCCCAGGGCCGGCAAGGATTCTGCAGGGACCATTATGTAATTACAGATCCGCCAAGGGAGAGGCTGGTGAAAAAACACTGATAAACTTGTAATAGCGCTGTCACCGCAGCGCTGAAGCATACTGATATACATGTAATAGCGCTGTCATCAGACGCTAAAGCACTCACACATTAATAATAAAATTTTGTGTGGAGTACTCACCAGCCAAGGCGCCACAGGGACCCTCAGGGTTTCTGGCGCTATGCCCATGCTTCCCCCCAGGGCGAGGAACGCAGTGACCGCACGTGTGGTTTGCGTCCCGCCAGGGAAGCTCTCCTCTTCCCCCAGGGCCGGCAAGGATTCTGCAGGGACTTTGAGTAAGTACAGATCCGCCAAGGGAGAGGTTGGGGTACAGCAGCGCTGGTACCCCTGAGACCTCTAGACCAACTAGTGATCCAGGTCTCCTGTCCGAATATAAAATAATAAAATCTTCTGAGGAGCTGCATTAGCAGCGACCATCCTTCTGGACCTCAAATCTTAGACTGGAGCTGAGTAGGAGGAGCCCGAGCTGAGGGGCCAGCCAGTCAGCACTCTTTTGATCTGAGGTGACATCCTGATCTGGGGCTCCGCCTACCCATCAGTAATGAATACTGTGGCTCTCTTCCTTCCATCTGCAGCTGAAATAAAAAAGTTATGGCTGTGGGAAAAAGGGAGGAAAAAACGAAAACGAAAAAAGCAAAATCGCCCAGGAGGGGAGAAGAAGTAAAAATTATTTAAAAAATGTTCATTAATTCTGAATTTTTTTTGCATTTTCACATCTCAGCGGATTACACTGAATATGGGGGGATGTGGTTATCATGTATCACGTCTCTCGCTGCCCCGGTGGGTGTTTTGGTATTGGTTAAGAATAAATAAAGCTGTGGTCACTTCCTACCCATTTGTGTCATCTATCTATTATTAAAAACCTCGGCCTCCCAATATCTCCTCTTATTTTTCATCAGTCGCAACCATTCTCCTCCCTTCCTATCTCTCCTCTCACCTTTGCCGGAGGTAGTCATCAGGCCGTTACTATGGCATCTCTGCGCGGAAGCTTGTGCTAAACAGCCGAGAGATTAACAGATTATTGCCACAATTTCATCTATTTAAAGTGACAAGAGACAAATCCACGTCCATCTCACCAGCTGCAGCTCAATACGACGTTTTATCATTCTGGAGATTTGTGACACTGTGGCGCTGATAGAGAAGGAGCTGCTCAGATATCAGGAACCAATGGTAGTTAAAAAAAAAAAAAAACAACTTAATATGTGTGAGCAGGCGGATATGTAGGACTCACTTTCCTACAAGATCCAAGCTTCATATCTGAGATGTCAATCAGAACTTCATGCTTTTAAAGGAACAGTACGCGTAAGGCTCTGTGCACATGTCCGATTACCCTGTTCCATGTTAGAATCAGACAAACGGAAAAAGTGATCTGTTCCACTTCCATCAGTTTAACAAACTGAACTGCCAGAGAGTCCTGACGGACATGTGAATAGATAGAGCCTTTAGTCTCTTTTCAGAAATATCCGGTCCCTTCATGTTAGGCCGGAGTCACACTAAACGTATGAAAAATCAGTCCTAGTCTCCCCGCCGAGAGTCGCAAGAGTGTAATGCAAGTGTCATGCGAGTACAACCAGATTTTCACACCTAGCATCCAATTTACATCCGAATGCAGTGATTGCTATCCGATTGCAATGCGATTTTAACATGAGCTTTTACATACAGCAATTTTCTATGTCATTTACACGTCGTTTTCAAAGGAAATATTCGTCAAAACACACACACATATATAGATGGATAGATAGGAGCCGACAGGATAGAAGAGATGGATTACATACAGTAAATGCAAATAGAATAGGTAGATATACCACCCCACTTGCCCTGTAGCAGTGGGAAGTGGGGTGATAGTTGGGGGGGTTGATGTCACCTTTGTATTGTCAGGTGACATGAAGCCCTGAGGTTAGTAATGGAGAGGCGTCAATAAGACGCCCCCATTACTAACCCCATAGTCACATTGTAGTAAAACACAGACACCCAGAAAAAAGTCCTTGATACTGGTGCCAAGTGGGGTGTCAGTGGTTGGAACTTTACAGATTCATAAGCTATCATCAGTCCTGTGTAATAGCCCTGTAAATAAGAGTGCTTTGAGGTGGGACGGGGGTTGCACTGATGCCCAAAACTGTACACAATATTCTATTTGTGTGAATGCTGATATATAACTGTGTTCTCTGTCGGACAAAATTTTTGACTATTTGAGGTGGGCATAAAGATATGGTCAACTGCATTCATCATCTTTTTGTACATACTTCTTCTTGAATTTTAATTACATTTTTTACGCTATCAGCTCTTTGTTACATTTACCTGTACCAAGTGTATGAGTATTTGTTTCCATCTTTACCTCATCTTTTATTATTGCACCTAATAAATAAAATATATGCTTTTTTCATCCATTTGGGTTTTAAATTCGGTTTTGTTCTCTTTTTTGTCGACAGCAACAGAAAGCAGGGACAGATACAGTTAATGTTTGGGACTAGTGCCAGAGAAAAGGAGACTGCTTCTTGTTTAGATAGAGTTAGAGTTCGTTGAGCAATGTCACAAGGTCAAATCCAAGGTACAGTGGGCTGACAACATGCGTAGATTGTTCTGGACGGTATGAGGCCTTAAGAAATTCCCTGCAGACACTACTGCAATGTCCGGAGCTCAAGGCTTTAGACAGGTACTATGGAGAGTAGCTCAACCCCTTCCGTACTGAGGAAGATGGACACTGGACATTGGAAAGGTAACCGATCTTGGATGTACTGCGGATCTGGACTGGGCTTCCCTGGGGCTGACAGGATCAGTAGGCGAAGGATAGTCCAGGTAGAATGGAAGAGAAATCTGGACGTGTACTGTATTATGGAAACAGGAAATGGAAAACGCTGTGCTCGATATTATGTGTTGCAATGTGATGTATATGGACTGTTGAGTAAATGTCGTTGTCATGAAACAAACTGGGTGTCCTTTGATTTGTACAGCAGCTCCTGGAACCGAAGACATGGAGATGGCTGAATGATGCGGATTCAAATTGAGTTTGACGCACCCCACGCAAGATAGCACACTGGGTCTGGGACACAATTTTCCTGTAAGGTGCCAGAGTGACGAGGAGTAGCAGCTCGACCACGGCCACCACCCTCCAACACCTTACATTTATACAACTGATCTCTGCAATAATGGTCCAAAATGTCACATGAAGTTTAGTTACACAATGACTAACACTGGACAAGGCAAGAAAGCAATGTGATATGGGAGAGAGGTATAGATGTGTCAGGCAGGAGGGAACCTGAGGCAATTTTTCTATCAAAGAATTTGTCTACTCAGAGTGTAGGATGAAAAAGAAAATAAATGCTGGAATAAATGAAGAGTGTCCCCGACTATTGATCTGCATGGGACCCCACATTTTCTAATGGCTGCAATGCCATGTTAGTCATCTTGTGAAGCTCAGCTTACAGGCTGGGCTTCATAGGAGACCGCAATTTTTCTATATATTGCAATATACAGTAAAAGTGATCAAACAATCACAGGTTCAAGTTAGTGAAAAAAAATAAACATACTTACAGATAAACCCTCTGCAGTTCATTGGGACAACTACCAAGTCCTCACTGGTGTAGTCACTTTCTCGTACGGCTTGAGCATCTCATGACTGCAATAGTCAAGCTGTGGACACATGACAAAATCATCACTACTGTGGCCACTGATTGTCACAGGGTTTGCAGCCAGTCTTCTTCTTCAACTCCAGGAACTGCACGTCCCAGCATTCTCCAACATCTGTAAACCTTCAGGACTTGCTGGAAGTTGTAGTTTTCCTCAACGCATACTGCAGTGCTATTATGATGCAGTAATGTTTCGGTTACAGGAAATGTGCCCCCACTGTCACTTGCTGGTGCTTTCCCCTCAGATATTACAGTCAGTTTTGGCCATGGCACCTTGATAAAATATAGATATGATGCAAAAGCACGTGCACCAAAAAATGGTTGTTTTTTTACCAATCTTTCCTCACGCTCCTCTGCCCCCCACGCACCCACCAAAAAAAAGTAATAAGAATAAATCTTTGATAATTAATTACCCAGGTATATTCCAACTAGATACAGACTTAGATTAACACATGAAATGCCGGAGAACAAAAAGTCCGGGACGCTCCGTGGCTGAACCACCCCTACTTCTACAATGGGTAATTTAACCTGTGAAAACTTTACTATATGACTTCTATTGATTTCTTTGGGCTAACGCTGGCTATAAAGATAGATGTATATATCATTGAGCTTTCGTTCCTTGTAATAGGCATCACATGTAAATAGACCTGTCTTTCTAGTATCCCTATATGGGCTGCAGAGCCACAATGCATTTTACTAATTACTAGGTCATTGTGATGGATAAATCTAATTTAAAGGCTCTGTATTAGCATCTGAAATAATATATATTACCAGCGTTACACATTATTTTGAGTCCTTTGTAGGTGCCCGGTGCGTCCTTTATACATCATATTAATCTGGTGGATCACTTTGTAAATTAATCCATATATACGATATTGTTATAATAAAAAATATTTTGTTAATTTTTTATAATGTGGTACAATAATAAATTTATACCTTTTTAGAGATACGTTTTTCTGACTTTTTGTTCTCCGGCATTTCAAGAATAAATCTTTACATCATATGTACCAAAAAATGGTGCTAACATACTATTACATCAAGGTGATGGTGCAGAGAATACCACTACGTTTACAGAAACAACAATGGGAGGAGGATGATTGTAATAAACAGCTGCACTCCTACTGCAGCTGCCAAGATCGGAGAAAATTCCGATCCAGGCAGATCCTATAGTAGATGTGATCACCAACCTCAGCAAAAATCGCCAGGACTGGCATCACTATACAGGTAGCTTGAGACCAAATAAAAGGCATTAGCCTGCCCCTTGAAAAAAAAAGCTTATAGGGCAAACCAGTGGTACTGTATGGGGTAGCAGGTGCATATTTCTATAAAGAGTCACAACTAGAGATGAGTGAATTTGTTCGGATTTGGTTCCGAATATGATCGTAATTGAATATCGTTTTTGCAATATTCGTCGAACACAACCGAACGTCATTAGAGTCAATGGGAGTAGAAATTACCGAATATGTTCGGAACCGATCATAAGGCATACATTCGGCACGAATATTGTTCGAATACATCAAAATCAGATTCGGGGCCAAAATCCAAACTTATTTCCTCATCTCTAGTCACAACATACTGGCACACAAAGAAAAGTTCCTTTGTAAGATAAAAAAAAAAAAGTTAAAGGGACCCTGTCAGGTGACTCCTGCTGTACATGATTCGGGCAGTATGAATCAGATACTGATCTATCATGACATATCTACAGCGGAGAGAAATAAGTATTGAACAGGTCACCAATTTTATATTTTTTGCTTTGAAGCCTATTCTAACCAGGTGTCCTACACATTGGCCAGATTTTGGTACAACTCCCTGCCATGTTCTAGCCTTGACTAAAGTGTTCTTCTCAATCCACAAAATATATTCTAACTTCATTTCTTCAAGTTTCAGACTCTGAGTAACCTTGTAGAGGTTGCAAGGGGAAGGGAAAAAAAAAAAACACTTCAGTTGTCTCTTACGTCTCATTAAGCCCCGCACGACTTCCAGCAATTTTTAGCTGGAGATAAAATCAGCAATATAAGTTTTAAAAGAGATCTAGATTTGTGGAGTCGAAGCCTCTCACTAAGATTGAGGCGGAAAAAGCCTACAGATGTCTGATGTGCATGTGCTCGCCATTAAATAATCTCTCAAAGAAAAAAAAATGAAGACAATGCCGCTTTATTTCGGATCCTCGTTATCTCTGATGAACGGACAAAGTGGCTACATGGATATCTGATGGAAAGAAGAACACTGGGAGCTTTTAATTGTTTTATTGCATATAATATGGCACCAGTGACCTGGGCTAAATTTACCAGTCAGTTCTGTTGAGGACGTATATGAGCGTTACATTGAAAATAATTTATACATGTATCACATGATCTAAAGGGATCATGCACCATTGCCATTTTATTACAACGATCGCTTAACATGGCTTTGATTGCCCAGAGTACTGGATTATCGTTGGCGCTGAAGCACCTCCAGGCTTTGCTCTGCCCCGGAGACGGCGGCTCACACAATATGGAGACTTGGCTGTTAGGGAGGAGTTAGGGCTCATTTTATTAGGCATTTCTTTCTGGGACCTTAACCCCTTCAAGTTGCAGCTTTTTTTAGCTTTTGCGTTTGTTTTTCACTCCCCTTCTTCCCAGAGCCAGCTTATTTTTCCGTCAATACGGCCATGTGAGGGCTTGTTTTTTGCGGGACGAGTTGTATTTTTCGTTCCCCTTCTTCCCAGTCATAGCTTTTTTATTTTTCCGTCAATACGGCCATGTGAGGGCTTGCTTTTTGCAGGACGAGTTGTACTTTTGAACGACACCATTTCTTTTACCATGTCGTGTACTTGAAAACAGGAAAAAAAATCCAAGTGCGGTAAATTTGCAAAAAAAGTGCAATCCAACAACTTGTTTTTTTGATTTTTTTTTTTTACCATGTTCACCAAATGCTAAAACTGACCTGTCATTACGATTCTCCAGGTCATTACAAGTTTGTACATACCAAACATGTATAGATTGTTTTTTATTTAAATGGTGAAAAAAAATCCAAATTTGTTAAAAAAAATTTAATAAAAAATTTGCCATTTTCCGAAACCCGTAGTGTCTCCATTTTTCATGATCTCGGGTTGGGTGAGGGTTTATATTTTTGCGCACCAAGCTTATATTTTTAGTGATACCATTTTGGTGCAGATACAATCTTTTGATCGCCCATTATTGCATTTTAATGCAATGTTGCAGCCACCGAAAAGTAATTCTGTCATTTTGACTTTTTTTTTCGCTACGCTATTTACCAATCAGATTAATTGTTTTTATAGCTTGATAGATCGGGAAATTCTGAATGCGGTGATACCAAACATATATATATATATATATTATTATTTTGAATGGGGCGAAAGGTGGGGTGATATGAACTTTTATATTTTTAAAAACTTTTTTTTTTTTACTTTTTGCATGCTTCAATAGTCTCCACAGTAGACTAGTAGCTGCAGTTGTCCGATCGCCTCTGCTACACACAGGCGATGAGCACATCGCCTGTGTGTAGCTGAAATGCTCACTTGCAATGAGCACCGACCACCGGGTGGTGCTCATAGCAATCTGGCTATGACAACCATAGAGGTCTGCTGGAGAACTCTGGTTGTCATGCGACCCATCAGTGACCCATGATCATGTTACGGGGTCACCGATGGGCGGGATTAGTGACGCGCTTCAAGCGTGATCCCATTAAATGCTGCTGTCAGATAGACAGCGGCATTTAACGGGAATTCCACCCGCGGCTGTTAGGGGCACGTCAGCTGTTCAAAACAGCTGACATGTGCCGGGAAAGATGGGGGCTCGGCGCCGGAGCCCACATCAAAGGGAGAGACACAATAAGCGCTGTACATGTACAGCGCATGTCGTGAAGGGCTAAAGGAGTTGTCCAATACTGAAAATCATTTTCAAAAAGTTGTAGTAAAATAGCCCTATAATGTCTTCTCAGGTGGCACTGGCTAAATCCGGCAATGCTCCTTCTTCTAACGCTATGTAGTGTCCCCTCTTCTCCCACCAGTTCCACAATATTCCATCTGCCTGCCAAACTATACTGAGTATTAGGCCGGGATCACACATGCGAGAAACACGGCCGAGTCTCGCATGTGAAATCCCAGCTCTGGCGCCGGCACTCAGGAGTGGAGCAAGCGGCAGCATAGAAATACATGCAGCCATACACTCCGTTCCCGAGTGCCGGCGCCAGAGCTGGGATTTCACATGCGAGACTCGGCCGTGTTTCTCGCATGTGTGATCCCGGCCTTAGTGTTCACTGAATAAAAAAGGCACTCCCCCTTAATTGGCTAAAGAGTTGAGTTATACAACAGTGTTTTATGCTCTTCTCAAGTTCTCATGAGGCTATACAACCAGTAAAGTTTAACCCCTTCATCCTGGGTCAATTTCCATTTTCGTTTTTTCGCTCCCCTTCTTCCCAGAGATATAACTTTTTCACTTTTCCGTCAATATCGCCTTCTGAGGGCTTGTTTTTTGCGGGACGAGTTGTACTTTTGAACAACACCATTGGTTTTACTATATAATGTACTGGAAAACAAGGAAACTTCTTAGTGCAGTAAAATTGCATTACAAGTTTGCAGATACCAAACATGTCTAGGTTCTTTATTTAAGCGATGAAAAAAATCCAAAGTTTGTTTTTTTAAAAAAAAAAAAAAAGTAAAATAAAATAGATGCTATGTTCCGAGACCTGTAGTGTCTCCATTTTTCAGGAACTGGGACTGGGCGAGGGCTTATTTTTTGCTCAGCTAGCTGACATTTTTATCGATACCATTTTTGGAGTAGTTATGATAATTTGATCGCCTGTTATTGCATTTTATTACAATGCTGCGGTGACCAAAAAAAAAGTAATTCTGACATTTTAGATTTCTCATTACGCAATTTACGGATCGGATTATTACTTTTTATATTTTGATAGATCGGGTGTTTCTGAAAGCAGCGAGACCAAATACGCATTTTTAATTTTTTTACGGTTTTATTTTGAATGGGGCAAAACGGGGGGTGATTTCAACGTTTATTTTTCTAATATTTTTAAAGACGTTTTATTAATCTTTTTACTTGCTTTGTCTCCTTAGAAGACTTTAAGCTGCGATCTTCTGATCGCTTCCGCCCTGCTATGTGTAGCACAAGCCTTCTTTCATATGAAATGGATGCGTTTTTTCCTTACTGGATTAGTTTCAAACAAAACTGATGGTTGTTTAACGGATCAGCTTTCCATAGACTGCGATTCCTAAAAAACCGGACCGCGTTGACAATTTTTTTCTTGATTTACAACCTTCAGAAAAACTGATTTACAAGTAGGTGAAGGGATAATAGCAGAATAATAAGGTCTATTTTACTGCCTGGCCAAAATAAGCAGCTTTTACACTGAAAGCTGCAAAGGGAATAAGTACAGACATCTGCAACAGAGCAAAAAATTACCTATTGAGTTGCCCCGTTCTGTCTAATAATCTTTTTTTGGAAACCTGGGTGATAATAACCTATAAGGCATTCACACAGCAAGCTGTAACACTGCATTACAGACAGATTTGGCGAGGATTCTAGGAAAATTCATTAGCCTACAATCTAACAAAAACAGATAAAAAGTACTTTTTTTTAACTACAAAGTGAAGCTGTTGTTTTAGATATTTTTAGACTATATACAGCTCTGGCAAAAATTAAGAGACCACTTTCAAATGTTCACTTTGTCTGATTTTTCTCTTTATAGGTATATTTTTTGAGTACCGTATATACTTGTGTATAAGCCGAGATTTTCAGCACCTTTTTTCGTGCTGAAAATGCCCCCTCGGCTTATACACGAGTCATAGGGAGAAAACCAGCGGGGGAGGGGATGCCGCGGCAGGAGCCGGTGGCTGGGACATCATACTCACCCTCCCCGTGCCATCGCTGAACGTCCCTGCAATCCTGCGTTCTCCCCGGCTTCCTGCAGCTCTCCAGCGCTGAGCGGTGACGTAATACCCGCTCATTAAGGTCATGTAATATGGACGTGACACCACTCCCATAGGCGTGGCCTCCATATTCATGGCCTTAATGAGCGGTATTACGGCACCGCTCAGCGCTGGAGAGCTGCAGGAAGCCGGGGAGAACGCAGGATTGCAGGGACGTTCAGCGATGGCACGGGAAGGGGTGAGTATGATGGAGGATGGGGGGAGCATGGAGGAGAGGACAAGGAGCACGGAGCAGGACGGGGGGGGGGAGAACGGTGGACGGGGAAAGCATGGAGGACGGGTGGGAGAACGGAGGACGGGGAAGCATGGAGCAGGACGGGGGGGAGAACGGTGGACGGGGGAAGCATGGAGGAGGACGGGGGGAGAACGGAGGACGGGGGAAGCACGGAGGAGGACGGGGGGAGAACGGAGGACGGGGAAGCATGGAGCAGGACGGGAGGGAGAACGATGGACAGGGGAAGCATGGAGGAGGACAGGGGGGAGAACGGAGGATGGGGGAAGCATGGAGGACAATGAGCACGGAGCAGGACGAGGGGAGGATGGAGGGCACAGAGGAGCACGGAGGACGGGGAGAGAGGATGGAGGGCACAGAGGAGCACGGAGCAGGACGGGGGGGGCACAGGAGGACGGAGAAGGAATGGGGGAGCACAGCGGAGGACGGAGCAGGAGGGGGGGGGAGTACAGAGGAGAATGGGGGAGCACAGAGCTGGATGGGGGAGCAAGGAGCAGGACGGGGGCAGCACAGAGCAGGAGGGCAGTTTATACACCCGGCTTATACACGAGTCAATAAGTTTTCCCAGTTTTTTGTGGCAAAATTAGGGGGGTCGGCTTATACACGGGTCGGCTTATACACGAGTATATACGGTAAAATGTAAATTGTTCTTTTAGTCTATAAACTTCTGACATGTCACCGAATTTCCAAGCAATACATTTTGTTTGTTTTTTTCTGACAAAGAAAATTGGTCAAAATTTAAAAAAAAAAACAGTGCTTTCAGACCTCAAATAATGCAAAGAAAACAAGTTCATAATCATTTAGAAACAACAATACTAATGTTTTAACTCAGGAAGAGTTCAGAAATCAATATTTGGTGGAATAACCATGATTTTTAAAACAGCTTTCATGCGTTTTGGCATGCTTTCTACCTGTCTTTCTCACTGCTTCTGGCGCAAAAATTTAAGCAGTTCCCTGTTTGATGGCTTGTGACTATCCATCATCCCCTTGATCACATTCCAGAGGTTTTCAATGGGGTTCAGGTCTGGAGAATGGGCTGCCCATGACAGGGTGTTTGATGGGGTGGTCTCTTAATTTTTGCCAGAGCTGTATAGTGAAAAACTCAAGTTCTGGTTATTTCCATCCTGCGTTTTCACTTCTACATGCTCTAACTCTCATATTCTGTTCTCATTAAGTTAAAGTGATAGAGACAAATTTCTAGGATGTTCCCATTTCACAGTACCATAAATACCGGCTCTTCATTCTTTGTAGCCCCTGAGACAGAGGCAGCATGGAAGACATTATACAGCAGTACTGAGCAGTGTAGCTGTGAATCCAGTTCCATTTGCCTGTGTGTTTATCTCTGACTTTGCGGAATATTCCTCATGCCTCTTCTCTCCAGAGTAGAATGGGCACTGTAACCTGACAAAGATGGATTTCAGCTGTTTTTCCAAAGTGGATGGGGAGTCCAGGAGGCATAAGAAGGGTAAGAAGCGGCTCATAGGTGGAGAAAGAGGTAGATATCTCTAATACGAAATATTACAAAGTTTCTTGTAGTCATCTATATTATTTTTTCTGAAATGACAATGATAATTTAACACTGGAAAACAACTTCATGACTAATATTTACTATTGGGGGGGAGGAACACACAAAACTATACCTGTGCAGTTATTCTAATGTATACATAGAAATGTGTTATATATAGTTATCAGAAAGAATCCCCCAGAGAATGATTGAGAAAGTAGAATAAATATGTATTTAAGGGAGTTCAAACAGCCATAGAAAATGCCATTTTTTTGCATCATTCAAAAAATACAGAAAATCCAGAAACAGACACAAATTTGATTACCAATTAAGACTGATAATTTCTGGTGATAAATTAGAAAATGATCAACAATAATAATCGATCAAGTCACAAAAACACGGATTTTGGTAAGAACTTACCTGTAAAATCCTTTTCAGCGAAGGAAGGAAGAGAGACACAGTATTCATTACTGATGGGTAGGCGGAGCCCCAGATCAGGATGTTACCTCAGATCAAAAGAGTGATGACTGGCTGGCCCCTCCAGCTCGGGCTCCTCCTACTCAGCTCCAGTCGTTCCAAAGCTTTTAGGAAAAGAGCCAAGATCACCAGCGGAGCAACATAACCCCTTCTGAAGGAACTTCAGAGAAAAAACACAAGGATACAGGTTATGCATGCAAAGAAAGCCAAAAACCACAGAGTTCCAGGTACTACTCACGGAACCTGACTACTGCGATGAGCTGGCGATGCTGGAACAGAGCCTTAGCGCGCTGACCTCAGCCCAGATAATCGCTATCAGATAAGGGTCGCGCTGCATCTGAAAACATCAACACACTTCTGCCTTGGGAGGGTGCTGTGTCTCTCTTCCTTCCTTCGCTGAAAAGGATTTTACAGGTAAGTTCTTACCAAAATCCGTGTTTCAGCTGCAGATGGAAGGAAGAGAGCCACAGTATTCATTACTGATGGGACGTCCCAAAGCAGTTCAAAAATAAGGGTGGGAAAAACCAATAAAAGGCAGAAACCCAACAACCTTAACAACAAAACGCAACCAGCGCTAAACACAAGTTCATCCAGAACTTTAAACTACAGCTGCCTGCAGGACCCTACGTCCGAGGGCTGCATCAGCGGAAGCACTGACGTCCACTTTATAAAACTTTGTAAACGTGTGGACAGAGCGCCAAGTTGCCGCTCGGCAGAGCTGCACTGCCGAGGCACCTTGATAAAAAGCCCACGATGAGGCCACAGCTCTCGTGGAATGGGCTCGAATCTTAATCGGGCAAGATTCACCCCGAAGACGGTAAGCTTCCAAAATAGCTGACCGGATCCAACGAGCTATAGAATCCTTGGAAGCTCGTTGACCACGCCGACGACCTGCTGGAACCACAAACAGGGAGTCCGTCTTACGAAAACCTTGAGTAATAGATAGATAAAACTTCAAGGCCCGCACTAAATCCAATGTGTGCAAATCTCGCTCTTTCGTATTCTTCGGATCCGGACAGAGTGAAGGCAACACAATATCCTGGTTAACATGAAATTGTGACACCACTTTAGGCAAAAAATCACCCCGAGTGCGAAGCACTACACGATCCGGAAAAAACTCCAGAAAAGGAGGCGAACAAGAAAGAGCTGCCAACTCAGAAACTCTCCTCAAGGAAGTGACTGCAACAAGGAAAGCCACCTTCCAAGAAAGTAAAGAAAGGCTAGCAGAAACCATAGGCTCAAAAGGTTTATGCTGAAGAGCCTCCAAAACAAGGTTGAGCCGCCAAGGAGACACGGGTGCCTTCCGCGGCGGAAACTTACGAGAGATACCTCGGAAAAAGGAGAGCACGTCTCTATTCGAAGCAATGGTTCTCCGGAACAATAAGGACAGAGCAGAAATCTGACCTTTCAGAGTGCTAACTGCCAAACCCTTGTCTAGCCCATGCTGCAGAAAAGCCAACAGGTTGGGAATGGAAAATTTTCTCGGGTTCCGAGAAGACCCCAAACACCACGAAAAGAAGGTTTCCCAAATTTTGTGGTAAATCCTAGTAGTAGCCGGACATCTTGCAGCACGAAGGGTAGCAATGACCTCGGCTGAAAAACCTCTACGGGTCAAGATTTCGGTCTCAAGAGCCACGCCGTCAAACGCAGGGACATCAAGTCCGGATGACAAACGGGCCCCTGAGTCAACAAGTCCGGTTGAAGAGGGAGTGGAAACGGAGGTGCCGCCAACAGCGACATTATTGTCGAAAACCACACCCTTCTTGGCCAGTCTGGAGCTATCAGAATAGCTGGAATTCTCTCTAGTCTGATCCGACGCAGCACTAGAGGAAGTAAGGATATCGGCGGGAATACATAGATCAGCTCGAACTGATCCCACTGAGCCACTAGAGCATCCACCGCCACCGCCTTGGGGTCCTTGTACCTGGACATGAATGTCGGTAACTTGGCATTGGACCTGGATGCCATCAAATCCACTTGGGGGTTCCCCAGCGAGAGCACAGTAGTGCAAAAACTTCCGGGTGGAGGCTCCATTCCCCGGAATCCATCCTTCTGCGACTGAGAAAGTCCGCTGTAATATTCTGAACCCCTGGAATGTGAATCGCCGAAATGGCTGGTACACTGGCCTCTGCCCAAATCAGAATTCGGGACACCTCTACCATGAGTCTGGAACTCTTTGTCCCACCTTGGTGATTGATATACGCGACAGCCGTCGCATTGTCTGTCTGCACTCGGACTGGCAGACCGCTCAAAGGGACCGTCCAATGTCGGAGGCAAAGGAAAATCGCCCTCAATTCCAGGATGTTGATCGGAAGAAAAGACTCTTCCGATGACCATACCCCTGAATCCAGAGATTGTTCCAAACACCCCCCCAGCCCGACAGGCTGGCATCGGTGGTTATAACTGACCACTTCGGAGGGAGGAAAGACTTCCCCAGGGAGAAAACCCCTGGACGTAACCACCATTCTAGAGAATCCCGCACCGCGCGAGGAATGGTGACACTGCAATCCAGCGATTGCGACTGGTTCCATCGACTCAAGATGAACCTTTGGAGAGTCCTGGAATGGAACTGGGCAAAAGGAATTGCCTCCATGGACGCCACCATCAGTCCCAGAAGACGCATACACTTCCGTAGGGACATTGCCGTTGAGGATGTCATAATCTGTACATGTCGAAGAAGACATGACTGTTTGTCTGGTGGTAGGGAAACTACCGACCGAAACGTGTCGAGATGCATTCCCAAAAAGAGAATTGTCCTCGATGGTTCCAGGGACGACTTCTCCCAATTGACCAGCCAACCGAAGTCTTTCAGAAACTGAAGAGACAAATCCCGAGCCGTCAACGCCTCCTCCTCCGAGGAAGCCACGATCAAAAGATCGTCCAGGTAAGGGAGAATCGTAATCCCCTGTCTTCGAAGGAGTGCCATGAGGGGCGCCAGAATTTTTGTAAAGACCCTTGGCGCTGAGGCTAAGCCGAACGGCAGAGCCACGAACTGGTAATGATTCTGACCTATGGCAAATCGAAGAAAGCGCTGATGAGCCTTTCCGATGGGAATATGCAAATAGGCGTCGCGAATGTCGATTGACACCAGAAAATCGTTCTGTGACAGAGCTGCCACAACGGAACGAAGCGACTCCATGCGAAATTTCCGGGCATGGACATGCCGGTTTAATCGCTTGAGATCCAGAATCGGGCGAAATTTGTTCTCCTTTTTGGGAACTATAAAAAGGTTGGAATAAAAACCTTTCCCTCGGTCCTCTGACGGAACCGGTATCACTACACCCTTTTGTAGTAGCGATTCGACCTCTCGCTGTAGAGCGACAACAAGCTCGGGTTCCGACGGAACGCGAGATTGACAAAAAACATTTGGGGTTGAGAAGCAAACTCTATGAAATAGCCTGCCGACACTATCCGCGTTACCCAGGAATCTGGAACGCGAGCCATCCAAGTCTCCTTGAAAAGAAGCAGGCGACCCCCACTCGAGAATCCTCGAGTGGACCCCTGGCGTCAATCCGACTTTGCGGGTTTCTTGTCAAGTTCCCGCTTGTTCTGGCGGAAACTCTGCTTCCAGGAAGTACGAGTTTTCTGAGAGGATTTCTTTCCTGAGAAAGAAGGACGACCCGATCCCCACGAGGAGTGACTAGATCGTCCTCGGCCCCGAAAGGACCGCCGACCACTATAAACACCAGGCTTACTGGACACCGAGGCCATGGCCCTTCGCTGTGGTAATGCTGATTCCTTCGCCTTAGCCTTGGAAATCAGCTCTGTGAGGTCGGATCCAAAAAGATGGCCACCCTTGTAAGGTAAGGCCAACAACCCTTGTTTGGAAACTGCGTCCCCGGCCCACTGTCTGAGCCATAAAGCTCTTCTGACTGTGACCGCTGAAGCTTGCGCTTTGGCCAGCAGAGATGCCGTATCCAGACCGGCATCAAAAATATAACAGGCTGCCGTTTCTAACCATTCACAAGTTTCCCGTATCTCAGATAACGGAGATTCATTTTGCAACTCCGTCTTCAGACGTGCCAACCAGCTTAGAGAAGCTCTAGCAGCACACATGGATCCTAGCACTGCTCGAAATCCATGACCCGCAGCCTCATAGCTTGCTTTTGCCGCCAACTCTGCCTTTCTATCCAAAGGCTCCTGTAAGCTCGCTTTTCCCTTAATAGGGAGTAGAGAGGATTTACTAAGCTGAGACAAAGACACATCCACTTCAGGAGCAGAAGTCCAATTAGCCTTTAACTCCGTAGAGCAAGGATAAAGTGTATCAAAGAAATGCGTTCCATGAAAACGCTTATCTGGACATAGACGTTCCTCCTCTATTACACCATTAAGCTCATCCAGAGCTGGCAATGTTGTGCGCGAAGCACGAGACTCCTGGAACATGCGTGCTGATTTACCAGGACGACTAGTTACCTCCTCCGGTAACTGTAGTATATCTCTCATGGCTTCAATTAATGCCTCCGTACGCTTCGTCATAGAGGAACGCCCCTGCGGCTCGTCCGCATCTGAATCGGATATTTCTCCATCCGAATTTAAAGGGGAACTCTGCCCAATATCAGATACATCTGACTCGCTCCGTGTAGAGGCCGGTAACGGCCTGCGTCGCTTCCTCTGAGAGGAATTAGCAGACACATATTGACCTAAAAGGTCAGACAAGTTATTAATCGATCGAGCGATATCATCCAATTTTCCACCGCTGTCGACCGCAGCGCTAGACGCTGTGGAGGTCTGCGTATCTGATTGCCGCAATGGCACTGGGACGTGATCCGCGGCATCTGAACTCTGTTCAGACATGTCTCACCTGTATGAGCAGGTCAAAGCGGTAATACCAGCAAAAAACTATGCGGTTTTTTTTTTTTTTTTTTTTTTAAACGCTGAAGGGTTAACGCTCCACCAAGCAGGGTTACCCCAGCGGTATTCAGTCAGCAAATTTAGCTGGTAGAAATAACCCTCAGAGGGGTTAATATTGCAAACTCACCAAAATATATATATATTTGTGAGCCCCAGCCAATTTTTATGTCTCTGATGAGACTGCAGCTGCAGGATAGCGATCGCTGCGCTGCGGGGTGAGGAATCCGCACTCACCCAGCTGGCCGTGGTGTCTTATGAGGAGAGGAGCGGTCCGAGGAGCCCAGGAGCCTGAGTAATGGCCGCCACAGTGAGGGGGTCGCAGGAGAAACGCCAGAGCGCGCGTCTTCCTGCTCAAAAGACCGGGATAGATAGGCCACGCCCCCCGCCAGCTCAAATAATGAGCGCGAACTCTCCCCGCTCCTGCTCCCTCTCTGTCCTGCAGCTATCTGCCTGCGGACAAAAAATCACCACATCTACTTGTAACAGTGCTGTCACAGCAGCGCTGAAGCATACTGACATTACATGTAGTAGCGCTGTCACAGCAGCGCTGAAGCATACTGACATTACATGTAGTAGCGCTGTCACAGCAGCGCTGAAGCATACTGACATACATGTAGTAGCGCTGTCACAGCAGCGCTGAAGCATACTGACATTACATGTAGTAGCGCTGTCACAGCAGCGCTGAAGCATACTGACATTACATGTAGTAGCGCTGTCACAGCAGCGCTGAAGCATACTGACATCTTTCCAACATTAGTAATAGCGCTGCTCATTCAGACGCTAAAGCACTCACACATAATTATTATTAAAATTTGTGTGGAGTACTCACCAGCCAAGGCGCCACAGGGACCCTCAGGGTTTCTGGCGCAGTGCCCATGCTTCCCCCCAGGGCGAAGAACGCAGTGACCGCACGTGTGGTTTGCGTTCCCGCCAGAGAAGCTCTCCTCATCCCCCAGGGCCGGCAAGGATTCTGCAGGGACTTTGAGTAAATACAGATCCGCCAAGGGAGAGGTTGGGGTACAGCAGCGCTGGTACCCCTGAGACCTCTAGACCAACTAGTGATCCAAGTCTCCTGTCCGAATATTAAAATAATAAAATCTTCTGAGGAGCTGCATTAGCAGCGACCATCCTCTGGACCTCAAATCTTAGACTGGAGCTGAGTAGGAGGAGCCCGAGCTGGAGGGGCCAGCCAGTCATCACTCTTTTGATCTGAGGTAACATCCTGATCTGGGGCTCCGCCTACCCATCAGTAATGAATACTGTGGCTCTCTTCCTTCCATCTGCAGCTGAAATAATTGTCATCAAACTTCAAATTGCACAGATGAATCCATTTATTTAAAAAATTTAACCAAAACTGTATCACATCAACATGAAACTCGGATTTACACTACAGGATTACAATACGACGACGCACACAGACACGCGAGCCAGATATTTGTCTGAATTGAAAGATTTTATATATTTCAAAACAGCAACATATTTAGATATTACAGAACCAGTCTAGAGATAAAAGAAAAAAAAATAGCTTATATGCCAAAAAACCTTGGAAAGTCTAGATTGTAATGAGAAAGATGAACATGTGGACGGACTCTTAGAGGTTTAGCAACTGCAGAAGACAAAAAAACTAATGTCCTATATCCCGTAAGAATATATTAGGTTATATACACGTGATACATTCGTATGTTCGTTTGAATAAAAAAATGTACTCACTTCTGAATCAATTAAATGAAAGGAACTGACTTTCAGACACTGATATTTCTGTATTTAATCTGCAGCATGTGAATATGCCCCCATACTTTTGCCAATAACGCGTCAATGCTCGTCTCTCATCTGCCCCATTTCTATCCATCAGAGGTAACTATACACGCATTAAATCTATCTCTGACGCTGATAAAATTTGGACAATTTTTACGTACCAGAAACATTACGGAAGTCTGAATGATATCGAAGGCCTTATTCACACGTTTCATATACAGTCACGGTCGAAAGTGTTGGCACCCTTGAAATTACTCAAGAAAATTAAGTATTTCTTCAAGAAAATTATTGCAATTACACATGCTTTGTT